>JAQFVV010006398.1:0-640620 GCA_028023455.1 Epiperipatus broadwayi
ATATATATATATATATATATATATATATAGATATATATATATATTAATGAATAGAAAAACCACCATTCCATTTTTTTTATAATCTTTACCTTTCCAGACTGGAATTAGTCAATGAGGTATTTGAGAAAGATTACTTTCCTTCCTAAAGAGCAGCTTTTATTTGGACATCAGCAGCTGCTTTCTTCAACTTATATAAACTTTGTCTAATTTTTGTATTGGTCCACTACTTTAATCTGAGAACAATATTATTCATTATTTCATTTACAGTCGATTTCTGTTGTTAAAATATTAATTTAAAATGCACATAATTTTTTAATATCAGCTTTTAAAAATTGAACAAATTTAGATTCAAATTGATTAAATGTAATGAAAAATAAAAAATAATGTTAATAACTGAAAAAAATATAAGAAAAAACGTTTAAAAAATAGCTAGCAATTTAGCAAAAGAATTATATTTCAACCAATCTGTGAGTCATTATTCAGTTCTCTATCTGTCAACGTAATTCATTTTTCTAAGAACAGCGATCATTTTCTGCATGCTTATTTTTCTTGTAAAATTTAAAATTATCCAATTCAAACTTTATATTTCAATAAAGTAATGTACAATTTTATTTATGAATATAAAAAATTATGGTAGATATAAATATTAAATACAAAATCAATTGCGGCCATGCAAAACATTTAATTTTCATTTCTAGATTTGTCATTTAGAAAGATCTAATATTCAAATTACAGTTGTTAGGTGTCAACAACTGGTCCTAAATAGTGATCACTTTGACTGCTAATTTTTCTTGTAAAATTTCAAATTCTTCAAATCAAACTTTATATTTCTATAAAGGAATGTAAAAAAAATATGATAGATATAATTATTTACTACAAAATCAATTATGAATGAATATAACATTTTAGTTTCATTTCTCCTTTTGTCATTTAGAAATGTTTAATATGCAAATTATGGTCAGTAGTGACAAACTAGTTGCCTTGATTAGCTATCATTTTACCAAGTTTATTTTTCTTGTAATATTTAAAATTATTTGAATCAAACTTTATATTTCAAGAAAATAATGTAAAATCTTATTTATGAATGTAAAAAATTATGATACAAATAATTATTTACTTCAAAATCAATTACAATTGCATAGAACATTTTGTTTTTGTTTCTGGCTTTGTCATTTAAAAACACCTACAGTACAATTTTCAGATTTGGAAGCAAGGAAAATTGATTTCTTTTCCAAAACATAATGCTTTATGCAGACGTTTTTAGAACTAAAATTTTAAATTTTGAATTTCCTATCAAATAAGTCTAAAATAAAGAAATTGTGACCAAAATTGACTAAGAGATGGTCCATGCTACATCCAAAAATCATAAATTACATTATGAAATATTAAAATAGCAACGTGCTCTAGTTGGAAATACCAGAGAAAGGGTTTAGTTAATCAACAGGCTATATATTTGATAGAGCATTGAGTGTTAAGTCAAAATGATTCATTCTAATAACAATTATTCAATGATTTCGCTTGTGCTCTTAATTGAAATTTTATAATTATAACCAAATATACACTCAGTTTAATCATTATTTAATATGCAAAACTGATTAGCACCAAAAATGAGGAATAAAACTTGTGACATATAAAAAAATAAGTGATAAGATTAAAATATGATTTAGCATCCACACAATGTCCATAAATATTTTCACTAATAAGCAAAAAAGTAAAAAAAAATAACACAATACTAAAAATTGATTATATAACATAAATTATACTTTTTTTGAAAAGACTTAAACATTTTAAATTCAATATATAAATGCACGATTTACTATTTGTTATACATAAGAATAAGTCTTTTTATATTAAAGGGGGATAAGAAGGTCTATCATATAATAATAATTATAAAGAATTAAAATGCACATTAAAAAAGAAAGTCAAACAGTACAAAAATATTTAGAATTTTTTTTCCTACATGTAGACCTTCTTTAATTAATATATATTAATTACAAAATATAACTTACCAATATTTTACTATAAATGTATTAATCTCTGTCTTGATTTTGCAAAATGTTTCAACAGTTCAAGAATGGTCTTGTATTAGATGAGTTCTGCAATATTTCAGAGGCAAAGCAATCATCCTTACACAATAGAGAAATGGAATAAAAATTGTTTTTTTAACCCAGTTTTATATATGCAAGGTAAGCTGTTTGGAAGTAGGTTTTTATTTTGCTTTGTTAGGAGTTTTATTTTAGAAGTTAAATGAAGATTTTATCAGCAATAATAATTATTTGCTGACCACTATTTTCTATTTTTATTATATGTTTTTTAATTTTATAGTCCTTTTTGGTAACATCTCTAATCCTTACATTTTAGTTATAGAACAAAAATAATATATATATATATATATTGTGACAGAATGGGTTCGAACCCAGTCACAAATAAAATATTTAATCGGTAGACATATATAAATGTAGAGATATATATAATATTTTATTTTGTTTATGACGTGGTGGTGGTTACAAATACATAAACACGGGGGGAGGGACTCTGTAATTTTAAATGATATATATGTGTGTGTGACAAATGCGTGTAAGAATGAATTAAGTAGTGAAAAGAGGGAAACAAGATTTTTTGTTTTACGTTGAAAAAACTAAAGTTTTCTGGCAGAATGAGATGTTATTTTTCTGTTATATTACAATAGAAGCTACAACATGAGTTTTTACACATCTAACAGATCTGGTTATTCCATATTGAAAATCGGAAGTGAGATAAAAAAAAGAAGCTTCTAGAACCAATGGAGGGGGCTATAAAAGCAAGCCACGCAGAATGCATAGGATCTCTTTTTCTGGCAGAGCTACAACAGTGAACACCTAAACAGTTTTAATATTTAAAATATATAATGGCAATTTCCAAAGAAATGTCTGGGTGAGAAAAGCCACATCAGATTCAGGCCCCCTATCGCAACCTGCTGCAGCTGTTTCAATAAAACCATGATGCCTTGAAACAACACATAATTTCAGTGTGGAATCAAATTAAACTCGTCGGACAATGGACATAAAGATCTCAAATCGTTACCTGGAATTGCCCAATTTACCTGCAGAACAGAACTATATAATCAATAAATAAAAATTGATTTTACTACTTCCTGGGAAAGCCAGGTAAAGAACTTTAATCATTGATCTTTTTAAAACTTCTCTATAAAAAGAAAATTTTGTATTTTTCAATAATCAGTGAAGGTGATGTGCAAACTAACTTTATAAGATTTTTTTAAAGCTTCATTACATTACGGACGTAAGAAAGTAACGAGTGTTGAACTCACATGATACAAACTTTTCGTAGTGTTGAAGTCATATGATATAAACTTTTCGTAGTATTGACCTTCACTACTTGAGATATGTATGCGAGATTTATTAAAAGAATCACATATGATTGCGATTTGAAATGACAGAGTGCTAAATATTAATTTTTTTTATAATACTAAATAAATATATCAAGAAAATAGAATATTGACTTAGTTTAATTGTTTATAAATCCATTTATTTAGTTTATGATTATTTTATTTATTTTTATGTTTAAAAATAAAAATAAAAGAGAACTTGTAACCCCATTTGTAGCTACTCACAGCTGTGATGCCACCCGACTATGAGACTGAGTTAGCTGATGGTCAAAACCTCTCTCACATTATGTAAATAGTATTCTTGTTGGTAATATATCCACTTTGCATAATTCTTATATTTGTATAGGATTGGTGCTTGGTGTCCTTCGGCCATAAATACGCATTGGGGATATATTACAGCTGCAAGAATAACCCATAAGTTTGAATAATAATATTTTAGGACAAATCACTTAATTAAATATAAATATACAGGCACGTATATTGATACATCATATACATATTTGGTAATACACACCTGTCTAGTGAGAAGTAAATAGGGTTTTGTTATAAAGGCGTCCCAACTATAGGGCTTCGAAGAGAAGTAGAAGGGAATGGGGAGAGTTATGAGATATTAGAAATATGCTAATAAAGCAAAAAGTTTTATACTTTATTGAAGAAAGGGTTGTTGAGATATATAGTTCAAATGAAGCATTAAATAAATCAAAGGCATTAATTTGTTAAATGTATATCTATTAAGAAATAACCAGTTTTGTCAGTTTATAGCTGCACAGTAGATCAAACATACATAAACTATTAATTTTAATTTCTTTGTTTATTCTGATGAGGTTTCAAGAGGTAAAGTGGCTAACAGGAAGGCAGTGTAAGGTGATGTGATGGGGGAGTGGGTCCGAAGCATTAATCAAAGGTAAAATATAAAAGAATAAATTTATGAAAACAAGAGCGCAAGAGAATATGGAAAAAGAGGAACAGGAAAATATGTTGGAGTAAATTTTGAAAAAGCTTGAAAGTCTAGAGTTGAGATTCAGAGAGATAGAAAAGAGAATGGACAGATTAGAACAGAAAGTGGGAATCAAAGACGAGAATGATTTTGGGGAATAGGAAGGTGAAAAGACAGATATGGAGAGTGGAGATGAGCAGAAGAAAGGCACTCAAGTAAACCCCTCTTGAAAACCAGTAGCGGTAATAAGTCACATGATGGTGCAAGGGAGTATGAACCAATTCATAAAAATTCATCCATTTGCAGATAGAATGGGGGAAGCACCAGTCGAGAGCATCTACATAGCCTAGAAAAATATTTCAATATAAATTCTATGTTGGAAGAAAGTAAGATAATTACCATGAGTGGCAACCTTACAGACAATGCCCAGTCGTGGTGGGATGTGCTTGGTCGACAGCCAGCTACTTTTGAAGAATATAAAAAAGAAGTGAGAGAGACCTTTTGGTTCAAGGATAGGCAGGAGTTAATGCACTATCAAATTATGCAAGAAAAGTTTAAGGAAGAGTGCAATGATAGCTATTCACAATTCTTTCATAAACAGGTGGCTAGACTGCGGACATTGGATGCATGCAACATGACAGAGAGTCATATACTGTGTATTATAAGACACAGTATGCTCATGAGAGTGGAACAGATGATCTTGGGGGCAGGGAAAGCATCACTGGGAGAGATTGTGGAGCTGCTCAATGCCATTGACATGAGCTCGTATGACTATGGCGGGCATCATGAAGCAGTAAAAGAGAATGAAAGAGGGTGGAGAATGGGAGTGGATACTTTTCCAAAATGAAAAAGAACCCCCAAAAAGAAGAGACCACTGGAGAAGCCGAACTTCAGACCAGGAAAAAAAGCAGAGGGACATATTAGGTGTAATACATAAGGGTTGTATGAAAGAGCCACTCAAAATACACAAATGTATTTGAAGGCTTTTGGAGGAGGGGGAATGGTGACAGAATGGGTTTGAACCCAGTCACAAATAAATTATTTAATCGATAGACATATATAGATGTAGAGATATATTGAAACAGTAAGATTCGTATTCGAATCTTAAGTTTCACCTTTTTCTGTCTTCTCTCACTGACCGGTCTATCCCGCCCAAATTTAAACTTTTGATATCGAGTTGTGTGTGTAACAATATTAAAAATGTATAAATATGTGTAGAATTTAACATAAACATGCACACATTTCGATCTCAAATTAAAGGAAATAAATACGGATAAAGTAATATAATTTAGATTTCTTTAGCTAAATAAATCTTGTGTAATATTAATCATTTATTTTGAATTTATAAAGTTCGTATTTATTGCTTAGTTTAAATTTCGTTAAATAATAATTCTGACAAAATCTGATGCAATAATTAATTAAAGTTAAAATAATTTTATTCCCTTTTGTCTTTGAAAATTTAAAAGCATCGGTCAGTGATAGATAAAAAATTAATTATAGGAAAATTCCAAAAAAAAAATGTAATTAACGAATGTAAAAAAAACAACAACAAAACAAACAATAGCACAGCAGATTTCTTTCTAATTAAAACCAGAAAAAGCATTGATTCTCCTGAGGGCAAGATAAAAAAAACCTAAAAATATCTCAACAGAAAAAATTAAAAGATCAAGATAAAAAAAGGAGGCCATCTTGGACTTGCTGGAGACTAGCACTTGAATTTTAGCTTTGCTCTCGAGTGGAGAGTCTAAAATATCTTAAAATAAATTGATATTGCCAAGGTATGACCGAGTAAGCACCGAGATTATTCTCCATTGGGAGATGGCCCACCATATGCCGAACTTGACCTTGCCCATCGTAAAAACACCCTAATGATCGGCTGCCTGAAATAAACAAGAAAGCCGCTGCTGTTAAAATCAATAAAAAACCCAAAGACAAAAAATAAAACTGCTAATCACGAACAATCTACTATTAAACAAATGGACGAAAACATCTTATAAAACAGGTACCTGTGTGTGTATCCCAAATTATAGAGTACTCTAGTAAATAAGCTATAGCTCATCTCCTACTATTTGTCTAACTTCTAAATGTTAAAATTGTAATTTTGTGAACTAAAATTTGAGAATTAATGTAATCTGTAAATTTCTCGCATAATCTAGCTTACCTCCCTCTATCCTTCTTAGGTGTGTATTTCTCAAATCTACACTTTATTTATAAGTATCATTGAAATATTACCTTCTCATAATTGTCTTAGTTTTAAAGCTAAATCCATAATCGCTTGAACATTGAATGCATGTCGAATTGTCATTAATATTTGCTTTATAAATAACTTAAATTTCATATAAATCGAGACGCATTCAAAGAATCAGTTATTGTAATACAGGGTCTACTACGTCATAACAGCTGGCATGCTCACTGTAATAAGTCCCCTTTTTAGATATTTTTTTTATTATTAAATTTTAATGAATAGTTACGGAAATTTCATTTCTTTGAGAGTCACCAATTTTCTTTCTGTCAACGTTGATAATGGGGGGCCGAGTTTGAAATCTAGTTAAATATTACCATAATCTTTTAGATCTTATACATGTGTTACATTTTGAAGCCACGATGGCTCATTCCACACCGTGAATACTCCGGATTCTATAGGGTTGAATCAACCCCAGTCGTCCTACACAAGTGGACATGATAATATTTCCGTAGGGCTTGACGACCATCATGCAGCCAGCTGGCAAATTGCGACACGGACCGCTTGTCCCTGGTTATGCTCATGTGACATCTTACCTCTTTGGGTCGAGGCAGAGACCAACCCGAAGCCCTTTATAAACTTATTCATGGCATTACAGCTTCAGTGCTGCCATTTTATATCACCCTTCTAAAGCGTACCACGTGTTTCTTTATTTAGTTAATCATTCTCTATATCACTCCGCCTCGGCATTATCTCCGTCATCCACTCTCAAGTAAATGTTCGCCCTTAGTCGTAAAATAACTATTTTTATTAAATAAATGTATGCCCGCCGCCACGGATGACTCTTGCAATGCAAAGTATAAAGCCCCTTCAGTACGCATTAGAAATACTCACTTGGGAACCTTAGGTAGCTAGATTACGCCTTCATAAATGAATGCTCTTTATAAATAAATGTACTTTTATATATAATAAAATTGCCAATTAGCTATTGAAACTCTGAATATAAAATATGATTAATAACATTAATAATGTTTTTTTTTATTAAATACGTAAATAAATAATTTTAACTGTATGGCTGTAGTCAAGTTTTCATTTATTCAATGCCCATTATATATATTTCCTCGATTATATATGTGAATTAATATTCGTTTGATTGTTGGCCAACTTGGAAACAATACCATGAATCTCGTGCATCTCCCTGACCACCGTGCCTAAAGAAGTGTTTACTTATGTCGCATCAGAGGCGTTGTTCCATAGATTGTAGTGTGGAACCGATAAGCTATGTTCGAACTCGGTACCATGAGTGGCTTCGCTACTCGGTGGTGCTGCTGTTCTGTGTGGTGGTCGAATTCTGCACTATGTTAACGAGATACACGTGTTTTGACTGTTACAATATATAATATATAATTTTGTTTATTATGTGGTGGTTACAAATACATAAACATGGAGGGAGGGACTCTGTCATTTGAAATGATATATTAGTGTGTGTGACAAATACATGTATGAATGAATTAAGTAGTGAAAAGAGAGAACCGAGATTTTTTGTTTCACATTGAAAACACTACAGTTTTCCGGCAGAATGAGATGTTATTTTTCTGTTATATTACAATAGAAGCTACGACATGAGTTTTCACACGTCTAACAGATCTGGTTATTCCACATTGAAAATCGGAAGTGAGATAAAAAAAGAAGTTTCCAGAACAAATGGAGGGGGCTATAAAAGCGAGCCACCCAGAATGCATAGGATCTCTTTTTCTGGCAGAGCTACAACTGTGAACACCTAAACTGTTTTAATATTTAAAATATATAATGGTGATTTCCAAAAAAATGTTGGGGTGAGAGAAGCTGCATCAGATTCAGGCCCCTGATCTCAACCTGTTGCAGCTACCTCAATAATACCATGATGCCTTTAAACAACACATAATTCCAGCATGGAATCAAATGATCCTCATCAGACAATGGACATAAAGATCTCAAATCGTTACCTGGAATTGTCTAATTTACCTGTGGAATGGAACCATATAATCAATAAATAAAAATTGCTTTTACTACTTCTCGGGAAAGCCAGGTAAAGAATTTTAATCATTGATCTTTTTAAAACTTCTCTATAAAAATGAAATTTTGTATTTTTCATTAATCAGTGAAGGTGATGTGCAAACTAACTTTATAAGATTTTTTTATAGCTTCGTTCCAGTACGGACGTAAAAAAGTAACAAGTGTTGAAGTCACATGATACAAACTTTTCATAGTATCGACCTTCACTACTTGAGATATGCATGCGAGATCTATTAAAAGAATAATGTATGATTGTGATTTGAAATGACAGAGTGCTAAATATTAATTTTTTTTATAATATTAAATAAATATATCAAAAAAGTAGAATATTAATTTAGTTTAATTGTTTATAAATCCATTTATTTAGTTTATGATTATTTTATTTATTTTTATGTTTAAAAATACAAATAAAAGAGAACTTGTAACCCCATTCATAGCTAATCATGGCTGTGATGCCACCCGACCCTGAGACTGAGCTAGCTGATGGTCAAAACCTCTCTCACATTACATAATTAGTATTCTTGTTGGTAATATATCCACTTTGCATAATTCTAATATTTGTATAGGATTGGCAGTTGGTGTCCTTCGGATGACCATAAATACACATTGGGGATATATTACAGTTGCGAGAATAAACCAAAAGTTTGAATAATATTTTAGGTCAAATCACTTAATTAAATAAAAATACACAGGCACGTATATTGATACATCATATACATATTCGGTAGTACACACCTGTCTAGTGAGAGGTAAATAGGGTTTTGTTATAATATATTGTAACGATATATAAATATGTCGTTACATTAATTTAAAATAAAAACTTAAAAGTTCGCAAATAAAAGTAAAAAAACTAAATGCTAAAATTAAAACATTGTTAAACGTGTATACATTCGCACAGATGTTAAACTTTAAAAATATTTTTTTTCATAAACAAAAAAAAAAAAGTATTTGAATGTATTTTTTTTAAATAAAAAAATACAAGATTGAAATATAAAAATATTTTAATAAAAAAAATAACGTAAGTTAAAATAAAAGCAGGTATTAATTAATTCCTGTAATCTATAAAAGGAAATGATTGTTTATTAATTGTCTAAAAGCTGTTTAATTAAAAAGTCAGATGGAAAGTTAGATAAGAGAAGAAAGAGATTTTAGCTTGACAAATGGAAGCACTAAGCCTTGGCCCGGACCATAACGAAAAAACAGATTAGTGACGTTTTGTTCAGTGAATCCTTGTGGATGATATAAAAAGAAAAAAATATTGAGTTGAAGAGCTTTTTCCAACTTGATTTTGGTGGGTCTGGCGACAAGACGCACTTGTCGTCCTCACTCACTTATTTAAAAATGCAAAGACTGTGATACCAGGACAGAACCAGCAACTGCCACCTCCAAAACATCAGACCGGTCTTCCAGGAAAGTCTGCGTGGGAATTGCCAATGGGAACAGGGACTTCTCTACCGTAAGCAATAGAACTGAACAATTGTAAAAATCATAACCTTAATTAAGAACTTTAAAGATTGCTAAGTAAATTTAAATTTTATAAAAAGGAACTTTTCTCTGACTTATGTGTCAACTAAATTGATAATGTGATATTTTATATATGTGTGCATTTGATAAAAAAAAAATCATTTCCATTTATTATTTATTGTATTGATATTTATTGTTTAAATTTTAAATGAGGTAATTTCAAGTTGTTTATAGACGCTTGCATGGATTCGTTTGCGGTTAATTATATTTTGGTTTTCATATTTGATCAAAATATATAGACATTCGATAAATAATGATACCTTACGGTGAGTATCTAAAATGTATTTATTCGGATGTCTTTTAAGTTATTGGTGACAACGCAAGTATCTTATGGTGAATACTATTGGGTTACTTATAAGTTTCCCTCTGCGATTGTCGGTATCAATAATTTTGTATTTTGATCGTTTATATTTATTTTGAAATGTTTTTGACCGTGGAATCTGTGTAATCGATCTATACCCAACATTTTTAAATAAATCTGTGTGAACGTATATAAATGTTAAAATTAAGTCGGGCGTGAATGGCTATATAGTTTTGTAAAGTTGTATTAAGGGAGGGTAATCTTAGGTTATTCATTTCGTAGTTGAATTGGTTCAATGGATTGGATATATTTGTGTAATTAGTAAATGTAGTATGAGATCCGCTACGGGCAGGATTATAGATATACGCCACACACCCTCTGTTTGCCTATGGATGGGTTTGTAAGTCGGCAGAAGACCGCAGTCCATTCCTATGGAGTTTTTTGTTTATTGATCTACTTGCCAACAGATGTCACATTCCTGTTGGTGGAGAGTCAATCTCTTCTCTATTTCTACTTATTGTTCAGATGTACATTCCTGACAATATAGTATTTTGTGTTGTCGTATCATGCTACATTGAATACATGAATGTATCAGATGGATTGGCGCCAGTTGATTGCGAAATTTGTTGCCTAAGGTTAAATCAGGGAAGAATATTTTCCTTTCAAATGCAGACCTATGTAGTCCATTCATACTCGACCCTCTAAATAAAATATTAAACATTATAGCAAGCTATTTTAAATGTAAAATTAAAAATTAAGATAAAAATCTAAATGTTAAACTTATTCCTCGAATTTAGAATGATTTTATATGTGCGTAAATAAATATTTTTCTGTGTCAATTTCTGGCAGTGGCTTTTATTATTTTATTCTTTTATATTTAAGATATAAAATTTATAGATTTTTATCTCGGCTTCTCCGCTGAGCTAGTGACAATGGGCTAACGATCTAAATATGTAAATAAAGTGGAATCCTAACAGCGCGTATCTGCCTACTTTATAAATTTTTCTAGGCTCAAATGCCTAGATGGTGCCCTTTTGTAGTGCGGTGCGGTGCGATGCGATCTACCACTTCGTTTGGATCGTTACAAACTGGCTACCCAACTTGGGCCGATCTTTAATAAACACGAGTGCCCTGAGAATTTTAAAAGTGAATCATGCCCGTAAATTTTTTTTCTGAAATAGTATAAATAGATTTGTTGTATTGACGTAGAGTTACACTTTGAAGTTTTGTTTAAAAAGTGCTGTCAGTAAGAAAAATTGCGCATATGTAGAGATAAATTCGAGGAATAAAAACTAATAAATAAAATGTAATAATAAATATAAATCATAATTTTTTTTTTAAAAGTCTTGTTTAAAATCTAATCGTTTAACTTTGCCTAAATAATACTTAAAGGTAGGAGGAATGAAACTTGGAAGGGAGGGGGCAGAAATTTAGCTGGTAGTAAGGAATCATCAGTCAACTTTTTTTTTATCATTATATTTGTAATTACTGTTTTGTCTTTTTTTAAAAAAAAAAAAAGTTTTGTCCTTTTGAAATTTCATATGTAACAAATTTGTATAACGTAATTACTAACACTAAGTAAATTCTTTTTTTTTTTTTAATGTTTTTTGTTTTTTGAGGAAGTTTACTGATATGTAACGATATATAAATATGTCGTTACATTAATTTAAAATAAAAACTTAAAAGTTCGCAAATAAAAAGGAAAAAAACTAAACGCTAAAATTAAAACATTGTTAAACGTGTATACATTCGCACAGATGTTCAACTTTAAAAATATTTTTTTTTCATAAACAAAAAAAAAAAAAGTATGTGAATGTATTTTTTTTAAATAAAAAAAATACAAGATTGAAATATAAAAATATTTTAATAAAAAAAAATAACGTAAGTTAAAATAAAAGCAGGTATTAATTAATTCCTGTAATCTATAAAAGGAAATGATTGTTTATTAATTGTCTAAAAGCTGTTTAATTAAAAAGTCAGATGGAAAGTTAGATAAGAGAAGAAAGAGATTTTAGCTTGACAAATGGAAGCACTAAGCCTTGGCCCGGACCATAACGAAAAAACAGATTAGTGACGTTTTGTTCGGTGAATCCTTGTGGATGATATAAAAAGAAAAAAATATTGAGTTGAAGGGCCTTTTCCAACTTGATTTTGGTGGGTCTGGCAACAAGACGCACTTGTCGTCCTCACTCACTTATTTAAAAATGCAAAGACTGTGATACCAGGACAGAACCAGCAACTGCCACCTCCAAAACATCAGACCGGTCTTCCAGGAAAGTCTGCGTGGGAATTGCCAACGGGAACAGGGACTTCTCTACCGTAAGCAATAGAACTGAACAATTGTAAAAATCATAACCTTAATTAAGAACTTTAAAGATTGCTAAGTAAATTTAAATTTTATAAAAAGGAACTTTTCTCTGACTTATGTGTCAACTAAATTGATAATGTGATATTTTATATATGTGTGTGTTTGATAAAAAAAAAAAAAATCATTTCCATTTATTATTTATTGTATTGATATTTATTGTTTAAATTTTAAATGAGGTAATTTCAAGTTGTTTATAGACGCTTGCATGGATTCGTTTGCGGTTAATTATATTTTGGTTTTCATATTTGATCAAAATATATAGACATTCGATAAATAATGATACCTTATGGTGAGTATCTAAAATGTATTTATTCGGATGTCTTTTAAGTTATTGGTGACAACGCAAGTATCTTATGGTGAATACTATTGGGTTACTTATAAGTTTCCCTCTGCGATTGTCGGTATCAATAATTTTGTATTTTGATCGTTTATGTTTATTTTGAAATGTTTTTGACCGTGGAATCTGTGTAATCGATCTATACCCAACATTTTTAAATAAATCTGTGCGAACGTATATAAATGTTAAAATTAAGTCGGTCGCGAATGGCTATATAGTTTTGTAAAGTTGTATTAAGGGAGGGTAATCTTAGGTTATTCATTTCGTAGTTGAATTGGTTCAATGGATTGGATATATTTGTGTAATTAGTAAATGTAGTATGAGATCCGCTACGGGCAGGATTATAGATATATGCCACACACCCTCTGTTTGCCTATGGATGGGTTTGTAAGTCGGCAGAAGACCGCAGTCCATTCCTATGGAGTTTTTTGTTTATTGATCTACTTGCCAACAGTGTCACATTCCTGTTGGTGGAGAATCAATCTCTTCTCTATTTCTACTTATTGTTCAGATGTACATTCCTGACAATATAGTATTTTGTGTTGTCGTATCATGCTACATTGAATACATGAATGTATCAGATGGATTGGCGCCAGTTGATTGCGAAATTTGTTGCCTAAGGTTAAATCAGGGAAGAATATTTTCCTTTCAAATGCAGACCTATGTAGTCCATTCATACTCGACCCTCTAAATAAAATATTAAACATTATAGCAAGCTATTTTAAATGTAAAATTAAAAATTAAGATAAAAATCTAAATGTTAAACTTATTCCTCGAATTTAGAATGATTTTATATGTCCGTAAATAAATATATTTCTGTGTCAATTTCTGGCAGTGGCTTTTATTATTTTATTCTTTTATATTTAAGATATAAAATTTATAGATTTTTATCTCGGCGTCTCCGCTGAGCTAGTGACAATGGGCTAACGATCTAAATATGTAAATAAAGTGGAATCCTAACAGCGCGTATCTGCCTACTTTATAAATTTTTCTAGGCTCAAATGCCTAGATGGCGCCCTTTGGTAGTGCGGTGCGGTGCGATGCGATCTACCACTTCGTTTGGATCGTTACAATATATATATATATAATTGTATAAAAATGCATGTAATATTTATTTAATGTATTGTTATGGTATAGTAAATTATTTTATAATTACACCTGGGTCTCTTTTTACGCAGACTTATTTAACACAATTTTCAAGTTATGCGATTTTGAAGTTCACCAGAAGTTGAACTCCGATAATGCCCTATTACTTTAAATAATAAATTTCATGCACTTACGTTATATTGAAAGTAATAGCATATTATTGGAATTCGACTTTCATCTTAGTAATTTCAATATTTTCAGTGCTTTATAATAGTAAGATTTTATGCAATAATAAAATTAAAATCATGATTTCCACATTTTATGTATACACATATTAAATTTTACAAGATTATGATGTAAATTTGTTCAAACATTGTGCATGTTAATTTTGCATTTCAAATCACATTCTGTTTTTGCTTTTTAAAAAAGAACATAATCAATTATTAATCATTTAGTGTCCACAAGTTTATTTTTAAAAGGTGAGTAATAGCAGTGAAACGAAATTTGATTTTTAAACGGAATTGAAAATTAAAGACAAAAATAAGAATTTAATCTTTAGTTGTTAGTTTTAATTAAATTTTTCCCAGCAGTGGTGAATAAATATCTTTTTATTATCATAAGTCTAAGTTCATAAACAATTAATAAAATCATCGTTTCAAAGATTAATTACTAATTACGTTGTCACCAGAAATCCATTGACCTAACATGAGTTGAAGTTACCAAACGAACATGATTTCAGCAAATATCGATAATAATTAAAACATGTATTTAAAAAATGTAAATTATGCATAAAAATATATTATTTTGAATAAAATTAAATATTATAGTTAAAAAAAGTTTGTCTTGTATCAATTTTTTTCAAATTTGAAATTTTTTATTAGTCATATTTTATTTCCTTATTTTTTTTTTTTGCGCGAATTTTAAAGTAATTTTACGTTGGTACTTTGCTTTTACACGAATTTTGAAAAATCACAGACCGCACCCCCCCTTTTTCAATGTAAGTTACATCTATTTTTGCGCGATTTCATTTGCGCGTGTTTTCTGAGGAACCTATCTATCGCGTAAAACGAGACCCAGGTGTACTGAATTTATATATGAGGGTTTTGATTTGTTTTAATTATTTATAGTATTATTGTTTGTTTTAATTCCATGATTGGACACTGGATGGTTTTATGTCTAAAATTATTCATCAATATTAAATAGATTAATAATATTTGAAAAGGGCATTAAAGCAGGTGCTTAAAAAGGCTTTTGATGTATAAAATTATTATTGATTATATAGCTGTTGTAAAGAATTTATTATTATTATCTGCTTATTATTTTGTTGGAAGAGCAGCATACGGATACTTATTCTTTTCCACTTTTGCTATTTTTAGAATTATAATATTTTAAAGGGTAAAATTGATTAGAATTTTATGTGTTTAATATTATTTATTCTGTTTCATTAATGTTTTTCTATAACATATTAAGTGATCACTTGGATGTTGAATTAAGCATCTAATAGCTTCTCTGTTTATTGTAAAAAAATCGGAATCTGCTTTGTTTCTTATATATTCAAAATAAGTATTTACTACCTTTATAATCAATTCAAAAAGGTAACTAACTTTTCTTATACCACTGTAAATTAAAAATATGTGTTCTTAGGCAATATTGGAAAAAAAAACTATTTATAACTGTGTATTTACTGAAGCTTAGCACTTTCAAGAGCTGTGTATGGCCTCATATTCACAGAATTGACTAATACAAAATATAGGCAGGTACATATATATACATACAGTAAGTTTATGTAATATATTTAAATTACATGGCCCATTTTTTCAACAGTGAGAAGCAGAATTTCTTCCTATTTATGACATTAGGTTTGTTGGATTTATGCTAAGCTCTTTTGATCTTGAACTTGGTATTGTGTCACTTGATACATGTGATGTTGGAAACTGTGGGTACGAATGTGTGGCCCATCGCATTTTGATCGAAAAAAGAAGACTTGTGCTCAGGGTGATTTGTGTTTCTTTTGTAGAGGTATTTATGTTGAGAAATCCTTTTAGAGAGGTGAACATGTGACTCACTATTGTATATAGCACTGCATTATGCTTGAGAGTATGCATTTTTGTATACTGTATCCAGAGTTTGATCTCTAGGAAGTCTATATTTAGAATTATTTGTCTGTTTATTGTGAAAAAAGTGTGATAGCTTACTTTATGGATTTGTGAGCAGATTTCTGTTAAATTTTTAACTATACAAGGTATGTATGGGAGCAATATCCATGGGTTGTTGTTATTAAGCAAGTTTGTTCTTAGTTTGTTTTTTTATAAATTTGTTGAGTGCCCTTATGAGATCTTTATCTTTGAAACCTATTATGCTTAGTTCTTTTAGATATTGTTTATTGTTGGTTTTACAAGTAGCTTCATATTTGCATAAATGGTGGTTTGTGAACAGGAAACATCAGAAAATATGATAAATTGGTGTATTTGTACATCTTGGTAGAGATGGATTTCGGTTGCATATAACATCTTATGTCTATAGGTTTGACAAACATTTGTTGTTTAATGGAGCTTTTTCTCTGGTCATGGTTATTGAGGTATTTTACCTCCTTTTGCTGGTCTTCCCATTTAATAGTCCAGAAGAATGCAGCTTCAGCTTCAAGCTCTATTTTAATCTTGTTGATTACAAATTCTGGGAAGCATATAATTACATTGTCTACATATTGTGCATATATTAAATTGAGAGTGTTATTGAAGTATTTAGGGAAGACTTGGTTTTCAATATTTTTGAAGTAAATGCTATAATTAAGGCTATATGTGGGTAATGCCATTGATTCATACAATTTTCATATTGTAAAACTATTCATCAAAGAAAATGACAATGCTGTGATCTAGACAGTTAAAACAGTCTCTTATAAAATTAGTTTGTGTTATTAAATAATTGGTTTTAAGGATTTCTATTTGAGTTATAAGCAGTTATATTGAGGAATGGTATTTTATGTTGGTCTCTAAGTTTTGCCTTTTTAATTATGTTGATGAATTTGAAAAAAAGTCTTGATAGTATAAGAACTATAGACAAATTGGTCTGAGAATCATTGATTAATTATTTTGACGGTGCTGTAGTAAAAGCACTCCACCTAAGTTTTACATTAGCCTAAGTATGATATCTGGTTTATGCAACATGATGTTGGCAAACATTCAAGGTGGTGTGAACAAAAAAGGATAGATTTTATAGTATTAACTTTATTAAAAGGGTTATTGCAATATTTATGCAAAATATCTTTTCAAAATTTGTTTTTGTTTCATTTAATGTTGTATGTTGTATTCCAAGACTAATTTAAATTTCAATTTATTGATTTGAACTTTATTTTCTCAATAAATTCAGTTTGGTAAATTAAGACATACTTAACAGTCATAAAAAATGTTATTATTCATCTGCTTGAAAAATATCCAGCAAAAAGTTTCATAGGATGTCATAAATAAAAGTATATTAATGAAAGCATATATTTATTTCTAGTGTATTTTATATATGTTGCCATACATAAAACATTATTATTGATTATTTTTCTGAAGGTTTGTGATGAGGGTGTTTGGTTGTATATATATATTGGACAATTTCCATAATCTGAGTATTGAATGTCTTTAGAAAAATTTAACTTTATTTAAATATTCGAAATACATTCAATTATTAGAAATAGCACACAGGTTAGTATATGCACAATGTTTGAAGAGGTATTATTATTCCCTCTTCTTCAGATGTTTCTAGTCTACAAGTGGCAATACTAGCATAAAGATTGAACCTGGACCCTTAGTTTCTTGAGTTATTATTTTTAAGGTAACACTCTAACCAACTGAGTCATCATGCCAAAGGCACAGTCAGTAGAAATTTCATATAGTTATCTATGAGGTTTCCCCTGATTTCTCCACTTTTTTCTAAGAGCAAAGTTGATTATTGTTTTTCATACATTATGTATAGTCACATTAGAAAAAATTATTGGATTGTTAGCCATTATCATGTGAGATGCTTCTTTAACTTTTTTTCTTTGTATCTTTTCTTCTCTATCCAATTTTGTCTATTTTCCCAATTGAACATGTGTTCATTGGTACATACATGGTCTGCTACTTTAGACACCTGTTTTCTCTCTTCTAGTAATCAGTGTGTGTTATTGCAAGTGCTTTTCAATGGGATGACTGGTCTTATCAATATATTTTTTCCCCACATCCATATGGTATTTCACAGATGCAGTTTTTTTTTTCTTTTCAGTATTTCAAGTTTAGGCTCTATAGTTGTTAGAATTCCTCATAGTGTGATATGGCTACAAAAAGCTCTTCTGATGTTAAAGTGATTGCAGATTTTTTAAAATTTGGTTGCTATTTTTTATGTATAAGTACAATACAGTACCAATAATTGTTTTTGTTTTTTTTAATAGTGCTTTTTGTTGTCTATTACAGGTTTTCTTAATAACAGCTGATGGAAACTATTTTTCACAAGAGTTTGATATATATATAAATAACTACAACCATTAAATGTCTGTATTTTTATATATATATAACTATATATGATATATATATATATATATATATAACTACAACCATTAAATGTCTGTATTTTTAAATTATATAATAATAATTCAAACAAATATATTTAACACAGTATTCAAAATTAAATAATATATTCTTTACCAGAAGTACTTTCAATTGTTTCACTGACAATCTTTATCAACTGTTAATACAAACGTACAAAAAAAAAAAAAGTACTTCTGGTAAAGAATATATTATTTAATTTTAAATACTGTGTTAAATATATTTGTTTGAATTATTATTATATAATTTAAAAATACAGACATTTAATGGTTGTAGTTATTTATATATGAAATGGATTTAAAGCAATTAAATGGAATTTGGCTTTTAAAGGAATGGCGGAAAGTAACGGTTAAAGTTATTACGTTAAAGTGCAGAATAAAGTTTTTGTATTCCTGTCGGATTTTTAAAGTGTTTCCTAACTGTTGTTGTATTAAAATAAATAAGTTATGTAAATTGAGTGTGAGATCTATGGATGATCTAAAAAATATAATACTTCGTAATATAATTGACCAATGTAAGTATTTGCTGTTTTATAATAGAAAGTATTTAAGAACATTAAATCATTTTATTTACGTTAATAATATTGATTATTTATATGAATATAAACAGATTTGTCAAATACGTTTTAATAATTTGC
This sequence comes from Epiperipatus broadwayi, assembly GCA_028023455.1. Taxonomy (NCBI): domain Eukaryota; kingdom Metazoa; phylum Onychophora; class Udeonychophora; order Euonychophora; family Peripatidae; genus Epiperipatus; species Epiperipatus broadwayi. Next base: position 19,378 of record JAQFVV010006398.1, read on the forward strand.
ATTCAAAAATGATGGATAAATTTAATAGGAAAATTGAACATTTGTATAATAAAAAGTTTCCAAGAAATTTTAGTGATCAAAACTATGTGAATATCTCTGGAGTTGATTTGAATTTTAATCAGCGTTATATTTTAAATTTTGGATCTAAATACGTCGGTGGAGGTTGGAAAGATTCTAGTATTGAATTAAATGCGGCGATTGAATATTCGTTTGGTGTTATAAATTGTGATTTAAATGATAGGAATAAAATAATTAATGAAATAAAAAATAAAACATTTGATAAGCAAAATGATAATGTTTGGTTAAAACAAATTTATGAATTTAAAAATTTTTTAAAAAGTAATAAATTAATTTGTTTGAAGGAGGACAAGGGTTTACGGATGTGCCTAATGAAACAGGATGAATATAATATGAAAATTATGGATCAAATGAAGAAGCTTTGTTTTGAAAAAAGTGAATTAAATAATATTGATACATATAGAATGAAATTTATTAATGACATTTTAATGACTGCTAAAAAGAAAAAAGTTATTGATGCAAAGACATATTACAGTTTATATCCGTCGTCTGCAGTGTTTCCAAGAATCTTTGCAAATATAAAATTGCATAAAAATTGTTATCCATTAAGAGTAATTGTTGATTTTGGTGGTGTTTTTTATTATAATGCTTGTAGATATATTGAAAAAATAATGCAAGATGTGCTTGGATTTGGAGATTATACGATTTCATCATCATTTGATTTTATTAATAGGATTAAAAATATAAAAATTGATAATAATGATGTTATGTGTACACTTGACATATCTGAAATGTATGGTTCAATTAATCGTATGGAATCAATAGAGATTATTGAAAGAGCTTTGTTTTTAAAATCTATAGATAATAATATTAGGAATTTTATTGTTAAAATATTAAGATTTGTGAATGATAATATATATGTTAGGTTTAATGATTGCTTTTATAAAATGAATTTTGGTTGGCCAATGGGTCTTCCGGTGGTATCACAGCTTTGTAATTTTTTTATTTCTAATTATGAGGTTAAGATATTGTCTCAGATAAAATATAAAGGAATTAAAGTATATTGTAGATATGTTGATGATGTATTTATATGTGCACATAATGAAATAATAGTTAATTTGTTTAATGAGTTAAATATGATTAATAATGTAAAATGGGTGTTAAATGAAGAGAAGGAAGATTCTATAAAGTTTTTAGATATATTTATTAAAAGAAATAATAATGTGTTTGATTATAATATGATTTTAAAGCCTGTGGAAATTAGGGGTTATATTCCATATAATTCTAAAGTTCATATGAGTCATAAATTAGCTGGTTTGAAGTCATTTTTATTTAGAAATGATTATTTGTGCAAATTTATTAGTGATAAAATTGAAAATATTAATGTATATATTACTGATATGTTGAATGTTGGTTATGGAAGGAATATTATTTATAATACAATTACAAAATATAATCAAAATAAGAGTAATAATAAGAAAATATTAAGTAAATTAAAAAGTGATAAATGGATTTCTATTCCTTTTATATCTAATCAACAAGCTAAATTAATTAATAAACTTTTTAGTGGTTTGTGTAGAATTTCTTTTTTCTCTTCAAATAATATAAATGATATGATAAATAACTCCAAAGCCAAGATTTCTAAGTTTGAATTAAGTTCTGTTATATATATGTTGGAATGTGGTTGTGGAATAAAATATATAGGGGAATCCAAATGTACATTACAAAAACGATATAATGATCATAAGACATTATATAAACGTGTACAGAAAGAAAATATATCTTCAGTAAATATGAATACTCCATCAATTATATTTGATCATAATAAAACATGTAATTATGGTTTTAAATTTAATAATAGAGATATAAAAATTATTCAAATTGAAAGGTGTAGTGAAAAACGTAAAATTAAAGAGGCAATGATGATATCTAGGAATAGAGGTGGTTTGATGAATAAACAATCGGCTAATATAAAGACAACAGAATTGTGGGAAATTTGAATAGATTGAATGATGGGTAATGCAAGTTTTTATTTTTTGTACGTTTGTATTAACAGTTGATAAAGATTGTCAGTGAAACAATTGAAAGTACTTCTGATAAAGAATATATTATTTAATTTTGAATACTGTGTTAAATATATTTGTTTGAATTATTATATATATATATATAATTTTTTTTTCCAATTGATGGTTTCTGAACAATTCTTTTGCTCTGTTCCATAGTGATAGTATAATTCCACATTTTGTGATTCTAATGTGATAGGATGTATAGGATAAATATTTTTCTGTATGTGTGGGTTTTCAGTAAACTCTAGTTTGGATGTTGCTATGAGGGTGTCTTATTACAAGAACCTCTAAGAATGCCAACTTTGGTTTATATTTTGATTCTATTGTGAATTTAATTGAAGGGATATGTTGTTGATGTATTTTCAGAAAGTTTGTAGTAGTGTTTCACCATATGTCCCTACAACAAATGTATCATCTACATAGCCAAGGCAAACTTTAGGTGGATATAGAGTAGTTTATATGGCAGTGCTTCAATGTTTTTCCATGTACATATAGCTAAACATGAATGACAATGATAAGCTCATAGCCATTCCTTGATTTTTTTGGACAAATTCTGTGTTATATTGAAAGTAAGTTGTTTTTATGTACAATGTTAATAGTTCCATTATACTATCAATTGGAAGAATTTGTTTATGTTTTATAAGCTATTATCACCATTTAATCTTTTCCTTACAGTAGACAATGTCTCTTCAAATGGTACACTTGTGAATAAACTTTCCACATCAAAGCTTACCAGTAAATTAGTTTTTTCAATTTTCATATTCTTGATTAATTATATAACATGTCTACAATCCCTGACAAAAGACTGGGTGTCTTGTATGCCAAAGGACTTATAACTTTGAGAAGAAATCTTGACAAATTTTGGCAAGATGAATTTCCAGAACTAACAATGTCTTAATGGAAACATGATCCATATGGATTTTAAATAGACCATATAGATGAAGAATTTTGCTGAAATATGATCATATTTTACTTTTTTCTGAATTACTGAAGTATCTGTACTGCATTCTGGGTAATGCTTGTAACTTTGTTTCTATTCAGTATCAATTTTTTTTTTGCAACTTTTCTGCATTGGCCTTTTGTGATGACTGCTTATATTTTGTTGTCATAATCAGATGTATTCATTACAACTATTGCATTGCCTTTGTTAGCAGGAAGAATAATTATAGATTTTATCTATTTTGAGATATTTAATTGGTTGCCTCTCACCATAGGATATATTTGACTTCAATTTTTTTGCTTATTAAGTGTTTTTTTTTATTCAGCAGCATAATTCTACTGTTTATTCTAATGACAATTTTTAAGTGTCTTTCTCAGTGGCTGCCATTATATATAATAAATGGATATTAGACAGTGATATTGCAAACATTAATCCCCTTTTAAGACCAAAAATTTCAGTATCTTTTAGATATTTTGAACAGAGATTTTTAGCAGATGAAGCCGGTACACTGCTTTGTACATTATGATTTTTGATTTACCTGTGTAGGTTAACAAGTTTTTTCTTTTGGCATTTGTTTATTTTTCCATCTAATGTAGAATATGATTTTCTTAGTGCTTGAGAATCTATCGTAAAGCCTTCATCAGTAAGTTTATTTTTTAGAAAATATTATACATTATTAATGGAATGCAAAGTTTGATACTTAGAAAATCTTTGAGCATTTATTATTTCTCCAACAGAGCTTCACTTTCTCTCTGAGTAATTTTGTCAGCTATCTGTGAGTGAATTGGAAGTTTTAGTTGCAAACTTTTAGAAATTATAATTTCAGATTTATATTTGCATAAGAAAGGTAAATGATTTTTTACTTTGGTCAGCTTTAAATATAATTTTTTATAATGTCTAATATTTGATATAGTATCAGGTCCATAGCGAATATTTAGTATTTTTCTAAAGATTAGTGATGATAGTGTTTAGTTGTATTTATATATTGGAGTATTCCATCATCTGAAAATTGAATACCTTTAGAAAAAAAAAAAACTTTCATATTCAAAATACATTCAGATATTAGTAATAGCACACAGGTTAGTATATGCATATTTTGAGAAGTATTATTCTCCCTTCTTTGCAGATGTTTTTGAATGGACCAGTGATAGTACTAGCATAAGACTCAAACCTGAATCCTTAGATTCTTGAGTATTGAATTTTAAAGTAATGATCTAACCAACTGACTGTGTTGACAAAAGCAACAGTCAGTAGAAATTTCATATAGTTGTCTATGAGGTTCCCTTTGATTTTTCCACTTTTTCCTAAGAACAAAGTTGATTAGTGATTTCCATACATTGTGTATAGTCAGACCAGGTTGACTTATGGGATTGTTTGTCATTGTCACATAAGGTGCTTCTTTAAATTTCCTGCTTTGTATCTTTTCTTCTCTATCCAATATTTTTATACTTTCCCAATTGAACAATTGTTAATTGGTGGAATGTTTTCTAAGAAATAAATTTACTGATGAAAACTTCACAAGAGTTTCTCAAGCAGTAAGAAAATCATATTCTTCATTTCTTATTGGTTATATGTTAATCCTATATATAAATTAACCTACACCCTAATATTTATATATTTCTTTGGTTCTATCTATTACCTTTACTAGGTATATAATGTATATTTTTATAAGATTAGATGTAAATAATAAGTTTATGCTTTTACTTAATTTTGAATTATATTCTGATATACGTAAATTTTCTACATAATAACTTTTTCCAATCTTCTAGATATTTTTCTATTTAAGATTTTAAGTTTTTATTTAAAATTTTATTAACTTCATCGAAATATGGTAATTAGTGCATATTCTGTCTTCTTTCTTTTTTTTTTCTTTTTTTTTTGTAGATTGGCAGCAACAATGACTTTTTGATAGTGCTTTATTTAATGTATCTCTTTTCTATTCCAGTTTACACAAGCTGCAATTTTTTTAGGTAAATTCATCTTTATTATATCTGAAAATTTCTATAGCAGTTCCATCAATATTACTGATTTTTTTGATTTCTGAAAATAATTATTTAGATATCTTATGACGAATAAATGTATCTTTTTTAATAAATAATAAATTTAAAGATAACAGTTGAAAACAAATATGAATTTAAAGACGTCGCAATAGCTATTTTACTTTATAGTAGGCAATAACATATTGCACAAATATACATGCTTTACTACTGCTGTATTTCAAATAAATAAAAAAACAAAACTTTTCTTTGTTTATGTTTAAGATTTGATCAAATAACCATTATCGAATTTTGAATTAATGCTTTTTTAATAAACTTTTTACATTTTAATAGAATTAATTTACTTGGTCTGTTCATTACAGAGAGAGAGAGTGAGAGCTTTTTTTTAAAAATAAATACCGCTTTTGTTATCTAGTTTTCAACTTGTTTACATAATGATTGAATGGTCTTTTAATTAAAAATTTTGTTATTATATATGCTTTTCATAAAAAATAATAATCATTTAATTAAAAAAAATTAGAAGTTATAATATTATACAGAAACAAGTTTATTTATTCACAATATTATTTTCTTTTTTAAAAACTATAAAAAAAAAAAACACCTCTGAAAATGCATACTTTTATGATTAAAAGTTATTTTCTCAAAATAAATATAATAGACATTCCTGTCTTAGATATCAGAATAAAGCCGTGTTTCCCCCAATTCAAAAATATTTGCCTATTTTCTCAACGAATTCTTATTGTATTCAATGAATATATGCAAACATTACTTGCCATCTTTTAACCTCTATCAAATAAAACTAAACATTTTTAAAGCCTAGTAGACTTACTTACTATTGAAGGTTGTGTGTTCAGGAGATTAGTGATGCCCAAATATCAAATTGAAAGATTGTATACAACAGTAAAAGTGACTGATATACCCCCCACCCTTATTATGGCTTTCATACATCGGTTTGTATGTGATGAAAAAAATCATACTTAGAGTTAGCTATTCTCAGCACAAATTTACTACTCAAAATGAAAATAATGTTAATCAAACCTTATATATTAAAACTATAAGGTTTACATGGAAGCAATCAAGTATTTAAAATAAAATAAAAAAGACTAAATCTATATTATTATTGTTATTGTTTAAAAAATCATTTAAAATTCAGTTAATAGAAAATGGTAATTTATATTGGCTTGGATTAATGACGTAGTCAATACGTTATGTGTGTGCATATTGTAATGAATAAATAATTATATAATAAAAAGTATACACATCAATATTAAAATATTGTCTATAGAATTAATATTTTTGTTAGTTAGTATCTAGAATAAATTTAAAAAATATGTTTGTTATTTTGGATTATTATTTATTACAATTTATAAAAAATAGTTTTTTATTTGCATTATTTTTATTTATTTAAATTAGTTGATTTATAAAAATGCAATACATAGGGCAGAAAAATTAATAAAATTTAGTGAAATTATCATTGGCTTGGAAAAAGAGCGCAATTGGGGATAGAGTAAAAACAACACATTTTCAAAGCGCTCATTTTTTAATCATATATTTTAGTGGCCACAAATCAAAAACATGGATTGGAGATTGGATGAAAGAATTAATGTGAAATAATGCAATTATATAAGAATTCTCTCTCAGAAATTAAAAAAAAAAATCTAACATGGATTAAGTATTGGGCAATATATATATCTCACTTCAAAATCAATGGATATCATAATTTAAAATGCTTTCGATCAACAAGAAAGCAAAAGAATAAAAATAATATTGTTCAAAAACAAAGTCCGATATTTAAAACTAATGTTTATTAACAATAAATTCATTCAATTATTATTATATCAGCTTTGATGTATTACTGCAGGCCTGAAAAATAAATACATCAGAATAATTAATGATTTTTCTTCAGTATCACTTTATCGAAGGCAAATATAAAAATGGTAACATCATTGTTATTAATCTATAAAAAATAATGTTCCAATGCATTCTTTGTAAATCAATTTTAATAATACATGTGTTTAGCTCATATAAAAATAAAAAAGATTAATTAATGCTTAAGATGTATATGCAAATCAATTATAAAGATGATTTTTTTAGGTAAATTAAATAATTGATTTTTCTTATTATTAAACAAACATATAAAATATATAGTTAATAAAGAAAATTATACATATTAATTTTTAATATACTTTAAAGAGATATAACTTGAATCAGAGTAGAAATATATACATGTAATCTTTATGTTGAGGGAGACTTTGGTATTACTATCTCTTAATGAGATATATACTTCTACTCTGTTTCACAAATATAATATTCAATTCAAAAACACAATCTAAATAATAAATTTGTTAAATTATTTCAATTACTATATAAGAATAAATACTAATAAAAGATTTTGAAATGATATTTTATACTAGTAGTCCATCAATTTAATTGTTTAAAATACTTAAAGTATTCTGTTAAAATTGTAAAAATTTGATTAAAAGTAAATAAGGAGTGTGTTATTTATTAATTTACTGTATTTGTTATTTCTATTTATTGCATTAATTATAATTATCATGATGCATATTTGGTATAATAAAATTTTTATAGTTCTCATTTATCATGATGTCTTTGATCTCTAAATTTGTTTAGTTCTCTATTTTAATTTGGAGATAATACAAGTTGTGTCAATAATAATTATTGCACATCTATTCATTGCATTCATATTTTGTATATGCACATACTGTAATGGTTAGAAACATGTATCTCATTAACACATTGCAGAATTCAAGCCCCAGACATAACACTCAACACTCTAGAAGTTGCCTCCCAGAAATCCCAAGTTCGAATTCACAGTTTATATTCCACAGTGCACCTACATGATAACACATCTGATGCTACTAATAGCATAGTTTCTTGCCAGTTCTGGTGGCCAGGAAGAAGCAAGAGACTTTATATTAAAATACATCATTAGGTTTGCTAGCTAATGATTATGGATGGTATGAAATATATACACCTGGGTCTCATTTTACACGATAGATAGGTTCCTCAGAAAACACACGCAAAAGAAATTGCACAAAAATAGAAGTAACTTACCTTGAAAAAGGGGGGATATGGACTGTGATTTTTTTAAAAATAGCATAAAAGCAAAGCACCAATGTAAAATTACTTTAAAATTCATGCAAAAGAAAAATAAGGAAATAAAATATGACTAATAAAAAATTTCAAATTTGAAAAAAATTGATACAAGACAAACTTTTTTTAACTATAAGATTTAATTTTATTCAAAACAATATATTTTTATGCATAATTTATAGTACAGTAATTTACATTTTTTATACACATTTTCATTATTATCGCTATTTGCTGATAAACAGGTTCATTTGCAAACTGGTAAAAAATCAGATTCTTCACAAGAGGAAATACAACTAGCACCAACTTCACTCTCATGTTGTGTTAATTGTTTCTGGTGACAGCATAATTAGTAATTAATCTTTGAGACAATGATTTTATTAATTGTTTATGAAGCTCGCATTATCCAGACATACAACCATTTAGCTCTCATTGGAATTTAAAAGCATGTTCGTGATTAGTGTCATTAATAAGAAAATAATTTGCCAACTGATTAGAAAGTTGAAGACCTTCTCAAATTATTTTTGCAGTGAAAGGAACAGGTTCCACTTCTGTTTCATTATTTTTTTCTACACTGCTGGGAAAAATTTAATTAAAACCAAAAAAACTAAAAATTAAATTCTTATTTTTGTCTTTAATTTTTTAATTTTCAATTCCGTTTAAAAATCAAATTTTGTTTCACATCATATTAATTTCAGGTTGCCTTAAGTAATTTTTAAATTGTTAATTACAATTAAAAATCAGATTTTAATTTTTGTCAAATTTAATTGTGCCCACTGCTATTACTCACCTTTTAAAAATAAACTTGCGGACACTAAATGATTAATAATTGATTACGTTTTTTTTTTAAAAAGCAAAAACATAATGTGATTTAAAATGCAAAATTAACACGCACAATGTTTGAACAAATTTACATTATAATCTTGTAAAATTTAATGTGTGTACATAAAATGTGGAAATCATGATTTTAATTTTATTATTGCATAAAATCTAACTATTATAAAGCACTGAAAATATTGAAATTATTAAGCTGAAAGTCGAATTCCAATAATGTGCTATTACTTTAAATATGATGTAAGTGTGCAAAATTTATTATTTAAATTAATAGTGCATTATCGGAGTTTGACTTCCGATTTAATACAGTGTTAATGCATAAAAGAAAACCACATACAAAAATATTAAGAAGAAACATGAATCGCGTAACTTCAAAATCACGTTAAATAAATCAATGTAAAACGAGACCCAGGTGTATATAAAATATGATATAAACCGAAGTAATATTGTGGATCGCAGAAAATAAATAAGGAATATCAAAATGATTAAAATATAAATACTGTTTATTAATTGAACATTATAAAAATAACATTGTCTGTATAAGCCAGTCCATGCCATTAACTCATTAAAATATAATTTTGAAATAAATTTAATGAAGTGCCATTTAGATTTACATTAATGCCTTGTTAATTTATATATACTTTCTGTACAGTTAGGTGAAGAAAGGCTAATTTCAAAAGATATGAGGCCTGTAGTGAATATAATGTCTTTGCTTAAATTAAGTTTATATTTAATATTTGATAAAAGAACTTGTATTGAATTCAAAAATGGTGCAGATGAAAGCTCACTGATCTAGAGGCACAGAAGTGATTAAGATGCAGGCAACTGAATGAATTATCAACATTTAATATTTAAAAGAGATTGGTGGTACCAGTGAAGGTTTAATGTATGGGATAGAGTGCAGTACTTTAAAACTGCATTACTTTGTAAAATAAAATAAAGCAGATGGGATGGTGTCTCACCAATCAGTCTGAGTCTGGCATCATATCATGAAACTTCGTGGCTGAGTTACTTATATGTAAAATTCACAGGAATGGTTTTCTAGTACATACACTACCTGGAAACTACAATAAGAAGAGAGAATGGCCTTAGCCATAAATCCTTGAAAAAACAAACAAACAAGGCCTCAAAACAACCCATATGCCTACACTGGTAACCCACAATATAAAGCATAAACGAATATATAGAAGGGGTTAACTAAGTAAGCAAAGGTGCATAATTAATTTCTAAATAATTTTAAAATGGTCTACACATTCTTGACCTCAACTTTTACAGTTCATAAATTACATTATAAATACAATGAAATAAGAATAAAACTGAGGGAATGCATGATTTTTAAAAAGATATTCATAAGATTATACATAGTCATGCATTTCTCTGTATTATATAGTCCACTCATTAACTTTGTGCATATCCTTGCACTATATAAAAGAAAAAGAAATATACCTTTCTTGAAAGACATAATTATTTAACAGATTAATAAAATATGAAATAAAATAGCCCTCGAACTAACAATTTTATAAAACATTTAATAGAGGGTCAGTTATACAATTTATCCTCACTAATATGGCAGCGTACTAATAAAAGGGAAATAAATAATTTGCTCATTCAATGGCTATCTAAGCACACTATTATAATAAAAGACAAAGATATATTAACAAAATAGAAAAATATCAACACAAGAATAGAGAGAAAATACACAAATGGGATTACAAATATTTTATAGAATTGTGCAGTTTTATAATAAAATATACATTTAAAATTTAGCTAGAATTAAGGGAAATATAATACAACCCAAGAGTTCTTGGGTTAATTGAAGTTACCTCATACAAATTGGTCAGTCAGTGTACATTTTTGTCTTCTCTGGTTAACTTTAATTGGAGGCTTTAATGGAAGTTACACAGCATTGATCTTGATGCTGCAGCTTCTTGGTCCATTATCAAATTTGACACATTTTCAGCAGCAGTGGCAATTTACAATAGGTACAGGTATATGATGGTCTGATGTCACAGGTTGGACATTTTCCCAAGCAGGAAGAGTGCCTTCCCATCAGCTTCTACTCAGACATTCTGCTTTCAATAGGCAAAGGCTGGTATTTTATTAACTTCTCTAATGGTATAGTTTCATTAAATTCAGCTGTATTAAACTCTCAAAATAGTATACTCAGCTGCTAATTCAACTCAATAAATTTAAAATATTACCTCAAAACTTGAACTAAGAACAACTCTGAGTCAGAATAGAATCAACATCAGAATAGACAAGCTCTGAAAAGCATATGACATATACGCATATAATTGGAAAAGCATAGAATATCTATTTAGAAGAGCATATATTATATCTATATTTAGAAAAGCATAAGATATCAATTAATAAAATCGGCCCTATATATACCAACAGAGCTTACAATAGAACTACCCTGCAGCGGTCACTCTAGAACCCAAAAATAGATGCAAAAATAAAAGTTGCCAAGTATCAGGGAACTTCTATTTTAAATTTTACTTTTTAGATATTCGGATTAGAACTTGGTTTTAACTTATTTTAATTAAAATACCTGAATGGACATCTGTTGTTTATTTGATGGCAAAATATTCAAACCACTAATTAATGAATTTTACAAAAGTTACCTAATTAAGCCTCTTGTTCTCTTCCCAACACTCATTTACTTTTTACATAAAATTTGTGGCTGATTTTTATAAATCTAAAAACAACAAAATTATTTTACTTTTAAATTCTAAATGTTTAAATCTATTTAAAATTAAATAATATTTTATGAAATGAAACAAATATTACGATTGTAATATTTTTAAAATAAATAGATTTAAACAAAATAACTTTAAATAAGGAAACTATTATTTTTATTTAAGTTCTAAAATATATTATCGCAGTATGTGTATAAATTTACTTATATGACCTACTTATTAAAATGAATGTGTATACACGCACATACTCGCAATTTATAAATTATTAATGTTAGGGTTTTGGAATTATATATATCACAAACATTTATACATTTGTGATCTAATTGAGGCGCAATTTCGGCTTATAAGCAGCAGTACAGACACACTACAATAAATTAGGGTTTAAACTAGGGCCTGAGGGTAGGAAAGGAGTGAGAGAAGGTGAAACAAAGATTTGTAAAGCAAATCTTACTTTTTCAATACTACAGGCTGTAAGGTCACTGTAAATTGATTAATAAGTGGCAACCATCTGGTTTTACAATAAATATTTAGCTTGCATGGTGCTCATTTTCATCATTATTAAATTATAAATGTTTGCAGGTTGGAATATATATATATAGAATAATGATATCATACTTCATTTATATGCTTTTATTCATTTATTCCATCACAGTTTTTGGCTTGCCCAATCATGGGCTTTGATAATTTTGTGCCCTGAGAGTTATTTTTTATTTATTTATTCCACTAAAATATATATCTATAAGAAAATAATAAGGGCAGTCTACAACATGTAAATTCAAGTTAAAGGATTTATTAAAAAATGAAAACTATATTTGAATTAATTCTAAAACAAATTATTATTCATCATCATTAATAATTAAGCCAATAAACATCATGACCACCTCCTCTTATGCTTGGGTATAACTGTTGTTAAAACAAGCAAAACTCACTATATATATTGCCACACGCAGCAAGCTAGAGTAATCAATGGATGCCAGAAGGCTTGTGAATAAAATCCCCATTTAGTGCCTATTCATCCAAAATCCCCATACTAGTTTTTGGCTTATGGTCTTTTTCAGTGAGGAGCCTTGGATCTGAGAACACTGCATCTAAATCTTAAGATCTAATGCAACCCTCCAGCAACCACCTTTTATCTCCAGTTAACTACAAAACTATGAGTTTTAAATTGAACACACCTTAATGTTTTCAATCCAAGCCCATTAGCTTATATAGTCATATGGGTCTGAACCCTGTTCAATACCCATACATTTTGGTGTCTTTGGTTCTGTAATAGCCATAGCCACCATTATCCTATTAGACAGGATTGGTTTTAAGCCAATAAATATCACATGACCACCTCCTCTTATGCTTGTGTATAACTGTTGTTATAACAGGCAAAACTCACCAAAGAGACCAAATTGTATGGGTAATGAACTGGCTTCAGACCCATATGACTATATAAGCTAATCGGCTTGGATTGAAAACATTAAGCTGTTTTCAATTGTAGACTCATAGTTTTGTAGTTAAATGGAGATAAAAGGTTGTTTCTGGAGGATTGCATTAGATCCTAAAATCTAGATGCAGTTTTCTCAGATCCAAGGCTCCTCACTGATGAAGACCATAAGCCAGAAACTAGCCTGGGGATATTGGATGAGTAGGCACTAGATGGGGTTTTTATGCACAAGACTTCTGGCAGACCCATATGACTATGTAAGCTAATGGACTTGGATTGAAAGCATTAAGGTGTTTTCAATTCAAAGATTCGTAGTTTTGTAGTTAAATGGAGATAAAAGGTGGTTGCTGGAGGGGTGCATTAGATCCTAAGATCTAGATGCAGTGGTCTCAGATCCAAAGCTCCTCACTGATGAAGGTCATAATCCAGAAACTAGTCTGGGGATATTGGATGAGTAGGCACTAGATGTAGATTTTATGCACAAACCTTCTGGAATCCATTGATTCCTCTAGCTTGCTGTGTGTAGCAATATATATAGTGAGTTTTGCCTGTTTTTACAACAGTTATACACAAGCATAAGAGGAGGTAGTCATGTGAAGTTTATTGGCTTAAAACCAATCCTGCCTAACAGGATAGTGGTAGCTATGGTTATTAAAGAACCAATGACACCAAAATGTATGGGCACTGAACTGGGTTCAGACTCATATAACTATATAAGCTAATGGGCTTGGATTGAAAACATTAAGGTGTTTTCAATTTAAGACTCATAGTTTTCTAGTTAAATGGAGATAAAAGGTAGTTTCTGGAGGGTTGCATTAGATCCTAACATCTAGATGGAGTGCTCTCAGATACAAGGCTCCTCACTGACAAAGGCCATAAGCCAGAAACTAGTCTGGGGATATTGGATGAGTAGGCTCTAGATGGGGATTTTATGCACAAGCCTGCTGGCATCCATTGATTACTCTAACTTGCTGTGTGTGGCAATGTATATAGTGAGTTTTGCCTGTTTTATCATTAATAATTGCTAATAGTTGTCTGCAAATCAAGGTCAATGCTAATCACATAATGAATATATCTATTTGTATTAAAAATTTTAATATACTTATCATAAATAGTTTATGATTGCTTTCTCAAACTCATTTACAAAAGATTTTGCTTTGATATAACTATCATTAACATCACACAATATTATTGTTGTTCAATGTAGTAATAAGACATTTAAAAAAGCAAACGAAAGAAACAAAAGGAAGAAAAATAAAATAGAAAAAAAAATAAAAAATAGATACCGATCCTTTATTTGAAACATTTTTACAAGAAAACATAGCTCACTATGGATTTTATGAATGCATAAGTCTGATCAGTATATGAAAAAGTGTATATCTAACTTTGATATTTTCTAGTTAGGAGCCAATAAGTAGGATTAAATATATATTAAGAAATGAATGAAATTAATTACTAAATCTATATCCAATTTTTTAACATATTTATTTTGCACCGACTAATTATCAATGTGTTCATAATTTTTTTTTTCTACAATAATCACTCTATTATAATAATTATTCCATTCTTGTTTATTGAGAATAACTACTAGCTAAAAATAATAATAATAATTAAAAAAATATTATTTGAATAGGGACATGTCATTATTCATAAATTAAATTGTATATAATCAAGAAAAGAAAAAAAGTATAGTGTTTATATTTTTCCAGCAATATTATTTACATTGTATTTTAATTAAATGGCATAATATTTAGTTCTCATAAACCTTAATTAAAGTTACTTAAATTTATATCTAATAAAAGAAAGAAAATTCTTTTATCTTCAGTTTTTCCCACATTTTATAAATAAATTATGGAGTTTAAATGATACCAATTGTTCTTTGTTAATGTTTTAAGTTTTTTAATGAAAACTTTAAATCTATATAGATAGTTACATAGATTTAACTTTAAATAGATTCAAATTAGATACAGTTCTTGATTTTGTCATCTTTCTTTAAAACTAATGTATCATAGAATTTTTTTAAATATAAATTATTTAAATCTTTGAAATAATTTCATTATTCCAAATTATATTATCATAAAAATATTCTTCTATATATATATATATATATTCTCTTAACACATATACATTATTTATTTTAAATGATTTATATATATATATATATATATATATATATATATATATATATAACATCAAGATATTCGCCTACTTATATATATATATATAGTAACATCAAGATATTCGCCTACTTATAACTTATTCTCATTGTTATGTTCCAGTACTTTTCATTTCAATGTAATACACTTTCTAAAAAGTAAAAATTTATAATTCATTTTACATAACAACTCAGTTAACAGATATAATGTAACAGTTTATTGTAGAATTGAATTAACAATAATAATTGTACATATATAGGTTTATGAGTTATTAGTTGCTTTCAAAATTATGCCCTCATGTTTATTAAAAATAATAAAGACCATTGTAGCCTGAGTAAATTTTGAATACTTTGATGATGAAGTTCATTGATATTTAGTGTCTTTCTCCAACTACATTTATTTTGGCTAATCATTTTCAATCTATAACACTATAAGAGTTTTCTTCTGTGATGAAAGACCAATTTTCATATTGTGGCTAAAGTTATCATTTCATTACCTTTCCAAATGGATTACTTTTCAGCTCCTATAAAATAATTTTTATTTTGTCTGCAATTGCTATTTTGTTTTAACAGTTTAATTTATTTTCATTATTTTCAGTTCTCAGTTAATAATAATTAATAATATCATTTTTTATGAATAAATTACATTTATATACATTTACGATATAAAAACATTTGTGTCAAGCTTACACACACACACATTATATGATAAAAGGCAGAACAATGCTTGACAAAAACCACATAATTGGCATTAATTTTATTTTCTTGTCTCATAATGTTTATAAACATGAATCATAAACCCCTAAGATTAGGATTGTTATAATTAATGATCTTGATTGCTATTACGTGTGATTGCTCACCATAAAAAAAAAAGATATTGAATGAATTAATAAATATGTATAATTGCGCACATCTATTTTTCCACCATGCTCTTCTTCAAAATAACGATTTTTCATAAAGTTTACTAGATAGATAGACATATGGATATATGGATGCAAGGATAGATGCTTCATTGTATTTATTACCAAAATAAAGTAAATATATATATATATTGCATATCTTATATCATGTACCATTTTGATGTTGGATATAGATAGACAAATGGATATATGGATGCAAGGATAGATGCCACATTGTCTTTATTAACAAATAAAGTATATATATATATATTGCATATCATACATCATGTACCATTTTGATGTTGGATATTTTGAAATACAAACTTCAATATATCTATATATTTATTTCACTGAGAATAATTCTAAATTTCTTAACCACATCAGGTGATTTTATATTTATATATAAGTTTCAGAAAATAGCTTGGATCAGCTAATCACAGATGTTTTATTAAGCCAAAATAACTGATTTCCTCATATTCCATTAATAATTTTATTTTTACATATACATTTACAAAACTCAGACACCTTTTTTTAAGTAATCATGTGTCTGCAATCTTTTTTTTATTTATAATAAATTCACTAATTCAAATCTATGCACATTGTATAAGCTTAATCTAGTTGATCAGACCTGGTTTGGCAAAGCCCATTTAAAAAAAATAATAGTATTTTGCATGACTACTTTTTGGCTTCAATATTACAAAAATATAATTCTAAGAAAATAACAGTTGTGCTTATTGAATACTTTTGTATTACCAAGCCTTAAACAAGGCCTTGTTTGGCTATGATAAGATAAATATTACCTAGTTGCTTATAGTGGTAGAATGATAGGATTGAGAACTAGTATTTCTTAGATTGTTGTGCTAAACACATCTTAAAAACTATTAGAAGAATCTTACCCGTGCATATAGATATATTATTAAAGAATAAACATATACACTAATTATATACACTACAATGAAAACAAAATAAAAGAAAAATGTGAGATAGATGCTGGAAAGATATTTAGATGCACTACTCTTTGAACTATTTATTAAATATTATAGTTTGTTAAATAATATTACATTTATGCGTAAAACAATGTCAAGATTAAGTTGGTTTAAATCAATAAAAAAGACTATATCAAAATTTAATTTCAATAAATTATACTTATACAATCATATCATAATAAATAAAACCAAACATTAACATAGCAGTGTAAGCAACAGAGTTCTCCTAACAAGCAATTTTGAAAGATAATTATAACTTTAATCCTCATTTCAAATATGCACGTAAATAATTTAATTAAATATAACACTTTAAAAATTAATTAATATCCAGTACTATATTTTCTTTATTATATATATATATATATATATGTGCAGTTTTGGATTTAATATTTAAAGTAATTGAGATTTGAATATGGCATTGTCATGCAAGCAGCACATTCAAAATCAGATAATGAGTCATATTATAAGCCATGAAATAATTATATTCGAGAGCTTATGTTTGTTTATTATAATGTCGTGTCAAATTTGGTAAGTTTAGTATCGGCAATTTAGTTGGTTATCATCTTAAATTTTGGGTAATTAATTTAACAATGTACTTGTTTATTTTGAACTTATGGTTATAAAATATTACTTTATTAGTAAACAGTAATTTTAAATATGAGATTTTAAAATCATCCTTTTTTTGCTTGATCAAAGAATCAGTCTACCATGATTGGCGCATTTGTCCAGAATACTCTATTCAGGGCACATATAATTTGGTATTTAAATAATGTATTGCTTTAATAATATGATAAATAATTGATTCAACTATGTAAAACTATTTTACTAAAATATTGTTTTCTTAGTATAAAACGATCAAAATACAAATTATTATATGTGTTAAAATAAGTTAAAACACATAATGTTACATCGAAACATTATGTTTGTTAAAATAAATAAATACTTTCTTGCTATAAATTATATTAATAATTACAAACCGTGAACAAAATATATTTTATTATCTTTTGTATTTAAAATTAATATTATAAATAATATGTTTTGCTTTGAAAAAATAAAATTTTGATTTAGCTGTACATAAAAAATTGTTTTTAATTTAAATGTTATTATAAAATACTCTAATTGTCCTTATACTGAAGTGAAAGTTCTAGATCATCAAATAAAGAAATTGGAAGTCAAAAGGACAAATTTAGAACTAATTAGAGTAAATGTATAATTTATCAAATTGGTTTTTCCTTAAAAATACATTATTAGCGAAGAAAAAAAAAGTAATTTTCTAAATCGTGCAAATGATCAAGGGAAGCATGGAACACAGAAAATCACCTTGATTACTTGTCTTTTTACTAAGTTCCATCTTTTATTTTTTTAATTAAGGCAGCTTTGTATGATTATATTCTAATAAAGACGCATTTCCTTTCAATTTAATGTATTTCATTTATATACATATATTTAAAACAGATTTATATTAACAAAACAGTTTTTATAATCGTTGCAAAATATAACATTTTTGTTTTTAATTTCTTAATTATTTTTTAATGATTTTCTGCTGATTGATAATATTTTATGTTAATTCGACCACTCTCTTTTTTTTTGCTGTCTTTTTCTATCTTTCTATATATATACTACAAGAAAATCAATTCATACAGCACGTGCCTTAATTTAATAAGCTTGTACTACAAATGTTATATAACGAGCATGCTACTCTATAACGAGCTTTTCATAATAGCTGTCGTCAGTGAGGCACTAGGATATGTAGGCAGTAGATTTAAAAATATCAAGTCAAACCCAGCATTTATCTAATAGTTAACTATTGAGTAGAAAATCTAAAATTTTCAGACAACAGACAATAGAGCACAACTGAATAGTCATGTGCCTTTAAATATCAGGCTTAAAAGTATTATTTACGTAATTAATAGTGTGATAACTATGTAATAATTTTACAATATCATTCACAATTTATTGTTGTTTTGGCTAATGAAAATAATTCAACATGTCAGTCTATTTTTTTTAATGTGTCAAAGCATTGGCCGGGAAGCAAACCCTGGGATAACTGCTTGTAAGTTTGCTGTGCTAACCATTCAGCCTCCAATGTTTGACCAGTTTATTTTTTTATATGAAAATTTTCTTTTATCACAAATAGTTTCATAATCTCTAAAGAATAATTCTATTTCTAAAGCAGATTAATTTATATGCTTTACCCTTTTTTGGAAGAATTTGTGTTTATTAACTTTTCCCATGATTTACAGGTAACAGTTAGTCATTATATATGCCAAGAATATTTATTTACAAAAGTACCATTTTTATGGCACGGCTTCAAAAATTAAATTTAACTATTATTATAAATTATGATTATGACTAGTAATGTAGAAGATGTGCCATAAAATGTAATTGAGGAATTATGACAAGTTGAATACTGATTGGATAATATAATTTCTTAATTTTTTATCAGTCCTTTTCTCATAACAATGTTGAATTATGAAAAGGAAAATGAGTTGTTTTAACTTCATTACTGAAAAATATATTTTCTCTTACATTGATTGTATGTTGAGTGATTCTTAATTATTTTAAAAGTATGTTATTTGCCACATTGTATTGCAGAATTTAATGGTGTCAATTATTTTGGTTTTTTTCTATAATATGGAACTTTTAATTTAAGACTTCAAACTAGCCTTTTAATTATTTACTGTGCTTTGAAATCAACAGTAAAATCATTTATGGATTTACTTTTATATTTTACTCTGTATTAAAAAACAAACATAAAATAATAATATCCAATGATTTATTTTAATTCATGGATTTAGTTTATTATTATTATTTCTCATTATCATCATCATCATCATCGTTATTATTATTATTATTATTATTATTATTATTATTATTATTATTATTATTATTATTATTATTATTATTATTATTTCAAAAAGAAACTTTATTCAGACTAGAAGAGCAGATTTCATTAATACTTTCCGTAAACATGTGTTTACATTGATGTTCCTCAGGATTATGTATATGGTGTCTATGTAAGTTCTTTACAGATATAAACTGGGTGAATTATAGATTGTCTGTTTTTCTTAGTTTTTTTTTTTTTTTAAATTCCATTGTTGTTTTTTTTTAAAAATTATTTCTCAAAGTTAACTTATTTACATTTGGATAATTAAGACACATGTATATGGTACTTATATATAAATCAAGTCAGTTGCCACATGACCTAATTTAATAAACTTGTATTACAAATGTTATATATACAGCTCTTAACAAGCTTTGCAGAATATCTCCAACCCCAGATGGGTTTCTGCTTCTGGTGTTCTCAGTGAGGTGCTAGGATATTCAAGCATTAGATTAAAAATATCAGGACAAGTCCAACACTTTATCTAATGTATAATTATTAAGTAGAAAATCTGAAATTTTCAGACATCCATATGTCTTCCAATCCAGCTATCTAACTTAAATAATCATATGGGACTGAACTAAGTTCAGATACACCATATACTAATAGCTTTAACAATATAAAATCATCAAAGCCTTAATAGTAAAAAATAAACTTACAAAAAAATCAAGTCAGATGTCACATGACCTAATTTAGCTGGATTGGAAGATGTATGGATATATGAAATTTTCAGATTTTCTACTTAATAGTTATATATAGATAAAGTGCTGGGCTTATCCTGGTATTTTTAATCAATTGCTTAAATAACCTGGCAGCTCACTAAGAATGCCAGAAGCAGAAACTGGTCTGGAATTAGGGATATTCTGCAAAGCTTGTTAAGAACTTATTTGTGAGCTCTCTATATATATGCTTTGTAATATGTTAGTCTTTAGATACTGGTTTTGTAGGTCAGGATATGTTTTTACTGGAAATATTTTGTATGTTTTTTTAATCACCTATCAATTCCTGTATTTTGTGATGTCCATTTTCTTGCATTATATTTTCGAGTATATTAAGTGATTTGAGAAATGGCAGAACTATTACAGATTTGCAAAAATGTCTGGGTGTGCTATTTTATTGTCTTTGTTGTTAATTTTGCTAATTTGTTATGAAATGTTGATGTATGTCACCTTGTATTATTTCCAAAAGCAAAATGTGTATTGCATGCATCAAAACACATAGAGCATGAAAGTTGATGCACATACTGTAAGAATGAATGTTCTGTGGAATGTGTTGATAATATCCTGCAGGGAGATGTTTGGTTGTCTGTATATATTAGTTATTTCACACCAAATTTGGATTAATGCCAAACAGTTGTAAAACAGATGTTTTTGAGTTTCCTCTGCTTGGTGGCATAGTGTGCAGAAGGGGTCTATTTTTGTATACAAGTGTATGTATCTTAAGAGGTATGATGTTGACTAGGCATATAGATTTAGTCTAAGATGGAAATCAGAGAATTTGAGCTTCAGGAACTAATTTTAACATTTTATAAGCAGCTGTCTGTTGTTTATCCCAAACATCTGGGTGGAAATATCTGGTGTATGTCCCAGATATATCAGTTCATAGATCTGCCAATATGAATATTTTGTTGTTGTTTGCAGTGATATTTGAGTATGTGTGGTTCTAAACTGGTTTATAATTGATGATAGGTATCAATGTGAAGATAGAGGTTTGTCTGTAGGTATTATTTGGATTAGACATTGAAGTTCTGGGAAATGTCTGAGGGTGGCTATTACAAGATTTGCAGTCTTCTATATTTGAAAAATATATATGTTGTGTAGCCCAAAAGCATTGTATTTTGTTGGGTGATTAAGGAGATGATGTTCTATTCCATAGAAGTTTATTGCAATATAAATATATTTTTGATGTGAAAGCTTTGGAGAATTAAATTATAGGAAAATAGTAGATAATCTTGGTGATCAGAGCTGATTGAACAATTGTACTTTAACATATATTAAAAGGTATCATTTTGATGGAGAAATGTATCCTTTTGATAGAGAAATAGTGATTCATTCTGCTTCATCTTTTAACTTGTTCTGGATTTTTTGCTTCATTGTGTTTGTCTCCATGATGAAAGAAATGTCAAGGAAAATTTCTTTGCATGGCTTACTTATGTATAGCGACCAGGAAGCAGTCTTAGCCTGATTAAATTTTAGATGGTGTATTGATTGGAAGTCTTGAAGTATTTTCTGTAGTATTGATATCTGATAGACAGAAGGAAGACTGTAATGTCATTCATATATGCAATTCATGCTATATGTTGTAATGTACATGGTATCTGTATGTCTTTGATGCTCTGCTGGATTTTGAGTAAAAGTGGGTTGATGTAAAAAGTAAATAGCAGTGAGCTGAGTGGAGAACCTTGGAATATGGATTGTGTAGGAATGAGTGATAGAGAATTTTTGCCATTGAGCGTGATATGGATTTCTTGGTTAAGTAGTAGGTTTGTGATCAGGTACAGATGATTTTATGGGATTGTAGAGTCATCTAGCATGTTAATTAATGTATTGATGTCAACTGAGTCAAATCTGCTTGTAAATAGAGTAATAGATTAGCACCGGAAAAAGTGTATAAAGAATTTCTAAGATATATTAAATATGAAATAATATGTGGTGACAATGCACTCTATAAAAGATGAATCTATACTGAAGTGAAGTACTTAATAAAATTACATCAGGTATAATAAATGTGAGAAGTTGCCAAACAATATTATCACTTAAGATGAAGATAAAGGGTATAAGATTTAAAAGAATTGTATAACATTTGAAAGTTTAAAAGCAAAATATTAAAGAATTCAGCATTAGTCAGATTGTATAGATTGTATGAAGTAAAGCTGGAAATTAATAAAAGTATTAATTATTTTAAAAAATAAAACTAATACTTTATACCAGTATTGAATAATAATAATTATAATAAAAATCTTTCAAATAAAATAAAGTTAATAAATATTTAAATAAAAATATATTTAATTAATCAAGAGTGAGTTTTCAAATAAATATATTATTTTATTAAGTTAAATAATTTTTTTCTTAAAAAGACAATTATGTAACAAGACTAGACATCATGTGATTTAGAAGTTTCTTTAATTAAAACAGTCAGGTTAAATTAATTAAAATGTCAGCTTAATGCTAGTATTGAATATCCCACCTGTAATGCTTTAAGTTGAATTGGATGGTGGTCTTTCATGTGAATGTAATGTATAAAAGAAGTTTTTAAAGTTGTGGTTGAAATTTAAAAAAAGAAAAGGTAATACTAAAGCTAAAAGAAGCAGAAAAAAAATTTAACTAGTTTTCACCTTCATATTTTATTTTTTAAGTTAATTTATCTGAATGAAGGGGTGAAAAGCTAACAGTTTTCTTTGTGTTATTTTTCCTTCAGTATATGTTAACCCATGTATTTAATGATAGTCATGAAATAATGCTGACTTAACATTCTTCAAAAGAAATGATAAAGATGTAAAAATTACTGGAAGCTGATAAAACATCAAGAGATAAGTATGATTTTGCCTTATCATAAAATTATTAGTTAATTTGATCTTTTTTATAGATAAGACAACTTTCATATTCCTCCATTCTTTTTTATTTCATAAATAATTTCATATAAAGATACAATAAAAAACAAATAAACCCCAATATGCATTTCGTGCTGAACAAGCAGTTGGGCCAAGCCGTCATCTCTCATATATATCTTTATTATATGAAGTGTATTTATGTAGAGCAAATTGTCTCCTTTTTATTTTCAAGTGTCAATTTAATCCACTCCCAACTTTATGTTATCAATTTTTTGATAAACATATGATGACTATTTCTAATCATTTATTAAATTAGAGATTTTTTCTAGCACAGATATAAACTTTCATTCAAGTTAAAAATTAACTTTTTGGTTATTATGCATTCTAAAATTTATTATATATATACTTTGAAAATGACAACAAATCTAACAAAGCAATTGATTTATTATGACTTCATCTATTTGAACTTTAAAAGAAATGTTATATAGAATATTATTAGTAAAAAGCTGTCACATTTTTCTTCTTGTCATGAATAAAAATCTTTTGTTTTAATCTGAAAGAAAAATTAAAGATGAATTATTTTCAAATTTGAACTAACTTTTAAAATGTGATATCTTTGAAGACCTTTTATTAAAATTGATTCTTTTAAAATCTTTAAAAGTACTTGGTTAATTCTTTCAACCAATGTATCCAGAAATAATCTAAACTAAAGAAAAGTAATTCAAATTCATTTTGTACTTGAATATTAATTAAATAATGAAATATTTATCACAAAATTATTTCACTACTCATTAATCTGCTCCTGACTTCGCCAAGATATTGTTTCATTCGATTGAATTTCACAGTAAAAATATTTAAAGATACTCCTAACTTAAACTTTCATGTGTGTGTTATTCCTTTAATCTCTATAATTAAAGATATGTATAATATCTTCCAGCAAGAAGAAAATAAAAGAGACTCCTTGCTAAAAGAATTAATTCTCAATATGGAAAGAAATTTAATCTTTTCAATTAATTTAAGGGGTAAAAGAATCTAGCATATATAAAAAAACTTTTTATAAATTCAAAATTCGTTCTTCATATTAGGTAATTTTACTATTGCTTTAATATTTTATATGGTACTAAAATGATATTTATGATAGTATTTGCAGCATATAGATTTGTTAAGAGAAAATATAAGTAAAAGGTTTTTATTTTAATTAAAAAAATTATATCCAGGTAAATATTCTGCTTTAATAATCATTAAATGTTCTTTGGATTAAAACAGTCATTATATCTGGCATGTGTGAACATATTAAACGTTTGAGAATCAGTTCAATAAATATAAAATAGTGTATAAAATTATATATGTAATTTGTAATATTTAAATACAAGTATATATTCTTAAACTAGATGTAATTAAAGAGGATTTCAACCAAGATTTTCAAACTTCATTTCATCACATACTCCACAAACATTAATTGATTATAATAAATTGTTTTCATTATACATATAACAATTTGTGTGAACCCACCAATCCCAGAATAGTGTGTAAAGAGAGTAATAATCATAGGCGCAAAATAAAGGAGACATATTTCATAAATAATGACAATCAATCAATTAATAGAAATGACACCTGTTTTGCCATTTCCAAAAGATGGACAAACTAAGTCATACGATATTTTAAATAGTATACTGAAACATCTAATTAACATAAATTTGAATACACCCCCTCATTACTATCAACTGTTTTATTTTTATTTTGTACAGCTATGATTATGAAGCCATAGAGCTTTGAAAGCGCTAAGCTTTAAATAAATTTAATAACATATAACTTCTTTATTTTAGCGTTATAAGTATTGATGTTATATATTATTATTGTTATTATTATATTTATGCTGTTGCTTATTTATTTATTGACATGCTGTTTAAAGTCAGCTGTAATTCAGCAATTGAAGTTGATATCTTTTCTCTTTCTAATAAATATCTTTAGCTCCTCTATGAAAGAGAGAGATTGTGGCTGTTATTTTTTGGCACTGCATGCACATATATAATGGGTACCCAATATTATATTGTTTATTATCCACCTTGCCTATATTACAATGTTTAAATGTGTTATTGAATATTTAAGGGTGTTTCAAGGCATATTTATTTTAAGATTATTTGCTAGTGGCTACAATTTAATATTTTAAGCAGTTTTGAATTATAATGTGTATCTTATATCGATTTCCTTGCCTCTCATAGGTATCAATGGTATTGTAATGGCAAATGTATAATTTATACTATATGCTATCTTTATAATGCAAAAGCAAATGCTTTCTCACACTAGTTTGAAATATTGTGGATATCATTAGACAGTTGATATCATGATAGTGGCCTAATACAGGCATATATATTTCTTATTTTATCCTTAGTGAAATATATTTGGTGAGATGTATTGGATGATAATTGTAAAAATCTAATAAATAATGGAAAGGTTATTATTATAACTTTGTAGCATTACTTAAAGGGGATATTTATTGTAAAATTGTGTAAATATTCTGTTATCTTAATCTGTTAATGAAAAAAAAATAGTATTGTTTTTTTTATCTATTGTATTAAATTTCACATTTTGTTTATATTATAAATAAATACTTTTGTTATTATTAACACACATTTCTGTTTTTGTTGTTATTACTATTTTATTCATTAACCAGAAAATCTCATAATCATAAAATTTTATTATTCATTGTTTTTAAAAAAGTACATTTCTATTGGGCACATATTTACTTATCCATTTTATCTGCATTGTAATAAGACATGCTTTGTGAATTCCTATTTATTTTAAGTGTGTTTTTGTAATGCTTTGGGTAGCATAAAATTTATCTTTTCTACCTGCTGCATAACTTTATATGTATGCAATTATTACAAATTAATTTATTATAAGACTTATAATATACTTATGTGCTAGATAAATAAAATATTTATATATGAAGTAAATTTAAAATGCTTTAAAGAAAATTTTGTATGATAATTATTAGTCCCATAAAGATTGATATACTCAGTTTCATGTATTTGCTTTTCATATTTGATTAAAACACAGAATACAAAGAATAAAGTTATAAAGATTATCTTTATTTACAACTTAAGTAAATATTGCATTGAAAACTTTGAGATAGTATAATTAACATTTTATGTTAAGTTTAATGTGAACCTGATATACAGTTAAAATATTGAAACTTGAGCTAATATTTAAAGTTTTAAGATATCTAAGCTTATAATGTGAACCCTGAGAGAAAAAGTTTCAAACCCCAAAGTTGCAACTTAATTAGAGTATTCTATTAAGATAATTGTTATCATTATTGTTGATATTAATAACATTCATTATCTAAGATTTATACTATAAAAGAACCCGAGAGATTTGTTAGTTTTTAAGTGTGTTGGATAGAGATTTATCTGCAGATAGATTCATATTGTATTGTCTCTCTATTCCAGATGAATGGTCAGTTATAGTATTGAAATTTTGGTTTTTCCAATGTGTTGGCTATTGATCGGATATAAAGTACTGATTGATCATTTTGAAGAAGCAGTTGAGCCTATATGCTTTGCAAAAATAAATATATAAATAAAACAATAGTGAATATTTGGAATGACTACGGAGGGCATCTCACTGCTAACCCGTACGAATGTGTTGTCATGGACATCCGAAGTTTGAACTTGACCATGACTTAGCGGCTGGGTGACAGCTGTGTCTAATTCCCAGGTGTGACATTTGAGTACACACTCTGCCTGGGAACTGCAGGAAATAAAAAAAGAATGGACTTGACCGTTTAAAATCCTTGGAAAGAAAAACAAAGCGGTCTCAACAACCAATTCATTTACCATCAATACTAGACTAATGTATATAAAACATACAAAATGGGTTTACTTGGATTGAGAGAAATATCCAATCAAATTCCCAGAAATTCATTTAAAAGGGTCCGCACATTCTCGACGTCAATGACAAACTTTGTAATTAAAGTAGAATACAGTATTTAAAAATAGGAAAATGCATGCTTGCAGGTTTGAAAAGTATAGATTTATTTATGCAATCATGCATTTGTGGCACATTTTAATCACTGACCTCACAGATACTCTCATATTAGATTAAATCAATAAAATGTAGATTTTAAACTATTTTATTATTATATATATTAAAGAAGATTAGAACAGCCCTCGAACGAGTGATTTGCGAGATAATAAAATTGGGAATTATTTATAAATTTAAAATATGCCTTAATATCGGCATCTTACTTTCAACAAAGGGAATAATTCACTCGGTCAAAGACTATTCTGACACATTATCATAATAAAATAAAAGAAAAATTAATAAATAGAAAATATTAACCCAAGGATAGAGAGCAAAACTGTTGATTACATTAGAACACGTTAAAGAAGTACATAATGAAGTTATGTGAAATAAAAGAAAACAATTTAAAATAGCTATAGTATGTTAGTTAGAAATCACAAGAGCTCTTGGGTTAATTTGGGGTTACCTCTGGAGAAGCATTTGCAAGTAGATTGATGGTCGGCAGGTTTTATGTGATTCAGCAGCAAAATCTGGAATTGTTCATATTTTTTTTTGCAGCAGTTCCGGGGTTTTTTATGTGATAGCTTTCGATGGTCTAGAGCAGCAGCTGTCATGTCATGGTTAGCAATAAGTGTGGTAAACATGGTCCATTAATTTGGAGATGAAAACTCGGCTTTAAATTTAAGTTTGCAGGCATGTAGCTAAAAATCTCAGGAAAATATATTTTGAAGAATATTTTACTAGAATATTTTCACTAGACACATTTCATTAGCAAATCACTAGAATGGAGAACAAAAGAAAACCCTTCTTTTTATAGTGGAATTCAACAATAGAACTGCCCTGGTGCGTTACAAAAATATATCAGACTTTGCTTACTTATTAGCTGTAATTAAACCCATCTGAATGTCTAAAGGAATTCAACAAAATTTTAATTAATTTCTACTGTAAATTTCCTTGTCGACATCAAACTAGATTTAATTAAAATAACTTTTATTAATTAAAAGAAAACCTTAAGTGGACATCTGCTGTATATTTTAGATAAGCTTTTATAACATCAAATAATTAAACTATTGTTTATTTTAACAGAAATATTTGGTATGACTTTTATTAAATTAAAAGAAAATTATTTTACTTTTTAAATTGCAATATTTGAATCTATTTACTAAACGAATATGAATTTTATTTTAAATCAAAAATATATTACGACTATAATATATTTTTGTAAATAGATTCAAACAAAATAATTTTAACTAACAATTTATAATTTTGACATAAGTTTTAAAATGCATATCATAGTGTGTGCACAATTACAACTTATATAACCTACTTTTTAAATAAATCTAAATTATGTGAACATATACATAATCCATAATATTTTATTTATATGGGCATGAGTTATACTTATATATAACATGAGTGTTGTAGTCTTGGTTTAAAATTGGGCGGGATTTTTGGTATATAAGTTCATTGCAGACATACTACGATAGATTGTGGTTCAAACTAAAGTATGAGGGTAAGAAATAGGTGAGAAAAGGTGAAACGAAGATCTGCAAAACAGACCTTACTGTTTCAGTATGTAATAATCATAACATGTAATATACATGGATTAATGTTGAAGTTTTTGAAATGAATACTCAAAAATTACTAATGAAAATTTTATTAACTTTATTTCAACAAACCAACTCAATCAATGCATTTATCTAAAAGTTAATTGTTAGAAGATCTGAAACTTTTAGACTTCTACATGTTTTTAAAGTCAGCTTTCCAACTGAAAAAATCATATGGGCCTGAACTTCATTCAGATACTCCATATTTGGCTAAATTAAATGGCTAAGGCTACTAATATATGGAGTATCTGAGTAAAGTTCAGGCCCATATGATTTTTTCAGTTGGAAAGCTGACTTTAAAGATATGTAGATGTCTAAAAGTTTCAGATCTTCTTCTAACAATTAACTTTTAGATAAATACTTTGCTTGAGTTGTTTTTTTTTAATCTAATGTCCCAACTTCTCACTGAAGAGATCCATAGGTTGAAACCAGTCTGGGGATGGGGACAATCCAAGATAAAAATGATTGGAATGCCTTCTCTTGTAGTAGCATTTATCATAAATAAATTTGTTTTGCTTAGACCTAATTAGCATGTTCTTAATTTTACATATTTGTAAGTGCAAGCTATATATAAGTCATGTGACATCACTTTATTTCATTAAATTATTTTTTAATAGGCTAAGATTTTATTAATTATTATTATTAGATTAAAAGTAATCTAAAACAATATGAAAATACTTTGTTACTTTTAAAATCTGAAATTCCAATAGGAGAAATAAAACAAATAATTTATCTAG
This sequence comes from Epiperipatus broadwayi, assembly GCA_028023455.1. Classification (NCBI taxonomy): domain Eukaryota; kingdom Metazoa; phylum Onychophora; class Udeonychophora; order Euonychophora; family Peripatidae; genus Epiperipatus; species Epiperipatus broadwayi. The sequence goes on from JAQFVV010006398.1 coordinate 49,319, forward strand.
TTTATTACATATTATACTAGCACATTGAAGAATCTATACATTGGCTTAACAGAGTAATTTTCCCTCCCCAAAATAAATAAGCATTTTCTTAGTAAAAAGGTCTATATTAATGAAAAGTTGCAAATTTTGTTAAATTTGTATTGTAACAGGATCTTTGATTGAGGCCTAATCCAATGTTGATAATGAGCATGTTGAAAGGCATTACCATTTTGTAAAAAACTATTGCTGGTAATGTGAGCCACACACCAGTAATATTTTCATGCTCATCATCATTCATTGATATAGCTGTGCCTCTACTAATGCAAGCAACTTAATAATCTAAAAACATTGAGCTCACTGGACTTTTTATTTGTTTGACATATTATTAGATAATACTATCATGATACCACCAGGAATTCAGGTTCAAATACTTATCCCTTAAGTAGTCATTCCATCAATCATGAGCAGTAGCTTATGATACCAAAAAATCAACCATTATGTTGCACTGCATAACTATGTAATTTATAGAACAAAATTTTAAATTGAACATTCTATTTCATGCTGTAACAATAATACACACCCTCAAATAATGGAATCTATCAAAATGGATAGTACAACCACCAATAAGGCATATAACATCACTTCTACAATATAACAGGTTTAATAAATACCATTACAGTCTCTATTTATTACTATAAACTAAGGTATTTCTTTTATTATCCAAGCCTAATTAATGTTTTAATGATACACGTAAAAATACATGTTATTATTATATAATCTGCTTGTGCTTAATAAATTAATATATTTAAATAATGCAAAAGAAATTTTTGATAGAAAGACTATTTCTAGAGTAGTGTATATTATCCCTTGTTTTTGTAAGAAGGTATACATAAGTCAGAGTAGTTTGAGCTTAAATGAAAAAAATAAAGGTACATAAAAGTAGGGTTAGAAATAAATATCTTAGTTCTGTTTTATATCCATGAAAAAAATATAGGCCACACTGTTAATTTTGATAAAGCAAAATTATCTTCTTTGAAAGGAATGAAACAAAAAGAAGAAATAAAAAATCTTTATTATTAAAAATTTACGATTTCTGAAGCAATTATCTTATTTAAAAGTTATTTTAATATTAATGATGTATTGAAGATAAGTGGATTTGTGGATAATGTTTAATTTAAATATGATGTTAGTTTGTAGTTTTTTATAATTGAGAAGTCTGCTTGTAGAAGTGAAATCATTGGTAGTGTTTTAGAGTTTATTTTCATGGCCAGTCTGATTGACTTGTGATTTTGGCATAATTTTATACAATGTCAAAAGTGGGATGTCCAAGTATGAAATGATTAGATTTTTACATCTCAGTGAAGTATAAAATACTCCCAACAAAAGATCCTAAGATCTAGATGCAGTGCTCTCAGATCCAAGGTTCCTCACTGACGATGTCCATAAGCTAGAAACTAGTCTGGGGATATTGGATGAGTAGGCACTAGATGGAGATTTTATTCACAAGCCTTCTGGCATCCATTGATTACTCTAGCTTGCTGTGTGTGGCAATAAATTGTGTTTTTCCTGTTTTAATAACATTTAATGTCACAAAGCAAGTTATGTGACTTTTGATGATGCTTGTTGAGCCCTTCCACCATTTACACTGCTATCCTTAATTGGTGATAAGATAACATGACTTCAATTTGACCTGTTATATAACATATGGCTAAGGAAACTACATTATCCAGGCAAAAACCACAACATGATTATACAAAGAACTATCTAAAGTTCAAGTAAATGCTGCTAACACCTTCATTTTCTAAACCAACATTATCTAAGAAAAGTTTGTGAAGAATGCTAAGATTCTTCTAAGAAAAAATCATGTGATTTTTGCTGCTGAAATTTTATGACATGCATGAAACCCAGTTTTATAATGTGGAGATATATTTCTCTTTATGCAAAAAAATTTTATATATTAATTAAATAATCAATAAAAATAAGACTAAAATATATTCCATTTGTAAATAATGATATTCAATAAGAAATGATAATATGTCGGAGGCAGCAAGTGTAAATATAAATTAAAAATTGAATTATAATCAAAAATTAATAGTACTATAAATAAAATTATTAATTATAATAAAAAAGAATGGAAGGTAATGTGTTAAAAAAATTATTGAAAAATCAAGAATGAAAAAATTAATAATAATGAGGATAAAGTATCAAGATTTGTAATTTTAAATAAATCTGACTATAAAAAGAAAATATATGAAGATATGAATGAACAAGAATATAAGAGGTTAAGTAAAGATCCAGTTAAAAAAGTTAAAATGAGATATAAAGTTTAAATTATATGAAAATTAAAGGATTGATGAATGAGAAAACTTATAAGAATTTATATTCATCAAGTTTTGAATATCCGTGTACATTTGGAAATATAAAGACTCATAAAGAAAATATGTAAGTAAGAGTAATTTTAGATTTTAGTAAATATATAATTATATAATTAAAGATTTGTGTGAAATTGTTGTAGAAAAAAAAATAGAGGTAATAGGTTTTGGAAAATATACATTAAAAATTCTAAAGAAATTGTTAATAAATTAAATAGAAAAGGAATGATAGTGTCTTTTGATATTGAAAAAAGATATCAAAGTGTATCTAGAAAAGACAGTATTCATATTATTATAAAAAAATTAAAAATGAAAAATATTTTATTAGAAAAATGGATAAATTCTATTTATGAAGCATTATTGATAATAAAGCAGGCATTATATTTTAAATATAGGGAAGAATTTTGAAGTGTAAACAATGGATGGGATATATGGGCTGTTAAATTAGTACAATTTTATCACCAATAGAAGTAAGTAATATTGAGAAGAGTATAAAAAATAAAGTTATAAGTAATAATGAAATTACAGAATATTACATAATGTCAATGATATTATTATTGTAAGAAATAGGAGAAATATTAATAAGGTTTATAATGAGTTAAATAAGAATAAAAATTATATTAACCTTACAATGGAAGAAGAGGAAAATGGATTAAAATATTTAAATATTTTTTTAAGAAGAGGAATGAAGAACAAAATAATTGTTGGATATTATATTAAGGATAAAAAGATTATAGATTGATTGATCTAAAGTCATATCAACCCTGGTGCCAAAAAATAGGAGTTTTAAAAGGATTTAAATTAAAGAATGATAGGATAACATTGGCATATGCACACAAAAAAGATTAATGACTATGTAGAAACAAGAAAATGAAAGCAATTAGAAGCCTTTTTTGTAATAAGCTAGATAGGAAAATGATAAAAGTAAGAAAAAATATATTAGTAAATGGATAGATGTGAAAATAGTTTGGAAAAATAATGTCTTTGGGTAAGTGATTATATAATGCAAAAAAGTGTAATGCTATTAATAGTAAAGTGGGGTTAGTTTATAAAATTAGATGTGGAAAATGCAATAAGTATATATAGAACAGATAGTAAGAACTGAAATTGAGAGAGGTAAGGAACACAATAGAGCAATTAAAAAGAAAGATATGAGAAGAAGATCATGTTTGCATTATTTAGATACAGGGCATAAAATGAAATATGAGGAAAATATAAAGGCTATAAAGTATATAAAACATTCAAAACAGGCAAAACTATCTATACATATTGTCACTCAGTGCAAGCCAGAGTAATCAATGGATGCCAGAAGGCTTGTGCATAAAATCCCCATCTAGTGCCTATTCATTCAATATCCCCAGATAAGTTTCTGGCTTGTGGTCTTTGTCAGTGAGAAGACTTGGATCTGAAAGCATTGCACCTTGATCTTAGGATCTAAGGCAACCCTTCAACAGTCACCTTTTATCTCTACTTGAGTCTTAAATTGAAACACCATAATATTTCAATCCAAGCTCATTAGCTTATATAGTCATATATGTCTAAACTCAGTTCAGTATCTATACATTTTGTTGTCTTTGGTTCTTTAATAACCATAGCCACCACTCTTCTTTTAGACAGGGTTGGTTTTAAGCCAATAAATATCACATGAACACCATTTCTTATGTTTGTGTATCCATTTATTACTCTGGCTTGCACTGAGTGGCAATATGTATAGAGAGTTTTGCCTGTTTTGATAACAGTAATGAGTAAGCATAAGAAAAGGTGATCACATGATGTTTATTGGCTTAAAACCAACAATCTCACCTGACTGCATAGTGGTGGTTATGGTTATTAAAGAACCAAAGTCACCAAAATGTATAGGTACTGAACTGACTTCAGACCTATATGATTATATAAACTAATGATGTTAGATAAGTAGAGATAAAAGGTGGCTGCTGGAGGGTTGCATTAGATCCTAAGTTCTAGATGCAATGCTCTCAGATCCAAGGATCCTCACTGATGAAAGTCACAAACTAGAAAATAGTCTGGGGATATTGGATTGAATAGGCACTAGATGGGGATTTTATGCACAAGCCTTCTGGTATCCATTGATTACTCTGGCTTGCACTGAGTGGCAATATGTATAGAAAGTTTGACTGTGTTGATAACTGTTATGAGCAAGCATAGGAAATGGTGATCATATGATTTTTATTGGCTTATATAAAAGATTACCATAAACGAATATATTACAAAACATTATACCTTCAATAAAATTTGGATAAATGTGTAAATATGGTTAAAGTTCCAGAAAAATTGGGAGAAAAGTAGGTTTTATTAAATAGTTGGAAGATATAGGAAATTAATGTAAATATGTAAATAGGTTTTATTAAATAGTTGGAAGATATAGGAAATTAATGTAAATATGTAAATAATATTTATAAAAATTAAAAAATATTTGTTTTTTATATTTATAAGTTATTTAATTCTATATTGTAAATTATATTTATATGTAACATGGTAAAGTTTGTTACATTTATTTACTTATTTGATTATAATGTATGAGTATATCACGTAAAGCTCAATTTAATGTAAATAATGTCCAGTAGGTGGAGTGGATATAATTAATTGGTCATGTGATTTGTATAATTAAATATCTTGGCAGAATCTCGATGGAGATGGATAAATATTAAAATATAATTATTATTACTTGTTTATTTCAGTCTTATTTAAATTGATTATTTAATTTATATATATATTACAATATTATGGACAAATAAATTATATTGAATATTTGACCGTTATAGTCACATTTTGTATTTCTTATATTTTCACATGTAACTTTTCAATAAAAATCTCTTTTCTTCTTTGTTGAAAAACTATTTGTCATTCTTTATATTGTCTAAGTATGCTATATAATATCTATGGAAAGATGTAAAAATAATAAAATTAAAATTTTATACCTTGCCTAAAAATGTTAGCATTACGTAGCATGCCTAGGCACTCCATATAGTGCCGCTCTTCACATTTTGTTAGTAACACATATACTAAATAGAACGAAATTATGATATAAATATATGTGTAACTTTTTTTTCAGTCATAATTCTTATTTAAAACTTTCATACACTTTGGTTGGAAGATAAGAATATTAAATTTTTATATATAGACAAATTAGTAAATATACAAACATATTTCAAACGCCATTTCTAAAAAAGAAAAAAAAATACTAAATTCCCATAAATGAAGAATTTTAGTAAAGTAGAAAAAAATTAATATAAGAAAATAAAATACTTTTAATATAATTCTGCTATTGAAATAATTTTTTTTAATAAATGTTATCTCCTGAAAGTGGTATGAAAAGCATTAAATCTGATAATCTATCATATTAAAATTGATTTTTTTTGACAACCATTTTTTTCTTAAGCTTAATGGAAATAAAAACAATTCATGAGTGGAATAGTACTGCATTAGATTGCATGAAGTGATGCATAGAAAGTTTAACCTGTAATATTGACAATTTACATTAATGAGGCTGTTAAAATCATATCCTATAAAATCACATTTCTAAAAATAATTTAAATCCCAATTTTATTGCACAAAAAATATATATAGAATGAAATAAAATAATCTACAACTTTTAAAGTACAATAAATAAAATGAATGGTGCTCTGAAGATTTTAAAATCAAATTTATCACAAATCAAAAAGTATAATTTGAACCATTTTTCTTATTTTTATTAAAAAACTACACAAAATGTAAAATAATGATTATAAACAGCTATATATATATATGTGTGTATAATTATAAATTCATTGAAAGCAGTTAACACTTAAACAATATCAATAACAATTAACAATCTCAGTCTGTCAAGGCAACTCATTTTAGCAATAAAAGTGCAAGTCTATATTTATTTATGGTATAATATGTTTATACAGACTCTAAAAATTGCAACTTAACTACAGAGAATGAAATAGCTAGTTAGTTGTGAGAGAATATGAAGTTGAAATATTAGAAGTGAAAAGAGCATTAAATACTAGTGAAAATCTCAGTTTAAAGAACAAAATACTATAAAACATGACAAGAAAAATGTAAAAAAATAGAGAGGGTTAATATATTTAAAAGTTTTTTTTAATTTAAAAAAGATAATAATGTGAAAACTAAATAGAAAGTAGGAATAGAAAAGGTGAACAAAATGTTTTGAAGAAATTTAGAGAAATATTTGATTTAGGCATACCAAAATTTACAATTATGATAATTAGTATTACATAAAATTAAAATGAAAACATTCTTGCAAAACTTGTTAGTTTTTTTTAAAAAGAGAGTTAAAAAGGTTTGATGAAAGGGGTGAAGAATAAGGCAGTTAGCTTTGTTGGGTATATAAGATGAGAAATCAGGACTTATTGGACATAAGATGAAGGCAGATTTGCTGGAAAAGTTGTTATGCATCAGAGATTTTCATTTTAATATTTATACTTATCATTTACTGTATTAATAATATTTTTTATATTAAAACTTTATTTTATTAAATGTTAAAATATATTGTCAAAATAATAATTAATAAAAATAAGAATTATAGTTATGTATGTATAAAATATTATTAAAATCTTTATTGCAATAATGTGTAAGCTAAAAACCTTCAACAGATACACCTTAAACATGCTTACATGACAGCCAATCAGATGGAATAATGACATCACATGGACCTCTCAATTCTCAAACACAAGTGAGAACTATCAGAAAAAGATGGGACCCATTTTCATCTATGCCTCAATTTATATATAAATAAGCCAGACTTAAGCATTTTGAACCAAGAGTGTGAAGCTTAAATACCTTCACATTTAATTCACTAAATATATATAAATAAACAATGTGAAATCTTTTGATTTACTACAAAGCAATTTTTTAAATCTAATGAAGTGATATTAATAAACATAAATATATCAAATTTATTAAGCACAAACAGATAATATTGTAATAATGCAAAAGCTAAAAACCTTCAACAAATATGCCTTAAACATGCTTACGTGACAACCAATCAGATGGAATAATGACATCATATGGACCTCTCAATTCTCAAACACATGTCAGAACTATCAGAAAAAGATGGGATCCAGCTTCATCTATGCCTCAATTTATATATAAATAAGCAGGACTCAAGCATTTTGAACCAAGAGGGTGAAGCTTAAATACCTTCACATTTAATTCATTAAATATTATATATAAATAAACAACGTGAAATCTTTCACTTTACTATGAAGAAATTTTGTAAATCTAATAAAATGATATTAATAAACATATCAAATTTATTATCTTTGTGTGCTTAATAAATTTGATATATTTAAATTCTTTATTGTATTTTTGAAGAAAAAATACCATAATATATATCAGATTGTCTATTACCAAATAATCTTTTTTTTATTAAAAAAATTAACAATTATCTCTACAATTATTGATTTATTTTCTTCTATAAATTGTAACTCTATCATAAGCATTTCACCCATTCATAAATAAAAGATTATTTTGTTTTAAACTTGCAATATATGTGAACATGCTTTTGGCCTAGTCAGTCAAAATCAAGCATTGTAACTCAACAACTGAAATTCTTGGTAAGTTTAAAATATGAATACAGAAGACCTTATGCATATTTATAAATTTACATGTGCCACTTTTTGGACAAAGCAATGCAATAGTTTTTTTTATTAATCATGTGGGAATCATTCATGATGAAACACATCTCTTTGATCTTTCTCTTTCAATCATTGCATTCAGCACACACTATGTTAAGATTTTTCAGGTTGGAGATATAGCCAGAATTTATTTCATGCTTTAGGAATAATGTCTTTACACTAAGATTATTTAGCCTGTGCTTGTAGAGGTATTTATTCTGTGTTAATTTCATGGGAATATTAGCACATGATTCCCCATAATAAACTGGATCACAAGCAAAATTGCTGCAGTCATTTCTATAAACAATCTGAAGAACTTGGTCTCAAGTCAACTTATATGTTGTTTGTAAGCTTATTTAGGCTAGGAAGGGTATGGAAATTGATGTTGAATGTGTTAGAGCATAAAATAAAATGTTTTTAATGCATATATATATATATATATATATGTATATATTGCTGAACAAGTTTACAACTTGAGAATATTTTATTTTTAAATGAAAATCTAATGATGTTAGATTTTACTACTGTTTTTCTTTCCATTGATAAAAATCAAAAATATTTCCTCATTTAAAATAAAAAGTATGCAATAACACTACAAATATCACAAACCTTAGATAAGAAAAATTTTGATAAGAAAAAATATATTTAGCATCAATGACTTACCTGCCGTCTTATAGATTATGTTTAAGGAGAATTAAATTATAATTCATTTTTCAGTTTTGTTCTATGAATGACATATATAATTAGAAAATAAGAACTACTCAAAATTGCAGATGCTCACTGTAAAGATGAAAGGGTATGTTTTTATATATATTTTAAAAGTAATTTTTTATTTCAAATATGTTTCAATTTTTTGAATGATATTTTAAATAATAAATATGAAATAAATTTATTTTTATAATTACTAATTTTTTTTTAAACATTAAAAATCCTTGTAATAAAACATATTTATTTTTTACCTTTATGTAAATAAAGGATAAGAAATAGATTTTTTTTAATTTTCAAAATAATTTTAATATTTTTAAGTCTTTAAAAAGATTTTATTTTAAACGATTTTAAATAATAATTATGCCAAAAAATAATTTAATTATGCTACAAATTCAAACTAAAATCCAACATATATGAAAAATTCAATATACACATTAAATTTCAACTTAGTTATTTTGAATCTTGTGGTGAATAATTAAAAGTAATTAAGATCTATATTACTGATAAGTTAATGATGTCATGGTTAATGTTATTAACAGGTCATGAACTAATAGTATTTTTTGAATTCATAAATTAGTATATACTTATTCATAAATCAAAAATGAAATTTAAGAAGATCATAGTAATATTCACCAAACAAGAGTTGAACTTTCCCAATAAATATTTACTCCAATATTCCTCACCCTTGTAGTGGCATATCACAAATATCTTGGATTAGTAATGTGCTTTTGATCTAAAGTAAAGATACAAAATCTTTAAGAAATCCCAAGAAGATACAGAATCACTCACAGGGCTTGCTTATTCTTGAATAATAATAATAATAATAATAATAATAATAATAATAATAATAATAATAATAATAATAATAATAATAATAATAATAATAATAATAATAATAATAATAATAATAATAATAATAATAATAATAATAATAATAATAATAATAATAATAATAATAATAATAATAATAATAATAATAATAATAATAATAATAATAATAATAATAATAATAATAATAATAATAATAATAATAATAATAATAATAATAATAATAATAATAATAATAATAATAATAATAATAATAATAATAATAATAATAATAATAATAATAATAATAATAATAATAATAATATAATTTTCTTGCTAAGATGTTAATATAGAACCTTTTTGAATTTAAACCTCTACCCATTATTCCAAACAGGGAATATGTTAATATCGGGCATTAGCATTGGACTTTTTGGATTTAACTCTTTATCCATTATATCAAAAGGCCCATTTATTTAAAGTATTATTTCTAAATTGCAAGATTTTTTTTTAATTACCAGATCCACATTGAACACATTGATAGTATATGTTTTTTATAAGTATTTTTGAATAAAAAAAATATCAAACATTTTTTCGCATACTTTAACTAGAAAGACAAGCATGATTCATGAAGAAAAAAATAAACAAATAGATGACCTTTAAATGTATCTTAATTTTAATGATTGTGCATGCTATTCAGCACTAGCGTGATGATGTTTTAATAATGACATAAAGACTATCATTATGTTAAAATTTACTTGATGCATATTTATGCTTAGACCTACATATGTAATACATTTATTTCTGTTCTAAAAAACCTATTATAATTCATTTCAAATAAACAATTGTAATAAAAACACACTTTTATGATCACCCATTTACTGATTTTTCTCTGCATGAATACTTTTCTGATTTTTGTTTATTAAAATTTTCTAAAAACCTATGATGTATGTGTACAAATGATCAAACATATATAAGAAATTGTGGCCTAAGTCAATTAAAAAGTAATGGTTTGTTATTTTTTAGATATCTTTGTTCTGTAATTCATGTTTGTTTGGTAAAATGGAAGTTTCAATTCTACCTATACATGTATAAAAATAATTATGTACTTTATGTTTACATTATCTGAATAGGCTAAGTTTTTCTCATATGCATGCATGGTGAAAGAAGGTAATCTGATATTCTGTGCTAGTTGATGTTTACAATGCAAGAAGCACTGATAAAAACATAATTTGAAAATATACTGTTAATAATAGTTACTTTTAAAATTTATTAAAAATATATTTCAAGTTACAAAAGACATGATTTCTGATGATAACCAAATATATATTTGTTAGTCAACCAATGAAAAAAAATGTTTTCAATTGCAAAAGCAAAGTTTAATTCAAGAAATTGTAAGAAGGATTGTTGATTAAGGATTGTAAGATAGTTCTAATTGTGAATTTAAAACTGCTCTTTTAATAGTTTTTTACTTTATTTCAATGTCAAAGTATAGCATAATAATGAAAAAACAAAATTACATAAAATGAAAACATTATTTTAAGATACTAAATGTGTATCATTAATTTTACTATAAAATATATTGAAATGATTTTTAAAAAAAATAAACATTTGATCTTTACTAATGTGACATTAGGACATGTTTCAAGCAGTGGGTTATTCAAATCTTAGAAGAAAAAAACAACTATTTTCTGTTAAATTACATATTTTATATTGTATGGTTATAAAAGTTTTGTAAGTTACTTTTCTACAACCTGAAATTATTTCTTGAATATTAAGCTGAAATAAAACGAATGCATCTCTGTTATTAATTTTGATGACTATTGATATTTAATTTCCCATAAAATAAATGATAAAAATGATAATTAAGACAACTGAAAGGCCACAGAAATATGCAAAAATCCGAATTTTTAAATATTAAATATGATATTATAAAATTGTTCAATATTTAAAACATATGTAAAAATTATTGTTTAAATTATCTCAATTTCTTTTTTCTTAAATGTTTGATTTGAAAATTAATAAAAAATTTTGAACATTATGAAATTATACTCAAATCTCCCTTTTAATATTGAACCACAATAGATCTTGAAAGAAATGTGTAGTGTTATGGAAATGTTGACAATTAACTTGGACCTTATTTATAGCCATGAAACAATCAGAATCATTGTCTTGTTCATTATTAATTGAACTCTGAATGAATTATCTGGGCATCTCATATTAATTTGTCCTATTTAACAGCACTTTTTTCTAATAGTATTTCTTTTATATTAGATGCATATGTGCTAGCATCATTAAAAGACCAGCTTTGTGCTATGATAATTTTTCAAACAATATAATGCTATTAAATAATGTTTAATATTTTTGTTTAGCTTTAAGAAATAATTATTACAACAAAGAATTTAATTTCGCTATATACGTTTGTAAAGCGTATTAAATCATAGATATTTTAATAAGAAAATGACATTAAAATCTAATAATTATAATAAAAAAATTATTCTAGGTCTTTCAATGTCCATATAACTAATTATGAGACACTTTATAATATATATAGGAAATACTTGTTAACTAGAAAATACTAGAATAAGTAAATATAAAATTTTATTTGAAGTGTTATTTACAATTTTTTATTTTTCTTGAGTTCATATTTAAAATTAGAAATAATTTATTCCATACTTATTTCAGCACATATTTTATTTTTATTTGCTATTAATGCAAAATTTTCAAACCTTTTTTGTAAAATAATAGTTTATAGCCAGTTAATAAATATATCTTAATTAAATTTATCATTAAGAATGTTAGAATTTTACTCACATATTTTTGCTATTGTTTTAAGAACCATAAATTGATTCATATCAGTTCAATGTGCACAAATTTGCATAAGTAAACTATAATGTTTTGTAATAATTTACTTTAAATGATTTTAAAATGATTAATCTTTTAAGTGAATCACTATTCAATTTCAAGATAGCTGATAGAGGAGAAGAAACTGAGAACAAGAATTTCTATAATACTTTTTTAAATTAAAAAGTATAACAACAAATAAATAAATGTCCATCAGATCATAATCAATGTTGAATTTACTAATGCCAAAAGTTACTTTGCTATATATATATATATATATATATATATATATATATATATATAAAGAAAATATATATATATATATATATATATATATATATATATATTTTCTTTTTCTTTTATAAAATAACAATAGTATAATAGTATATAGAAGCAATTTAACACACTGGTAATGCTGCTAGTGGTAACAAAAACAATCAAAGAAAATTAATGAAATCTTGCACTTTTGAGGTTTTGTCCCTTATATTCATGGCCAAAACAGATTTTAAGTGTTGTTGCAGTTAAATAATTATTTTTAACATGATAATTTCACTGTAGTAATATTATTATTTATTTGTTTAATGATGTAAAAGTCCATGAATCGCAGGCTAATTCTTTCACTTCCATTATTTTAATATTATATAATTTTTTAAACAATTTGTATGATTATCATTGATTAATTGTTACTTAATTATGTTAATATAGTATATTAAATCATGAAATATAAGTTTATTAAAAAAATAATGCCAAAGTAGCTTTGAGTCACCTTTAATATCAATAACATATAGTATTATTGCCATTATAAATTTGTAAGTAAAAAATGTTCAAGTCTATTAATTAAATTTGACAGAAATAGACTGGTCATCACTTTATTAATATGAGACATTACAGTATATATTTATATATTGAGACAACTTCATAATTTAATGGTGACATATTCATTTGCCAAGTTTGTGACCTGACTTAAAGTCTCAGCCAACAAATTTGATTAAATATTTTCAGATTCCAATCAACTGATAATTTTTTTTAGCTATGCAACTCTTATCCAACCCAAGTAATCATCTAATATTAGTTGGTAAATGAGTTATTTATTTTTAACTAAATGCTAAAGCAAATGTGGAAACGTCTAAGTCTCTGACAGTTAACAAGACTTAACTATTCCAATATGAGAAACTTCTTAGTATTCCTTTGTCCCAATATTGGTTATTGAAAATTAATTTTATATTGTACTAAACATTAAGATTATGAAAGGAATGTTATTAACATACTTTAAAATGTTGAAATAGATTAAACCCTATAAAAGATTCTTCTTCAAAAATTTTCCAATTTGTTTCTTTTACTATTTAGTCACAAACTGTTTACTAGCATTTGGACATTTCAAATGTTTTAAGTCAAATAAAGTAATTACATAGTTTTACAATGAAACTATAAATATACTGAAAAGTCCAAAGTATAACTTCTATGATTATTTCAGATCATATTCCAACGTTTATTTGTATGTAGATCTAATAACAGTTTAAAATGTACTGAAATACAAATAAAAGTAGCTTTTTTAGAAATTTATATAAAATAAAACTGAATATATATATATTACTTTTTTTAGAATCCTGTTTGATTTTAAAACAACTTTGGCATCTTTTTTATAAAATTAATGTTTAAGCAGTTTCAATTACAAAAAAAAAATACTCATTTGCAAAACATCTTGTAATAATCAATTACCAATTCACCAAATCATCACCACGTGCAGAACATTTTATTTCAAAAGCTAGTAATATAACTTTCTAAAAAAGAATAACTCAGCTGATTTCCTTCAGCATAATAGGAATCATTTTATAGTTGAAAGCTTTTATAATATGAAATTCAAAATGAACTCAACATTTTTTTTTTTTAAATTTAAAAAAGGCAAATAAATATACATCTAACTTTTTTATAATAGAATAAAACATAAAAGACTCCAGCCCTATATTCTATTTTTTATCCATTTTTTCTAGCATATACGAACATCATATTCAGTATGCTGCTATTAATATTAAACACATATTCAGCACATTTATTTATATTATCAATAGTCACCATGAACAATCAGTCAAACAAATATGCTGCTTCAATTTTAAGAATAACAACAACAGCAATAACACCAACTATAATAATAGTAGTAATAATAAACAAACTAATCTATGAAATGCAAGATGTATACAAAATTCTGATCCTCATTCTGTTTATTTGATTTTTTTATTGTAACATATGTGATAAAGTTTTCTCTCTGAAATACTTCAACCCTTTGCTGATTGTTATTCTCTGTTGCTACATCTATCCAGTGCCATATCTATTAAATAACAGCAATCAAAATTAATAATATTTAAAACACGAATGATGTATGTCTCTCACACAAAACCATACACAAGCTCATCATAAAATTATTTGTTAGGAAATGTATTATTGTTCATTTATCTCACATAGCCAATCTAATAATAATAGAATTTTACAATATTAGATTAGATAGATGGTCAGCATGCATAGGATGAGAAGGTTGACACCAATGTGGACTTTGACAATTCCATCATCAGATTTTCAATGAAATGAATAGCTGAAGAGTTGTGGGCTGGAATGGATTGAAGCTTGTCCATTAAAGTATCAAGATTGGCTATCTTAATATAAACTGAACATTGATTTTATAGATGTGTGGAGATGATAATCAGGACCAATTGACAAATGTTGTTTTAGCACAAAATACTTATATTGGTGAGTATTTATCTTTTCAACATGTGTGTTATCAAGGGTACCAGCAATATGAGATAGTGTGGATAGTTGAGAGCCATGTGAAAGTCTGAGTTCAAACTCCCCATATATTATATATTGGAGTGCAGATATAAAAAATTTGTACTATATAAAAATTGTATATTAAAATATTAGAGTCTATAATAATACATCCAACAATTAAAGAATCTAATGATTAGACTAATAATTTTGACATGTTTTTAGATGTTTTCAGAACATCCTTAAATAAAATGTTTCTAATGTCTTTGTGTTAAAAGGTTCAAAATTTAGCTTCAATACAATAACTTAAGTAAAATAACAGCTTATAATATATAATTTATTTTTTGGAAATATTTATTGTCTGTGATGAAATATTTTATCTTTTAACTTGTTGCAGCAACATATTGAATTCTTTGCTGCAACATTGAATTTTTCTCTCTACTTAAAAAGATACCAATATTTTAAAATCAGTTCACATTCTCAAGTGATAAAGTTACCTAAGATTTTATTTTCATCACTTTCTGGGTTTGAACATTAATCATCAAGCCAAAACCTTTTTATACTGCATTTAAAACAATAATTACTTTTTGAAAATCAACATTTGAGTGGAAAAAGTATAGCAAAACATTATCATGTTGTAAATTTTGAAGATAAGAAAATGAAATTCTTTTTATTTTTTAATGGCTTTAAAATTAAAATTTTCACCAACAAATTTATATCACATCATTGTGCCGTCTGCATGGAACTGCATACAAACAGTCTTAAAGCTATTAAAAGAATTCAAAAACAAACTTGGGTTTTGTACATATCATCGTTTACTTTTCATTTCAAATGCCTCAAATATTCTAACTATGCAATAACACTTCATCTTATTTGAGAAAAGAGTATATTATGAATTACTCTTAGTAGCCAACCAATAAATTTCAAAGAGTACTTCAGATATGTTTGTTCAGCAAAATCAAATCTGACAAAATCAGTAATATTGATATACAAATCACATTTTTGTTCCCAATATTTTTCTTGTATTTATGTGACAACAAAAATGTTGGCTGTATTGTTTTTTGATTCTTTAAAACCATATTTTGAAATATTTTCTTATGACCTGAACCAACATTTTCAACAAAATTATTGAAAGTACCTTTGCTGTAGGGAGTTACAATGTTATTACATGATTATTACTACATTTTATTTATTTTATTTATTGCTAAATAACAGAGATACTTTTAAGATCAGATGACACAATTGCATGAATCCAAATATTCCTTTAAAAAGATTACTAATTTTAAAGCTAACATATTAACATACTTTAAAAGTTTTTTTCTTATCTCATTTGAATCTGTAGTTTTCTATTTTATCATTACACAGAATTATAATAGGTATTAAACCACTAAACATCACATGATCACCATTTCTACTACTGTATGGAGAGTTTTGCCTGTTTTAGTTATATATATATATATATATATATATATATATATATATATATATATATATATAATTTTCATTTAATATTAATGTACGATTCTACATCCAAGATGATTAATTATATTACTATTTGTTATGATGTTTTGATTTATATAAATCTCATTCTCAAAATAAAAGTTTATTAAATTGATGTTCCTGTTTAAAAAATAACTATTTTTAATCTTGTTTCTTTTTTTTTTTTCAATTGGGTCTTTACTTCATCTTAACTAATAGTATATTTTCACTCATATAGGGAATTTATGCTTATTAATATTGCTTTGAAATATTTAATTTTACTCTAATGTATTGAAGCAGTCAATCTTAGCTTCAGATTGTGTTTCATGTTTCTACCTACTAACCTGTGTCTAAATCCCTATTTTCCATTCTGCTCCTTTTGTCATATATATATTTTTATGTATATATTTGAGATGTGTGCCTAAATTATAAAATTTAATGGTTCAATAACATGTTTTAAAATTATTATTAATTTTTTTTATTAATTATTAGTTCTTTTTTATTAAAGTATTATAGATGCAGCTCATATATATATATATATATATATATATATATATATATATATATATATATATATATATATATATATATATATATATATATATATATATATATATATATATATATATATATATAAAAAAAAGAGCAAAACTTACTAACAAAATATTGATGTTTTTAAATATTTATTATATGTCATTTTTAGCTTTTTCTTTTTAAATTGCTTGTTTTTCTATTAAACTATATATTTTTTATAAAATCCAATATGGAAGATGTGACTGTTGTTAATTATCCAAAAATAATTAAAGGGAGGTATTTTTTAATTAAAGTTTTACTTAAAATAAATGGGATTAAGTAGATTAAAGATTTTCTTTTGTTGAAAACATGTTGTCAAATCTATTTCTAATCTGGAAATAGATTTGAATTTATTTTGGACGTTATCTAACAATTGCATCTTTCAAAAACAACTGATAAAAGAAAAAGTATAAAATGACTGAATTTTGGAGAACAGAGAAGATTAGCTACTCTAGTGAAAATGATTGTTAACATCGCGGTGAAACTTAAAATGATGTAGCAGTAAATCCATCACTCTTCAGCGGCTTCTGCTGCTACCATAATATACTGCTGCCCTAAAATGAAGAAAGGTCTAAAAAGAACTTTAGAATGCTAATAGAAGTTTCCTGCCACCAAAGTACTTGCATTTCAATCGCCATGTACATGCCATACTTTAAAATGGATTCTTAAAATTGCAAGGTAAATTTTCAAGCCGCCACCTAATAGTCAATTTAGTCTAAATAATCTATCAAGATCTCTTCTCTTGTATTCTTTAACTTTGCTTTTATATATATATATATATATATATATTACTATTTGCGGGATATTCCGTGTAGTGAAAAAGCTAAATGCTGACGTTTCAGTACAATATCAAGTACCTTCCTCAGATAATGCATGTGAGATTTAAAATCGTTTTTATCGTTTTCTTTCTCCTCATATTTAAATTCTATTGGTTGAGAAGTTTTAAAATTTAATTTCTCTTCCAATAGTTTCTTCCAAATGTTGTTAATCTTCTTTAACTCACACCTTTCATTTATGTTCTTGGGCCTTTTAAAAATCTCTATAGCTTCTCTTAGCAATCTCTGGTCATATTGTTCAATTTTTGCTAAAATATTTGTTTTTTCAAAATTGATATTATGATTTGTTAATTTAATATGAGAATAAATAGCTGATGAATTGGATTTTTCTCTCACTGCCAATTCATCAGCTATTTATTCTCATATTAAATTAACAAATCATAATATCAATTTTGAAAAAACAAATATTTTAGCAAAAATTGAACAATATGACCAGAGATTGCTAAGAGAAGCTATAGAGATTTTTAAAAGGCCCAAGAGCATAAATGAAAGGTGTGAGTTAAAGAAGATTAACAACATTTGGAAGAAACTATTGGAAGAGAAAATAAATTTTAAAACTTCTCAACCAATAGAATTTAAATATGAGGAGAAAGAAAATGATAAAAACGATTTTAAATCTCACATGCATTCTTATGATTTGAGAAAGAGGACGCTCTGAGGAAGGTACTTGATATTACTGAAACGTCAGCATTTAGCTTTTTCACTACACGGAATATCCTGCAAATAGTAATAATAATATGACATCTTTTATCCGTGAAAACATTAGAATTAATATATATATATATATATCTTTGAATGTAATTTTGCTCTCAAATAATTTTTTTATGTCTAATCCTATCTCATATGCTCTTAACTTTCTTTAACTTGGTGCGATTATTTATTTATATGTATTTATTATTTGATTTATATATCTGCTTGCTTGTTATTAAAATGTCAATCTCACAATCTGGTGAGCTTAATTTATAAAAATCTTTTCTGTCATTTTTAAGTAAACCTTCATGAAAAGGTTATTAATGTCCCCTTAAAAATATATATATTATATAATGCATTGTAAATTAATAAGTTCGCCAGTTTGTTTTTACGAATCAGCATTTTATGTTGGTTTATTATAAAAATATATTTGTTTAACTCTGGATTTTCTACTCAGTGTAAATCCAGAACTCAAGCTAATTAACACTCTGAAACATTTATTTTATATTCTTTATTCATTTCTGAAAAGGTGACCGATTATTTGTTTTCTATATAACTGCTAGTTATTCTTTTTCGCTATACTCTTAAAATAGTCTATGCTTAAAAGATCATATAAAGTATTTAATATATTCCAGTTATTATAAAATCAATGAAGGTGAGATTGATTTATTTTAACTAGCAGAAAAAGAGATGGGGAAAAATCTTAATGTTTCTTTTACTAAATCAAATCTTAACATATATTTTATTAATTTGAAATCTAAATCTTAATGTTTCTTTTGCTAAATAAAATCTTCAAATATATTTTATTAAATGAAATATTCTCTCTCTATATATATTATAATTGCATGGCATATTATAGTCTTCAAACAAGGGTCATTTATTTTAAAGCAGTAAAATTTATTCAATGTTGTTAGAGGCATTTATCATTCATACTGTGTTCCTGACATATAGCCGATCTTTATGATTATATATATGTGCTTCTTAATCTGGGGGTTACGACAAGTTCAAACCCATAGATTTCTTCTCATTCCATAGATAGTTGAACTATCTGGAACCACATTTAATCTGTATCAAATGCCTTTGGCAGTGATCCCGTAAGTTTGGCACACGCTATGCATATACATTTCATAGATAAAAGGCCTCTCATGTCAGTTATAGCAGCAAAAGTGTTGGCCACACCATGCCTATCCACTTTTCTCTAAGCACAACCCAAGAAGGGGGTGTGAGATTTCGTTTTTTCATCCATAAGCATGACCTTTTCCTCTTAGTTATTTTAGGCTATTATGTCAGCACTGCAAACTTCTTCATATTATTATTATTTCTTTTGCTTCATGGCCCAGATTTAATGCTCTAATATTAAAATTAAGCTTTGCTTAAAATATATTTAAATGCCAACTACTTCTATTTATTAATTAAGTTTATTTCAATCTTATACAGTCCCACCATCATAATTTATATATCTATTTAAGAGTATCTATGTGCCTTGAGAAAAATAAAGCATTCATCTTACAATTGTTAAATGATTTTCATTAAATATTTTGCCATAGTTTCAAATATAATCTTTTAACTGTCTTTTGTTTATTTTCATGATCTTAATGGTGTGAAAATAGTTTATATCATATGTCTAATGAATTTCAGAATGCTCCCCTAAATCATATGTTAGTCACCACGTTTCAGAACCATTACCCAAAGTGTTAATAGCACTTTTATGTAACTTCTTTCTAATACTGATTGGCATCTTAATATTGGACCCACCAAAGATGTGTGTTTCTTTGTAATATATTATTTAGCTAATAAAGAGCATATGAGAAATAATAGTGTGAATGACACTATGTAATTATCTACCACTTGCTCATTCACACACATACTAATGTACTTAATTTATTAATGTATATAAATAATTTTTCATTATATTAAAATATATTTTATTGTCTAACTTATTTGAGTAGTTCAAATTCTTTTTGTCCACTTCCACATATTAAAGCCTTGCTTATATATATTTTAATATAGTCATAGTTAATAGATGTCTCATTGTTTTGCTCAGCTTTGCTAGTCGGCCAGATTAAGATTAATTCTCATGGGCCATCACTATTATGTTATCCATTAGGTGTTTGATTTGGGGCTTAGAGAGTGGGTTCGAATCCAGGCTGGTTCCTGATCTAAATCTTGGGCTTGACTGGGTTTGAAGTACATGTTGTAAGTTCCAGCTCATGTTAGATGGATAAACATGTTTTGACCAGCACAGTATATAAATTTATGAACTCATGTATACAATTTATTTACATATAATATTACTTTATACTTTGTGTTCATTTTGTGTTTATATTACTCATTAATTTGATATAAAGTCTTGTTATATAGTTATATTGAATTACTCAGAGAATATATTATATTTTATATTGTTATTTTATTAATATATGTAACTGTTGTTTATTGTTATTATTTTCTTGTGTAAATGTATTTGAAAATGTATACATAACAATTTTCATATTTTCTATTTTTTATTCTACCCACTGCATTTTATGTATATATTTTATATATCATCAAACTTATCATAGTGTGATTAAACAACTATTATTGTACTTAGATTATAAACATATATAAATCCAATTAACATAAATTGTTTAACCAACTTTTAATTCATCTACAATACATACACAATATAAGTGTGAATAGTGTAATAAATTATATAAAGTGTATTGTGTTAATGCAAATAATATATGTAAGTACATCTATAAATTGGAGTGACTGATATTACATTTTTAAATATCATAATTGTATATAAACAAAGATGAAATTAAATTTCTAAAAGTAGACAATATCACTTAGTAATAGATAATGACTTCCCTACATCATTTAAAATAATAGAGAATTCTATATTTTAGAATTATAAGTCCATAAATCATAAGTCAATTCCATCAATACTGATGATTGAACTTTATAATAATATGCATGTAAACTTTATGGCAACAAATCACACGATAACAGTTATTTACTATTTGATGCCATATTAAAGATAATAACTAAAAATGTTATATATTTTCTGATCATTTTAAGAAATATTTAGTGAATCACTAAATATGAAAAGATTATAAATTAATACAAAATAAAATTAACTAAGCAAAAAATAATCATTTTATATGTACCTATTTATAAAAATAGATGTGAAGGATTTGTGTAACATGATGCAACCTAAAAAGTATATTACTTAAATACAAATTCAAATAAGAAATAATAATGCAAAATAAACATCCAATCTATAAATAACACCATTCTTAAAAATCATGAGTTCAGTTGCATTTAAAAAAAACTTTGTTTTAATTTAAATTATATAAATATACTCAATTAAGAATACAAATATTAAGAAACACATATCTTGTTTTATTAGCAGTAGTAACAAGTTGAGCAATTGCCAAGCTAATAAAAACAATAACAGATATTACTTGACACTTTATATTACATTAAATACTAAGCTCACATCAAATATGAATGCAAATATCTGTTTTAAACATGTCTGCAGTAATACTATCTAAAATAATGCTGCCTTAAAGCATTTACTATAAATCTATTATTTATATAAATTTATTAAATATGTTGTACCATATATATATATAATGAATTAAACGTTTTCATGGACAAAACAATTTTTTTGTAATCTCATGTAAATCAATAAATCAACTTTTATATGTGTAAACCTATATCTATGGATTTCCCATGTAACCACAACAATGCAAGTTATGTAAAACTATGTAACTAATTCACAGCATGTTAAAATTCCTGTAATCCTGTGTAAAACAATAAATCTACTTTTATATATGTAAACCTACAATTACGGGTTGCCCATGTAAACACAGCAATTCAAGCTATGTAAACTCTTGTAACCTTTAAGACAAATAAAGCTTATCGCTGAAACATAATTATTCAAAGTAATATTTTGGGAATAATTATGAAAATTATTAAAAAATATAAGTGTACCATTGTTTCATAAAAATAATATTTGCCAATTTTTGAGTAAAAATATTATATAGTCACCTTAAAAATATAAACATGTTTATATATGTAATTATTTAAATTAAATTTAAATTAATGTCTTACATAGTTAACCTCAAAAAATTTCTATGAATTGTAATATATAATATCTATTGATCAAATACATAAATTATAATAACAATTCTCAAGTCAGACTCAATAGAGTCATTTTAATAACCATGGAAAGAATTCCAACTTTCTCATACCAATGCTACTTTATTACTTAGACAAAAATAATCTACTTTTACATAACTTCTACATTGTTACATGAATAATAAATCACTCATTTGCTATTCAATTGATGAATATTTACATTAACAACAACTTGTAAACTAGTATTAATATATTTGCTTACAATAACCCCTTTATATATACTTTAATGCAAAAAAAGATTTTTTAATGATTTTTTTATTTTCTGACAGTTTTGACTGTCCTGCAGTCTTCATCAGAGTGATCTTAAATTTCTCTACTTTTTAAAATCTCTGATTTTTTTAAAACCAAAAACTGTCAGGAATGTAAAGGAATCATTAAAAAAAATTTTTTTTGCCTTAAAGTGTATATGAAGGAGCTATTGTGAGCAAATATATATGAATATATGAAGAAATGTAAAGAAAGTAAAGGAGAAAAATAAGAATAGTTTCAACATACAATTTAAATAATATTTAAGAAGCGAATTCTAATAATTTTTAAGCAGTGCTGATGATAAATAATATTATTTAAATATCTGCAATTTCATAATGTACATGCTATGATAAAAATTCATAGGTTAGATTAAAATTACTTTAACAAGTAAAAATTGTTAAATATTTAATAACCTTGATTTATTTAATATATTATTAAAATTATTAAAACTTATATCTTATTTAAAACTATAAACTGCTTTGATGTAATTATGTATGAAGATTCTTGATAATATAAAATTTCACATCTTTGACAATCAATATTTGATTTATTATCTGTATAACAATATGTAAGCTATATAAAATGTTTCATTTTTGTGTATCTAATAAGTTAGCAAATGATACAAAAAATGGGCATACTTTTCAAGTTTGCTAAAATATTTCTAGTAACTTCAATTTGTGTGTTGTTATTATAGTAGGCACATTTGAAGATTGTATATCCATAGATATTATTACAAATTCTTAGTGTTACATATTCAATAATCTTGGTTTATTTACATTATTAAAATTATTGGATTATATAAGTATGACAATAATTGCTGACTGATATGCTGATTATCAATGTTTTAATATTAATTTGATTAATTTTACATTTATATTGCTGTAGGGAACTGACAAGAGATGCCTCAAAATTTATTATTCATTAAAATGCTGTCTATATTTATTATAGAGTTCAACAAATAATATTTTCAGTGGTGTTGTCAGAGCATATCAATTCAATTTATGTACATACATGTATACTTTTAAGTAAAACATAGCTCAATGTATATGTAAATGGAGTAAATCATCTTCCCTCAGACCATGACTTAAAAGCACACTAAATGTTGAACAAAGAATCAACAATAGAATGAATTCACCTATTCTTGGAAGCTCTGATGTTTATAAGCATACCTTTGCCAACATTGTTGGTAATTCAAAGAGAAAAAAATTTATCACCCAGATGGAATATAGCACTTAAGAGTATAATTAATTGTACAAGGCCAGAAAGAGCATCTCTCTTTTAATACCTTGATTGTAATAAGTAAATAACATTTAATATGTAAACTTTAAATTAAACATAGCTAATTGTATATGTAAATAAAGAGAATAAATTACCCTCAATCAAGCTATTACTTAAAAGCACTCTAAATATTGAATAAAGAATCAGAAATAGAATGAATCCACCTTTCTTGTGAGCTATGATATTTACAAGCATACCTTTGTCAACATCATTGGTAATTCAGGATGAAATTTATTTATAAGTTTAATAATTCAAATGTCATATTTTATCTGACTGATAAATTATTTTTAACTCTGAGTTATCAACAATGTTGACTAAGGTATGCTTATAAACATTGGAGCTCACAAGAATGGGTGGAACATTCTATTCTTGATCCTTTGTTTAATATTTAGTGTTTTTAAATCAAAGCTTGGGTAAGAGTGATTTACTCCCTTTGTATACATATATAGATATACGTAATAATAAGTAATCTTAACTTTAAATATAATTGAAACTGAAATAACTACACCACCCAATGAATTATGTGCCAACTACACAACTCTGAAAATATAGATAGATTTTGATGTTACATAACTCAATGGTAGATACAATTACTTCCATTTCAATTACATATATAACTAAATATTATTTTATAAATAATTTATCAAATATTATTTTTAGATTTAAATGTTGAGATTCTTGAATGAATTAGGTATTTTCTAATTATATTTTTTGGTTATAAGAAAAAAACTCTATGTAAGTAAGGCTTATTTATAGTTCTTCCAACAGAATGACAGTTCAGGCTAATTTGCTAAAATCACCTTAATCTTTCTTGGAAGTTCTTAGTATCTTGTAAAAAAAATAAGTTATACGTGAATTTTAACCTTAAATCTTTTACAATTTTTATAGTTCATTAATTACTTTTTCTATTACTTTTTTTTCTGCATTCCACAGATCATTTTTGTAACTTTTTTTAAATTGTCCACTTCTAAATGTATTGTTAACTCAATTGCACTTTTACATATAATTTTTTTTTATTAAATAATCTATTTTTACTTATTTTTTATTTTGCTAACACTATGGCTTTTGCTTAATATTTCTTATTAATCTTTAAATTTATATCTGTAAAGCATTCAATCCATATTAAAACACAAATTCTCTCTATCTTATGAAGCTATACTCCAAATAAAACTTTTAAAAAGCTCAAATTTTCAAAAATACAGTTTTAAAGTTTTACAAATAATATTGTATACACTGCACTTAGAAACATGAATTATGAAAATCCTATACAATGTCAACTTTACTTGCTCCACATATTGTGATATTTCCACAAATATTTCTTATTTTTGTAAAACAGTTTTTTTTTCAAAAAAATATTATATATTTAATGTCAATATAAAGTTTTAATAGCAAAAATAAAATTAATTAAAGGTTGGCATCAATGTGGGCTTTGCATGTTCCATCATCAGATTTTTCATCAAATGGATGGTAGAAGAATTGCAGGGTGGAGTGGATTGAAGCCTGTCCATTAAAGTATGAAGATTGGCTATCTTAATATAAGCTAAGCATTGTTTGGATATATGTGTGGAGATGATAATCTGGACCAATTGACAAATGCTGGTTTAGCATGAAATACATTATTGGTGTTTATTTATCTTTTCAACATTATGTGATCAAGTGTATCAGCAGTATGAGATAGCATGGATAGTTGAGGGTTGTGTGAAAGTCTGAGTTCAAACCCCCTATATATTACATATTGGAGTGTAGGTATGAAAAAGCCTGTACTATAGAAAAAATTTATATATTTTGCATTAAGTATAATTTATATTTAAAAGATAAAACAAAATTAGAAATAGAAAATTTATGCAACAATATATTAAGTAGGTGAATATTATTACAAATTAAATTATATCATATTGCTGTAACTTTATATTAATTATATATATCCATTCTATATAAAACTATTTTATATAAAAAATATTACATATATACAATTAATGGTATCATCATATTTAGCATTAATTGAATACAATAATATTGTTTGTTTTTGCACAGTAAAGGATATACTGTTGGGAAAAACAATAATAACAACTAAAATATTCATCATGAAAAGAAATCTTGGATATGCTTTTAATAAGAAAAAAAAATGTGGGTAATGTAATACACTGTTAGTATAATTCATCTATCACTTTGAATCAATTAATAAATAACAGTAATGATAGCAATAATTCAAAAGTATGTTTTCAAATGAAATATACAATTAAATTCCAACCTTCAGAATACTCATATGTTTATAATGGATAATCAAGGATAAACATTAATATGGGGGAAAGCATCATGAGCATCTGTCCAATGGAGATAAAAAGGATTCTACAATGTTATCCATGTTCATGTTCACTTAATTGCAGTTAGGAAAATGTGCAAGAAATACTAAAATATTTTCTTCAGAGTATTTTATGTTTTGGCATGTTGTTGTAACATTTGTTTTTGAAAAAGGTATTCTGCATCAACAATACATGATAAAATTAAATATATAAATGTTTTTAAATTTTTGATTGTGCAAAAAGAATTTATATTAATGAATTAATTATATCATTTTAGTGTTTAATAATAAATGTGCTGCAAATATGACAAATTATAATTTATATAAACAAATATTAAAAATATTTAACACCCATAGGTAGCTCTTTATATTATAATTCTTATTTTCTTTCATGAAATACATCCATTAGAAAACTCATTTATTCTACCTACTATTATGATTTTTAAATGTAAACTTTTGTATTCAATAGATTTCAGATGTTAGCACATAACTCATCCTTATACAGTGCTGTCCTATCTAAAATCCTGACTAGTTTTTAGCTTATGGCTTTCATTATTGAGGAGAGTTTTGGAATTTTTTCAAGTCATAATTTACCTATTTAGGATCTAATGCACCTTTTCTTTGACAGCCTTTTTAAAGCTACCAGCCTAAAATGAATGCTTATTTTTTTCAATTCCAACTTTTTATGTTTGCATGATTATAAAGTTCTGAAACTGTTTCACTTGATCATAGTTTTGTAATATCTGTAGTCATCTTTATTATTTTGCCAGAATTTGAACAAAACAAATAATATATTACTTAACCACCAATACATTATTTGATCCCAGCTTACACATTATGATTCATTAGCATTAGCAACTATTCTCCCTTGTCTAAGGATTTCTAGCATATGCTTTATTAATCAATAGATGTCTTGCAGTAGTGCATATTAAATCCTGTTTGGTGTTGTCATATTCATACATCACCATATTAATTTATATCTTATGAGATCTATTGATTTTTAAAACTTACACTAGATGACATAATGGTAATAAGGATAGGGAGAATTAAAAAAAGCAAATGTGAAATATGGGGTCCAGATGATGTATTGATCATTTGATGGGTTTGTAACAATATTGGCAGGAGAATAAGTAACAATTTTGACCAAAGAATAAAGGTGACTAAGATTATAAAAAAAAGTAAAGTCACAAAATAAAATTTGTTTAAATTCTATATAATTCTGCAAGCAAATACGTTTTAATTAAAGAAATACAATTTTTCAATTTGGACTTGTTGCTAGATCAAAGATACATTATACCCAAAAAATTTAGTACATGGTTTAAAATATTTAAAAGGCTTCTCACTAATGAGGATCATAATCTAAAAAAGCAACTCTTGGAATACTTGACTAGGACAGTTCTATACATGAATCTATTAAGCACTATTGTGTGGCATCTATTGATTACTAAAATCATACACTAGATGGAACAAGAATAGCAAGAATAAAGGGACTTTGTAATGAATAGCAATATGTAAGTAGGGATAAGCTGGTGTACTTTTTTGTCATGTAAAAAAACATTCATTAATATTTTATAAGTGTTCACATGAAAAACATTTAAAATCTGTGTAAAATTTTTTTTGGCAATTTAAACAAAACATAAGACTGTCTTCAAATGGTTTATATCATTAAATCGGTTTAAAAACACAGCTACTATTTGTTTGTTTTTGGTGTAATTTTAATTAAATAATAGGTTTATTTATTTCTTTGTTTTACTTTAATTTAATGCATATTATTTTTAATTTTTAAATATTTTATTATTTGTTATACATTTTTTGTACATCTGGACCAACTAATGAATGATGGTTTAGTTTCAGTAAGAAATACTTATATTGAAGATCACTCATCTTTTTCACATGTATGTGGTCATGTGTATTGTTAGCTTGAGATGGAGTGGATAGCTGAAGGAAGCTGGAAAGTCTGTATTCAAATCCCCTCTAATTACATCTTATTAAGCAATTTTATTTCATTTACTTCATGGCCTTAGCTTCAAATGTAATTATTTGATTATTTTTGTTATAGTGTAGTTAAAACCATTTTAGTATATAAATGTGTTTTAATTTTTTTATCGTTAAAATACAATATTTGTAAAAATACAATAGTGTATTATTATTTATTGTTATGCTAAGTTGTTCAGAACATTCAATGTGTAGTATCAAATTATATTTATATTTAAATTAATAGAAACTATTTCAAATTATTATAATTTTATAGAACTTATAACTATACACCATGGATGCATAAAATCATACTGTAACAAACAAAAAAATGAGATTTAAAAAAAAACAAAATATATAAATCATATTTTTTTTTGTAAATATAGCTTTTTTAATTTATTTAACCTATTTACCATAAAATAATTCAAAATGTATTTTAAAAGAAGTCAGAAGACAAATATGATAGATATTTGTGGGTTGATTTCATATAAAATCTACAAGAAATCTGAATCAAATTATTGTTAATTCAATCATCTATTAAGCTTATATAGTTGAGAAATATATAAAAAATATATTTTTACCAATATATATTTAACTAAAGAAGAGTGATTCCTTGATAAAATAAATGTCATTATTTTGTTTAGTATATTCTGGCATAACACAATAGGATAAATTATTTATCAAGAAAAATGAGTTATGAATTTATCTGTAAAATTAAATAGATAGATTATTTTTTAAGCTCTAGAAAACATGCACAATATAATATGACCCAGATAATTTATAATAAATTAGTTATTTTTGCATTAATATGGATAATTAGAAGAACTCAATTTGCATTTTGCTTAAATGAAAGCTGGAAAAATAACTCAGAAATATTATACCCAATTATCATAGAATGATCATATGTAAAAAAAAAATATATTTTATTTAGAATCTTGAAGATAATTATCATATTGCTAAATAGCAAATAAATTAGCATTACTGTTTGCAGTAATAATCTTTAAAATGCTGCATACCTATAGCAATGTCTCCTGCATAGGAATGAAAATATTATTATAAAATTTAATTAAAAATATTATTTATAAATAATAAAATACAATGTAAGCTGACAAGAACTTTACAAATCAATTATTAATTATGAGTCTATAATTAAAGTAAACAAAGCCAAAGTTATACAAAAAGAAATGCATATGAAGAACAGATTATACTATTATTCTATTTTTCACAACCACATCTAAATGTGATAATGATAAAATACTCGAATATTTTTTAATTAATGAGTAATTTCATTTTTAAACAATATAGTTTTCCATTACTGCTTCATTTTCTTTTGTAAAATAAAAAAGTTATGAAATTGTTTTAGATTTTTAGACCTATAGTAATTAACATCTTTCATACACAAACAAAATATCGTAAGTCAAATACATTAATTTTCTTTTTAAATATTGCAAAATACTCACAAAAATTAAAGAATTAAAAAGATAATTTATTTATTGAGATTCCAACATATTAATTTTCTATAAAATTCAGTAAAACATATATTAGACAGTTGTATTAGAGAAATAAAATGATTATTAAATATGTTAACAATTTAATAATAACTTACATTTTTCTTCATTTTAATAGGATCAGATTTAATAAAAAGAGAATTAATAACTTTCTATTTTAAATTAGTGGCGTTTAGCTATAAAATGTGGTCAATACAAAATAAAAATTTATTTAAAAAAATTGGGAAAATAAACAAAAAAGAATGTAAAATTAGAAATTCCCTAATAAAAATATTAGATAACACTATTTAAAAAACAAAGAAAAGTGTAATAAATAAAAATATTAATAAAATATTATGTATATAACAAATAAATCATAGCAAGCAGTATAAATAAAATTATAAATAAAAATAACATAAAAAAATTAAATACACAAGTAGTTATTAAAAAAACATAAGTGTAATAAATATTTAAATAATAATAATAATAATAATAATAATAATAATAATAATAATAATAATAATAATAATAATAATAATAATAATAATAATAATAATAATAATAATAATAATAATAATAATAATAATAATAATAATAATAATAATATAACAACAATAACAACAAAAATCGTTTAAATAAAATTTATGATTAATATATATATATATATATTGGTACGGGCACCCGACGATTGAAGGCTACACTTCCCTTTTATGTGTACATAATGGGGAATTCTATAATTCAAAATCGTCCACTTTCCGTTACCGCAAGCAGAGAGAAATACGAAAATAGACGAGTCTATCTCCGTATTTGACCGAACCTGTATGCTATACGGATATAGCCCCAGGTTATGTTTCCCGATCAACTTTCTCCCGACTGCTGTAAGATTTGACAGAGTTACAGCGCTTGGATGATTTATAAATTTAACGGAATCAAACACTGCACCACCAAATTTCACGTGTTAATTCAATAATCAAAAAATGAATAATAGTTCCCCACCCTAAGACTAGACTATCCCTTTTTGAACGTGGTGAAGAATGAGACAAGACAGATTTAAATAGAAAAAAAAATATATTTAATAGAATAAATCAATCATAAAAAAAATCTATAAAACACATTTACATTAAATAAAACAGATTATGATCTATAGTGCTACAAGAAAAAGAACACATAAAAACTCTTATAAATGCTGGTACATTTATAAATCGTCACTCTGGGTATTTATCAAAAAAAAATTCAAGAATGTCTTTATCATTCACAAAAAGCAGGTGGCCATTGTCTAAGTCAATGATGTGCACATTGAAATATATAAAAAAAAGTATGTATCTTTACCTAGGTTTTAGTCTCTGAATTTATCCGACGTCCTGCCGACCGCCACGTGGATTTCTCCACTTCTTTAGGAGGGACGGTCGCTCGTAGGTTAGATTTGGTTGTGTATAGCTTCTCAGTGTTAAGGCATCACGGACGAGGCATCAAGGACAAGGCATCGAGGACAAGGCAACTAAATGAATCCATCGGCAGGTGCTACGACAGCGGTTATTACATATTGACAAGAACCATTAGTACAGTAAGTCCGGATCGACCAGCGATCACGATGGCCTTAGCCAGCCATTCTAGATGAAGCACCGATGTTAAAAGTCATATTTGTTAACTATATCGGTTGATTATCGGAGCTGTGTTTTACCACCCTCTCAACACGAAGTCTCTAGCTCTAATCTCTCTTGAAAAACTTTTATTTCTTAATTAAAAAATTCCACCAGCCTTTGTCCTTCCGATCCTTTGTTTCACTTTTATTCACACCTTCTTTCTTACT
Source organism: Epiperipatus broadwayi (assembly GCA_028023455.1). NCBI lineage: Eukaryota > Metazoa > Onychophora > Udeonychophora > Euonychophora > Peripatidae > Epiperipatus > Epiperipatus broadwayi. Next base: position 81,285 of record JAQFVV010006398.1, read on the forward strand.
ATGCCTTCAGCCATATGTAAATTGGTTTTACTCACTCTCATAGCACTATGTACCTTTATTTATTTCAATATTCTTGATTTTAATTAAACAGATTTTAATACATGTTTTTCTTTTTTTTTTTTTTAAATTTGGACAAGCATTTATTATTTCTGTCTATATCCTGCTTCAAATACACTCCATACACGCATTTCGTTTATCGTCAAATGTGTACTTTAAAACCCAGATCCTTATCTTTTGATCATGTCTAACTTTCTCTGTTTTGCGCGCTATTTAAGGTTTTTTTTTTTTTTTAAACTTTACTTTCTTTCAAAATCGGATTTTAACTTGCATTTTATTTATATTTCTTTATCGCTTTATTTTTTAACATACATTTCCAATATCTCTAATTTTATATTTTAATTTCACCAAAACCCGAACTTTGGAGGGTAAAAGATAAGAATCTTTTGATTCTAATTCCCTCTCTTTTTTTTAATTAGTTGAAACATTTCTTTGTTCTGTAAATTTTTCCAAGCTCGCTTTTTCTTTTTTTTCTTTTTTTTCTTCCAAACATAATATTTAATATTCTTTGAATGTTTAATATTTATATGTGTGACCGCAGTATGTGCGATCATCACATTACACCATTCCCCTCCTTTTAAAATTTTTTTGTAAAAAAAAATTTTAAATTTTTGCATCGAACGCTAGATGCTCCCAACTACTGTTCAAACCTTTTAGATTTACGCATTCCTAACATGATTTAGTGATGAGGTTAATCTCTAGAGAGGTGACCAGGTAAATTATATCTCTTTCTTGATGACCCAACCAGCATTGCCGAACCAATTTAATCTTGTCATTAGCATTACATGCATTTTATTCCTGCCTCATACTCGTATATACAGGTTCGGATCCACAGGATATCTCTGTGACCCGATTAAACCTGTTCATACATCACATCCTGCAAATGATAAACCCCTAAGTGCCAACTCTGGTCACTATTACTGAGGTGGGTTGGGAGGCTGGCATCTTTTTGTCCAACTCATCCATAAGCTCAGTATATTTTCTGATAGCTCTTAATTTATACAAGGGGTTCTTTCCCCCATAGACTGGTCTCTGAACCATTGACTCGTGATATCTGTCCAATATCTAACTGGAAATCTTAATCCAGTGAGTCATTATGAGAATGGGATCTCTGTCCCTGTGTTCTCTGTACGATAAGATTTGGTGCACTGCAGAACATACATGAATGAATAACAAAGAAGGCATCACCCAATACTGTTCAGACCTATCTATCAATATCTAAACCTACATGCCTTCAGCCTCTATCTATGACCTCACACCATTATTTATCATATACTTTCTTATTTATCACAATGTCCTTCATCCCTTTTTTCACTTATTGGCTTATCATTTCTTTCTGCTATCTGTATCAATATTACAGTCCAGTCTCCATGACTCGTAGTCCATTTCCATTTCCAATCTTGTTATCAGTAAATCCTTCCTTTATCGGTGACTGCCCTTAAGTCTTATCTGGTGGTTGTTTTTCTCTATTGAATAGCCATAGTGATCGAGCATTGTATACTCCTTTTTCCTCTGTTCCCTGGGCTATGACAAATGCGTTATTCCCATACAGCTTTTGGATCGTGTATGGTCCTTCATATATGGGTTTGAACTTCTTAAATATATTTTGCACTGGGTAACTTACAGGGTGCACCCTCACCATGACCTTATCACTGATCCTGAATTGATTTTCAACCCCCTTGAACCTTTGCCTTCTTATTTCACCCATCCTTTCCATCTGATTACGCGCTTGCTCCATGTCCCTTCTTCTATTTATTGCCTTGGTTCCTACAGGTAATCGACCATTAAATGGGCATGGGATATGTTTCCCAAAATGTAGCCGAATGGGTTCAAAACCTGTGGACTCATTCTTTGCACAATTGATCATGTTTACTAAACGTGGGGTTTCCTTCATCCACATGCGATGGTCATCTGATATATATACATGACACAGACACCCGAGCTCTCTTATGACCCATTCACATGAGTTTGACTGAGGATTACAAATCAACGTCAATGTGTGCTTTATTCTGTGTTTAGTGATCCATTTCTTCCACTCACATGACGTAAATGGTGTACCATGATCCAATAAGATCTGAGTAGGAATTCCCACCATCTTAAAATGTTGTTGCTCAAGGGCCTTAATAGTTTGCTTAGCATTGGCTTGCGTGACTGGATATGCAGCCACCAACTTTGAGAAGAGGTCATACGTGACCAGTAGGTACTTCTTCTTATTAAAAGCTGGCAATGAACCATAAAAGTCATTGGCTAATATACGGTTCGGCTGATCGGTGTATATGGGCTGTAATGATCCTACTCCTGATACATTAGGGGGTTTAGTTCGAGCACAGGCATCACACGTTCTAATAACACTGGCAATGTCTTCATGCATTCCTGGCCAGTAGAACCAATGTCTAAGGCAACTTTCCACTTTGTTTCTCCCATAGTGCCCATATGTTTCATGGGCATACTGAATGGTCTGTTTTCTCAAGGCCCTGGGTATGACGATGTGTGACTTCTTCCTCCACTTGAGAATCCATTGAAAGAGTCCTCCCTTCATGCAGAAGTGTTTTCGGTTCTGCCACAGGGTGTTGCCCTTTATCTCTGATACAGGTTGATGCCGTAAATGTTCTATCAATTGTCTGCACTCCCGATCCTTCCTTTGGTGTTACTTTAAATTATGCATTTCACTTGCTATCTTGGGTTCTCCATCCATCTCAGTAACCGCAATGTAAGCCCCATCACATTTCATGTGTTGACTCGTTGCTATTGGGTACCGACTAAGCGTATTGGCCACAACATTCTCCATCCCATGGCAATACACTACCTTGTAGTTAAACTCTTGTAGGAACAAGCTCCATCTCAACAACCTATTGTTAGCCAAAAAACTGTGATGTAAAAACTCAAGGCTGCAGTGATCAGTCAATACCACAATGTCTGATCCAACCAAGTATTGCCGGAATTTTTTGAATGCCCATATTACCGCGAGAGCCTCCTTCTCTGTAATAGTATAATTAAGTTCCGGGCCTTTCAGCAACTGACTAATAAAACAAAGGACTCTGCGTTGACCTCCCTCCTGTATTTGGAACATCGTGGCTTCTAATCCGAACCCGCTACTATTGGTTTGTACGAAAAAAGTCTTGCTAAAGTCTGGGTATGCCAACGTAACTGTTTCCAAAAAACCTGCCTTTACTCTCTGAAAGCTCTGTTCTTGTTGTTCCCCCCATGTCCATGGTGTTTCCCTTTTCAGCAAATGTAATAGTGGCTCCATATCCAATGAGAATCCTCTATAAAACCGATTATAGAAATTACATAAACCCAGAAATGATTTAATGTGTTTTCTGTTCCGAGGAGTTGGAAATCCCGGACTGGCCCCCAAAATATGTAACAGGCACCCAATGATCAAAGGCTACACTTCCCTTTTATGTGTACATAATGGGGAATTCTATAATTCAAAATCGTCCACTTTCCGTTACCGCAAGCAGAGAGAAATAATGAAAATAGACAAGTCTATCTCCGTATTTGACCGAACCTGTATGCTATACGGATATAGCCCCAGGTTATGTTTCCCAATCAACTTTTTCCTGACTGCTGTAAGATTTGACAGAGTTACAGCACTTGGATGATTTATAAATTTAACAGAATCAAACACTGCACCACCAAATTTCATGTGTTAATTCAATAATCAAAAAATGAATAATAGTTCCTCACCCTAAGACTAGACTATCCCTTTTTGAACGTGGCGAAGAACAAGACAAGACAGATTCAAATAAAAAAAAACAATATATTTAATAGAATAAATCAATCATAAAAAAATCTATAAAACACATTTACATTAAATAAAACAGATTATGATCTATAGTGCTACAAGAAAAAGAACACATAAAAACTCTTATAAATGCTGGTATATTTATAAATTGTCACTCTGGGTATTTATCAAAAAAAAATTCAAGAATGTCTTTATCATTCACAAAAAGCAGGTGGCCATTGTCTAAGTCAATGATGTGCACATTGAAATATATATAAAAAAAGTATGTATCTTTACCTAGGTTTTAGTCTCTGAATTTATCCGACGTCCTCTCTTTTTTTAATTAGTTGAAACATTTCTTTGTTCTGTAAATGTTTCCAAGCTCGCTTTTTCTTTTTTCTTTTTTTTCTTCCAAACATAATATTTAATATTCTTTGAATGTTTAATATTTATATGTGTGACCGCAGTATGTGCGATCATCACAATATATATATATATATATATATATATATATATATATATATATATATATATATATATATAAGGTGAATAAAAGTACAAATATATACATAGGAGAAATACGAAGCACAATTAAACAAGATTAGAAAATATAAATATGAATAAAAATAGTGATAATCATAAAATTCAAATTCAAAATAAGGTGTATTGAAAAAAAAATGTAATAAAAAAAGAAAAGAGAAGGGTATAAACATAGTTTTTTTTTTTTTTAAAAAAAACTTCATTAAGTAAATAAGCAAAGAGAAGAACAATGTGTATTTTGATAATTTAAGGTAACGCTCTGTGTGTATCTAATATAAGCCAAATTATTTGTAAATATAAATTAATGTTATCTTTTTTAATAAAACATAACCAAATTCAGTCTGAAACCATATGATATTTTTTTGCATGTGATTAATAGAGTTTGTGACAAAATCAAATTACTTTTTATATATTTACTATTAAGAATTATTTTTCAAATAGCTAAATAATGAAAGTAGCAGATTTTCATGTGAAATAAAATTTTAAAAAAGTTTACCTTTGACTTAATTAGAATAATGTAAAATTATTTTGTTATACCCTGACATGAAAGATTAGTACAAAAAACATTTTTAATATTACACATACAATTTATTTCAATTTATAATTATATTTTTCAAATGTATGAATATATATTTTAAATTTAAAAAATAGTTATAAATAAAAAAAGCTTATCATTTATTTTTGAGTATAACTTAAACAATGATCATCAAAATTTTCCAGTCGATAATTGTGGCTAGGGCTTTTTATTTTTTAGTTCCTTCTATCATCTATGAACAAGTGAAAATTATAATCTAGAATCACTAGCACTTAAATGAATCTAGTTAATGTAAAATGCAGTAAGAGCTTCAGAAATTAGATTGACTTAGAACCAAATCATAATATAATATAATTAAATTTTCTGACATTATAATACTAATATGTTTATATTTAAAGAAATCAGAATAGTACATTTAAAAATTTATGGAATTATTAGGCTACAATTATTGGTTTAAACAGATTAATATTAGAATTTTTTTATATAAAAACTATTGGATTTGATGTATATATAGATAGGTAGGTAGCCAAGATAGTTAAGTAGATAGATAGATTGAGGTATAGATTAATAAATGATGGATTGATGAATGATTGAATATACAGATGAATAGATACATGTATGGATGGATAGACAGACATATATATATAGATAGATAGATAGATAGATAGATAGATAGATAGATAGATAGATAGATAGATAGATAGATAGATAGATAGATAGATAGATAGATAGATAGATAGATAGATAGATAGATAGATAGATAGATAGATAGATAGATAGATAGATAGATAGATAGATAGATAGATAGATAGATAAAATTGACATGTGGTGGTAATTGACATATTACATATTTTGCATCACAGGTCAATAAATAAAATTATAATATATAATAGATATAAATATATAAATATTCATTATTGAAAATAACAATACAAATGTCAAAAATAATTTATTATATGCTTGTGGAACTAAACAAAAATATTGTATATCATTATATTTTAGCATTCTAAAAATAGTAATTGATGGTTTAAAAGTATTATATAACTTAAATAAAAAATATTGTGAAAAGTGTAAAGAAAACAATGATATTTTTAAAAATTGGCCTCTCAAAGCCGTTTTGAGTTTATATGATATTTTTATAATAAGAGTTATTAAACAATATACTATGCAATTTATTCATGGTATTAATCAGTCTTACAAGACATTCAGTAATCCATTTTAATATCTATTTATGTTATTCAAAATATCATATAAAATAGATATCTGAGATAAATTTTTTTAGATGTACTGAATATTTAAAGCAAAATGACAAGATTCTCATTGGAATCTTGACAAAAAAAACTTCATAATTTTTAGTCTTGCAATAGTTTAATAACTATGAAATATTTTATAATGACCTGATTAACACATAAAAATCCATATACTTTTCCATTTTTGTGAATACGTGATTGATATTGGTATCACTGATATAAATACATTGACAGTCATGTTCTTCTGATCTTGAAGTTATTTATTTTTGTCTATAAGTTATATATAACAATAGGCCTTCCACACTTTTTTGATTCTTGTTATTCAGAATTAATGTTTTATAATCATAGAAAGTCATGTATAAGAAATGTTTATCAGATGTATATTCAGTATTAATTGAAATTATACTTGTCAAAAATATTATTTTTATCATCACTTTTAATGTTATTTTTTTTTTTGTAATAATATAAGTGGAAAATATAATTTAGAATTTGCTAATTCAAGACTTCCAATGCTTTAGCACATTTGGTGGCAGAATATGACATATGGTAGATGCATATTAAATGAGCATCAAAAACAAAACTAAAATAACTTGGAAGGCAATTTGCTTATCATATTTTTCACAAGATAAGCCATAATATTAAAAGTTTCTTATTTTCTTAAGCAGAAAAATAAACTTTCATTAACTAAGATATTAAGTTAGTCAAAGTGCATCCAAGACCATTTTAGATTTGTGTGTGGGTGTACCCCATTCTACCATCAGACTAACAGAAGAAACAAATGACCAGTTTCTGAATTATGTTTATCATGTATAAAATATATTTATTTGTATATAAAAAACTAAAAAATAATAGTAATCACTACCAATTTAAATGATAATAAAAAATGATATCCATATAAATATAAATTGAAATTAGTAATAAATTTATCTAAGGTACATATTTTTTGCATTAATCAAAGATGTTATATAAGTATGATTTGCACTAAAGATGCTTAAACACACAAAGCTGACTTTTTAAAAATTCTTTATATATTAAAAGAATGATGGCAGTGTAGTTGAGTGCTTTTAGCACAAATCATACTTATATAATAATTAATCGCAAAGTTTAATCATCTCGCTTATTTTAAAGATGCTATAGTAAGTCCTGACTTTGACTTCTTAAAATTTACTACCACAAATGATCTTAAAATTAAATTCTCATAACCTGGTCAAATATCTGAGTATATCACTTAATTAAGCATGCTTTTTCTTTCAACTATTGAAAATAGAATAGCTTTGCCACAGTATTTTATGAAGAATTAATGGCAATCTGGTCATTGCTTTAAATCCAAAATCTTCCATGGATAATCTATTCTTGTTCCATGATTTCTGATTTTTTATTATTTATACATTATCATCTCTGACAAAAGACTGCATCATAAAATCATTTAATGATTATATTTTCAAGTCTCATAAATATGGTTTCATTAATAAACTTTATGAGAATTTTTGTGAACTCAAGATGATTTCCAGAATGAAAAAATGTTTTAGTTCTAAAGTTATAAAATTTAATTTGCAATTATTTTTTAAACTTAAATCAGGCAATATAAAAAGGCATATCATTATTTATCTAATGAGATCACTTGACATTCTTTGCATGAACAAGGTAGAACAAAAATAAATTAACCATGTTTTTTTTTTTCACATGGAAAAACAATAACTATGGTATAACCTCATATTAATTTGCTTGTATAACAGATTATATTGTCACAAAAATATCAGTGCAATATCTTTACTTAAGATCTCATTATTATAAATATTATTGGTAAACATTTTTATACAATATAATAACAAATAGAATAAATGAATTATATATTTTAAAAAATATGATAATTAACAAAATCAATAAAACAATTAATCATGTGTAATTCATAACTTGGTAATTTATAAATCTCACTGCTAGAGTTTCTTCCATTGGAAAATATACAACAACTATTAGATCTATCACTAAACTAGCACTTTTTTTTTTCATTTTATTTGCTTAAATTCTTACAAACTTAAATAATTAAACATGTTTATTCACTTATTGAATTTTATTCCCATTAATTAATTACACTGATCTTAGCTAATATAAAGTTTCTTTCATTACTTTAGTGATATTAAAATTTATTTTGATCCTTCTCTTTACAATAACTAAAGATATTTCACAAACTCTTAATCATAGTCATATAATGTTATTATATTTCATTCATTTATGATGCTTTAATTTAGAACAATATTTTTATTGATTCCATTATGTAAAATTATAGCTCTTATAACTCTTACAGATATAAAGGTAATACTATTTATTACAATACATATTATAGGTAAAATAAGTATTAAAATGTTATTTACATTGATGTAAGTATATACATTTTTTGCTTTAAGTCAATTTTCTTGATTATTATTTTTAGTTTATGGTTTGTAATCCATTTAACATAATATATCACAGTGTTTCAACACTGTCATGCATTGATATGAAGGAGACTTCCATAGTGCTAATTAAAGAAAATGATAAATTTTATTAAAAATGTATGCCTACATAAAAAAATTTTGTTGAATAATAATATAAGTAAAATGTGTGTGTTTTTTTAAAAACAAACAAACAAAACAAAAACACTTAATAATAAAGGTTTAACAGACTTAAATAATTCATGGACTACAGACCACTACATGAACAGTAAAAAAAAGATGAATAACAAACTAATTTTTGAAACATAAATATAACCAAGTATAGAGTGTGCTTGTCCATTATTATGTTCATGTGATATTTTGTGATACTGTCTTTTAATTTGTCTTGCAGAACCCTTTTTTTTCTTCTAAGAAGTAATTTAACACAGTTTTTGATTATAATACTTTAAGGCATTTTATTCTCCAATCATTTCTTTCCAATGAAAACAATTGACCTTGCAGTTCTTCAAAAAACTTTTAACATAATCCTTATAAATGAAACAGAGCCCATTTTTCTCACAATAATTGTAAATAAAATACTTCTTTAAGAAATCTTGTTCTACTCATTCATTTCACATATATTATCCAATGAAGATGTAATTTAAAATAATGGATTCTATAGAGTCACATTCATCAAATTGAAAATATATTGATTGATCATATAATCTTGTCATTATATTGTTAAAATTTTAGAGAGCATAGTATTAAATATTTTTTTCTAATGTCTTTAGATTATGTTGATAGAGTATCCAAATAAGATAAAATAAACAATGCAATATAGATAACTTAGTTTCAATACTCATTTTACTATGATGAAGTACACTTTTAAGTTGTGCAATATAGATAACTTAGTTTCAATACTCATTTTACTATGATGAAGTACACTTTTAAGTTGTTAAAAACAGCCATAGTACATTGGAGTTTGTGCAGCATCTTAATATTAAAGTCCTTCTTTTTACTTAAAAAACTATCAAGATATCTAAATTTATTTACATATCAAGTTGATAAAAAAAACTTGAGCTTTTTAACATTGATTACAAAATCAAAATCTTTATATGTTGCATTAAAAATACTGTGTTCACTCTGTAACAGCATACTATAACTCCAGAATAAAAAAAGTCAAAGTGTTAAGTTTTATATCAATTTAACACTAACATGATTCTTGATTTAACAAGATGTTTTAAAACAGTTTCAAAGATCACACTTGTAAAAATTCAAAAAACAATGTTGGAAAAATTGCATATCATTGTTTAACACCATGTTTTATGTCAAATGTCTCAAATTTTCTATCTGTAATAATAATAATATCTTTTTTCATTCTATCAAGTAGAAGCTGAATAATATAAATAAACTTTGGTATATGTCATAATCATACTCTATGAAATGAATAAAATGCCTTATCCTGATTAAAGAAAGCAATATAAAAATCACTATTTTATTTTCAACATATTTGTTATATATTTATAGCAATAAATACTATATTTATAGTGATTTCTGGCTTTTATAAAACCATAATGATTCCTTGAAAAAATTGGTATAGTGGATAATAATGATACTCCATGATAATTATTTAAAATTGTTTATTCCCTTTATTTTTCAAAATTGAACAAATGAAACTTCTCTGAGAGCAGGTGATACAATTTCATGCATTCACACATATTTTTGAAGCTATTATATCATTACTACATTAAAAATTATTTCAGGTGTCTCATCAGCACCTGCCCTTTTCATTTTTAACATTGCAAAGATCTATTTTTATTTCACTAATTTGAATATCTTTGTCCAAATCTAAATGAGTAGAAGAAATGGGTATATCATTAATAATTGTTATTTCAACTTATATATGTTTATTCAAAACATGGTCAAAATACTCATTCTACTTGTGTGAAATGTGATTATTTTCATACAAGAGAACTATTGCTGTATTTTCAGATCCATGCTTAATGGGGATACATTTTTGCTATTTTAATCCATCAATTATTTCTAAGTCTCTTGACAGTCATTGACTTTCTTTCTTTAAATTTCTATATTTATTAAGATTCTCATCCAATTTGTTATTCTGCCAAACACAAAATAATTTTATGTTTCTATTTAATCAAATCACTAATAATACCATGATTCTGAAAAAATGGTAATTATTCTTCTTTTTAGTGAATTTATAATAAATTTATTTATATCCATAGTATACTCTTTAAGTGATTCTATGTCTCATTAACATAATCCTAAAAGTTTAAAATAACAGTTTTAATATTTAATAGTTTTTGAAATTTGATATGAATAGTAGATATTTTTAAAGAATGGACATCAATAATCTTGTGAATATTATTGTAATAAACTTATTTTTAATTCTACTATCATTTAACCTTGGAACATATATGTGATTGTAAGTTTTCATGTATGTTGGACTAGCATTCTGACTTCTAACTATAGTGCAATTTAATAAATATATCTTTATTTGAGTGCAAATACAACCATGTTTTTTATAAGAAAGTTTTTGTCTCAACAAATGCAGAGCAACAGGCAATCCATGTGTTGTGCAAAAATTCACTATTAACAACATATTTGAGTTTGCAACACCAATATCAATATTTCCAACAACATTTTACTCAAGTGTATCACTTGTACCAACACATGAATTAAAGACTCCAAGAAGAATAGTTTAATATTTTGTTATTATTTCTGTAACAATGCTAATCAGCAAGAATATATTTTTTCTGTATTCTAATAACAATTATACATTATAATACATTATAATGAATGTTGTAATTATTATACCAACTAACCTGTAAACTACATATTCATCACATATAAAACATGCTGATCCATTATTCTACATATTTTTAATATTATGCAATGCTATTTTTTATCTTCTTTTGGGCATCATCACAAAACATTCTAAAATAAGACAATCAGCATATGCCTTTATTTTCTTTGAAGTTTTACTCCACGAAAATTTTTAAATGTTTTCATTTATTAAACTGCTGTTTTTAAGTCCCTATAGTAATTTCTGAAGCTTTCTGTTCTATTTATCGTTTTGCAAAACAGAAAATGTCACATTTATATTCAATCAAGTCACAGCACTTATATATCGAATATGGTAATTTTTCCTTCTAAAATTTAAAAATTTATTTTTATAATAATTAGTATATGTTTATCTGGTTATGATCTATTTTTGGAAAAGCTAATAAAAATTTATTATTGTAATGGTAGTCATCAATTGAAAATTCTAGAGTAATCAACTTTTTAAAAAAAAAAAAAAAAAAAATCAAAAAATCACATTTAGTTTTTCCTCCCCTAATTGCAATAGATTTATTTTAAATATTTTTTTTTTTAAAGTTCTTTTTTAAATATTCATTTAAATATTTTATATATTTCACCTCCCATCTTTTCTATCAGTTTTTTTTTATGTCATTTTGGCAATTTTAAAGTATTGATTAATATTTTTAAGCGCAAACTCCAATATTAATAATAACAACATATTTTAAGTATAATATTGCTAGAAGCTGACGTTTTTTATTGCAGAAGATATTACAACTTTTGTAAGAAGGCTTATAGCATTTAAAGGGACAAAGATGTTTTAATGACATACAGTAAATAAAAAAAAATACCTAGAGCTAAAATCAGTTTAAACATTTCTAATATTTTGTTGGCACATTTGGAAACATTTTAAACTCATGTGAAATTATATATATGTTTTTACACATTTTCTTCATAGTTTAATTTTTTTATGAGAAAAAAAATTATAGTTTAAAATATGATGTAGATGTACCATATTGTTCCCAAAAATCATAACAAGTATAGTAAATAACTGCAAGATAATCACTAATATCAGATCTTGTAACTGACATTTTTTTTTCATGTGTCAAAGCATCTGCCAGGAAGCGAACCTGCAAATCCGGGACAACTGCTTGTAAGGCGGTTGTGCTGACCACTCAACTACCAACGCTTGACTAACTGACACTTTTTAAAGACATAATTCGCCATTTAAGAAAAAAATGTATAAAGAATGGTTGTTACTAGGAGATATATTTTAAAGATTTAGAAATGAAAAAAAAAACAAAACATAAATAATGTTTTTAATGATTAGATTTTAAAATTGCTTAAATTATAGACATCCAGTTTTTGATAATGTTTGTACTATCAAAGATGGCATACTAGTTTGCAGTAGAAGTAATTTACTAATAGTAGTCAGATTTTACGTGTCCATACAGTGTAACTGTAAAGTACGCTTTATTTTGTTCCAAGCAACTTTTGTCTAAAAATGTATATAGCATATAATAACCATATTTTGTTGATAAACATTGATTAGAATAATATACATAATATTATTGAAGTGCAAGTATACAGTATTTTTCAATATATATATATATATGAAAAGAAAGTTACTGTTAACACTAACCGAAATAATTATAGAAAATATACAAACCATTATACAATTACAAATATCCAGTAACACGCTCTGTTTTTATATATATATATTGTACTCTTTTGATTAGGTCCAAATGAATTCATGTGCCAATTAAAAAAAAAATTAAATGAAGGATATATTTTAATTGGTATAACTACTGTGTAATGTTAGAAATGTTTTAAAATGCTTGTTAGAGTAAAAAGAGAGTTGTAAATATATAAAAACTATACTAATATGTTAAAATAATCAAATAGAGCTAAATTAAGGGAATGCTCTAACCAACTGAGACATCCTGTCAAAGGCAACAGTCAGTAGAAATTTCATATACTTATCAAAGAAATTCCTCCAGATTTCTCCACTTTTTAGTAATAGCAAAGTTGATTAGTGGTTTACATATACAATGTATAGACATACTATGTTGACTTATGGGATTGTTTTCCATTGTCATGGGAGCAGCTTCTTTAAATTTCCTTCTTTGTACCTATTCTTTTTTATCTAATATTTTGGTATTTTCCCAATTAAACATATGTTCATTGGTACACACATGATCTACTACCTTAGACACATCTGTTTTTTCTCTTCTAATCATCAGTTTGTGTTCTTGCAAGTGTTTTTTAAATGGAACAACTAGTATCACCAATATACATTGTTCCACATTCACATGGTATTTCATAGATGCAGTTTTTTTCTTTTCATCATTTCAAGTTTAGCCATTGTATGTATTAGAATTCCTCATACTTTGTTATGTCTTCTGGAAAGTTGTTCTGATGTTATATTGATTGCAGATTTTCCATAATTTGTCTGCTGTTGTTGTTATGTATGGGTCCACCACAGTACTAATAATTGTTTTTTTTTGTTTTGATGATTTTTTCTGTTCTTAATAACAGCTGATGGATAACTATTTTTCATATGAGTTTGTTCTATACAGATTTTTTTTTCAAAGTCACTGTTTTCTGAACAAACTTTTTTTTACTTTGTTACATAGTGATAGTATAACTCCATGTTTTGGCTTTCTGGTGTGTTTGAATGTGTAGGATAAGTATTTTCCTATATGTGTAGATTTTTGCTAAACTATAGTTCTGATTTTTATCATAAGGGAATCTTGTCATAAGAACATTTAAGGATACCAATTTTTGTTCTTGTTCTGATTCTTTTGTGAATTTGATTTAAAAATATATATTGTTGTTGTGGTTCCAGAAAGTCTGTAGTAGTGCTTCACCATGTGTTCATCCACAATTGTATCATCTACATAATGAAGTCAAACTATGGAGTAGTTTTTATGGCTGTGGTTTCAAGTTCTTCTATGTAAATATTGCTAATCAGGAGTAACAATAGTGAGCTCATAGCCATTCCTTGATTTTGTTGGAAGAATTCTATGTTATATTGAAAGTATGTTGTTTTTATGCAGAATGTTAATAGTTCATTATATTATCAATAGGAATAATTGTTCTGGTTAATAAGCTATTGTCACCATTTAATCTTTTTTTTTTACAATAAACAATGCTCCTTCACAGTCAATTCTGAAATTTAGATAAGTATTCGGGGATAATTCATTCACATAATAAAAAGTATTGTAATAAAAATGTAATATCCTCACTAAATGTAAAATAAAATGCCTTGTTATGCGTAGATTGGAAAGAAAAAAAGCATTTGTTAAAAAAATAAAACTTTGAAAATGATACATATGTAGGTCCTGAATTCATGAAATCAGATGTTAATGTAAAAACAACACAAGAAACGTGCATTGAAGATAATAACGTAAGATGATTTTATTATTTTTTGTTGTTGCTGTTGTTGGTATTCTTTTCACAGTTTCATTATTGAAATAATTGTATAATTATACATCTAGGCGGTTTTTAATAAGTATATATATTTGCATATTCATTTCGTTATTAATTATTATTTTGCTATCATTAATTTATAAACATATTTAGTTGTATTAATTATAATTAATAATTGATGTCAAAACTATCATTAATGATAAAAGATTATTATTTTTTTTTGTAATTAAATAATTGACATTGTTAAAGTAAAAACAAAACTGAAAACTATTACATATTATTCTGTTTAATTTAATTCTTACTGTAAATTGCAGACTCGAGAATTAAAGATTCTTAATTGCTTTCCGGTTTTAGAATGTAAAAAAAAAAACAACTTAGTTTGATTCTGAAATAATAGAATTGTTCAATTCATTTGTCATTCAAGTGCTCCCGAATGTCTCTTTATCTTTAAGGCAAATAATCATAATTTACTTATATATATATATATATATATATATATATATATATATATATATATATATATATATTAAAATGAAACATGAGAGTTAGTTTCAAATGTTTTATTTTATTGCATATTATGAAATCTAAGATTATATACTAAAATGAAAATACCCATTTCAAATTTATTTCATGTAGTTAGCAAAATGATGGAAAACAAGTTGATGTTAATAAGACTAATTATTCCTATTCATATAGAAAGTAGGTTGAAGTAAAAAAGTTCCTCTCTTTTCTTCTAAAGCATAAGCTTGTGGTTAAGACCTGTAGAAGTCCCTACCTTCGCATTTTCAAGCGCATATTCTTGAGGTTTACAGCCTTAGTAAATATTAATAGAACTAAATGAATGAAATAGAACAACCAGTTCGAAACTACAAAGCAGGGTTTTAATTAATATTTTATTTAAATTCCACATATATATTTAGGAACACGCACATAATAGTTTAGGTATAGGAAAATTTAATTTAAATTTATAAAATGATGGGTTTTTTTTTAAAAAAAAAAAAAAGAAGAGAGGGATGTTTTATTTTAAAAGTGTAATCTTTGTTAAAATAAAAAGGCAAAGCTTTGATTAATAAATTCCAAACTAAAACTACACAGGATATAGTTATTAATTTTAATTAAAATAATGAACTTAAAATGCAAGATTTATATTTTTTTTCATATGTCATAGCATCGGCCGGGAGGCGAACCCGCAACATCCGTCTGCAACCAACTACTTGCTTTCAAGGCGGCTGTGCTGACCTCTCGCTTGACAAATGCAAGATTTATATTGTATCAATATGTTACCAAAAAAAAATTAATTAACTTAAAAATTGTAATTAGGAATATGAATTTCAATTTTAAGGTAATGTGTACATTATTTCTTTGCTAAGGACGTTTCATTAGTCTAAAAACAGAAATTTGTTATAATAATTTTATATCACATCATTACCATTTTCTATGCTTACACAATCTGTTAAAACAGTGGCAAACATTCCATATAGCAGTGATGCTCATTTCATGCAATAGTGATTATTGGTTATAAGAAGGTTTGCACATAAAATACCTATCTATTACCTACTCTTCCAATATCCTAAGATTAGTGTCTAGCTTGTGGTTTCATAACTGAGGAGCCTTGGATCTGAGGGCACTGAATCTAGATCTTAGGGTATAATACAAACCTCCAGTAGCCACCTTTTATCTTTTTAGTTAACTATAAATCTATGAGTTCAAAATGAAAATGTATTTTCAAAGTTCATCCTCTTGTATAATCATACAGATCTGAACCTAGTTTGGTATCTATATATGTTGGTAGTGCTTTAATAACCATAGTCACCATCATTATTATGGACAGGGATGGTATTATACCTTTAAACATGGTGTGATCACCATTTACTATGCTTATACAAGCTGTTAAAATAATGACAATCTCTCCATACAATAGTACTATCCAGTTCAATTCATAGTAATGAATGGATGCAACAAGGTGTATGCATAAAATCTCTTATCTAGAAACTGCTAATCCAGTATCCCCATAGTGCTTTCTAGCTTGTAGCAGTCATCAGTGAGAAGCATTGGAACACTACACCTAAGATGTAGGATCTAATGCAAGTCTTCAACCAAAAACTAATCTGGGGATATAGGATGAGAAGGCAGTAGATAGTGATTTTACATTCAAACCTTTTTGCTTCCATTGATTACTATGTTTTGCACTGGATAACACTACTATATTAATAGTTTCCCACTATTTAACAGTTTCTGTAAGAGGAATGAATGGTGGTAATGTGATGTTTAGTGGTTGATATCATTCCTTTCCATGGAATAATGGTGACTGTGGTTATTAAAGAATCAAAGACATCAAAATGTATAGGCACTAATCAGGGTTCAGATCTATATGACTATACAACTGAAAAACATCAGTTTTCATTTTGAATTCATATCTTTTATAGTTATCTAAAAAAGTAAAAGATAGCTTCTAAAAGGTTGCATTAGGTATGCAATTTCTTTCAGATCCAAGGCTTCTTACTGATAAAAGTGTCAAGCTAGACACTAATCTGGCAATATTGGATTAGGCACTAGATAGGGGGTTTATCAAAAACATTTGTATATCCATTGATTACTATGGCTTACACTGGATAGTTTTTCCATCATGTAATGACTGCTTTGTTGTTGTTTTGTTGTTGTTGTTATTGATATCATCATCAGTTTAAATTTGTAAGCTAATGTGATAAGTTTAAATCTTTCCAGTGCACTGAGCATTCCTGTGTCAGGCAACTTTATGCAGATTCATCCTGGCTATTAAACTGTTCTTTTTAGAGATGTTCTTGGTAGCTTCTACCTACTATATGACAAGCCTTTAGAAATAACTACCAATGGAAAAGTCAATAGAAACCCGGTCATGACAAAATTAAATCTTCATAATTATGGAAAAATGATAATGATAAAATCATTGCTTCAAATCTTGGAAACTTAATTGTGACAATTTTAATTATAATAAATAATGAGTACTAAAAAATCCTGCAATTTTTTAAGTTTTAATCATGAACTTTTTTTAATAAGAACTCTAAATAAAACACAAGTGAATAACAAAAGAATATAATTATACTTCAATTGCAATTATAAACTGCTATAAAATCTGATATACTCTGAACTGTTATTATTCTTGAATATTAGTAATTTTTATAAAAATTATTCAAATTTATAAACTTTTGGAATTTTATTTTACATTTTGAATGAATTTTCTTTAATACATAATTATTTTAAAATAAAATATAAATTCATATAACACTACAATACTAGCCAAAACAATAATATTTTACAAAAACATTTACATAACCATGGTTTCATTTATTAACAAATAGACTTGATAAGATCTTATTCATAAATGAAAACATGATTGTGAAAGAATTTTAGTAAAAAATTATTGTTTTAGCTAATATTGTAGTGTTATGTGAATTTATATTTTATTTTAATTTCTAGTAGTGTTAGGTAGTATTTAATTTATAACTACTTTATTAAGCCAAGTATGTCCTTCTTAACACTTATTATTTTACTTAACAATTACCATGTATATTTTAATTTTAGTTATTTAATATACTTAATTGTAAGTATAAAGGATTTAAACTCAGATTTTCAAGCACCCTTCAACTATTCACACTATCTCATACAACTGATACACATGACCACACACATGTAGAAAAGAATAATAATCACCAATATACGTATTTCGGCTAAACCAGCACTCATCGGTTGGTCCAGACTATCATCTCTCACATATATATATAATCAATGCTCAGTTTATATTAAGATAGCAAATCTTCATACTTTAATGGACAGGCTTCAATCCACTGCAACCTCCAACTTTTCAGCCATCCATATCATTGAAAATCTGATGATGAAAACTCAAATCCCATGCTGATGCTAATATTATTGCCATGCCCATGTTGACCTGAAGTCACTCTGACCCCTCATGTATAGGACAGTATCCATTAAATACATATAAGAGGGATGGACAGGATACAAGCTTAATATGTAAATATTTGAAACCAGGCACTCTTCACAAACCTGGGAGCTTAATTGTAAGTATAGAGGATTTGAACTCATATTTTCAAGCACCCTTCAACTATCCACACTATCTCATACAACTGATACACATGACCACATATTAAGATTGTATCCTGTCCATCCCTCTTATATGTATTTAATGGATACTGTCCTATACATGAGGGGTCAGAGTGACTTCAGGTCAACATGGGCATGGCAATAATATTAGCATCAGCATGGGATTTGAGTTTTCATCATCAGATTTTCAATGATATGGATGGCTGAAAAGTTGGAGGTTGAAGTGGATTGAAGCCTGTCCATTAAAGTATGAAGATTTGCTATCTTAATATAGACTGAGCATTGATTATATATATGTGTGTGAGAGATGATAGTCTGGACCAACTGATGAGTGCTGGTTTAGCACAAAATACATATATTGGTGATTATTAATCTTTTCTACATGTGTGTGGTCATGTGTATCAGTTGTATGAGATAGTGTGGATAGTTGAAGGGTGCTTGAAAATCTGAGTTCAAATCCTCTATATTTACAATTAAGCTCCCAGGTTTGTGAAGAGTGCCTGGTTTCAAATATTTAATATACTTAAGCAAAATCTTTATTAGAATTATTAATTTTAAAATTCAAAGCTAAAGTAAGTTATGGGGATAAATTTTACACAATAATTATTTAGTTTAAATCAAAAAATCAATGATTAACGGTGGCCTGTTAGCATAGCTGCTTTGACCAGGGTTCGCTTCCCAGTCAACACTTTTGACATATGAAAAAAAACTGTCAGAAATCATTATATATTCAGAGAGATTGCAGTTATTGTTATTAATGAGATATATCATTTGTTAAAACATAATCTATAGTAAATAAAAAACGAATAATTATGTAGTTGAAGTCCAGTAATACTATCGAATTTATAAAATATTTTGTTTGGATCAAATGTTTAAAAAAAGATAAAAAGCTTAATAGTTTGTTGGTAGCTTATTGGAACTAATGTTTGGGGTGTATTTATCTTGTTAATATAACAAAAGCAGATTCAAATCTAACAGTTAAATTTGTTAAATGGCATTCACATTTCTGGTGTGGTATATGTATTGCTTCCATTAACAACAAAATAAGTAAAGATTTGTAACATAGAAAAGATTTGTGCCTCATACTTTTATAAACATATATTTTTGTATACATAGAATATTGATGATTTATATGCTGTACTCACGGTTAAAGTAGAATTTGATAAAGAATTATTAATTATATATATGCTTTACTTATTACATAAAATGTAAAGTATTTTCTATAATTTAATGATGTATGCATTTATTTAGTTATTTACAAGATGATGACTAACCAGTTCAATACTTCAGTCCATATTGTATTGTTTGAAAATACATTAAAACCATATAATAATTAATATAAAATTAATTAGGTGCAATCATGTTAAGTTTATCTGCAATAATATTAAATTTAAAACAGACAAAACCTCACTATACATAATGCCACACTGCAAGCTAGAGTAATTAATGGGTGTCAGAAGGCTTTTGCATAAAATTTTCTTCTAGTGCCTATTCATCCAATATCTCCATTAGATCCTAAGATCTAGGTGCAGTACTCTTAGACCCAAGGCTCCTCCTGATGAAGGCCACAAGCCAGAAACAAGTCTGGGAATATTGGATGAGTAGGCACTAGATGGGGAATTTATGCACAAGCCTGGTGGCATTCATTTATTATTCTAGCTGGCAGTGTGGCAATATGTATGGTGAGTTTTTGCCTGTTTTAATAACAGTTATAAGCAAGCAAAAAAATTGTGTGATGTGATGTAATATTAAATTTCAAAATAAAATTTGCATGCACATTATAGACTTAGTATTAATGAGTATAACTAATATATAAGCAAAGTTAAATAGATTACTGTAAATCTGTAAATGTGATCTGTGCTGGTTTACTAAACTGGTTAGTAGTCATAATTATTAAAGCATTGTTTTATTGTATACATTTGAAGAATTTGAAATAATAAAAAAAAGGAATTAAATATAAAGATAACCACAAAATACTTAAAATTAAATTGTTATGACAATTTAAAATAAATATTTATTAATTTATTTTAATCTAGATTTTACTAATTACTTAGTGCTGACCAATTATACTATCTCATACAAATTATTATAATATTCATGGGATTCATGAGATTTTCTGTTATCTATTGGTCAAATACGAAATGCTGGTCATGTTTAAAGACTTTGTGAGGATTTTTTGGTTACATATCTTTACCATAAATTTATGTTTCCTATAGAGATTCACTGGATGTCTAATAGAGACAGATTCTATTGAGTAGAAGAATTTCATAAGTTATGAACATAGAAAGGAAACTTTAGTTGATAAATTTAGGGATCTTCTCTGTGATTAATGTTGGTTATCCTTGTAGATCCTTTCTCATTACAATATATTTATTACTAAAATTTGTTTATTTTTACATGTTTGTTTAATATTTATATAGTTTCTCAAGTATAAGTTTTATAATTATTAAACTAAATCTATATATCCAAAATTATATTTAGGTTAAAAAAAAAAAACAAAAAACAAAGAACAACTATAAAAGTCATTTATTAATTCTAGTCAAAAAACTTATTGCAATAACTATGTGATTTACATGCTCTTTGCAATAATATTTATTTTATAATTAATTTTATATAATATTTTAGAACTGTCACTACTTGATTATTTCAAAAATTATTTAATGTGAAAATATAATAGGATGTAGATGAAAATAAATCTCAATTTCAAATATGATTTCAAAAAAGCCAATAAAAATAGTTTTCGATTTATTAACAGTTATCCCTATTATTAATTTTTTTATATATCAAATAAAATAAATAGGTGCTAGAAAATTTACTAAATTATTGTTAATTATAAATATAAAATTATAATAAACTTATGATTGTGTTTGACATCTTCCTTTTTTTCATATGTCAAAGCATTGACCAGAAAGTGAACCCAGGCCAGCTGCTTGTAACGTGGCTAGGGTAACCAGAAGGCCACCAATGCTTGGCAGACATCTTCCTTTAGATATGAAATAGAATCACTAGCCAAAAATTCAAATATAAATACATTTCATTTCTACATTTCTTTCTGAAGTTCTACTTTTTAAACAAAAGTAAAGTCTGAATTTGACAGCACAAACAACAGATAAGTTTTTTTTATGCTGTTAAATTGAGACATTAATGTTGTTTACAAATAATTATAATAAATTAATGAATAATTCTAAAAATGTCACACTTGTCAAGCAGAAAAGTAATGTATCATTTTTTTATGGATGTATGTCATCATATATAGGTGAATCAAGGTGCAGTATCAAAAAAGGATTTAAGGAGGATGGATTGTTATAAAAACATGCGGAAAGTAAAAATGATACTAAATGAGTATTTCAGTTTTCTTGGATCATGAAAGGACATGTAAATATAAATTTAAGTTTGCTATTCAAAATATGAAGATTCTTCATGAAAAGAGAAACTATAATAAAAGAAAAATTGATGAGGCAATTTTAATAAATAGAAATAAAATGAATTGAATTAATAGACAAGCTGCTAATATTATAATTCGTGAATCATGGGATTTGAATTCATGATGTTTGCTTCTATTTTGTTATTTGAATTTAACAGCAGTTGAAAACAGGTTAAGGAATTAACTGAAAGTATTTCTTCAGATTGAAAGACTGTATATAATAGTTTATTACCATTACATTTATTATTTTTATTCTTATTATAATAGTTTTTTAATTAACAAACATTTAATTTGTAATATATATATATATATATATATATATATATATCAATTTTCAAAACATTTAATAGCAATATATGAATCTCTTTAACCAAACTTCACAACAAATGTAAAATGATCATTTGTATATGCTCTTTTGCATCTCCTAGAAATGATAAATCTGATATCTAATACTGTTCAGTCAAATCCCCCAAAAACATTGTCAAATAACATCTATTCATATTAAAGCATTGTAAATCAATAAAATATATTCAGATGTGAAATAAGTGATTAGCATTTTAAAATATATGTAAACACTAGAATAGATAATTTTTCAAACATATAATTTGAAGTATTATATTGATATAGTTATTTTATATTTACTTATAGATTATTCACAGTTAAAAGTACTTGAAATGTTTGACATTTCATCATTTTGAATGATACTGAAATTACATCAGGATTGGATTAGAGTTTTGTCATAAATATTATTACTTGTCACATTTGCAATTTTTATAAAATTCAAAATATTATTTGTAAATGGTCATTATGTATATACTGGACAGACTGAACCTTTTCTTCAACAGAGAGTGGCACTAGCCCTCTAGTCTAGAATATTTCTCTGGGCATAGTTGCTGAGAGTTTCCTGACACTGTATAAGAAGAAGTCACAGTACATCACATCACAATATTTATTTTTGGTTGACATGTATATTCATTACAAATTCTAAACAGTTGTTCACCTACATATAAATTAATTATCACTGCTAGATCAGGGGGAGTAGATATTCTTGGTAAAATAAACAATTTGTAGGGCAGACAACAGTAAACAAATGTCAATCAAATCTAATAAATAACAACAATGTTTATTAATAATAGTAAAACAAAGAAAAATAATAGATTACATTAACTGATGGTTTTGAGCTTTAGTTAGTTCAATCAAAATTAAAATTTAGTATAAACATTTTAAAAGTATTTAATGAATTTGACAGTTGATTTTTTTCAATTCTCTTTGAATTAATTTTATTCATTAAATAATTGATTGTGAATTGAGTGTGAACTCTGCATATGTATGACAATTGCAGATTGTGTGCACATATATATCTTTGCAAAAACCATTATCAGATAATTAAACATAAGCTGATTTTATCAGTAGATAATGTCACACATGCTGATTTTTTTTAACCCAGATCATAAATGGTGAAAGACTCAAGCACAAAAAAAAAACAGGTAAACACAATTAGAAAGGCCCATATATAATCTGCATTAAATAACAGTCCAATATATAAAAGGCATGAAAAAATTTACTGCTCTTGACCCAATGCAGAATCAGTAAGAATAACTAATTTCATATGGTAAATAAACATGGGTTGAAACAGATTAAATATATAAATAAGCATTGGCAGGAACTTAGCTGAACCTAACACTAAATATAAGTACATAAAAGACCAAATAGATAAACATCCTCATCGTATCTATAAAGTAATCATTTATATAAATGCACACACTCATGCCACTAATCTCTGTTTCAGCCATGAATGATAAATAAAAAACTGCTATTACTTAAATGGTTTAATATATATATATATATATATTGGTGGAATTTTAACATTTTATTCAAATCAGTGATTGTAGCGCCTCTACAACCGTCTTTCTACCTTTTATAACTCTGTGGATGGCTTGTGTGACCAAGTCGAAACGTCAGTATATTAATATTAAAAGTTTTTAACATGGATGAACCCGCAAAATATGTATTTATATATATATAAACATTGTTATACACACATTCATGTAAATCAAGTTAGAAAGTTCTGAGACATTATTAATTGAAATCTTTATTAAAAACAAAATATTAATCCAGTTTCTTTCTTACAAGGTTCTTTTTACTTTTTCTCAGAAAATAATGTTGAAATTGGAAGGAGGCAGGGTTCTGTTCTAAGTTTCTTTTCTATAATTCCATCAATTTTTTTTCAAAAACCAATAGAAAGTTATATAGCATTTTATTAACTGATTTATCAATTGTCAGACAATAAATGATTGTAATGGGAATATTTATAATCTACAATACATATATGAAAGGCTAATATCAATAAAATTAATAAAATTGAAATATAAAAACAAAGTTATATTTTGAGAAATATATGAGTATAAAAATACTAATTAATGAAACAAAATTTGCATATACTCTTTTATCACACATCACTGGCTTACCAATGTATATATATATATATATATATATATATATATATATATATATATATATATATATATATATATATATATATAAAAATAGTTCATGAAAAGTCCATAGTACCATCAGTGGAGAGATCTTAATTTTTATAAAGGTTATTTTCAAATGAGTGCATACACTTGGCATATTGATATACTTTTATGAAGCCTTTTTTGTTCCTTGATTGTTGAGGAGTGCTTTGCTATGATGAGGTCAGCACTTGACTGAATTGTGGACTCTGTTGGTAGGTAAATTTAACATATACTGACTAAAGGTTCATGTTGGAAAGAAGATCATTCTTTGGTAACTTAGCCACACATGGCTTCAGATATGGCAACTGGAGTCTGGAGTTTATTTTCAAGAGAGTTACTTATAACACTTCAGCATCAAAATGCAAGTGTCTCAAACAATGTAAACAGAATAGATCTGAGTCTAATGAAATCAGCAGAATATAATAAAATAGACTAATAAATAATGACAGTTTTCATTGTTTATCTCACTTTGGAATTTAAAGAATCTCCTTAATCTTAAAACCAGTGATTTAAATTTCTACCTAGATAAGCCAGCAAAATTACACTATTTAAATTCTAAATTAATCACATTAATTAAAGAATTGTCCAGACAGCAATTTTTAATGGAAACAAAAATATATTTTTTGTTAAACTTTTAATCAACAAAAGAGATTAAATTTGATAAAGAGAAGAATTTACAGATTAAGCACTGTTGCTGAACATTATAAAATATTCTTAAAAGAAAGATAATGAAATTGGTTACAAAGTTAACTTTTTTAAACAAAAAATTGTGACAAATAGACAGCTAATTTTAATTTTTTTTTTACTATTTGTGTGTGCATATATGTACATAATACCACATTCATTAAAACACAACTTAATAAACACAACTTGAATTAAAATTAAGTTTGCTTAGCCTACTGACATACAAATTAAATTTTGAAATCAACCAAGCATCTCAGTATATGCTGGATAGTTTGATTTCGAGACTGGTATATTGATAAATCTTTGGAAAGTTGACTATATCAATGTTTACATATAGTTTAAAATTTTGTGTTTATTATTTGTATATACGAACATTCATATTTTTGTAGTTTAATATTACAATAAATATTAGATTGATAATGATTTCTATTATATATTTTTTAATAATTCAGCTTAGCTACAGCATCCAGAATACCTATGAGTGCAATGAATCTGATGTTCCACATCAAAAGCACACTCAGCTACATTTAATAGTAACAAAAATAAATATAAAAATATTTTCATTCACTAACATTAGAAGCATTTTTGGCAACTTGTTACAAACAACAACAAAAAGGATAACAAATGGTATTATAATCTATTTTGCTATATTTTCTATTATATTTCTTATTTGCACTTATATTTTTAAAATGTATGAAAAACATGAAAGTAATCTTAAAAGTTAAAAATTCTGATAAATATGTGTAATCATATTTTTTTTGATTCCTATTTCACTAAATCATAATTAATATTTTATATTTAGATAATAAAATATGTTTTAATTTATTTATTTTTTACATTTTAAATCTGATGCCATTTACTTATCTATAAAAAAATCATTTAGGTTACCTTCATCAAAATTTTAGAAGAATCAAAAAAAACATTTTGATTTAACTTTCAATGATTTATGATAAATATAATCATTTAAAATCATTTATTTTCAAAATGATGATAATATAATAACTGAATATATATTTCATTGGACTCAGCAAATTTTTACTCACAGTTCAATACTCATTTCACAAGTTAACACTGAATCCTGTCCAATGTGATGTTTTGGTATTTATTTTTAATTATTCTGTAAATTGTGAATTTAATATTCAATATAGGGAAATAACTGTCAATATGATTAGTGATTTAGAATTTCTATGAACATCATTTATTACCCAGTTTTTTCTCATTGTTATTAATTTTCTCTATTTTTCTTACTGATTTTTTTTTTTATGTTTTTTTTAGCATAATTTTTTTTATAAATGTATAATTATAATGCATATGTTATGCCATATTTTTGCAAAGGCAGAATATGTAAATGTTTTGTGTTTTATATTAATTAAGACAGCTTTAAAATTGCATAAGCACTTTATTTGTTTTAAAAACATCAATGACAAATATTATTATGATGGTACATTTGTGTACATACATCATATTTATTACAGCTAACATACTAACAGTGTTTCATATAATATTATTTTAGTTGCTTATGGTATAATACAATTTTTTATTCTAATATCACTTTAACAACATTTAATTCTCATCCTTTTAAACTGTTATTTCTTCAATTACTTTCAATTAGGTTACAAGAAACCACTTCAGAAAATTTAAATTTTAAAGTAACAATATGAATAAAGATTTATGTTATGTACATATTTATTTATTTCAATGCAGACACTGTTTCAAAAATATTTATGGAAGTAACCATATGAATATAAGATTAAATTGTTATAAAATGTTGAATATTTAGATAGAGACACTAATATTATTTCCAGCTAGGATTCTCAAAAACAAATTCACCACTGGATATGAGAAAAAGAACTTATAATTTGCAACTAGTATAGTAAAATAGAAATAAATATTAAATTAACAATAAATTCACAAATAAAATCCAGTTGAAAAATTCATATCTTATAAATTTGAGAAGCCCATATTCCAATATTGTATGCTATTACCAGATTGATGTTACAGCATAAACTATTTGAATTTAACATATTTAGAACTTTTAAATTTTACAGAAATAGTATGGTGATGTAATGGATTATAAGAATGGAGGAAATAGTATTATTTACTACAATTTTACTTATGGCCTAGATCATTTTAAAGCATTATCAGTTCTTAAATATATATTTTTTCTTTTTCTTTCTTTTCCTATGTATTTATTTCTATGTTAACATATAATACCATTTACACTTTCTTAAAGATTTTATCAATACTCTTTATTTATGCCAAAACTAATACTTTAGACTGTCCTGCAGTCATCATCAGAGCTACAATATTCAAATATATAATTAATACACCTATTTTGTTTATTTTGTGTATTTAATTATGTATATAAACATATGTATAGGTGCATTAATTATATAATTATATATTTGAATATTGTAGCTCTGATGATGACTGCAGGACAGTTGAAACTTAGTTTTGATATAAATAAAGGGTATCGATAAAATGTTTAAGAAAGTGTAAATGGTATTATATGTACAGTTCTTAAATAAATAATTTATGTCTAAAAAAGAACTAAGACTTAATAAAAATTCTTTCTTGAAGACAATTACATAACTTATTTGCCTGTACCAAAATTATACTTTAATTCTAGGTTAGCATAATTAAAATTATGAAATAAAAATTAGAATTACATAATGCATTTCCATCATTGCTGTTTCCTGGGGAAAAAAATTCTGCATATGTTATCTAATTCAACTACTATGAATATATAAGCTAAAAAATATTTTAGGAAAACATAATATGTGGGCGTAGAACTCTTTTTATAAATTAAATAAATAAATAAATACATGACTAATAAAAAAAACAATATGAATTTATGGATAAATATATATATATATATATATATATATTGTTATTTTGTTAAAGAAAACATTAATATATATATATATATATATATATATATATTGTTATTTTGTTAAAGAAAACATTAATGTTTGGATAAACTGACTGAAGCTTAACCTATAACTGTTTATGCTAGAACATTGCATGATCTGAGAAAATAATGAGTTTATCAATTTATATTCTATTTTTATAATTGACTTTCATTAACTATTGTAAGTCATTTTATGCATTATTATTATATTAAATTATAAATGCGTTACTTACTGATTTTACATCTACTATTATGGCTATTTGTATGTTAATATTATTATAGATATTTCATTTTATTGATATTAACACTACTGTGATTTTTTTTTGTATTTATTATTACAAGAGTTATTTTGACTCAATGTTGTTGCCACTGAAATCATAATGTTTGTTTTTACCTTTTATTTCATTTAAATTTATATTTATATCTAAATAATATATATTTATATTGTGTATGAGAGTATTTTACATTCCCATCATAATAAATTTTAAGCACAAAATACATGTATTTTATTTAATAAAGGAATACAAAACACAATGCTATAAAATTTTAAAATCTATACTGTTTTTGGTTCGCTCTAGTTTTATGATATTAAATGATAACTTGAAAAAGATGTAAAAATCCTAGATAAAATTAGGAAATATATATATATATATAATTTTTATTTTACTCACATTTACTGTATAGCAATATCAGTAATGGATTACTCCATTTCTTTAGTATATTTCTATCATTTAGATACTTTGCTAACAGTTCCTCTTTTTTTTTTTTATCTTTTAAAAAAAATCACACTAAAGTCTTTTGTCATTTTTTTATCTCATCTCTTTATTTAAATTATATGTAAAAATGTTTAATTATAGGCATTATTTTATTTTTTAGAATTATTCACATATTATATAATGTCACCCCTCTTTTCAGAAATATCTGCTATTGAAATGTTGTTATATAGTTTTGCAACTTTTATTCTCTGATAAAACATTCCTTCACATTTTGTATTACTTCTTTACTCCATAAATGACATTTACAAATTCCAGATTTTCAGTTTTTCTAAACAGATCTTTTGAAATATTTTCACATTGAAAGTACTTTGTCAACACTATCTTATATTATTCCAAATTACTTTATTGTTCCTTCTATCTTATTAATGAACTTTTACTTTCAAAATTTGTTAATGTTTTATCCCAATAACTTCTAACCTTAGTGCTAAGTTTTTTACTAGTTTTTATTTTGCTAACATTGTATTAACATATAACTTCTATTTTACTAATAAATGATCATTTCTTGCAAAGAATATATTATAGTGGAATTATGGATTTAAAATAAATAGTTTTTGTTAGTCAAAATCTAATACAACTTTACGAGGAATATTTATTTGGATATTTCCATGATTATTCTTCTTTGGATTTTTTCCAAAAAGACTGTCTTCTTTCATTTATGTTTTCATATCCAAATTTACTTTTATCTATCAATTATCTAGCATTAAAATTTTGTATAAAAATTTTAAATTTTGTTTTATTTATGTTGATGTAAATTATCTCCTATTTTATCAAAATGAAATCTTGTTGTGGCATAAGCTGAAATATCTCAAATAGTCTCTTTCAATCAGTTTAATAACTAATATCACTAATCTATCTTATAATTCTCTAATCTTCACTATGCTAAAGTTACATTTTTTTTAAGAATAAATTCTAAACAACTTGAACATTCATTATTTTTGACATTAGTAAAAAAGATGTCCATTCTCAACAATTAAATTATTTATATATTTTTCATTTTCAATACATAAAGTTTGCTAATGTTATATTTAATATGGTACATTTGTTTTTTAAATTCATGCAATTTTTTCGTGTTTTATAGTGATCTTTGTTTATAAGTAGCTAAATTAAAGATATCAAAAAAAAAAAAAAAGGCATTTTACGTCTACAACCATAATTATTTTAATTTCCTCATGTTTGGTTTTCTATCTACTTCTGTGGCTGATGACTTTTGCAGTTTTTAAAATATAAAATTTACAGTTTACTATTCTTGTCTATAATAATTAGTAATCTAAATCAAGTTATTTTTATATAACTATCAGCACACACACATTCGAATTATAAAAAAGTCTAACATTTACCTGTGAGATTATTACTTTTTCAAAATAAAAAACCGAATGTCTTCTTGATATATAGTGCATCACTAAATTTATCACATTGATTGATGACATATTAATGTACATTCATGTTCTTTCTATATAAATAATATTGAGATAATAAAGATTGCAACAAGATTATGTAATGAAGATATTAGGTATGCATGTTTGTCAGATATTTTTATGCTTTAGAGAGAAATAAGAGTTTCTTTGCTTAATAAAATTCTAATTCATGTAAAATGGCCAAGAAATTTTTTGAATTCTTTCAGGAATAAGATTATTGCTAACACAGATAGCTTGCAAATTTATTAAATTGGTACATTGCTTTTCAGAATTATGTAAAGTGTAAAAGAAAAAAAACCCATAAATTCAATCAATCAAGTCTTATGAATAAGTACAGGAAATTTCTTTACCATCTCATGGATTATTTAAGTTTGTTATATATATAATTTATAAAAAAAAAGACTTTACATTCAAATTATGTTTTGTTTCAACAGTAAATAAAACTTAAAAATTTATAAGCCTATTTTCAATGATTCATGATGGCAATATATTATCAGTAGAAACAGAAGGTGAAAAAAAAAGATTTTTAAAAACCAATTACTAATCTAAAAAGTAAGAGTAAAATGCCTTAACTTCAAAATTGAATTTCATAATCTAATTTAAGAAAATAAAAGTTTATGAGTTGTCTACTTTCTTAACTTGTTGAAAAAATCGTTCAGTTAATAAAGTTCAATATCATAATAAATAAATATGCAAAAGCTCTGTGTGATTAAGAGAAGCCTTAAAAAGAAAATATTAATATAAATTGATTTTATATTGCATTTTTAAAGTATGTAAAAATTATTGTACTCTAAAAGCTTATTTTTTTCCTAAAAGTTTTTTTTGTAGTTAAAGATTTATAATATTATGATATAAAGCCTAAAATATTAAATTCTGAATATATTTATTAAAATGTGATAACAATAATTGGATTACATATTTTCCAAAAAGATTAATATAGATAAGGTTTTGTAAATGAATAATTCCATAACTCAACATTTTTTGCAACATTTTTACTGAAAATATTTTGCAAACTACAATGAAAACAAAGTGAGTAAAGATAAATAGCTATTACACAATTTTTTTATATTTTTTGAGTGATATATTTATATTTACAAATAATATTTCAAAAAGCTCATGAAATGTTCAAAGAGCTATCAGATAGTAGCATTAAAAAGGTGTACTAAAAATAAAGTGAATTCAATGACTTTTCAAAAAAGAGATAATACTTATTTTTGTTATTAATGAATTAAAAAAAATAAAACCATAAATATATTGGTCAAATAATTAATACAGGTGAAAATATAATAAATGTTTTTATGAATTGTTAATTTTGAATTGAGTGTTTTTTGTAAATATTCTTTAATGTTAAAACAATATATATCTTTATACTTGAAAATGAGGATTTTCTTGTTTTCGTCTTTTTCTGCCAATACTTATTTACATTTTGAGATGTAAATGTTTAGTTTAAAATAATGCAGAGACTATACGCTATACATAAATAAACTTGGGAAAGATACATATTAAAAATTAAGAATAAACTGGATGGACATAATTCCAAACAAATATAATTGATATCATTGAAAGAAAAGATTGCAGTTAAGATGGGTTAGATAATTTTTTTAAAAGATATGACAATGGATTCAACTTAAGTTTAGATTTTAAATTATTGTAATAATTCTAAAAAAATATCACAAAAACAGAAAAGATAAATAATTTTACAGGGAATTATTGTATAGGAACAGCAGCATTAAATTGAAAGAAAACTTTAATCTGTAATGTAATGGCAATTGTTGAAAAATATGATGAAGACATACATAATATAGTAAATAAGATAAACTTTGAAATAAAATTCACAGTAAGATATATATATATAATACATATTTTGCGGGTTCATCCGTGTTAAAAACTTTTAATATTAATATACTGACGTTTCGACTTGGTCACACAAGCCATTCACAGAGTTATAAAAGGTAGAAAGATGGTTGTAGAGGCGCTACAATCACTGATTTGAATAAAATGTTAAAATTCCACCAATAGCAAAAAATGTTAAATTTAGGAATGTTTTTTTAAAAAAATCTTTCCAAATAGGAGGAAGTTTGCATGTATCATCTCACTTATTGATACAATCTGGCCTTTTAAGTATCTCAATGGCTTCTCTAATTTTGCATTGGTAGAGATTATCACATCTGGATATGATCCTGGTACTAGAAAAATCAATTTTATGACCTGAATCTATAGTATGGAGTGAGAGTGCTGATGATGATGAGTGTTGTTTAACTGTATTAGCATGCTCATCTCTCCTAACACTGATGCGACGATTACTCATACCTATGTAAGAAGCTTTACAATTTTTACATGAGATTTGATAGACACCATGAGATTCAAGAGGGATTGAATCCTTAGGCTTGGTTATTATATTGCTGATCTTTTGATGAGCAGAAAATGCTGTATCTATATTATAGCATTTTAATATACATCCGATACTGTCTGTAGTTCCTTTTACATATGGAACACAAATCCTAATAGCTGATTTATCATCTTTTTGTTTCCTATTTTGTCTATTTTGGGCTTGAAATAAGGCTTTTTTTATAAATTTGTAATTATAACTATTTGCTAATAAAACACTATTAATATGATTTATTTCTTCTTTCAGATGTGTCTCATCTGAAAGGTTATTAGCTCTATTTAAAAGAGTTTTGCCTACAGAAACTATCTCAGTTGGGTGATGATGAGAATGGAAATGCAAATATCTGTCTGTGTGTGTATCCTTTCTGTAAATAGAAAAAGATAAACTATTTGGTGTTCTGGTGACTAGAACATCAAGAAAAGGGAGTTTTCCATCAGACTCTGTCTCCATTGTAAATTTAATATGATGATGCATATTATTTAAATGTAAGAAAAAATCATCTAATTTATTTTTTCCATGTTGCCATATGACAAAAGTGTCATCTATGTATCTGAGCCAAATGAGAGGTTTTAAAGATGATGATTCTAAAGCACGAGTTTCTATATATTCCATGAATAAATCAGCTATTACTCCTGAGATAGGTGAGCCCATAGGAGTGCCAACAACTTGTCTGTAATGATGTCCACTGTATACAAAATATGTATTTAAGAGACAATGTTTAATTAAAGCAATAATATGGTCTGGTAAATTGCAACGTTGTGAGATTATATTTAAAGCTTCATCAATTGGAATGTTTGTAAACAAAGACACGACATCAAAACTGACCAGAATGTCATTAGCATTAATTTTTAAACTTTTTAAAACAGAAATAAAATGAAGAGAGTTTTCAATATATGATTTAATAGATGGGATTGTAGGTTTAATGAAATCCGATAAGTATCTGGCTAAAATATGAGTTGGAGAACCTATTGCACTTACTATTGGACGAAGGGGGGTACTGGTTTGTGAATTATTGGAAGTCCATAAAATTTTGGACAGACACAAGATTTTTCATGAGGGATTATTTTATTTTTTACCTCTGTTTCAATAGGTGATTTATTAATAATAGCTTTTGTTGTTTTTTCCAAATACATAGTATGATCTCTTTTTGATAGTTTATAAGTTTTATCATTAAGCAGATCTAAAATTTTATTATGGTAAATGTCACAATCCATTACAACTGTGGCATTACCTTTGTCAGCTGGAAGTACAACAATTGATTTGTCCGATTTTATATTATTTAATGTATGCATTATAATAAATGATAATACAGCCTACTATGAGGAAAGAAGTCTTATTATGACTCTCAATAAAAAAGTACCAAAAACAAAAATGATGAACTTTTCTATTAGTCAATTGATGGATGTTAAAGCTTTTAGAATATATTCTTTTTGTTTTGCATTTAA
The DNA here is from genome assembly GCA_028023455.1 of Epiperipatus broadwayi. NCBI lineage: Eukaryota > Metazoa > Onychophora > Udeonychophora > Euonychophora > Peripatidae > Epiperipatus > Epiperipatus broadwayi. Next base: position 115,712 of record JAQFVV010006398.1, read on the forward strand.
TCTTGTTAATTGATAAATATCTCTTTATTGAGTGATAGTAGGGTGATGTATTAGCTTTGCTCTGGCTGCCTAAATAAATAAATCATCTGCTTATTTGAATATATATATATATATATATATATATATATATATATATATATATATATATATATATATATATATATATATATATATATATATATATATATGCATGAAGATATGCTAACTAATATGTCAATACATTTTTTTGTATTGGAGACCTTTACTTTAAATTGTTAAATTATTAAAAGTTTTGTGGCAGTTAATATGACTTCAAAAAAAATTGCAATATTTTTTAATATATTGTCAATATATCTCTGTTGATTATTAATATTGTTCTAGGCTTATTGATTTTTTTGCCTATTCTTTATATTTATCCGTTTACAATTAACTAGCAATTTTTAAAAGCCTTGAGTTATGTAAGACACTAAAACGTATTTCTAATATAGAGTTTATTAATTAATAATATTTAGCCAATCATTTTGATGTCATATTGATATGTTGATTCAATTTTATTATATATTGTGTTGAAATTATCAAGAATTTTTTGTTTAAGTAGCAAACATTTTTGTTTGAACAGATTAAATTTATTATTTGCGTTCACTTAAATTTCATATATATATATATGTGTGTGTGTGTGTGTGTGCTTGTGTGTGTTTGTGTGTGTGTGTGTTAGTTTTGTATATGACATAACAAATATAAATTTTGAAGTCAATTAATTGCTTTATAGAAAATATAAAACTATTTTTAACCAAATTATGGTATAGCATTGAATTATTAAGATTTAGTTAAATACATATTCTACATCAATATAAAATATTGCAATATTTAATCATTTTAATCATGTTTCACCATAGTCTTACATTTAAAATATAATGTTTATAATAACTGAATGTTAAACCACTAAACATTACATGATCACTATCTCCTATGCTAGCACATAACTGTTATTAAACAGAAAAAACTCTCCATACACCTGTGCCAACCAGAGTAATCAATGTATGACAGAAGCCTTATGCACAAAATCCCTATCTAGTGCCTACTCATCCAATATGCTCAGACTAGTTTTTGGCTTATGGCCTTCATCTGTGACTATATAAGATATTGATCTTAGATTGAAAGTATTATTGTGTTTTTAATTTCATTCTCATAATTGTGTAGTTAATTAGAAATAATAGGTGGCTGCTGAAGGTGCAGTGCTCTCCTCACTGATGAAGGCCACAATCTAGAAACTAGTCTGGGGATATTGGATGAGTAGGCACTAGATGGGAATTTTATACATAAGCCTTCTGGCATCCATTGATTACTCTGGTTGGCACAGGGTGGCACTACTGTATGGAGAGTTTGCCCATTTAATAACTGGATATTGTATGATATTATGTACATGTTTTTTAATACTTATTTTTTTGTAGTATTTTTTTAATGAAAAACTACACTACAAATTGTAGCACTTTAATATACATATATATTAATATTGGATTTGTCTTCATTTAGGATATTCATCTGCAGTAAATTACTGTAATTATTCCAGAGCTATTTACTATAAATTTCAGTGATCAGTGTATACTATATAGTAGTGTAATATCAACAATTCAGACTAATTTATGTTATCTATTGATTATTCAAGTTTATAGTAAATAACTTGTATGTAGAATAAATAAAATATATATATTTCCACTGTAGGTATTGAAAGCAATCATAAAAAATTGTGTAAGGCTTTATTTGGTTAGCCAAACTAAAGGCATTTATTGTTTTGGATACTAGTTTAATCTAAAATATAAATGGTCATTATATTATAAAACATATTTTACAACACATTGAGCTCAGAAAAAGATAATCACATTATAAACAAGTATCTCTTTAATATAATTTGTTAATAAACAAATAAAAGTCAGCTGATATTGATCATATATGTTATAATTTTATTCCATCTGTAATGCAAAATTTAAGAAAAAAAACTAATACAGATAGTTTCTGACTTACAGTGGTAATTATGTTTGCCTAAGTTGATTGTTTAGTATAATTATATATTATTTATTTGATTTATTAAAAAGTAATCTTATTTGAATTATATTTATAAAATTATTATATTAAAATGAGTTTATAAAAAGTATATTATTCAAATATATTTTAAATATTTTTGTATATTAATATAAACACTTCTTTCTCAAAATAAATATTTCAAAAAATACTTATTTAAAGACGTAAATCTATTTTAATGCAGAGCAACCTTTTCAAAAAACAAATGGTAGTAAAATGATATATTAGTTCATGACTTTAAATAAGTATTTTTAAAATGTTTATTTTGCAAAAGATATTTTTAAATTATTATTGTTTAATTTCCAAATTTAAACTATATTGTATATTTCTAGTAGTAATTAAAATAATCAATAGTCTGAAATTAACAATTTTGTCATATATATATATAAAAAATTCATAGTTTCTCTGTTGTCTGATTGGTGAATGAATGTTTGTTCAATAACTTCACAACCACTCCATATATATGGAGGAAGTAATTCTGCCATTAAATAAAAAACTTTGAGAAAAAATCAGTACAAAAGCTGTTAACTACAGACATATAATATATATTTTTGGGTAAAAGTTCCCATCCAGTCACAAGAAGAACTGCAAATGCCAATTCATAATTTTCTCTCAAGGTGCTCCATGCTTTTATGGACTGCCAATCGCCTATACAGTTAAAATGAATGACATTCTTAGCCATGTAAACAAACTCTTATAAATTAGCAATGTTTAATAAAATAAATATATTTACATTAACTCTTAAAAAATTATTTAAGCAATTAATTAAATAAAAAATATTATAAATATTATATTTAATAATAAAAAATTACAATAAACAGTAATTATTAATAAAACTAAAAAACCATGATTACATTAGTTTCAGTAAATCTAGATTTATGTCAAACAGTACATGTGCTTTGTTCTACTGAGGGTATAGCATTGTAATGTGATTACAGTGCATAAATTCATGTTTGAAATGTGATATTTAGTGAGGGAAAAATAGATCTTATACAGTAACATATTATTATGCTTATGTCAAAGAAATAAATCCATCATTAATAAAAAATGTTCAGAAACAAAATCAGTACATGTTTTTAAATATATAGTATTGAAATCATGAAAATAAAAATCATTATAGTACATAAATTCATGTTTGAACTGTAATATTTAGTGAGGGGGAAAATATATGTTTTAGTACTATATTTACATTTAGTTTCCATTACTGTATAATTGAAGTTGAAATGTCAGTCTCTACATTTTTTACATTTAATATATAGTATTAAAATATTTTGTTTATTTTTTATTAAATATTAAAAAGTTTTGGTTAACATATAATTGAAGTCAAAATGATGACATGCTGGCTGGCTATATTTATCACATTTAATACATAATATTAAATTTTTTTGTTTAATTTATATTAAATCTCAAAGCTAATGCACATGTGCTTTGTGGATTTTAACTCCAAATGAATACTCTCACTTTCCAAACACAAGATAAAGTCTTTGTGAAAAAATAGAATGAATCCATCTAACTTCTTGATCCAAATGTGATTGATTAACATCTTCATGCTTTTATTTCCAAGTGCTTATGATTCATCCATACATAAATGTTTTGGTCAAAAAGATAGATGGATTCATTCTATCTTTACACAAAAACATTATCTTGTGTTTGGAAAATGAGAGTATTCATTTATCGTTAAAATGCACAAAGCACAATTGCATTAGCTTAATGGCTAATCATTAATATTACAGTTTATACAACATAGTGCTATGTAAAATAAATATTTTATTAAATCTCAAAACAAATTGATAAAGCAACCAAATTAAAAAAAACACTGAACTTTACATAACCTGGATGCATTTTGGTAATATATAAAAATGTATTTACAACTAATGAATGAATATAATTTTGATTTTTTTTATATAATTAAAATGAACTATTATTCAATTTTGAATTTTGTTTATTGCTAATAAATGTTTTTAATACCTCTAAAATTATTATTTATTATTGAATAGTATGATGTGAATATTGTTTATATTGCTTATTTCCATAATAATAAAGTTTATATAAGATAGTTTAATTTTATTTATTCCTTGCAAATGCATATTATTTTTACTACATTGAAAATTAAGATATTCATATTTATATTTATAGTTTTATAATTTCAGTTAAATAAAGTATGCAAATTTAAAAAATATATATTTATTTTTTATTAGAAGTATCTTGAGAAAATAAAAAATATATATTTAAAAATTAAAACAAAAACTTCTAACATTGTTTTAAAAAATTATATATTATAATGATCCAAAAGAAAGTGGAGACACAGAGATACAATATGTGCACTACACAGGCACCATCTAGGCATTTGAGCCTAGAAAAATTTATAAAGTAGGCAGATATGTGCTGTTAAGATTCCACTTTATTTAAATATTTAGATTGTTAGCCCATTGTCACTAGCTCAGTGGAGATGCAGAGATAAGAAATAACTTGTTTAATTTGTATATATAAAAAAATAAAAGCCACTGCCAGTAAATAACAAACAAACATTTATTTACACACATATAAATTTTGAATCATTTAAATTTTGAGGAATAAATTTAACATTTTAGATTTTTATATTAACTTTTATTTTTACATTTAAATAGATTGCAATGAGTTTAATATTTTATTTAGAGGGTCGAGTATGAATAGACTACATAGATTTGCATTTGAAAAGAAAATATTCTATCCCTTATTTAACCTTAGGCCAAAAGTTCGCAGTCAAACCGGTGTCAATCCATCTGATACATTTATGTATTCAATGTAGTATGAAATGCAACAGTACAAATATACTATACTGTCAGGAATGGACATCTGAACAGTATAGTTAGAGAAGACATTGACTCTTGACCAATACAGGAATGTTACATCTATATGGCAAGAAGAACAATAAAATAAAAACTCCATAGGAAAGGACCGCAGTTCTTTTTGCCAACTTACAATCCCATCCATAGGCAAAAGGGTTGGTGTGGTGTATACAGCGATTAGTGAAACTCATACTACATCTACTAATTACACAAATATATCCAATCCATTGACCTAATTCAACTATGAAATGAATAACCTAAGATTACCCCCCCCCCTTAATATAACTTTACAAAACTATATAGACATTTATGCCCGACTTCAATTTAACATTTAGATACATTCGCACAGATGAATTTTATAAAATTTGTTTTATAATGTTGAGTGTAGATCAGCTGCATAGATTCCACAGTTAAAAACATTCCAGAATAAACATAACTGATCAAAATACAAAGTCATCGATAACATCAATTGCAGAGGGAATATAAGAAGCCCAATTGCATTCATCATACAATGCTGCAATGACACCAATAACCGATATATTCCAATCGAATATGAAACAGCAACATAATCAACCACTAACAAATCCATGCAACATCTAAACCCAACTTAAATTTCATGCATTTAAATAATTTATACAATAAGAAAAAAAATGAAAATGGTTTTTATCAAATGCAAAATATATAAAATTAAACATTATTAATTGATCTGAAAACTTACAAAAGTCAGATAAAAGTCCATTCAAAATTTAGGTTAGCTTGTTTATTAAACTTGTCAACTCTTGACGAAAGTTTTTAATTAATTTTATGATTTTAACAATTGTTCAGTTCATATAGCTTATGGAAGAAGAGTCCAGGTTCCTGTTTTAATTCCCGTGATGTCTCTATTGGAAGATCAATCTAATGTTCTGGAGGTGACATTAGCTGGTTCATGGTATCACAGTCTTTTCATTTTTTTAAAATAAGTGAGAGAGAACTACAAGTGCATCTTACCATTCTTCTCACCAAATCAAGTTGGAAAAAACTGTCAGGAAAACTGTATTTCTCTTTTTATAGTATCCACACAGATTCAACCAACAAAATGTCACTAATCCATCATTTTCATTAGGGTCCAGGCTGAGGCTTGGTGCTTCCATTGGTCAAGCTAATTTTTCTTTATTCTTTTATCTAATTTTCATTGACTTTTTAATTACACAAGAGCCCCAAGGCTAGCTTGCTTTTCAATTAATAAACAATCATTTCCATTTACAGATTACAGGAATTAATTAATACTTGTTTTTATTTTTACTTACGTTATTTCTTTATTAAAATATTTTTATATTTAAATCTTGTATTTTTTTTTATCAAAAAAGTATGTTCAAATACTTTTTTTATTTATATAAAAAAAATATTTTTAAAGTTTTGCATCTGTGCGAATATATATATACGTTTAACAAACATTTTAATTTTAGCGTTTAGTTTTTTTTTTAATACATTTTTTTTATTTACAAACTTAAAAGTTTTTATTTCAATTTAATGTAACAGCATATTTATATATTGTTACAATATAAATATGAAATTGTAATACTTGATTTCTTAACAAAAAACAAACATAAAGCAGAAATGAATTTATAAAAAACACTTTCTCATATATTTGACAATAAAAAAGTTATAAACTGCATTTCAGTGCTTTCATTTTATAAATCTTGTTTTCTTTTGATTACAACTATCATCTAAGAATAATGAAGCTGAAATAACCACTCTGTATGTAAAATTTATGATAGTCTTTTTAGAATAGCTGCAGCATCTTGGAGTGCAACATGTATACTCTATGGGAAAAATTTGGTATATTATTTTTAATACATTGTACAGGCTTAAAACTGTATTTATATATGTAATATATGCAAGATTCAAACTCAGACTTTCACATGACCCACTACTCTCAGTATTATTTTTAAAAAATATCTTCAAAAATTTAGAAAGTATTAAATGAGATTTATTAATGATCTTAATTTAAAATAAAGAATGGAAGTAAAAATGATCTCTTTAATTTAGAAAAATAAGATTACTTAAGACAAATTATCTAATTTTCACCTTAAGATTTTAATATATAGGGGACCCTCAACCATCCATTCTATCTCATACCACTTTCGACATGTGTTTGATCAAGTGTATCAATGGTATGACATAACATGGATGATTGAGGGTCATGTAAAAGTCTGAGTTCATACTTCCTATATATTACATATATAAGGGCAGGTATGAAAAAGCTTGTACTGTAAAAAAATATTCATATTTTTTAAGATTTTAAATAGTTTTATTTCTAAAATTATTTAAACTTATGAAGCAATTTTAATATATATTTAAGTTAAAATAATTATGTGGGAGTATATATATATATTTAATAATGCTTATCAGTACATTTTATTGTATTCTTAATTATATTTTTATAATTATTTATCATCTTCAACTTGTTGGCATGTGTACTAAAATAAATATGAAAATACTTAAAACTAAGGAAATTCGAAAAGTAGCTTGCTTTGACTTTTATAAGTTGTTACTACTTTATAGTTTGTAATATATAAACCATGAAAATAGTTTGAAATGGAAAACATCATTATCTCACATATTAGAATATTTACCAGATTAAAAATAGATGCTATTCTTATTTATTTAATGCTGATACCAAGTTAGTACTCTATACAAGTTTGCAAAAATGCTTTTGCATAGTTGTTTTTTCTCATATATATTAAATAATTATTTATTTTTAATCTAAGTAAATTAAATTACATTTGAAAATATTACAGAAAGGCTCCTAAAAAACATGAATTAAAAAAATTGCATTTTGATGCTAACATTATTTATTGTTTTTTTTTTTTTTATCACTTCCACTTTGTTACTATTGCATGATTTTAATTACATTAAAAAAAGGTAAAACTTCTCATAAATATTAGAATAATAATTTTTTTAAAGCTGTGCTATTTTTAAGCTCTAATTCTGAACTATCAAACAGCAATTTAAATATATTTTAGAAAACGAAAATGAGAATAAGAATACATTTTATTTTGGCTATCTACCTTTCTATTTACCCTTTGAAAATTGTCAGAAGTGAAAAATAGCACATAAATATATATATTGTCAAGCGTTGGTGGTCGAGTGGTCAGCACAGCCGCCTTACAAGCAGTTGTCCCGGGTTCGCGAGTTTGCTTCCCGGCCGATGCTTTGACACATGAAAAAAATATTGATATATTAAAATAAAATGTTAATTTTTATTCATAATTATTTGTTTTCTAAAAATATAGTGTGAAAAGCAATTATACATATAAGCATTTATTTTATTAGTGATATACATCGAACATTCATTTTAATAACAATGTATAAAATCACATGTATGCACACAGACAAATATCTATCAACTTCAATAGTCACGAATAATAAATAATACATTTAATATAAAAATTAATATTATTTTTATAATTAAATATTTATTTTCATAAAATGTAATAAGAAATTTTCACACTTATACTTATAAACATTTATTTCATTACTAATAAATATTAAACATCTGTTTTAATAAGACAATATAAAATCATATATATATATATATGTGTGTATGCACACAAATGTATTATTTATATTTTATTTTAGAAAAAAAGTTAAATTAACCTCTAGATATATGCTCTGAAATATCACATCTAGTATGTACTCTGAAAAGAATATGAATATGTTTAAAACCAAAGAAATTCAAGCAATAATATGTTTTGACTTTTATGAATTGTGACCATTTTCTAATTTGTAAGATTTAGACCATGAACATAATTTCAATTAGATATGAAGTCAAAACATTATTTCATTAATAAAATCTAGAATACAGATTACTAACGAAAGACTCTAATGTTATTTACCTATTATATATGCTTGTTAAGCATTCAATTTAAGTTCGCAAAAATACTTTGATATTGTGGGGTTAATTAGTATAACTTTTATTTAAATTAAAATATTAAATAATTAAGTTCTTTAAAGTTGAATGAAAAAATATTTCTTATCAACTTACAAGCTTATAATCAAAGTTTTTATTAATTACCAGCATTTTTAAATTGTTATAACTTGAGTTAAATTTGAAACATTTTTTTTTCTTCATAAATATAAAATAATTAGATTTTATAAAGCTAAATAACTATAAGCCTACATCAATTAAAAGTACTGCACAGGGTCCATTAATGATAAAATAATTTAATGCAAGATCAACAGTTGATATCATGGATTATAATTATAAATAATTAGAATTAAAAACAATAACAAAATAGATTAATTAATAGCGCATAATATAAATTCATTCTGAGTATATATTTTTTTAAAAATCTATCACAAAATCGACAAGATGAAGGAGTTGAAATAATACTGAAAACAAAATCATTCTGTTAAAATCATTCTGTTCTCAAATAATAATATATTGTTTTAATTAGAAAAACCTAAAAATGTTAATCTTAATAATTATTACAGAATTAAGACTCAATGTAGTTTAGTGAAATGGTAGAATAGCAGATCCATGTATTACAACGTATCTCTATCACTTCTAGTGTTCAATTGCTTTATGAACTTCTTAGCATAAAACATTTTGATTATATATGTGTTAAGATTATGAATATGTTTTATGTTAAAATTGAAAAACAATATTTAAAAACTCAGTCAATTTAAGTATGGACAATTTTATTAATAAATAAGCATCAATGTTTTTTTTTGCCATTAAAAATACATTTGTTGCACTTTTAATTATTTTTTTGTTGAAAGCATTTCCAAGATTTGTCTCAGTACTAGAGTTTAATTTAATTTCTTGGACAATGAATTGATTAATCATATTGAACAATCTAAGCATTTATTTGATAATAAAAAATGTTTTTAGCAATGTAAAAAGACATAAAAAATTGAAAGCAATCAAGATTTAATTTCAAAGTAAAATAAAGTGGATTAATTAAATAAAATTACTTATAAATAATTGATACAATCTCTTTCACTTTTATTTTAATTACAAACTAATGTAAACTTAAAGAAAATAACAAAAAGACTAAACAAAGTATTGGGAAAAAGTAAGATATTTTCAAGAAATTAAAATAAAATATTACAAGATTGTTTTTTGTACATCTTTTGACATAAACATTCTCTTTAGCATTAAAATTGATATATATATATATATATATATATATATATATATATATATATATATATATATATATATATATATATATATATATATATATATATATATATATATATGAAAATAACATTTCAGAAGTAAATCCTCCTAAAGTTGAACATCCATCTTTAATTATGAAAAATATGAAATCATCTTATAAAATATAGATATTTTAAATAATTTGAATCATTGACAAAAACTGATAAAGATATACTCCCCCTTGTTTACAAGATGCTTTAAAATATTAGAATAAATTTAATAATACATTGAATTACTTTCACATAGGAATTGGTGTTTTAAAATTTTTTAAACATATGATATATTCTATTGTTTCTCTGTACTTAGGTTTTTACTTCAGTCATTAAAATAATGAAATTTGTTGATTTTCACTTGATTTTTTTAATTAGTTTATTACTTTTTGATCTATTTAGTTTACTTAACACACACACACACACATACACACACACACACACACACACATATATATATATATATATATATATATATATATATATATATATTGGGAAGTAAATCATAGGATTAGTTTCTTAACTATATTCAGGTAAAAAAAAATTGTTTTAAGATCAAGAAAAGTTAAAAACTTTATTTAGAAAGACCAATAACCATGTGGCTTAAATTTAACATATAGAAAAAAATCTGTTTGTATTTTATTTAAGATTATAGCATATCATTATGTAGAGGAAGGGGGATTGACTATTGCATGCACTATAACATCTTAAATAACATTGACCTTTATGTCTAAACAGAAAGGTCTTTGTAAATCATAATATTTATGAACAAAAATGTTGGTACAAATTGAAATTGAACTTGCTATAGATAGCATTAGTTTGATAGTTCTTTTCATGAGAATAGATTTAAGTTTTTAGAAAATCAGGAAAGATATTTTGTACTAATATTATTATAAATGAGCTGTTCACTATTTAGTATTGTATGTGCATGCATATGTGTGTATGATGCATATATAGATTTTTTTCATGGAAATTTACACATTGCACTCTAGATTATTTGATAGTATAATGTAAAATAAATTTATTTTGTATGGGTATTACAGGAATTGGTTGTTGTTTTCAATTCTAAATTTAATTTAAGTTTTAAAGAGGAAATTATTTATATAATATTAGTTTTATGAAATACCTGCGATTATATATACTTATTTATATTTTTCATAAATCAGAGTGGTGTAAAATGTGTTAAGAAAGAAAAAATTAAAACATAATCAGAGCTGAAAGCATTAAACCAAAACCAACATTTAACAAATAGTGCTTTGAGAGAATAGTCAATGAGAAGAATCAAAGCAAAAAAAAACTTGTGGGTGGCCTTTTTTTCTTTATAAAGGCTAGTGCAAATGAAGTACAAGGGGTGATTTTTTGATAATTCAATATCTGATCATCTTTTCTGATCATTTTCTCTCAGACAGCAATTGACTCAACTTATTAAGAAGTGTGTATATATTACTTAATATGAACAGCTAAAAGCAAAGAAATAGTGTACAAATCTCTCACCAAAATCAATTATGGCAAAATTAGTTCACAACAAAAAGTTCTGTACTCAGTACCTCAATCTTCATTTCTGGTTTTTGAAAGTTCACTTAAAAGAAGTCACCTCTGGAACAATATTTTATCCATGGCTTAATTAATTAAAACTCCAAGGAATGATTGGACTTTGATATAAAGTTAGATAATTACTCATCATTCTTATTAGTAAAGTTTTTTTGATTGTGACTCCAGTAAGAATATATGTGGGAAAAGAGCATCTACAACACTTTTGTTTCAACTTTTTTTTCACCTAAAAAAACTTTAAAAAAAAAAATAATGAGGCTTAAAGAAAATAAAGTTATGGACTAAAATGTGTAATGAAGCATCTGGAATCAAACCTGGGAAGAAAAGTATTTAAAACATGAAAGTAATCTACAGGACTAATTTTCAATAGTTTTAATTATCGCAATCAATGTAACTACATCTTGAATAAAAAAAATTTTATGTGCATCTATAACCATTAACATAAGATAGATATAATGTGTTTTCTAAGGCAGTGAACTGGAAAATGGTAATTGGTGTTTATGGACAATACATACAGTTTTTCTGTCAAATTGGCCTTGACCATACAAAATATTTAGATTGAGCTCCGAAGGAAACCAAACCAAAAAGACATTGTGTAATGTTTTATTGTTTATTTATTTTGCTTTTATTTACATGTTCATTAGTATGTTTAATAAATATTTAACACTTATAGAAATTTAAAAAAAAAAGATTTTGACCTATAAAAAACTATTGGAAAAAAATGTTAATGTGTAATAATGAGAAAGCATAAATGCTTATATATTTGTCATATAAAAAAGGGGGGAAAGATTTTTTTATTGTCAAAATTATATGCCTATTATTAGATGTGTGAAAAATATTTGAATAGTCATCACTATGCCTTAACATGTAGATGCCATATGTGTGATTGTGAAAGGTTGTATGAATGTTGCTAGGTGCTTGACTTTTGAAATTAATACAGTATATGGGTTTGATTGTGATCAGTCAAAACTTTGTCATTTTGCATCAAGACTATAATCACCATGTGTATATATATGTGTGAAGCTGTGAATGCTGAGTATCACTGAGGTAAAGTTATTATACCATCTCAAATAGATAGATAGGAAATAACTATCTCATAATTTAGTTACTATCTATGCAGGTATTGGGAGATCGAGGACATGATCCCAGCTCCATTTTTATTTAAGTAGGAAATTATTGATACAGTCATAGTAAAATGTTTTGCATATCTATTTAAAGTAAATGTGTAGAGACTAGTTGATCACATAATATGTAGCCTCAGGAAAAGACAGTTCTCTGTTCAATGATAACATTTGAAGTTATAAATTGTTTAATTTTCCTTACTGAGACATTAATGTGCGCATTGTGAAGTGCTGCATAGTGCTATAAAATACCTGGAGGGTTTTTGCAAGATAGGATAAAAGTTGCTATGTCAGGGTTAGGGTTATAATCAGATGTGTGTTTTGATGTGGGGGATGACAGAGAGTGGCATTAATTTATAAGCTGGCCAATCTGTTGACAGAGTTTGTGGAAGGTAATAAAATTAGACATCATCAAGCTGTGACAACATATTAACATATCAAAATTTAGACAGTCACTAAAGTTGTAACATGATAAACAGAATTACAAGGGAATAGCAGTGAATATTTAGCATGCATGGAAATAAGACTAGTTTTATATTTTAACCAATTATTTAGAATGGTTATAAAGTTGATATAACATTATCTTTGCATAGAAAATACAAGATATTGCTTGTTGGAATAGTTAAATTTATAATTGCTGTAATGAAGAAGGGCCAAGAAATTGAGTAGGCTGTTGGATAAAGTGTTATTTCCTTTAATTGTCATAAGTATACAGACATTCCCTGTAGTATACTGATGAGGATAGTTTGGCTTCTTATTCCATAATGAAATTAATAAATTAACTTCTTAACATACTCTATGCTTTTTAAAATTATAATTATTACTTTTAAAGTTAAACCATAAGATTTTAATAAATTTGTATATAAATTATTTTTCAATTATTTTTGATGTCCCCTTCTATCACCTGCTCATTTTATATTTATAAGAAAAATTTCACAATATCTGATTGGTTAATTATTTTCTGAAATTATTTTCAGATGACTGGAAAAAGTGAATATTAATTACTTTGTCTACATTTTTAAAAATGAATTTTACCTAATATTATGAAATTAATATTTTTTTAAGTTTAATAATGCAAAATTTAAATTTATTTTTTAATAATAATATACTCTTTTTAAAATTAAATGTTGATACTTAAAGTTTATTATTATTATTATTATTATTATTATTATTATTATTATTATTATTATTATTATTATTATTATTATTATTATTATTATTATTATTATTATTATTATTATTATTATTATTATTATTATTATTATTATTATTATTATTATTATTATTTTTATTATTATTATTATTATTATAACTACTGATTTTAGAAACTGTTAATGAAATTGATATAATTAAAATCTAACATTTATTATACATATTTCACAATTTTTCAAAAATGTACCAGATAGTAAATTTAATTTATTATTTGATAAATGCGTATGTGCACACCTATTAACACAATCTCACTGTTCATTTATTTCATCATTAATTAAATGATTTTAAAACAATAATAAGTAGCTATTTTTAATTTGATTATTAATAATTATACAAGTATTAAGTTTGAATAATTATAACCACTGATTTAAAATACAATGTATAATTTTAATTATTTATTTTTATTATAAAATAAATAGCACAATTTATATTTCAAATTTATAACTTAGATTATATTTATTTAAAAAAAAATTAACTAAAGTTTAATATTAAATGATTATGCAAAATTTAATTATTTTTTAAAATTTACCATTACTTTCAACCATATAATGATGTAGCAAAATAGAAAGGTTACAATATTAGAGTTTTTAAACACTGTATTTCCAGAATGGTACCACATTTTTAAAGTCTATATTTTAAACTAAAAAACCAATAGTATGTTTTTATTCCAGAGAAGACATAATGTACACATGACAACCATAAATTCAAAGTGCATTTTGATGATTCTGATATTTTATTTATATATTCAAATTAGTCTTTCAAATAATTATTTAATTTATATAATGTTACACATATAAGCATTATATAAAGATTTATTCTTTCATGAACAAGTATTATTTAAAAATAATATGATTGAATAGATGTGATAGGAAATTAAGCTGATTCAAATCTTATAAACTTTGATTAACTGATCTAATTAAGTTACACAAGCAAATAAATATGACTCATGTAAACCTTCTTATGTTGTATTATATCTTTAAAATATATGTAACATCCATTTTAAAAGATATAATTATTCCGATAGTTCATGATACAATGAAGAAATCCCAATGATTTTTCCTTTTATAATAAATTGCTGTGTTCTCATAAAAAAATTTCAAAAAACTGCCACAGTCAATGGGTAGAATATTGTTTTTACCTCTCCATTTTGTTATGTCAATCATGTACTTTTAAAAAAAAATCATATAAGGAAATTTATACATGCTTCTGTTTAAAGCAAAAACAAGATAAATAAGAAAAATATCAAACTATTCAATTCTGTTTATAAGATATTTTTATTGACATAAGTGTAACTACAGTAATCCTCTTTATTCACTCTTTTAAGCAATTTCTGGTAGTGTTCATCTAATAAAAATTGCATTATTAAACTAATAAAATTCAATATTCTAGAATTATTACACATAATAAATATTTACATTTTTAATATTCAAATACTATTTTTCATTCTAATACAAATTAAACAATGTACAGCACCTTTTCAATATATTACACTGGAAATATATTTTTATACATATTTCTAAGTATAATATCATAAAAATAAAAAGGGCAAATATATTTGGAATATTAAATATTTATTTGTATTGTTTATAATTTACTGTAGTAAATGCAATGCAGTAACAAAAGTGAAACAAAAACAAATAATGATTCCATCCAAAGTGAATACTTTATTATTCACATATTTATTTTTTCTTTTAAAGTGAATAAAATCAATTTACAGTCTTTTAAGAAAACAATTAATAAAAAAATTTATATTAATATTACTGCTATCATAATAACACAGTTAATATTTCATAATTTAACATATTCATCATCTAAAAATCAAATAAGAAAGAAAGAAAAAATTATGTCTGACATTTTACCACATATTGAAATATATCTCAAGTTTCAGTAGATACAATATATATATATATATATATATATATATATATATATATATGTTTTAATGCTCACAAAATATATTTTGTTAAAAACACACACATATATATGCATTACATATACTTTAATAATTGAAAAAAATAAAATAGAAAGAAAAATAGCATAAGAAATAAATTTTAAAAATAAATTAAATTATTGTTTCTGATATTTTATGTAGATTTGTTTTATTAATAGTAAGAGAGGGGAAATAAAATCTGGTTTAGAGAAATATTCAGAACCTGCTCTCTTCTTTTTATAATTAAAAAGAAATATAAATGTTAAAATTAAAAAAAAAAAGAAAATAAATGTTAAAAGATTTTAAAATAGAATTAAACAATAAAATTAATTAATAAAAGTAACCCTTGTAAACTATTTTATTGTCAGAAATGCACTTCAATTTTGGACAAATTCCTGGCCAGTAAGATAGTAGATGAATCTAAGAGAAAAATTAAATAAATCATTTGAATATAATTAAAATGCTAAAACCAAAAATCTGATTAAGGTGAACAATAAAAGAATCAGATATAAAAGAAGCAGCTTGCTCTTGATTCAACAAGATCAAGCAGAGAAATCATTGGTAACAGTTTTTCTATTCCATATTTAAATTTGATAGGTTGTGAGCAATAAAGTCACAACATTCATTGCTAAAAGGACTCAGGAATATTCATCTGGACTTCATACCCCAGTCCTGTGCCCATCTGTCATTCTTGCATGCTATTAATGTTTCACCCATAGAATAATAACTCTACCACATACTTTCTCCTATTGTCACTGGAAATCCAAGAAGAGAAAGAAAATCATTACTGAAGACTAAATGGATAGGTATGAGTACCAATAGAAGCAGAAGAAATGAAAAGAATCACAAATTACTTTATATAAAATATCATACTTGCAGTTTTTAAATATTTTAATTAACCATTTCAAACCACAGTAGAAGCATGTTTTTGAGCAATTATTTTGCTCCTACAACAATAATGTTTTAATTCAGACAACCAGTTTAAGCATGTATGGATTTGTGAAGTATTAAAATTATATTTGTCTTGGCTCATGGATTTCACCAGTTATCTAACTTAAGTATTAATTATTTAATGGATCATTATTAAACAGTTTCTCTACTTTCATTTTTTTGGGATTTTTATATATAATGGATAAATATTTATCTAGATTAAGTTTAAACATCATACAATATCATCTTATGTAGAATGCTAAGAGTGCATTGACACAAATTGAGGGTTTTTCATAATAATAAAGGTCCCATGTTATATAAAAAAAAAAATAATTAAAATAATAATAACATCAAGAGAATAAAAGATAGAAAATAGAATAGTAATTTTTTTTAAAGTTAGAAAATGGAATAAAATATTTCAAAAGTTCAATAACTTCTTTAATTAATTATGAAAATAATATTATTTGTTCAAATTATTTTTGGTTAGTTTAGAAATTTTCAAAAGTTTTAATTTAGAAAATATTAAATTTTTCTAAAAATTGTTAGTCATTTTCAATTTTTAATTTACAAATATATTGTTTTAAATTGAATTTGTCTAGAGTGTACAAACTACATAACACATTTTGTAATTAAAGAAGATTTGATTCTAGATATTAAAGCTCCTTTCACTCAAAACCTCTAACCATAATAACTAATATACATAACCATATATATGTAAAAGATAAATGATCTCCAATATATGTATTTTGTGCTGAACCAGCACTCATCCATTGATACAGTTCATTTCCCCCCACATATATAAAACCAGTGCTTGGTTTATATTAAGATAGAAAATCTATAAACTTTAATGGACATCTGGACCAACTGATGAAAGCTAGTTTAGCATGAAATACATATTTTGGAAATCATTTATTTTTTTCACATATATGTGATCATATTCTTCGATTATTTTGAAAAGAGTTCACAACTGAAGGAAACTTGAAAATCTGGATTCAATTCCCCTTGAATTATATTTACCTTAATTATATATATTATATTTCTATTTAAATATTATAAAATATATTTTGATGAAATTTAAGTAATGACATTTTTAAAAATATTGGATTAAAATAAATAATTGAAAGGGCAATTATGTTGTACCATTTAAATTGTTACAAAACAATTAATCATAGAAAAATGGACTGAATGCCTTAAAAAACTTAGTGTTTTACATTATTGAAGTTATAAGGTTTATTTAAAATAATGTTTTATTAATACACCTTTCAATTTATAATTAGGTTTGTGGCTTTTACTTGAATAAAATAAAATACTATAGTTTTATTCTTTTCTCCCTCTATTGCTGCTAGTGGCAACCAGAGCTTAAAAAGACAGTTTTTTGATTAATTTTAATCCAAGATTAAATGTTATAATTTTTACCACACAATTAGCATGAAAATAACAATGATAATTCCTTTTGGCCTGTTTTGATTTATTATGACTCTGAGATACATTATCGCAACATAACAGTAGATACAACAAATTGACTATAACTTCTGTTTGAAATACTTTCAGATTATCAGTTATCTGTTAACAATTAATCTTAATCTTTTTTACACCTTTTTCAATGCTCATTAGGACATGAGATTTTATATTTTATTATCACGTACTAATTGAGTCTTGTTTATTAAATATTGTGTTAGTCACACAGACATGTTTAAAATATTCAATCTAATAACATTATTAAGTAAAATATGTTGTTACTGAATGAAAGTAAAATGC
Organism: Epiperipatus broadwayi; assembly: GCA_028023455.1. NCBI lineage: Eukaryota > Metazoa > Onychophora > Udeonychophora > Euonychophora > Peripatidae > Epiperipatus > Epiperipatus broadwayi. The sequence goes on from JAQFVV010006398.1 coordinate 134,299, forward strand.
AGGGGAAAAATAAGCTATGGTTGCTGTATTCTGCAATACAATACATGGTTTGGTGCAGTAACAAAGTTATTGTTTGTAAAACTAATAGTTCTTTAGCAATATCTAGCTAGCTGTGTCAGTGTTCAAACTTCTTACAAATCTTTACCAATAGGGTCATTTTATCATTTTGTGTAATCTTTCAACTTTTAGCAAAATTTAAAAATAATATATATATATATATATATATATATATTTAAATTTTGCTAAATTTACTATCCTATTTATATATATTTAATGTGTATAATATATATATATATATATATATATATATACACATTAAATTACCAAAATAATTAAATAGGATAGTAAACAATTTTATTTCTATTTTGACAATATTGTTAATTTAAAAGATTTCATAAATTCTAAATCATATTCTAAATTATCGAAAATATTAAAATATATAAAAAGAATTGAAGTAAATTTTTTCAATATTTTTAGATTGGTTTGAACGACTTTGCTTAATTAATTTTCTATTTCTAAAAAGTAGTAGAATTATAATACCCATATCAATATTATTTTTACCAAGAACAAATAATTTTAAATCTCTATATAGATGTAATTTAATAGAATTAAAGATAATATTAATACTGCTTTACATATGAGAAAATATTAAAACCATTATTTATAACTTTAATGCATTGTCGGTGTTAGATATCTTTTTCAAAATCATTAATTATATTCAAAATAAAAATAACACACTCAGATACAAACCAATATATATTATTGCCATAGGTTATGAATAAATTAATTTCTTCAAAGAAATTTTTCTTATAAATATTATATTCTTGGATCACAATTTTTGGTCCATGCTGATAGCAATATCCATGCTAAGATATTATCATCAATTATGTCATCATATATTTTCTGTTCTCAGTTTATTTTGAAAAATAATATTTAGCTTATTATTACACTTTTTTGGTTATATAATGTTTATGCTGAGTTAATATCCATTTGTATTGGTAGTATTTACCTAGCGTATAAATAATGACATTTTTGGCATGATATTTAAATAAATCAATCTGTTAAATGAAATGTATGCCATGTTAGTTTATAGTTGTTTATATTCTTGTGATATCATGTTATCTGATATAAAAATGCGTAGAAAATTATTAGTTTTAGAATGTTATAAATAAAACATACACTATCACACTAAGATCTCTCCAAAATGCTTTTTTTTCTGCTGAAAACCAATGAAATGAAATTAAACATTATCATGTCTAATAGATGAATAATGTAAATTTTGATCTTTGTTTCAAGCATTACTTAGAAATAGCTTAAAAACCTATTTCTTGATGATTTTATGAATAGTTAACTGGATCAGCCAAGTCTTGGTTATCCAAAAGAGAAAATTTACTTGATTTTTTATATTTTGCTGAATCAGATCTGTGATTCTGAATATAGGCTTTATAGGCAAATGTGCAAATCATTATATTAAAAAAAATCTCTTTTTTTCTGTATAATAATTCTAAATATGTATTATTTTATTTTTATAAACTTTACTATTTGGAAAACAGGAACCTCTTTATTCCAATATATTTGATTTATCATTTTAATAATCAAACTATTATTGTTTTTAATCTTCATTCTTTTAAAGAAAGTCATATATTATTAAAATAATAAAATATGTTTCCCAATAAAAATAGTAAATACATATATGAATTTATAAAATAACAAACACTATGCCTTAAATAAATTTGCTGCTTTGAAGGTTTTCTACAATTTGACATTATTCACAAAAAGAACTAAGTTGCTGTTGATAAACTTATCTATCCCATAACATACACCAATTTGAATTTAGTATTGATTTTTTTTTAAAAAAAATAAACATTTCAGTTAGTCAATATTATATTATTACATGCATCAAGCTCTTGTCCTACAACTCAATTCCAGCCCAGATAAATCTTAAGTTTAATTTTATATTGTAAACTGAATTCAGATGATTTTGCTTTAGGTTGACATCTCACAGTCTTTCAATAATAATCAGTATATAGATATGAAACTAATATTAATTACAAAGTAAAAATATCAGACTACTATAGGTTGATTAGAAAAATGTTATGCATAATAATATAAAAATATGGTTATAATATAATGATAAGAAAATTGATATGCATCTATGAGTGCAGAGTCCATAGATAATTTATTTACAAAAAAAAAATATTGTAAAAGGGTTGGTATTCAATTTTTGTATTGAAATGAAGCAAATATTCCACCAACATTCTCAATAAATATTTAACAAAAACAATTTATTCATTGCTTAATTATAAAAAAATCAAGACAGATGTCACATGACCTAATTTAATAAGCTTGTATTTACAAATGTTATACATAGAGCTCACAAAACAAACTCTTAACAAGCTTTGTAGAATATCCCCAACCTCAGAATGGTTTCTGCTACTGTCATCGTCAGTGAGGTGCTAGTATATTCAAGCATTAGATTAAAATACCAGAACAAGCCCAGCACTTTATCTAATTTATAACTATTGAGTAGAAAATCTGAAATTTTTAGATATCCATATGTCTTCCAATCTAGCTATCTAACTTAAATAACCATATTGGACTGAAGTAAGTTCAGATACACCATATATTAATAGCTTTAGTAATATAAAATCACCAAAGCCATCATAGCAAAAAATAAAATTACAAAAAAATCAAGTCCAATGTCACATGATCTAATTTAATAAGCTTGTATTTAGAAATGTTATATATAGACATCTGACTTGAATAATTTTATTTTTTTCTATGATGGTTTAGGCAATTTTATATTGCTAAAGCTATTAATATATGGTGTATCTGAACTTAGTTCAGTTTCGTATGGCTATTGAAGTTAGATAGATGGATTGAAAGACATGGATGTCTGAAAATTTCATATGTTCTACTTAATAGTTATACATTAGATAAAGTTCTGGGCTTGTCCTGGTATTTTTATTTTTATGCTTGAATATCCTAGCACCTCACTGAGAATTCCAATACCAGAAAATGGTCTGAGGTTGGGGATATTTTACAAAGCTTGTTAAGAGCTTGTTTTGCAAGCTCTTTATATAACATTTGTAAATACAAGCTTATTAAATTAGGTCATGTGACATCCGACTTGATCTTTTGTAATTTTATTTTATACTATAACGGCTTTGGTGATTTTATATTGCTAGAGCTATTAATATATGGTGTATCTGAACTTTAGTTCAGTTCCCACATGACTATTTAAGTTTTATAACTGGACTTTGAAGACATATGGATGTCTGAAAATTTCAGATTTTCTACTTAATAGTTACACATTAAATAAAGTGCTGGGCTTGTCTAGATATTTTTAATCTAATGCTTGAATATCCAAGCACCTCACTGAGGATACCAGCACCAGTGACCAGTCTGAAGTTGGGGATATTCTGTAAAGCTTGTTAAGAGCTTGTTTTGCAAGCTCTATATATAATCATTGCTTATATATATATATTAACAAAATAAGCTAAATATATAATCATTGCTTATATATATATATTAACAAAATAATAAAAAAAACTGTTCTATTTTTATTAATAAAGTGTTCAGCCAACATAGCCTTCCAGAATACTACTTGCATACTTTGCAGTGTGAAGTTATAAAATATTTAAATAAAGTTTAGAACAGTATTAAACAACTTTTTTTGTATAAAAGCTAATTTTCTTTAGCTATCAAGCATTCATTCATTATTTAATAATTTTCAACATAGGATCAAAACCTTAATCAGATAATTATGAATAATATAGGTAACATTATATGCTTGTTTTATTTACAAATATATAAACTGAAAAATGTTTCCACATATAATAAAAAATAAACTAAAATACTACAACAATCATGACAGTTTTACTAGGCTGTTAATTAACTGATAAAAGATAATCTGAATAATATAATTGTTTTGGTGATGTTAATAAAAATATAAATGATGATTTATCACTTCTGTATTATATACAATGTGTTTGTTGTTACATATGTCTGTACCTTTATAATTGCATTATTTTCATATTTTTATCAGAAGACAATCACTCATTGTAAGGCACTTTTCACTAGGTTTTATTTATTCTATTATAATATACAATAAATTTCTTATATATATAGGACTACCTAAATATATACATACAAATATATATTTAATCTCATAAGATATTTTAAATTTTATATTACATTCATATATATATAGGTTACGTGATTAACTTGTATTTGTTTTCATATATATATATATATATATATATATATATATATATATATATATATATATATATATATATATATTCCAGCAAATTGAAAAAAAACAACAACTAATAACATTTGATATAAATGTGCAAACATAGCAGAAATGTTTATATCTGAGTGTCTTTATAAAGTCATATATATATATTATAATTCATTCTTTTGATTTAAAAAAAAAGCACTACTTTAACTTATAATATTTGAATATGAATGGTTTATATGTCACGTCATTTTAATCATAGCAGTCAAATACAAAAAAATATAAATTAAGAATACCTTTCGGTAAAATATCTTTGAATGGTAAATTAATGATTTTTTTTTTTAAAAAAAAACTGCTATAAACTTTTTCTATACTTCTCTTTTGCAGAACTTTTTAAAATCTGTTTTTTTTTTTTTATTATTGAGTTTTTTAAATAGAAATTCAATATTAATTTTTTTATTGTTTGTCTATATTATATTTTTTATCATCAAAATTATAAATTAAAATATATATTTATATTCAATAATTATATTTAATATATATATATTTATATTCTTTTTTTCCCATACACATATCTCTGTATACGTACATTTAAATATATATTATAAATTAATCATAAGTAATTCTGTTTCAAAATTGCAATCCAGTTTTGAATGTATTTTTTTTATGTATAAAGTTTTATTTTTTTCTGATTTATTCTTTACAAAATATATCACTTCTATAAAACATCAGTTCTTTTGTATATATATATTCATAAAGATTTATTATTTTTATCATGTTGCTTAAATCTTATAATTATTTAATTCATTGTTTTTCCTATTTATGGTTTTATTATATTTCGTTGTTTATATTTTTGCTTTTTTATTTTATGAATATCATTCAAATCTCTTTTGTTATTTTATTTGTATGTAAATATTTATTATTAAATATATTTATCATATTATTTTTATTAGTTATTTATATGTTCAATTTGTTTTTATTTATTGTATTACTATTTTTTATTTACGCTGTTTATATATTTTTGTAGCATTTGGTTGTATACTTATACATTTATATTTTTTTATATATTTAATATTGTTATTTATTAGAATTTTTGTTTCTAGTTTTTAAATATTGTTTTAATTGGGAAATTATTCTTTTTTAATTTTTTATTTATTTTTTCAATTTTCTTTTTATAAAAGTTTTTATTTGAACAGTAATTAATTTTTTTTATATATTTTCATATTTGAACTATTTATTTTGTATTCATATATTTGTATTTGAAAAATGATTTTTATTTTTATTTCTACTATTTCAATTTTTTTATATATGTATTTCTGTTTTTTTAAAATTCATTATTAATTTCTTTTTTCAATTAAAATGATAAAAAAATAATTTAGTTATCATTGTTTTGTTTATCACAACTTTTATTTGTATTTTTTATCAATTTTGTGTTAATTATTTATTTTCAATTGTTTTTCATTTGGTATTAAAAATTTCTTATAATTAATTAATAACATATATTCACATACATATATAGTTATAGCTATAGAAGAAAATAGAAATATATATATATATATATATACAGTAAATAATTATAATATATATACCTGGGTCTCATTTTATGCGATAGATAGATTCCTCAGAAAACACACACAAAAGAAATCGCACAAAAATAGACGTAACTTACCTTGAAAAAAGGGGGATACGGACTGTGATTTTTCAAAAATCACATAAAAGCAAAGCACCAACACAAAATTACTTTAAAATTCACACAAAAAAAATAAGGAAATAAAACATGACTAATAAAAAATTTCAAATTTGAAAAAAATTGATACAAGACAAACTTTTTTTAATTATAATATTTAATTTTATTCAAAACAATATATTTTTATGCATAATTTACAGTAATTTACATTTTTTATACATGTTTCAATTATTTTCGCTATTTGCCAATAAACAGGTTCATTTGCAAACTGGTAAAAAATCAGATTCTTCACAAGAGGAAATACAACTAGTGCCAATGCCACTCTCATGTTGTGATAATGTTTTTCTGGTGACAATGTAATTGGTAATTAATCTTTGAGATGATGATTTTAATAATTGTTTGTGAAGCTTGCAATATCCAGACATACAACCATTTAGCTCTCATTGAAATTTAAGAGCACATTCATGATTAGTGTCACTAATAAGAAAATATTTTGCCAACTGATTAGAAATTAACATGCACAATGTTTGAACAAATTTACATTATAATCTTGTAAAATTTAATGCATGTATACATAAAATGTGGAAATTGTGATTTTAATTTCATTATTGCATAAAATCTTACAATTATAAAGCACTAAGATGATAGTCGAATTCCAATAATGTGCTATTACTTTCAATATGACGTAAGTGCGCAAAATTTATTATTTAAAGTAATAGCACATTATCGGAGTTTGACTTCCAAAGAAACATGAATCATGTAACTTCAAAATCATGTTAAATAAATTCGCCTAAAACGAGACCCAGGTGTATATATTTAATTTATACTTTTCATAATAATAATTATAATATAAACATAAGCAATAAACTTATTATTGAATTTCTATTAAAATAAACTTAATAAAAAATTTTTTTTAAAACTTCTATAGAAAAAGATATTGAAAAAGAAATTAAATTGAGAATATCAATTAATTATAAACAAATGAAATATTTTTAATAGATGACATCATTACTGCAAGAACTAATTCTGTGAATAATGGATTTGAAAGGATATGCCTTGTACTGGATTAATTTCTCCTCCAAATCACAAATTGTATGTTTTGGTTAATATGTATTTCACAATTCAAACTCTCTGATGATAGTCTAGTGATGATGACTCCAACAAAAGAAATGCAACTCTAGGTACTTAGTTTAACTTTTAAAACATTAATTTTAATAACATCTTATTTACAAATTTGCATTAATTAACTATAACTAATAAATGAATTAACATAAAATAATATAAAAATTATATAACAATATAATATAATAAAATATATAAACCTTTGAATGTTTATATTCCCCTTAATTACAATGAGATATTTAAATAAAAACTTCCTGCTAATACAATAAAGTGTTGTGATATTTAATTTTCTTTTTTATTTCATAAAATTGTGTGTATGTATTAAGTAATCAATCCTTTTTTATAAGTTTGATTTACACTCATCTCTTATAGATTATGCTGAACATATAAAAAGATTTAAAATATGGGTTAATGTTTTATTTCTCAACTAAAATAATTTCCTTATAATATTATAAAGCATTACATACTTATCTGTGTTTATATTTTATGATATTTACCATTTGATCTCTTTCTTCACCTTGGACAAAAAGATGTTATTACAATAATTATGAAATCATGAATTTGTTTTCTGATCTCACACTCAATTTTCCTATTGTCTTATATCAAACTATATAATAAAATATAACAAATGAAACTATGTAACTACTTTTGTGTGTATATTTTACTAACTCAGATATACATTTATTTTAATTATTTAGTATTATTCAATCAGATAAAAAGAACTCTAAACAACTACTAGTATAAGTAAACCAATCAAATTAATTATTAATTTCCTTATCTATTGATTTATTCCTCCTGTATTGATAATAATTATCTTTAAATATGAACTTAACTATATACAAAAATTACATACAAGTTTCTTTTTTCTAATATACAAGTTCATCATAAAAAACTTTAATTTTTATTAATAATATTTCAATTGTTTCTCATCATTACAACTTGGCAAGCATCAATCTTCTTCATAATTTCATTCCTTTTATACTTATAAGAAAATTGTTATAACTATAGAATTCTAACAGCATGTTTTTTTCTCTTAACAATCATTGGTTATTTTCCACTTGTATAATATATTTCATTTATATAGTTCCAACATTAATTATACTTGTCTTCATATTATTCTTTATGTATTCCTTGTTAATGTTATCATTTAAAATGGAGTACTTTAAACCTTCTTAAAGGTAAAAAATATCCTCAAAATACTTTATATTCTCAAATAAGGTAATGCTACTGATGATGATTTATTTCACTCTTTTCCTCTCATATGTATTTATTCTCTAGCAGTTATATCTATAAATTCTTAAAGTTCTTTCTCTTAGCTTATGTATTTTTTTTTCATTGATAGTTTTAATAATTAATTCTGCATATTTCACATAAACCACTATGATTTATTATACATATAAATATAATTCTCAGTCAGCATTTCCTTTTCCATTGATCTGTATTATATCCATACATTATTTTAACTTTTAATCCTTCATTGACCCTGTCTACAATTTATCATAAAAGTTCTTATTATATATGAAAATTATACTTACTAATAATAATCTATTAAAATCGTTTCTCCTAATAAAATTTTCATTTAGATATACATTTACAAGTTGTATTTTAGTACTAAGCACATTTTCAATACATAAATATTTCCATTCCTATTCATTCTTAATTTAGTTTTAATTATCTTGAAAACTGTACATTTAACATTGTCATGAATTATTTCCCCATTATTTATATAGCAATTCCACTTTAATTTTGCATAAATATTATAATAGTCAAAATTACTAAATATTTTATCTTGCTGCCTCATCCAATTATGCATCAACATAATACTCACAGTCTGTTCTTTCAGTTCAGGTATTACTTGATAATACTTTGGCACAAATATATAACTTTTTTCTTTCCATCATCTCAATATTTTTTTCTGATGTAATGATTCCAAGATATTTTTGATAAAATTATAGATTGCTGAATTAGCCAGCAGAGATTTAACTTGATTACTCTTCCATGTTACTGAAAACCTTATAATCTAAATTTTGAAATCTTTAAAGTGACCAAAATCAATTATGTGTTGTTGTTTTTTTAAAATAATACTAATGTTTAAAAGATTTAATCAAACTTCTTTTAAAAAAACAAAAAACAAACCCAGTTATTTAGTTTTTATTTCTAATCTGAAATCTTGTTTTAATATCTAAAGTTTTTTTCTTTGATTTTTTTTCAACAATTGTCATCTGTGTGTTCTTCATCTATTCCAAGTTGTGCATCCCCATTGGTTAATTTTTCCATTTCTCTGATTTTGAAGATTTAATGACTTGTTTGATGCTGAACTATTTTTAAAAACAAATATTATCTCTTTAAAATATTTATTAGTTATAAAAACAATATCATTAATGAACTTAATAAAATTACAATTAAATCATTTTCATTTTATTCTTATAATGATTAAATTTGAGATTAATCTTATGAACTTTTAACCACAAAATTCAGAAAATGATGGTTAATCATTTATTTTGGAAATTAACTTTAGATTTCACCAGAAATACTTATTGATAATTAATACCAGATGCTCACAGACATAATTATTCATATATATAATGCATATTTTCATTTATCAGATTAGATTTTAACTTCCTCATAATTAAATATTATTAAATAATTACTTGTTATCAACTACTATTAATTTATAGCTTATTATTGTATATTTTATGTATCTTGAATATAAATATTTTACCTGTGAATGTACAACATTTACACTACTTTGAATTAGTTAAGTCCAATTTCAAATCCTAGGGTAACTGAAATGACTGTTATTTTTCATAGTTAAATAAGTAAATATTTTTGATTTTTACAAATTTAAAATAATGTATCTTACAATTTATTTCCAATTTGTTTTATAATGGTGTAGACCAATAAAGAGGGCACTATATATATATATATATATATATATATATATATATATATATATATATATATATATATATATATATATATATATATATATATATATATATATATATATATATATATATATATATATATATATATATATATTAATCTTCCCTGTACAAGAACTATAAATTTCCATGAACTACACAAATACAGAATGACACTACAATAAATAGTACATAAAATAAAATACAAATCCTATTATTGAGACTTTATTACACAATTATAGTGGATATAATAATTCTATAGAAAGATCACAAATCATATGTTTTGACATTGCAAAGTATATAAAATAAATCTCCAATAACATTGTCATTGTAAAAAATCTCCATATATTATCATGCTACAATCATTAGAGAAATCCCTATAATAGACAATCCCTAAAATAATAAATTTATAGTTAAATAATTTTTAAGACTATTCACATAACTACCTAATATCTTACACCTATAGTAAGCTACAATATAATAAATCTAAAATACACATATTAATTTAATATAATTTGTTATTAAGCTATCTTATTAAAATTCTAGGAATAATGATTATTTCTTCAATAATAATATTGATGGTCAAAAGATAATTGTATGACAAGAAGGGTTTTATAGAAATTCAATCATCTAAATGACAATCATAATTTTAAAATTTACAGATGCTATCTAAAACGACTATTTAACAATACATATAACTTCAATACTAAACAAATAATAACAATTAAATTATTAAGTTAGCATTAGAATAATAACTTATGAGAACACTTCTCATTAATTAACTATACACTAGTACAAATGATAACGATTAAGTAGAATAATCATCCTATAAAAATTGTATCACTTATTTTAATTCAAATATAATCTTTTATAAATCAATCTTTGGAAATAATAATTATTTTTAGCAATAATCCATTCCATTTATTTTTCAAAAAACATTAGAATTTGTCTTACTAATTTTTATTTAGTTAAATAAATAATGCAGTATTTGATACTGAATCATTTTCAAAAACTTTTACATACTTTTATAAACTTATAATTTTATAAAATCTAAACTAATTTTAAAAATATATATATTATATTATATACTCTATAAATAAAATGAATTTCTCTACTGCTCTAAACATAAAATGATACTTTATAATTAAATTTCAGATATTTTTCCATATATATACATTTTAAATAAAGTAATAAATAAATTGGACATTACTCTTATCAAACTATGAATCAAATTTAGCAGATATTAAATTTACATAGTTTTAATTCTTTTACAAGTGAGATTATATTTAAGGATTAACACAATTTTTTTATTACAAATAGTATTAGCTCACTTCTAATTCTTTATTTGAAATCTTCTGATAAAACATTAAATAAACAAAATTCATATGATGTTATAACACTTATTATTCAATAAAAGAAACTACACTAATCATCTAGTTTAAATCAAAACACATTTATTTGCAGTTGTTAAATATATTTATAAAAATATTTTCTATTTACATTAAAATTAACCTATTTTACACAGAACATTATTACTATAATAAATTTAAGTTTATACATACAATAAAAATAAATAAATAAATACAATAATTCTTTCATTAATTTCCTCATATGTGAATCATTTACTGAGTTTTAAATAATTATTTCAATATTATTAATATCCATATTTATAATGAAAACTTTTATTCCTTATTCATTTTTCAATAAATTTTGTAAATTATATTGTACAAATAATAGGTGGTAGATTATATATTGTTATTCTTTCTTAGATTTATTAAAATACAATACTATATAAATTTATAATAACTATATTGATATCTTATCATTTACCAAATTACCTTTTAATATTTATATTCTCTATGCAATATAAATGAAATACCTTAAATAAATATTGGAATCAAGAATATTATAACTTTAGTCTTATATATCTTCATCCATCACACTTATCATATACCTTTCTTTTACACATTTCAGTTTTAATGATCTCATATAAAAATTTGTCACAATAACGTTTTATAAGATCTATGTTTATTTGTTTTGCATATGTTCATTTATCATTATTTAAGCTATCTTTACTTACTATAGAAAGAAAAGTTCTAGCCTTTTATCCATGTTAATAACATACAATGCCTAAAGTATAATTCAATTCTAAAATATCATTTTGAATAATAAACTAATTTAAATAGTGTATTGTAGGAATGGAGGTAACTAACATTTATTTTTCAACAGTCATAACCTAGGGGAATCATTATTTTTTCAATTATAATACCACTGAAATCCTGGCTTTTCTCTTAATCATTTACAGAATGGAGTGGATATCTGTTCTAAAAAGATCCTTACTTCTAATAAAATATGAGCATTCTTTAGATTGAGCTCATCACACCCAACATTAGTTCTTCAGGATTTATACTTCAATATCCTGGTATTTTAACTTATTCAGTATTCATTCATTAAATTAGAGCATCAGTATAGAGATTATATTTCCAATCCAAGTATATAATGCTTTATCTCTCTAATATTTATAAATATTTGTCTATAAAAGATCATCTGTCAAAACAAATATAATTTATTAATATGCCAAATGTCATATTATACTCTAAATGCTTTATAATATTTGAGATCAATTTTCAATATATACATATACTCTATTACACATATAACTAAATAATATTACACATGTCTTATACATTCATATTTTATTATAGAAATATACTTTTTATTGATCCACGATTATTTATTATATACCATTGGACTATATCTTAGTAAGATACGTTTACAGTATAACATATATCACCTTCTTTACTAATGAACATTTACCTTTTTGCATATTAAAATATATAATATAATAAAATTATCAAATACCATTTTCCTCAGCTTTTTTGTACATCAATGAGGCAATTTATATAAAATATATAAAAATAATCATAACATATAGCTTTTAATATCTTTAATCTACTATTATTTCAGAAAATTATACCGATATTTAAAATACTAATAAACATATATATATATATATATCACTTAATTATTTTCATTATTGTCATAAAAAGAAATGAATATCCTAAACACATAAAAAAATTTAGATTAAAAACTTTTTCAATTATTTTTTTTTTCCCAAACTCTGAACAGCTATCATCATGATGACTGTCCAGGAGTTTCAATTTCTCTTCTGTTGCCATTTTTCTCTCTCTCTCTCTCCCAACTTGTAAAATCATTGTTAAACAAAAAATACAACATTTTAAAAAGGAAAAAATATATATACCCAAATAATAAATGCTTCTAAATTTCTTCTTAGTGCTTTTAATTGTTTATCTTAGGATCCTTGGTTTGAATTCAGGGCACTTCATAGCTTTAAAATATAATTACCTTAAAAATATTTATTTAAATATTCACTATTAGTTTATAATCTCATTATCCTTTATAGGCACATATAAAATATACTAACTTCTCATTGTAATACTTATTAAATTTCAGATCTTTATTTTTTCCATCTTTTATTCTATATTCTTATAAGTCATATTCATTTATAATATATTTGTTCTTTTTTAAAACTATCTTTGTCATTCACATTTCCATATGATATTAATTTATCAAAATAAACTTCTTTCTTTAAAAGTTCATAATAATTTTTTAGCTCATCTTAAAAAATATTTTTTAAAAAGTAAGCAATAGTTTTATTTCATCTTATATCTTTTCATTATATAAAAAAATGTTCATTACTTTTGCTAATTTATTTACTAGTTGGCAAAAGTACATATTGTTCATTAAGATATTTTTTAAATTTTCATCTAGTACACAAGTAATGCTATCTAATATAATGCTTTCCAAAAATTAGTTCATTATTTTTATTAGATAGACAAATTAAAACTCTATAAAGTGTTTGAAATATTTATAACTACTGTTTTTTTTAAATAAATAAAGGTTCATTTGTAAATTACTTCTTAAAATATATTATAAATAAAGAAATAATAAACCATGTCCTTACATGAATACTTTTGAAAATAAGTTGAGCTTTCTGACTTCATAATTACATTCTTCTATTGAGAATAAGGTTGTTCCTTTACACTTTAAGTAGTAGACTATGGTTTGACTATAAATTGATAGTGAATAGAATTAGTTTTTCAGCAAAGAAGTTTCTTTACTCCATAATAAACTAATCATTACTTTTAAATGTCTTGTATATACTTATCCAGCTTAGTAAAGTTGTTTTTTAATTAATTTTAAAAATAATATATAGTAAAATTTTATATTTTATGGAACTAAAAGTAACAGATTAATTTGTTTCTTCAACTACCCCTTCCTAATTTCATCTTCTAATCTCTTTTTATATTTTAGACAGTGTGATGTCATTATCACTAACTATATTTTTCTCTATTTCAATAAGTATTTTCATTTTTAACTAAATAGATTTCATTGGTCATCTAAATTTAATTAGCTGAAAAGTTTTTGGAATAAATTAACTTTGTCTATTTTAACAATAATAAAGTCACCCTTAAATTAAACATAACTACAATCTTTTACACTCTTTTAAAATTATTTATGAAAGTTCAAAATAATTAATTAATAAATATACTGAAATATAAAATTATTATGATATAAAAATTAAAAACAAATAATTTAATCCTCCTGTTGTAATAAAAAAAAATTATTTCCAACCAGGAAGTATAATCAATTTATTCTTTTAAAATAAAATTCTGCACATAGATCCAAACACACACGTTTCTAAAGAGTCACTGTAATAAGATAAAACAGGTTTTAGTATATGATAATTATTATAATGTTTAATAAGTACCATAAATTTTAATAAATATAATTTACTATACATATTACTATTGAATAAAATCATAACTAAAATAAATATAAAATTTAAATCGTAAATGACTATTACAAAAAGCTATATGTTAGTTAAATTGACAAAATCTTACACTAATACTGTATCTAAATTAAGCTTTTATTAACTATGCAAGTTAAATATTAATACTTATATAATGATTCACTTTATAAATTTAAATTTTTTATCATTATATTAAAACTAAGATATTTTTTAATAACTACTAAAGTGAAAGATTACAATATATATAGTTAATTATACAACCTCATGAAAAAGAAAATTGAATGCAATTATTTGATTGCATAGTCTCAAATTATGTGTCAATAAAATTTTAAATACTGCTTTACTTAAGATCTGGAGATCCAATTTCAGACTGTGTCTGATGATACTTTCATGATGAAAAGACTTTATAACAGGTATTACCCATTTTATGTCACACAATCCTGTTTACTATATATAATATTTAATCTCAGTTAAAGTTTGACACAAATTATTAGAGAGGTCAAAAAACTTTATATTGGATTTTTACTATTTTCATTTATTTTACATTTATCGTTATCCCTCTTAACAATGAATTAATGCAAAAATGGCTATATTTTTAAAATACAGTTATATTAAAACATACTGGTAAAGACAACTTAAGCATATAATAGCATTTGGTTATTAATATTTATAATTAAAACTGTCAATAATTACAATGGTTTTAAAAATATTGTTTCGTTAAAAACATTAATTCTATTGTTTACATAAAACTAAATTACTTAGGTAAATATGTCAAAGAAATATCAATAAAGTTCTTTAAAAATGTGTATTATTTTTAAATGCATACATTTACAGTCCTGGAATAGTACATTTCATTTATTTAGTTAACTTAGTTATTTGCCAGGATTACCATGAGAAAAATTTTTGAATTTTCTTTTTAGAAATAATAAATACATGATTGCTCACATTATTCTTGGTTCAAGATTTGATGAGAAATAATTTAATATAAACTATTGCTTTATCTATTTTGATAATAGTTAAATAAACTAATGCTTTTTCCTTTCTTTATATCACTGTTGTTGTTTTGCAGTAAAAATTAATTCAAAGTGATTTAGAGACTAATAAAAGACTGATATTTGGCATCTATTTAACCATACTGTTGTGTCTAGGGGACATTTATTTATTAATAAGCTTTTCATATCACAAAGCACAGGTTGGTAATGGTAATTACTGTTTTTTTTTCTGAAAGAAAAAGATGGCCCACTATTAGTTATTGACTGACTGTCAAAATGCAAGATATGTAAAAAAAATAATAACAGCTTTTATTAATCTTTTAAATTTTAATTTTATCGTGATACCAGATTTTTCTTTAACAAAAAAGTACATTTTTTCAGTTAATCTTTTTTCTTCAAAAAAAGTATAAACGTTACTAATTAATAATATCAGAATGTAACATATTTTTCCTCAGATTAACTTTATACAAATGATTCAATATATATATATATATATATATATATATATATGAATATATATATATATATATATATATATATATATATATATTATTTTTATTAGTAAACTATTGTGTTATTCACCTAATTAATAAAAGGAAATATTAAAAAAGAGTAAAATAGCAATATGTTTTTAAAGCTTATTCAGATTAACAGTAAAAATTAGTTATTTCTTCATTTGTATTCTATATAATTATATATATTTTAATCAATTAAGTAAAATTTTAGATTACATTATTATTTATTTTAATTAAAAAAAATATAAGCATTTATTTAGTCAAAATAATTTTGATTTGATTTTGTCTTTTAAACTTTTTTTTCTTTAATGAATATTCATATACACATATACACTCATTTGTATATATAAAAAAGCATCATACAAAAGTATGAGTCTGTTATTCAAAATTTTGTATCTGATTCTGGTTTTGTCTTCCATTTAGTTGTTAAATATGATTGCTACAATTAATGTTTTAAAAAAAATCTATATTTTGTGAGGCAAAAAAAGAGAACTTTATGTAAAAGAGAAAAAAATTATTCATCAATGTCACAAAATAAAGTGAATAAAAGTAAGCAGTATAATAACAGTGATATTGGAGTTTAAGAGTAATGATTAAAAGAAGTCATATAAGAAATTAATAAAATGATTTCTGTAGGGTGGTAACTAATCACTGTTAAATCAGAGATATGTTTTAGAATGATGCTGTAAGCAATTTAAAATTTATTTATTTACTTATATGATGACAAAACTTCTGCACCTATGAAATGGAGTAGCAATTGATTTAGATGTCAAAATGTCATTTTTTGTTACTTTTTAAAGAAACATCTATTCCAACAAATTCAAAAACTAAAAATAACTAAACTATCCTATGGAACAATTATCAATTTATATTTTTATTAAGAGCAACTCACACAAAAATAAATCTATCAATACATCACATTATCACCATTTTATATGCATATGCATGCTGTTAATAAGGGTACAAACTCTTTATACAATAAGTGCACCACTCTCAAATCCAAGGCTGCTCACTAATGAAAGCTACAGGCTAGAAACAAGTCTGGGGATGTTGAATGAGTAAGCACTAAATAAAGATTTTATGCACAAAACTTCCAGCATCCACTGATTATGAAGGCATACACATGGTGGCACTACTATATAGAGAGTTTAGTACTCTTACTAAAAATAAATCTATTATTCAAATAATACTGGATGCTAATAAAGAAATAAAAAGTTATTAAAGCAGTCTTCTTAGAAGAGAAAATATTTTTGTTAATATTATTTTGAAAAAACTAAATATTTTGTAAAAATACAAAAGAATTTCTAATTAAGAAGTTCTCCATAAAAGAAATATATAACAAAATTTGTTAAATAAAATTTGGTTGTAAAAAATGTATAAAGATTGAACATATAAGAAAGTTGAAAAAAAAAATTATTGACTAGAGCATTTACATTTGGAAGCAAAAACATTTAATGAAAAAATGTTTAAGAAAGACAATCATGGTTATATCAGTTAAAAAATAAAAATCAGCACAAGAGATTAATGATGGGTTTGAGTTATTTTATCTCTAACAAGATGTTAAAAGAATTTACAAAAATAAAACAAAAAAACAGAATGAATTATTGATACAGCAGAGAGATAGACTTAGTGGCAAACTAAAATGCTACAAAAGTGGAAGCCATCTGGAGACATACAATGTAAAAAATAATGTTAATTATATTTTAAATATTTGTTACTGATAAATGATTTTTTTTCATTAAGTACTAAGTTGAATTTTATAATAACTATTATGATTATTTAAATGAAATAGAACAAATGTTCTTTACTTAATCTGTACTTGTTGAAATAGTAATGTAATTAATTTGCAAATGTATAACACTTTTTCTGGAAATGAATATTAATATTCACACTTTTTATTTATGTGTTAGAACTCCTATTATCATGAGAAAAACTAAAATTAAACGTGGAACATGTTTTAGTAATTTTTCTTTATATTTTTTGTTTTTGTTGCATAACATTTATGATAAATATTCCAACTGATTCATTCTGCATTAATATTAAAATTCCTAATTAAGAATACAGCCACTTTTATTTTACTCCACTAGTAAATACAATGCTTTCATTTTTTTTAATTATTGCAAACAGATTATTAAAAAGTTAAATAAAATCCCTGGCAATGAAATATTTGCTAATTAATATTTAAAATTATTTATATTGATGAATAATTAAATAAATTATAGGAATTTAATAAAGTCTAGTATTTATGCCTTAAGTCATTTCAAATTTATAAGAGTAGATAATAAAAGGTATGTAAACAAGAAAGGGTTAAATATTGAAGAATAAATTAATTCTATAATTTTTTTTTCTTAAGAATTGAAAAAAAAAAAAATATGACATGAAGGATTTTAGTTATTTTGAATGAACAAAGCCTTTATAATGATAAGTGACTAATAAATTATTATTGACACTTGGAATAAAAGCTTTAAAAGAGTATTTATCTTAAACAACTGCACTCTGTTAGGTTTAATTAGAAGTGTTTTCATATATCAAATAAAAATAGTTTTTCAACATTATTTTGCATTTTTAGATCTTAACTGTTAATGCAAAAATATTCAAAAGTTGACAACTCAAATTGATTAAGAACTTTGGATCTGATTAAAGATATAATATAAAATAGTTGCAAGCACTTATTAAAAATGCATAAATTAAACTTTTAATTTTTGTTTTACTTTACTGAAATTTTAATATAAATGTTCACCATTGAAATTTAAATAATTCTTAATGAAAAAGTGATTTGTAAATATTAATAAATTCTTCTGTAATTAACATATTTTTTTTTACTAATATATATAGATTAACCAAATAAATTGTTAAATATATAGATTACATAAATGGAACTGTTAAATGCTCATTTTCCACGGAAGGGGAGGTTCAAATGTCACATGATTCAGGTAACAAAACATAATTATTTTTTTATTATTATTACAAATAAATATATTTTAAAAAAATTCCAATGGCAAACTGTTAAGAAATTACTTATCATTGCATTATAGAACTTTATTGTTTAGTAATTTTAATGCTTTTGATAAGACTTGAAGTGAAAATACAGGTGACAAGATAGATTACATTGAGCCAATATCCCACAGGATACTACCTCAATGGCATAAGAACACTATCCCCCCTTATTATTATTTCAAATAACAAACTCATAGTATTCTTATGACTTTAATAACTTCTACTCGCTAAGACTAAACTAATAATCAAATCTTAATCTTCTATTTAATAATAATCTAGCTCAATAAAATAATCTCAGGTTCATAAAATTTATTCTAAGTTAATTTTAAAATACGGTAGCAAAATATGAGAAGGGATTTTATGTCATAGTCTACTACACTTAAACTCATAATAATAAATAACAATAATAATATTCTTCATGTAATGATATAATAAATATGTGGTAGCATTTTAATAATCTGACAAACAAAATATGTGTGGCAACTGATAGCATATAATTTAATATAATATTGTGATAACTGATTTATGACCAATAAATAATGTAAGATTATGATTATTTAATTATTATGAATACCAATAAAATATTTAAATTCTTAAATAATTCTCTGTTTATCTTTTTGTGCAAAACTATATATTTGTTTCAGTTATTATGCATATATCGTGTTTCATGCAGCAATGTGGAGAAATAAATAACTCTGACACAAAATTTTTTAAATAACAAAATTTAACAAAGTTTATTACTAACAATAAATAACTAAACAATTTATTTACAGTATTTACAGTGGATATCCTTAACCCTTTTTATTTTACAGTTTGATCTACCTGGTTATATATAAAAAAAATAATTTATATTTCAATTATATTTTATTTAGATTTAGGACAAAATAAAAAAAAATGTTATTATTTGGTTTCTCATCATGGTTAACTTATTACAAATAAATGTATCTACTTTATTAGCAACATCATTTTATCCTTAATATTATTAAACTATCTCATTTTTTTTTAAAAAAATTCATAGTTAGAAACATTCCATAGAAAAACAAAATTTTATAATGAGTATGGACTTCTCAAAATATAAAAAATTTCATCTTGCAAAGTCAAAGATGTTACACAAACTATTATCTAAAATTCAGTACTAGATTTTAGTATTTATCACACAATGTTTACTAATCATAATATATTCTTCTTTAAGCCTTACTTTAGTATGATATAAGTGTAATCATTAATATATTTCTGTTAATCAATAAACAAAAAAAAATATACTATGCATATTGTTTACATAATTTACTTTGTACTATTGTATTTTAAAAAATATGCAATACTTATTTTCTCTCAAAAAAAAATAATACTAAAGCATTTAAAATTATTATCACTTTAAAAAAATATCTTTGTTTAGATACCCTATTTTAAAAATTTTATATTTCATTTCCGAAATAAAATTCAAAATATATTTTATGATTCTTTTCTTTCCCTAGGATACTTTGGATCTTCAATTTTAAGTTATAACATTCTGCTCCTTATAAGCAACTAAACTAATATTATACAAAAAAAAACGATAGCACAACCTTAGTTCTAAATTATTTATCATTTCTTTTAAAATATCTTGCTAAATGATGCAGTTACATGAAATAAAGATAGCGAAAACAGATGCATAGGATTAAGGAAGAAAGCTAGAGTATTATTCTTAACATATCTCAAAATCATGGCACAGTGCGAAGAGGTAGGACATTTATCTGCCTAATATCCTCTAGTACAGGGGCGATGTTAAAGCTATTTCTTCAGCTTTATTAGAACATCAATATTTAAAGTAATATAAACACTGTCCAAATAAAATATGTATCAGTCGTAGGGCTATGTTAACTATGCTGATAACCACATAAAGACTAAATATTATTCCCATTCCTTATCATATCCTATTTAAATATACATCATCTTGGTTTCTTGCTGACTATAGTACTTCCAAGCCACTATCTCAACATTATTTCTCAATATTTTTCTACATCTTACATCGATAAATAACTATCTGCATTTACAAAACAATAAATAAAATTCATTAATAGTTAAACAATCTTACTATCCCATAAGAAAAAGTCTGCTTACTTCATTGCTCTATATGTTTAATCATATACAATTTACTTAGACAATATTTGAATATCCCATATCATAAAAACTTTAAAAGAATCACATAATTATTTGTTATGTTGGATTATATTACTAAAAAAAAAAAAATCAAAAATTGTCGTATGCATATTTTCAAATCAATCCTATCTCATAATGTTTTTTTAAAATGTATGAAATGCATTACATATAATTTAAAAAAACTTTTACACTTCATTCTTCCAATTTATGGATGATCTAAAGAAAACAAAAATATACATTAGAAAATTATTAATAGTTATTATTATTACCAATAACCTTTATCTAGTCCTCGTGTTCAGTAAGCTTCCTTTGTCCACTTGAGCATTGCAGATATAAAAAAAAAATTCATACCCATACACTTTATATTAAAATATTTTTTAGCTAAATTATTACATTGTTATATTATAAAATTTTAATATTAATAAACTAATGTTTTTATGTTTTTCCTAATCTTATATAAAATTTTAGATTTAAATTAGGTTAACAAAAGAAAAAGAAAAAAAAATCAAAACTATAGTTACATATTTTCTTGACGATAGTTCTGATAAGTCCAAAATGCTTATTATTTTCTCTAGAGTTTTTAAAAATGTTCTCCAAGCGTGTTAAAGTTTAAAACAAAAATCATTATTAATCCATTTATTAAAATCTAGAAAATAATCCTTGTTTTCATTTTTAGGATGATAATATTAATTAATCCCTTGAAGCTTCTTAATCTTCTCTACCAATATTCTCTGCGTATCTGATGCATCAATCCATCTAATTTAATTTTAAAATATTTGATAAACTTTTAAGTACCATTTATATTTCCATGGATCCAATTCTTTATTCATCTATGTGTTCACTTTTATCTCTGTTTTCTTCTTGATACATTTAAACTTTCATTTGGTATTTTTATAAATCTCTTTTAAAATCAAAACTTCAAATACTTTTGAACAAATCTTTTCCAAGTACATTTTAAATAATTCGAAGAATGGATATTTTAATACAAAATGCTTCTGTAACATATTTTCCTGGGTTCTTTATTCAACTCTGCACTCGAAAATATTTTTAAAATGTTACCTTTAGAAAGGATATAACATTTTACTCATTTGAATCTCATATTATATAAAATAATTCATGCAATATATAATTATCTTATTACCATTTAAAATAAATCTTGAATAAACTTATGCATAATAATGCTTCTCCAATTTTTTCATTAGACTCCGTATAATGTAATGTCCGAGCTGTGGTTTTTTTTTGTACCAAAACAGTTCTTCGGTTAAATATTAATAAAGCTGTATCAATAAATATTTCAAATATTTTTACAGTATTACAATTTCTATCCATTTTATTTTGTAGTATATCCATTTTTTATTTGCGTAGCTTAGGTTAAACTTTTAGATAAAATACGACTGGTAAGTACTTTAAAAATTAGAAAATCATATTAAACGAAATTATTCAAATATTTTTAGTTTATACTTTCTCTTGCAAAAAATATTTTTTTAAATTATCAATTAGTTTTATTGCAGATAAAGTTATAAGAAAGTACTAAAAAATTGACTAAAATAAAAGATTTTTTAAAACACTATCTTTTGATAGTTATAATTTACCTCTCTCCGGTTTCAATACATTTTTTATTCTTCCGCTCTATCTTAGTTACAACAATATTTATCATCTGTAAGGATACTTATTTCTTATTGGTCAATTCTTACCCTGCTTGAAAACAAATTTACAGATTTTCAATTTATAGCAGAATTATATTTGAAAAATAAAATGATGACGTAATGAACCTAAAACATTACTTAATATTACATACAATAGTTAACTTAATGTTTAATACTATTTACTTTTATGATAGGCAATAATTCTATTCAACTCTATAATATAACTTTTAAAATATTTTAAACTTTGTTATTAATTCAAACAAGCAGTGTGTGATAGTATACATTAAAAAACCATGTGATTACAACTTTGACAGACGTTTTTCAATCTATTTTTCTGCCTAGACTAACAAAATTGATACACTTATTATATTATATAAAATAATTATAAAAAATTTGGAAGAACAATTTAGAAAATATAGAATTAGATATAATTTTCACCATCACAAAGTTTATTTTAAAAATATACTATATTAATTTTTGCTTATTAAATATGATTATAAATCTAAATATAGCATTTATTAAATCATATGTTTTACACTATTAAAATCGGATAATTAAATATACTTTTAATTATTTATAGCTGTGTTATTTAATATGGCCAGCTTTTACAACCATATGCAACAATATTTAAAGCTTTATATAACTATTTTTTAAATGATTTTATATACTACATATTCTTTTTAGCTTCAAATTGTACTTTAAAGATATAATTGACTTAATATAATTAATGTATTAAAAAAACATATTCTAAATTTAAAATTTTTTAGTAATTGACTGTTATGAATTATTACTGACCTATAGAAAAGGGCACAATATATATATATATATATATATATATATATATATATATATATATATATATATATATATTATGACGGGGTCGGAGTTGTATTGGAAGTTGGAGTCTTACCGTATCTGCCTTATGAGAGAACCACCAGACTATTTGAACCTGGAAAATTTATATAGTAGTCAGATACATACTTTTAAGATCCACATTTTTACATATATGTTTTATTCCGACTATCAGCCCATGCCACTAGCTCAGGGAGCAGCAGAGATAATTTATGATATAAAATCTTATAAGTTTTAATAAAGATTTATATTCTAAAAATATATTGATATTTAAAAAAATAAAATAAGCCACTGCCAGTAATAACACACACAAAAATTTATTAATGCACATATAAATATTTAAAAATTGAAGAATAAAATTTATCTTTAGATATTATTAATTTTTAAATTTTATAATTTGAACTCAGTCAATTAAGTGTGATGATATTTAAGATTCACACTCTCAGATATAAGTACTTTGGATTGGTTGGATATATAGAAAGACAAGTAAAGAGGAGAGTGGGAACCACTCTTTTCTTGTTAAATTCTCTGTCCCAGTGCTTAAGATCTGATTGGTTACTAATAGTCACAAGCGCTTGAGAAGTTTGCACTCTCTCAATTTAATTTCAAATTATTATTTAGAAAATCCACACAGATGGATTTTAATAAGAGTTTGTTTTATAATGTTGAGTATAGATACACTATACAGATTTATTCAAAAAAGAAAATATCCTATAGCCCTTATTTGACTCTAGGCCAAAAGATCACAGTCAAACCAACACCAATCTCTCTGATATATCAATGTATTCAATGCAGCATGAATATGACAGCACAATACCATACTGTCAGAAATGCACATCTGAAGAGCATGGTTATAGAGAAGAGATTGTCTCTCATCTAGTACAGGAATGTTACATCTGTCTGGCAAGAAGAACAATAAAAAATGAAAACTCCATAGGAAGAGATTGCAGTCCTTTTTGCCATCTTACTATCCTATTCCATAGTCTAAAAGGGTGATACAAGGAGTAGGGAATAGATCTGCTTCCAATGGTCATTAAGAAATTGGACTTATTTTGCCCAAATGTGGCATATACATGATCCTTCACATAGTGGATCTTTATACTACATTTACTAATTACACCAATATATCCAATACATTAACCCAATTTAACTGCGAAACAACTAACCCAAGATTAACCCTCCCTTAAATTAACAAACTTAATGAATCTATATAGCCATCCACACCGAACTTAAATTTAAATACAGTCAAATAATTTAATTAACACATTAAAAAAACCAAAAAAAAAAAAAAGAAATGGAAATGATTAATTAAACATATGCAGAAAAAAATATTAAAAACTGATTTTGAATTCTTTAGGTCAGATGAGAGTTCTTATTTTCAATTACTCATTGCAAATTTAGAAAAAGTTCCTATTAGATAAGCAAAAAGAATTTATACTTTCTGGATTCTTCAGATTTAGATAGAGGTCCATCTTCATGAACACTTAGTAGATTGTTTGTCATTTTTTTTAAATGAAGCTGCTACTTGCCATTCCTTTTGGTCCGTAACTGTCATAGAGAGGCCTCAGCTGGTTTTCAAGAAATTAAATCTATTGCAGACTCCTACATTGTGAAATCTGCAATACATCTAAAGTTCGTATATAGCTTAATAGTCAGCATCTCAGACAACAACAATTTTTAATAATCACATTTTGGCTTTTATATTAGCCTCTTATCAGCAAATTTTTGGATTTAATGAGCAAGATGTCACTAATCCTAGAGTCTCTTTTTTGATCCATGCTGTGGCTTAGTGCTTTCATTGGTCAAGCTAATTCTTTTTATTCTCTTATCTGAACTTTTAAATTATTTTAAGTGCCTCAAGGGCTAGTTTCCTTTAAAACAATCATTTAATTAAAAAAAACAATCATTTCCAATTTCTAAGATTAAACATGATAGAAATCATTTACTTCTATTTTTAAAAATATCAATCATTACTTTTTTTACAAAAGAAAAGAACTTTCAAATATTTTTATTTTTAAAATAGTTTTTAAAGTTTTCCATCTGTGCGATCTATATATACATAAAACAACATTTAATTTTCAGTTTTTAAGTTAAGTTTTTTCTTTTTAATAAATCAATTTTTATTTATGAATTTAAGTTTTTATTTTAATTTTAAATTAATGTAACAGCATATTGTATAGCATTACAATATATATATATATATATATATATATATATATATATATATATATATATATATATATATATATATATATATATATATATATATATATATATATATATATATATATCATAAATAAGTATTTCAGATATGAAAATATAACACAATATTAAAAAAAAACATTTTTTTTGTTAATCAGGCTGTTGTTAACTATTTTATTACTTAAAATTATTGAACATTAAATGTTTGATCTGCTAGCACTGTAATATAAATTTGTTATAGTTTGTTAGAAATGTCACTTGTTTTTATATTTAACCGGTTTATATAGTCTCATGGCAGTATCCACCTATTTTTAACAATTTCATTTGCCTATCAACACTCATTTCTCAGTGCACTTTATTAGAATATTAAGACATTTAACTTATTGCATTCCCTAGTACTAAAGTATTTTTTTTTAAGTTAGCATTATTTAAAAAATAAATCAATAATATGGCATAATAGTTTTTTCTCTTTTTATCATTACTTTTTTTTTCTATTCATGAATGCATCAACAGTTTTATTTATGTCTAAAAAATTAACAACATTAAATTAAATAAAGTTTATGTTCATATACTTGAATACATGGACTACCCTACAAGAATTAAATTATTACCAACAATAATATCATACAACTTTTTCATATCGATTTTCACATACTTCTAAAACAATGTATCATCATTCACTTTTGGAGCCATCTACTATGAGGTTGAATAAACAATTGATACCATATTATAAAAAACTTTTAAAATTCTCAATCTCAAGCTAGATTAATTTCCTGAATATAAGTAAGTAAAGGGTGGCTGCAATGTATATATGTTTATTAGTTGCAACCTTGAATTATGGTCTTCACTGAAAAAAGCCAGAAACTAGTCATAAAATTAATACAAATATTCTTATATATATTTAAATACATGTATATTGTTTATACTAAATTTAATGTAATTATTAGGGACTTAAACTCAGACCTTTGAACTCCCCATAGTTATTCAATCCATCTTATAGAACTGATTCATAAAATAGCATACATGTGAAAAAAATAAATGTTCTCCAATATACATATTTCATGCTGAACTAGCACTTATCTGTTGGTCCAGATCACAATCTTCATGTATATTGTCTGCACTAAATTTAATGTAATTATTAGGGACTTGGAATCAGATTTCCAAACTCATCATAGCTATTCAATTCATCTAATACAATGGATACATGTGACCATATACATGTGAAAAAAATAAATGATCTCCAATATATGTATTTAGTGCTGAATCAACACTCATCAGTGGTCCAAATTACCATTTCCAGCACATTTATACAATCACTTCTCAGTTTTCACTAAAATAGCAAACCTTCAAACTGTAAGAGACAATTTTCAATCTTCTGCACTCTCTAACTCTTCAATCATCCATATCATTGAAAATCTGAGGATGAAACAATCAAAGCCTTCATGACTGACCCCTCACACGCATGACCTTAATATGTCATTTAATTATACAGAAGAGGAATGGCAGAACACAAACTAAATATGTAATATCAGTTGTATAAGATGAATTGGATAGCTCTGGGGAATTTAAAAGTCTAAATTCAAGTCCCTAATAAGTACACTAAATTTAGTATAGATAATATACATGCATTTAAATATTATATATTTAGCCTGTATTCTGCACATGCCTCTTCTGCATAATTAAATGAACATATTAAGGGACCCTATGTTATGAGGAGACAGATTGACTTAAGGGCAACTTGGGTCATCAAGGGCTTTGAGCATTTTAATCTTTGGATTTTCAATGATAGCTGAAGATTTAGAGAATGGAAAAGGTTGAAGCTTATCCATTAAGGGTTTAAGATGTGCTATCTTAATACAAACTGGACAATGATTGAAAATATATGTGTTGGAGATGGTGTGGACTAACTGATGAATACTGATTCACCATGGACTATGTATATTGGAGATCAGTTATCTTTATCACATGTTTGTGGTCACAGGTATCAATTTTATAAGATAGACTGGATAGAGGTGGGGAATTTGAAAGTCTGAGTTCAAACAGTCTCTAATAATAAATGTATACATATATAATTAGATATAATATATATATATATATATATATATATATATCTATATATATATATATATATATATATATATATATATATATATATATATATATATATATATATATATATATATATATAATTTTATAAAACATTCCACTTATGCATATGTAAAATATTATATTTATCAAAAGTATATATGTCATGTATTGTTTATATAATCATATTTATTGTTACATAATATGGTTTTTTTAAGTTCCTTTATTTATGATGTTTTGTGCAGGTTCCTAGGTTCTTTAGATTTTGAGTACCAAACTTCATAATATATAAGACAACATTTTAATATAAAACCTTATTTAATTTATTGTTTTTTTGTTCAGATCTGAATGTACTGAAAAAGTCTTCTAGTTGTTTTGCCTTTTTATTTTACTATTGTTTTTATTTTTTTTTATATCTCATGCTGATAATTACTATTCATTTGATTGTTTATACTTTTGCACAAATTGTGTATACTACAATGTAATAACTTATTGAGATTAATTACCACTATTATCCTAGTAATAATAATTATAATGTTTACAGGTTAAGCATTCTTGATAAAATATTGAATGTGTGATTGAAAATTATCAATATAATTAAATTCTAGTTACAGATACTAAGGATAAAAAGTAAGCAGTTTATAAAACTAACAAATGTTTGCATAATAATTATATTTAGTGTAAGACATTTATATTAATACTTTATTTAAAATATTATTTTTTGAGTGATAAAGAACAATTATGCAAATGGACAAAATATTAATATATTATTTAAATATCATTGTTGTTAACTCTAGATTTAGGATACTAATTTATGCTACAGTATATAACTAAGAGTGAGAAGTGTAATGATCAATGAAAAAATGATATTATGGAATGGTATTAACTAATCTAAGGAAGTGGTAAATATAACATGAAGTCAAAAATTGTTGGACTCTAGATGCCTAAAACTCATAAAAAGTATTGTAAATATTCTTGTTTTTTAAAAACATATTCCTAGCAATAAAAATTTGCTGAGATATAATTATGTTAAATGTATTGAATTACTTATTATCTAAAATTTTTAAAAAAAAAACGCAACCATTTTTATTTGAAGAAAAAAACAAACATAACTGACTAATTATTTAAACTTCAAGAAAATTTTGGTAGATTTTTTGAATTATTTTTTTAAAAAAATCATAAACTATATTTTAATTTTTAGAATTTGTAATAATTGATTACTGTTAGTAAAATTTAATTGGGTGCACAAAATTATTGATTTTGGAAATGCAATTACAGTTTTAACTATGCTAATTATAGTTTATTAATTTTCATGTATAGATAAATACTGCATTGAATTTTGTACCTGCAATTTAATCTTCTTTTATTTAAGTAACTTTATTGCATGACTTTTTTTAAGTTGTTTTATTTCTTATACAGATTTGTAAGTTCTTTTATTTCTAACTTTTTTAACAGCATTTATATAATATTTTTTCTAAAGTCTATTATTGAAATATTTTGTAATATTTGCAACCCATCTTTGCCATTGTTGATATTAATAACTGCCATATCCCTTATTTGATAATAATCTCAGATATCATACAAAATAAAATACCATGAAAGAATTTACTAATAAATATTTATAACATGTGTTAACTTATTTTTAAGTTTCAAATCAATTACTTAAAAATATTTTCAAAAATATGTATTTTTTTTTATTTATACTTTTTTTAGATATCAACAACGTGATAAATATATTCTGGCATTGTTTTCAATACATTTTCTATATTTATTTGAAATTCTTATAGTCAATTTTAAAATGCAACATATCATTTTGTCTCTCAGTATTTATTTTAAATAGTGTTTTTTTAATCTAGAAAATTAATCTACATTAATCCAACATCAAACCTAGAATTATTAATACTTACTTTTAAACAATTATTATTTAAATCATTGAATGTTCCTTAAAATTTTTTTAACCCATACATTGTTATGTTCAAAACCATAAATAATAAAGATAAAAATAAAAATCTTGAATTAATACTGACTATATTTCATAATGATAACATGAAGAGAGTTCTCATATTTTCTTAATCAAATTAGTGATTATCTTAGGCATGATATTTTTTTATTATTGCAGTTTATATCAGATTTTGTGATGTTATATATACATTCAATAACCAACAAAAATCATATTATATTAAAGCAAATGAAAGGAGTCACTTTATGATTATATTTAGTAAGAGCATACAAACATAATTTAGGATTACTGTAAATAATCCTGGCAGCAGTTATTTTAAGTAAACGATTCAAAATTTTGTTTAGAACTACAGGTACTAAATTCTAGTAAATCCCATTTTTTTAACCTTATAAACATGTCTTTCTATATTTTTGAAAATTTTTTTTTCCATAAATGTTAAACTATTGTAATAGAACAAAAGCAAAGAAACTCCTGCTTTTTATGTTCTAGAATGTTACATTGTTCTTGTTTACTCTATTCTCCAAAAATTGGATGATCTTAAGCATATTTATCTGGAAGATCTACATTAATTATGAGATTTTATAAATAATGTATTATAAAGTTCGATGCTATCTTTAACAACCAAGGTATTAATTAAAAGCAGGTATGAAATATTTACTATCTCTGTATTTGTTTATTTTTTATAAATTCAGTTATTCTTCAAGTGCTGTAAAGGCTGCTTATCCCTTCTATATGTATGTAAATGCATTGTCCTTTACATGAGGGGTCAGAGTGACTTATGGCCAACATGGATAGGATGAGAAGGTTGGTGCCAATGTGGACTTTGAATGTTTCATCATTAGATTTTCAATGTAATGGATGGCTAAACAGTTGTGGAGTGGAATGGATTGAAGTATGTCCATTAAAGTATAAAGAACGGCTATCTTAATATAAGCTGAGCATTGATTGTATATATGTGTGGAGATGATAATCTGGACCAACTGACGAGTGCTCGTTTATCACAAAATATTGATTATTTATCATTTTGACATGTGTGTGTGATCAAGTGTGTAGCAGTATGAGATAGCATGGATAGTTGAGGGTCGTGTGATAGTCTGAGTTCAAACCGCCTATATATTACATATTGGAGTGCAGGTATGAAAAAGCCTGTACTGTAGAAAAAATTCATATACATAAAATAAAAAGACATTTTTAACTATTTTAAAACAAATATACGTGATTTTTTTTTTTAAAAAAAAACAGTCATTGCTATATAATACTTATTATTTATATACACACATTTACAGACTCATAACTTACTCATTATATTGAAAAAAATGATTAAAAAAATCTTACATATATGTGAGGGATTGTATATGTATAAAACATCTGAATAAATGATTTACTGTATTTATGTTTAATAGAATAAGCAAGTATAAAAGTTTATTGTTAACTCGTTTTTTTTATGCAGATGTAAATTCAAAAATTTTAATCAAATATTTTCATTTTGAATAATGATTCAAAACTCAAACCACAAATTAATTGATTTTTATTTTCATTTGCTTCCCTACCAAGTCATTATAATAGATAAAAGGACTTCGTGAATGATTTAGTATGACATCACATTTACTAATTGAATTTTAACATAAATATAAAAATGATTTTTTTACCTTGTATTTTTTGAATACAAAATGCATATCTTATCATAAATACAAAGAAAACAAAATCTTTTAAATAATTTGTTTTATAATTTTTTAAACAATAACTTATTTTTTTGTATTTTAACAACTATTGTGGTTTGAATTAGTTCTGAATGAAGTCTGATATTACATTTCTTT
This sequence comes from Epiperipatus broadwayi, assembly GCA_028023455.1. NCBI lineage: Eukaryota > Metazoa > Onychophora > Udeonychophora > Euonychophora > Peripatidae > Epiperipatus > Epiperipatus broadwayi. Next base: position 166,314 of record JAQFVV010006398.1, read on the forward strand.
TATATGTAATTCACAATAGTAACTTCAATTTATTGAAATGTGAATATATAATAATTAATAAACTTTAAATTTGAATGAAATAAAAGGTTGTAGATAAATATTACGTGCCCAAAAACTTTTGTAAACATTTTTAGATGTGTTTTATTCTTACTAATATAAATATTACATATAAAAAAATTCTACAGTATAATTTTTAAAAATAACATGATAAATTTTTGGTAATGTTCCTAAACCTTAATGTAGAATCAATCAAAATTGAATTAAAAATATTTATCTGTTATTAGGAAGATGGAGGTTATAAACAAAAAAAGGTTAGCTTTTGATTGTGTAAATATTTATCACAATAGTTTTCAACTTTTATATAATAGAGAAGCTAGGTTATAAATGCTGTCAATTTGTCATATTAGTCTAAAATTGTAATATTAATTTATTTAATGAATATATTGTTAACAAAATGTATTCCATAGAGATTGTGCTAATGATTTATTTATAGGCACCTAACTTTACAAATTTCCAAAATTATTCTAAGATTCTTACCATACTTCCACATATTTTACAATATTAACCACATACCTCTATTATTATGGACATATTTTTTACTAGAGACCTCACAATAATCACTTCTTATACTAAAACGATGGTCATTATAGGATACAAAAATGTTCACATACCTGCATATTATACACATACAAATTTCCTTATTTTTACAAATTACTGAATCTTTAATTTTATTGAATAAATGTTTAATAGGATAGAATTGTCAGAAAGACTTTTCTAAAATTATTACTAAATAATTATATTTTCTCGATATACCCCTTTGAACTAATGAAAAGTAAAATTTAAAACATAATATTCTCATAATACAGAGTAAATTTTGCATATATCAATGATTTTAGAGAACAAAATAAAAGTAATAACATTTTATTGAAAGAAATATTTTCATTTTTATAAATGCACTTAATAGCCACCAATCTAGCAAACCTTTTTTTAAAAACATAAAAATCAAAGATATCATGCTAAACCATCATTCATCAAAGGATTCAAGTCATCATCTTCTCACATATACCATCATCATATGTGCAGTATTTATCAATAGAAAATTATAACATTTTGAACTCAGACTTTCATATGACCCTTAACTATTCACACTATCTCATACTGCTGACACACTTGATCACACACATGTCGAAAAGATAAATAATCACCAATATATGTATTTTGTGCCAAACCAGCATTTATCAGTTGGCCAAGATTATCATCTCCACACATATATACAATCAATGTTCAGCTTATATTAAGATAGCCAATCTTCATACTTTAATGAACAGGCTTCAATCTATTCCACCTCACAACTCTTCACCCATCCATTTTCATTGAAAATCTAATGATGGAACTCTGAAAGCCTACATTGGTGCCAACCTTCTCATCCTATCCATGTTGCCCATAAGTCACTCTGACCCCTCAAGTGCAGGACATAATTCATTTACATACATATATGAGGGATGGACAGCTTACAGCACAATATTTTAGTATATGAATTTTTTCTATAGTACATGCATTTCATACCTGCACTCCAATATGTAAATGTAGGGGGATTGAACTCTGACTTTCTTATGACCCTTAACTATCCACACCATCTCATACTGCTGATGCTCTTGGTCACACACATGTTGAAAATATAAATAATCATCAATATACATATTTTATGCTAAACCAGCACTCATCAGTTGGTCTAGATTATCATCTCCACACATATATAAAATCAATGCTTATATATGTGTGGAGATGATAATCTGGAACAACAGATGAGTGCTGGTTTAGCACAAAATACCCATTTTGGAGATTATTTATCTTCTTGACATGTGTGTGATAAAATGTATCAGCAATTTGTGATGACATGATAGTTAAAGATCATATGAAAGTCTGAGTTCAAATGCCCTATATATTACATATTGGAGTGCATGTATAAAAAACCTGTACTATATAAAAATATTAACATTTTGATATCAAACTTACTCCACTTACAACTTTGAGAAGATCCACTCTAGATAAATATAATAATTGATTATCACTATCCATTTATTAAGCAAGACATTAGCCCTAATCCAGGTGTAAATTTATTCTAGATAAATACAATAATAATTATCAGTAATCATTGTTGCATTTATCTAGAGTGGATCATATCAAAGTGGTGTGTGGTATAAATTTGACCTTATAAGTCAAAATGCAACAGTTTCATTGTATATACAGGTTGTATCTCATAATTAAAGACATAAACTAGAAAATAACTTTTTGTTTCTAAATTACAGTATTATGACTTTAGTCATACAAAACACTGAATATCAATTGGTATAGAATTAGTAGACCATAATCTCCATACACAATATCTTAATGCCAAGGCCTTCAACAGATAATGCACAGTCTATATTGAATCCACTGATGAAAAACAGAATAAATATAATCAATTTTATACAATAATGAAACAATATTGATTTTTTTTTTTTTGAAAATAATCTTGTAGCAATAAATAAAACCTACATTCGCCTACATATCATAAATGCGTATTTATGAGTTTATTTGGGCTTTTTTTAAAAAAAAAAACTCAAGATTTTGTAATTATTTTAAGAAAAATGTTATCCTTTTAGAAGAAATTAATTTAATATATGTTCTTGTCACTTCATGAGGCATGCAGATTATTTAAAAATCATGACAGAATATTTTGAAATATATTGAGTTTTGTGTTTGTTTGTAAGATTATAAATATTTTTATTAAATCAAATAAAAATTCATTTAAATATTGTCGTTTATTTTAAATGAAATTATGTAGAAAGTAATGGCTGCTCTAATGCTCATAAAAAACAAATCTTGTTTATTACTTTTTATCAATTCTTATAAAAACAATATTAGAAAAATGTAAAATTATCATTTGTTGAGTATTTAAAATGATTTCATGTTATTGCTATTAATTGTGTCAATCAATCAATTACTAGTATTCTGTATTATGGACAACTTCAGAGAGCAGTCATATCACAAATTCACTTTTCCATTGTGTTCTTTTTATTGTTCAGCTCTCCAATTTCATGTATCTCTTTGTATCTTTATATAATCCATCAATATCAATCTTTTTCATGTTTTACTCTTGTTTTCACTCACTACTCCTTCCAAAACATCTTTCATTAAACTATTCTTGCATTTTAATTTATGGTCAGTCCAGTTTATCTTTCTATTTCTAATTTCTTCAATCAATATTATTTTTTTATTTACTATTTTTAATCAACATGTTTTAAAACATGAAATTTGCTATTTAATAAAATATATTTTTTTACGATACATTTCGGTAGATCGATCATTTGTGTGAGATATAAAACATCACAAAAATGTAAAATTAAACAAATATTAACCATGAAATTATCTTGCATTAATTAAACATCTGAATGTTATTTCTAAAGTTGTTTATATATATATATATATATATATATATATATAAGTTCACAGAGGGCAGTACTGGACTTATTAACCATGTGAGGTGATTTAATTGCTTAATATTTGTATATTTATTTCAGTATAGCGTTATGCAATGGGATTAGTATATATATATTATAATGATCCAGATTTAGTGATTAACGTCATCTGCACTACAGAGCACCATCTAGGCATTTGAACCTAGAAAAATTTATATAGTAGGCAGATACATAAGTTAAAAAAATATTTATTTTATATATTTTGATTCCGGTCGTTAGCCCATTGTCACTAGCTCAGTGGAACGGCAGAGATTTATATTTACAATAAATTCTTATCTAAGAATATTTTAAAAAAAGAATAAAATAAGCCACTGCCAGTAATTAACATACAAACATTTATTTACGCACATATATATAAAATTTAACATTTTTATTTTAGTATGTTTATTTGAGATTTTAATTTGATTTTAGAATTTAAATTTACATTTTAATTTTTATAATATTACAAGTTTACATTTTAATTAAGTTTGCACAATTGGATTTATGAAAGTTTGTTTTATAATGTTGAGTATAGATCAGTTACATAGATTACATGATTAAAAACATTTCAAAATAAACATAACCGATCAAAATGCAAAGTCATTGATAAAGTCAATTGCAGAGGGAAATTTATAAGAACGCAATAGCATTCATCATAAGATGCTGCAAAACACCAATAACTTAAAAGACATCTGACATAAATACATCTTAGATACTCACCATAAGGTATCAATATTTACCGAATGTCTATATATTTTGATCAAATATGAAAACCAAAAACATAATTAACTGGTAATGAACCCATGCAAGCGCCTATACCCAACCTAAATTTAATGCATTTTTATTTAGAGTGTCGAATATGAATAGACTACACAGATTTGTCAAAAGTTTGCAGTCAAACTGGCACCAATCCATCTGATACATTTATGTATTCAATGTAGCATGAAAATACGACAACACAAAATACTATACTATCAGGAATGTACATCTGAACAGTAAGTAGAGTTAGAGAAGACATTGTCTCTCCACCAACAGGAATGCAACAACTGTTGGTGAGTAGAACAATAAACAAAAAACTCCATAGGAATGGACTGCAATCCTTTGCCAACTTACAAACCCATCCATAGGCAAACAGAAGGTGTGTGGCATATATATGCAATCCTGCCCATAGCGGATCTCATACTACATCTACTCATTACACAAATATATCCAATCCATTGAGCTAATTCAACTATGAAATGAATAACCTAAGATTACCCTCCCTTAAACTATATATATATAGCTTTACAAATCTATATAGCCATTCACGCCTGACTTAAATTTAACATTTATATAATTAGTTTAACGAAAAACAGAAATCATAATAAAACTTAAAGAACAAATAAATAAATAAATGGAAATGATTTTACAAAAAAAATACATTAAATAAAATTATCACTAATTAATAAATAACATTGGTCAGATAGGATTCTATTTCTTAATTATTTTAAATACGGAAAGTTTTTAAATTAATGTTCATTAATTATAAAGTTCTTACGGTTTTAAACAGTTCATCTTTATCTGTTGCTTGCCATTTGAATGTGAATTCCCACACTGTCCTAAAAAGATTGGTTGAGTTAGCCATTGTTTTTTTATTTATCCAGAGGTCTTTTAGTTTAGCTGGTTATTAATGTAGAAAAAACAATGTCATTTCTTTTTTTTTTTAACAAAACTGAAGGGATTGAAGAGTGTGTCTTTTCAATCCCTTCTCCTTCAACTCCGCACTAATACATATAGTCACATCATAATAACTCACTAATAATTTCCAAACTTTTCCTTTTATATTAATTTTAAGGATTCAATTTACATTATGTCATCAATGATGATGATCCTTCAATTGAGGTCCGATTTCCCTGATGGATTTCTTTCATTGTCCATTCTGTTCTTATTGTTTTTCCTCTCCTATTTGACTGTTGCTTATACATTTAAATGCCCAAGGCTAGATTACCTTGACTGATTAAAATAATTATTTCCATTTTCTGATTAATTAATGTGTTTTCAAACTTAAAGATATATTTTTATCTCTAAATCTTTTTGAGTCTTTTGTTTTTAAAATACCTTTTCTATTTTTAATAAAGTTTTATTTTAATAATTTTTTTCATCTGTGCGATTTTATATATATATGAGATTAAGGTAGATTTTTTTAATTTTCAATTTTTAATTCTTAAAAAATAATTTTTTATTTGTGAACTTTTATTCTTTTTATGTTCACTTATAAAAAAACAATGTAACATATGTATGTGCCTGTTACAATATATATATATATATATATATATATATATATATATATATATATATATATATATATATATATATATATATATATATATATATATATATATATATATATGGGTTCACTAGATGGAGCTTACCACTAGCACCAAATAAGCTTTAATTATAAGTGCAAACAGAGAAAGAATTTAAAATCTCTATCGTACTATCCTTATCTCCATATCAGTTGGTTTTGAGCTTAATGGCTCACATCAGTGAAGAGTTAGGATTTCAGAAACTAGATCTAAATCTCCAACTCAATGCACTTATTTAATACATTACTATCAGTTTGAAAACTTGAATTTTTCAGAAACATATTTTTTTTTCAAATCTAGCTTTACAAACCAGATGGCTATATGAGTCTGAATTTAGTTCAGTTTCACCATATATTAATAGCTAAAGCAATATTACATTGCAAAAGCCTTCAAGTGTACACTTATAATAATTAATAAAACTTATAATAATTAATAAAAACAAGTCACAGATTGTGCAACTTGCCTTTAAGCTTGTGCTAAAATGTACACCAGATGGAGCTTACCGCTAGTTCCAAACAAGCTTTAATTATAATTGCCAACTGAGAAAGAATTCAAAATCTCTATTGTACTATTCTCATATCCAGTTCAATTCATTTTGAGCTTAATCACTCACCTTTGTGAAGAGTTAGGATTTCCAAAACTAGATCTAAAACTCCAACTCAGAACACTTATTTAATATATTACTATCAGTTTGAAAACTCGAATTTTTCATAAATTTCTTCAAATCTACCTTTACAAGAGATAGTTATATGAGTCTGAACTCAGTTCAGTTTCACCATATATTAATAGATAAAACAATATTATATTGCAAAAGCCTTCAAGGGTACACTTATAATAATTAATAAAACAAGTCACAAATGGTGCTACTTGCCTTTAAGCTTATGCTAAAATGTTCCCTAGATGGAGCTTACCGCTAGCTTCAAACAAGATTTAATTAAATGCCACTGAGGTGAACCATTAAGCTTGAAACCAATTGGTCTGGAGATGAGGATAGTATGATAGAAATTTTGAATTCTTTCTCTGTTGGCACTTATAATTAAAGCTGTGATGTGATGTATGTGTGATAGGTTGAGATGTATTTGGCTTCTCCTTAAACGAAGTCAAAAATATCTCAGCAACTATGCCCAGATAAACATGTTAGCTACTTTATTTTCCATTCCCTACTCTAAGTCTTCCCATATTCTGCCTCATCCCATTTCCACAACATAATCTTTGTCAACTCTATGGCCTTTAAATCTAAATCCCCCTTATCTTTTCGCAAACCCAGCATAAAAACTACTATCTCACTTTCTGTATTGTCACTTTGTTCATATCTATTCTCCCATAACTTCATTATGTGTACCCTTTCTGCTTTAAAGCATTTACATTCAATCAACAGATACCTAATATTTTCTATACCTTCCTTACACAATTTGCACACTAAATCACCTATAGTTTTCCATTTACATGTATTGTTTGGAGCTAGTGGGAAGCTCCACTAGTGAACATTTTAGCACAAGCTTGAAGGCAAGTTACACAATTTTTGACATTTTATTATATATATATATTGTGCACTTTTAATTAGCTCAGACTATTCTATAATAGGATTTTGGTGTATAATTTTAAATTTTACAAATCCAATAATATTTACTTATTAAAAGAAGACAATAATGAAATATTAGATCATAGGGTTTGAACTTGAATTTAGCTAATAGAAATTTATAAATGATTTTAACTCAAAATACATATAGAAAATAACCTACAGAGTCATATATATATGCAGACAGATGAACAATTAATATTATTTAGTATTTAAAACCAGTGAAGTTTAAATTGTAATTTTATAAATACAATGCATCACAAAGAGGAATAATTATTGTTTGTGCGCATTTGATTTTAAAAATAGAAATTATTTATCTTCAAATCTTGCTATATTCAAAAGTAAATAAATAAGGTTTAATTTTACAAAATACTGATTTAAAATTAAAACAGTAAATTCTATCTTTATTTAATTTCTAAAAATACTGTATTTCAATATTTTTTAAAAATGGAAAATCGGTCATTTTAAAATAATAAACCAAAAACTTTCAAAATAAATAATTGTTTCATAGAAAAAAGTGGGAAAATATTAGCCAATCAAACAGTTTCAAACAATCTTGGAATATGAAATTCAGGAGAGGGAGGTAAAAAAAAAAAGAGCTTCTTGATGGTAAAGTTTAAGTAACTAAGTTTTTTTTGTCTTTGTGATATTTTTTTTAAAAAAAACAAAGTTGGATTAAAATTCCTAAAACCTTATGATTTACAACTCTACATCAATATACATGGATAATTATACGCTCTGTTGTTAAAATAATGGAATAAATTAATTGTTTTTCTACTGGACAAGTCAATAATCGGAATTCCCAATAATCTCTTGAAAATTAATAAGTATTGAAGAAATAATCGGAGATGAATAATCAACAAATATATTCATGGAAAAATAACAATAATTGTGCCATAGGGAAAATGAACTGCAGTAATACACAAAAGGCAATAAATAAATACCATAAATATCCAGTAAAGATAGACAAAAGAATAGTAAATCTCTTGGAAACAGTTAAGTATATATATTTAAAATTCAATGGAACTAAATTAGTAATAAATGAAAAGTGTTCATTATTATTTTGGATGTATATAAAATCATAATTACAATGTGAGATAGAATTATTTATTTGGAGCCAAAAAACATGACACCACACATTCTTAATTGAAATCATAAGTGTGCCTTTTATTATAGAGAGAAATATGTATCATCTAAAACAAGTAAGGCAAGCCACAAATAAATTTTATTAATAAACAAAGAACAAAATGAAGGATTATTGTTGCAGTAACTCAAATACCTCGCGCGAATCTTCGGATAAGCAGAATCTTCAAAAAATAAGGAAAAATAAAAACGTTCTAATAAGTTTATGGAGTGTAGAACAACTAGAAAATTTAAAAGTGTTCTTATACTTTAGCTGAGAGTTTAAAAGATAACTTCTTTCTAATGTTGGTATTTATATTTTTAATCTACGATTTGTTAGTATAATAGGGGAGGGGAAGAGAACGAAATCATTTAATATGGAATTAATTCAAGTGTTGTTATATTAATAGTTATTTAATAATTCGGTTAAGTTTAAAGATTATGAATCCTTTAAATAAACAAATATACTCGATAGTTTAGTATGAAAGGGTATTTAAAATGATATATACATATTCCAAAGAGCACGTTATATTTACATGTAAAAATGGATAAACTAAAAAAACAATGATTTTGTTCTTATGTGAAAGATAAAAGTTGTAATTTTGTTTGCTTACCAACCTCCAGAATTATAACCCTATGTTCTCATTTATTTTTTGTATTATTACTTAATCATCAAGTACTACTATTATGTAGAGGTTGAACTAACGAACCATGAATGGAAAAAAAAATGATTGTTTAATAAACTGAATATGTGATATATAGTTCACATACATAGGGATAAATATCTCAACATATAATGGGAAATCATTAGTTTTGTTTGATAATAATACTCCAAAGATTAATTTTCTGTTGTTATTATTATTATAATATATATGTATTATTTTGTTATGTTATTTTAAATTTAATATTAATGGAAATGTTTATTATCATTTGTAATGAATATTATTAAAATTATTGTTTTAAAAGTTTTATTAAATTCCAATTGCTGCATATCTTTTCTGGGCTCATTTTCACCACATCACACAACTTAAAATGTACAGGCAAAATTAAAATGAAAAGTCAATTCAATTTAAAGCAAATCTAACAGTTTAATAAGCATAAATCTCTTAGTAAATATTTTTTTTTACTTGTTACATGCTGCCTTGATCCCATAGGTCATTGATGACATTGCCAATTATTAAAGTGTATTTATTAATATAATATTAAATGATACATTAGTTATTAGTGAAAGTATTAGTGTTAATCACAGTTTAGTTAATATTATTTTAATATTCAGTATTAAAGAACATACATATAAAACTTGACTATGAATTTAAATTATAAGCCTTTCTTAATTTGTACACTATCCATGGAAATCTGTAAAATCCCTCTTGATATTCCATAGGTAGTATGAAGAATTAATAAATCAATGATTTTCCTGAGATCTCCTTATTTAAAAGGTATTCTTGTGATTATTGCCAATCTTAATTATTAAACATAATATGAATCAAAGTTTATCTGTAATTATCCAACAGATTAATTTAATGAGTGATTGAATTAAAACTTAATAGTTATAAATATAAAATAATATATTAGATATTATTGTTAGACATGAGAGTATGTAGATGCTTAATAAGGAGGAGTATCTGGGTATTCTTATGCCATTGAACAAGTATTTTGTATTTGTTTAATGTTAAGGGGATGTGATCTGTTTATAAGTAAACGAGTCTCATATTGATTATATTTAAAACATATCTTATTTTAGAAATGTTTACTCATGTCAAAGTAACATGGGATAAATACTAATCTTATCTAAATTCAATTGTTATAGTTAAAGAAAATGGTCGGGATATAGTAAGTCTGTTATTAGTACCTAGCCAGAGTCCAAGTAGGTCCTAATATAAGGGACTTGGAAACTCTGCTTAGGATCATACCACCTATAGATAGGCCACAGTATATAAACCCCCTTATGGCATCCATATGAGTGGCAGGATTAGTAAACTAATCATTGATTGTCATGATTGATTTATATAAAAAATGCCTAACACATTAATTGAATTATTAGACATAGTTCAAATAATAATTTTTATTTTTATTTTGTTAGAATATTAAATAAAGGCTAGTCTAATATGATTATGTGATCAGTAGGCAAATCATACATAGATTGATATAGTTTATGTATGAATAATTCATGTGGTGGGTGTGGTGATGATGTTGAGAAAAGAAAGTATGCAACTTGTTTATATGAATTTGAGGTTATTGTAAATAAATAGTTATAAATATGGTTTATGGTATCTAATAATAGATATCATGAAAATGAAATATAATTGATTTGTCAAGTTATTTGAGGGAGTTGTTGATTGTTGGAATAGCCTAGTAGAAAATATTTTTTTATGAAGTTGAACTAAGTCATATTTTTAAAAGAAAAAAATAGCAGAATGCTTTAATGAAAACGATTGTTTTTTTTTTTTCAAAAATGAGTGGAATGGAAAATTCAGAAAAAGAAGAAAATATTTGTTCTGTCCAAGAACAAGATTTCAAGGAGATGTTAGAAGTGGAAATAAGGATGGAAAAAGAAAGGGAGAGTTATAGGAAAGATAGAGAAATAAGAAAGGATATCCAATGTGAAGTTATAGAAGAAAAGAAAGTTGTTGTGGTGGAAGAGAAGAAAAGTTTAGATGATTTATTTGTATTGATGATAAACTAAATGAATCTTTAAATAAACAGTTAGAAGAGAATAGTAAAAAGTCAGAAGAAGATAATAGATTTTTAAGAAAAGAATTACTAGAAACTAATAAAGTGCTGAGTGAGAGGTTAGAATTTATGAATAAAGATATAGTTGAAAATCAACATGACATTAAGTTTATAAAAGGAGATTTAGAGAAAAAAATTGGAGAATTAAGTGAAAAGTTTGCACCAAAAGAAAATGTTATAGAGGTAGTAAAAGAGAAAATAGATGAAAAATTAGAGGGATACATTCATAAAGATGTTCAATCTCTCCAAGTCCAAGGTAAAGAAGACATCAAACAATGGACAGTTAGTAAAGAGGAACTGAATGTGAAGATACAGCATTTAGATGAAGCTTTAGGTACCGGTGTTAACGGTACACAGAATCAAATGGAATTAATGGAAAACAAATTTGAATTTTTAAGAACAGAAGTAAAAGAAGAAATGGATAACAGTACTCTAGAATTTAAAAAAGAGTTGGGAATAGGAATAGAGAAAAATTTACAGGTTATAAAATCTAACAAAACTGAAGATCAAAAATATCGACCTAAAATGGGAGAAAGGTTGAAAAAGTTAGAGAAAGAATTAATAGATCGAATAGAGAAGAATAAAAAAGTAATTGAAGAAAATAATAGCTCAAAAGAGATGAGTAATATAAACATTGATCAATTAAGAGAGGAGCAAAATAATTATATAGATAGTTTATTTGGTAAAATGAAATTGGAGGATAGAATACTTGATAACCATCCTAGAATTGAAAAAATTCAAGTACGCAATCATGACAGATGGAAAGATGTAAAAGACTTATTGTGGTCATGGTATAATAAATTGATAAGTAAGCAAAAGAATTATGTAGATAGTTTCCTTGATAAAATAAAATTGAATGATGTAATTTTGGATATTTATTCTAAAAGTAAAATGATTCAAGTGAGTAATCGTGATCGATTGAAAAATTTAAAAGATTTAGGAAAGATATGGTACAATCAAATGTTTCAAAATGGACTGATTCTTTTTAATACGTTGCTATATGTAGATGCAAAGAATTGGTGGCAGTAGTTAGGCGAAATACCTAGTGAATATGAAGATTCTAAAAATATAGTGCTAGTTGGTTTTGGGGAATCTAACACACAAGCTCAAATCAGATATCAGATGATATCAGAAAAATATAGTAATCAGTCCCATAGTCTTGTGAAGTTTTTCCATAGGCAAGCTGTTACATTAAAAACTTACATTTCTTCCATATTGAAAGTTCAAATAGTAAGAGTAGACAAAATCTACCATATTTAAGTCAACACATTTTAAGGCTAGTGGATCAATATAATAGTAAAGATATCATAACACTGTTAGATATATTACAAGTTAGTGAACTTAATGTTGTTAAAATGGCTATGGATGTTCATGAGAAAATGAATTACCATATTGATGATATAGAATGTGAAGTTAAGATATTTCACAAAATTATGAACAGAGAACAATATGTTGATATCAAAAAGAGATTTGAATTGCAATTAAGTCAGCCTCTAATTCTGAATAGCCAGAAAAACATAAGTGAAGTTACTGCTATTTCAGACAGAAGGGGACACCAAGTTATAAATAAATTATTATAAGGTTAGGGAGGTCTTAGTGATTGTGTGTTCCTTATAAAATTCTAAAACAGATTGAAGAGAATGCTTTCCTGCTGTCAACTCCAGAAGGTGTTAGAGGAACATATAATGCCCGAAGCCTCATTCCCTATTCTGTAAGAGTCTAAAACAGAAGCTGTCAAAAGTAGTGTAATAGGAATTATCAATATAGTTATTGTGATATTTACAGTTTATTAATTTTAAGACAAATTAATAAACCTAATAGTAAAGTTAGTATGATATTTAGAGTTTATGAATGGTTCAAAGGCATTAATAGACTTGATAGTGAATTTCGAGAGTACAGGGAATTTTGTTCATTTATTTATTGTAGAAAGCCATGCAGTAGAAATCAATATAAAAGATTTTTTTTTTCAAAGGTTAAGTATTATAAAATTTAAAATTAAATGAAGGGGGGGGGATGTTGTGCACTTTTAATTAGCTCAGACTATTCTAAAATAGGATTTTGGTGTATAATTTTAAATTTTACAAATCCAATAATATTTACTTATTAAAAGAAGACAATAATGAAATATTAGATCATAGGGTTTGAACTCGAATTTAGCTAATAGAAATTTATAAATGATTTTAACTCAAAATACATATAGAAAATAGCCTACAGAGTCATATATATGCAGATGGATGAACAATTAATATTATATAGTATTTAAAACCAGTGAAGTTTAAATTATAATTTTGTAAATACAATGTGTTACAAAGAGGAATAATTATTGTTTGTGCGCATTTGATTTTAAAAATAGAAATTATTTATCTTCAAATCTTGCTATATTCAAAAGTAAATAAATAAGGTTTAATTTTAAAAAATACTGATTTAAAATTAAAACAGTAAATTCTATCTTTATTTAATTTCTAAAAATGTTGTATTTCAATATTTTTTAAAAACGGAAAATCGGTCATTTTAAAATAATAAACCAAAAACTTTCAAAATAAATAATTGTTTCATAGAAAAAAGTGGGAATATATTAGCCAATCAAAGAGTTTCAAACAATCTTGGAATATGAAATTCAGGAGAAGGAGGTAAAAAAAAAAAAGAGTTTTTGATGGTAAAGCTTAAGTAACTAAGTTTTTTTTTTACTTTGTGATATTTTTTAAAAAAAAAAACAAAGTTGGATTAAAATTCCTAAAACCTTATGATTTACAACTCTACATCAATATACATGGATAATTATAAGCTCTGTTGTTAAAATAATGGAATAAATTAATCATTTTTCTACTGGGCAAGTCAATAATCGGAATTCCCAATAATCTCTTGAAAATTAATAAGTATTGAAGAAATAATCAGAGATGAATAATCAACGAATATATTCACAGAAAAATAACAATAATTGTGCCATACTGAAAATGAACTGCAGTAATACACAAAAGGAAATAAATAAACACCGTAAATATCCAGTAAGGATAGACAAAAGAATAGTAAATCTCTTGGAAACAGTTAAGTATATATATTTAAAATTCAATGGAACTAAATTAGTAATAAATGAAAAGTGTTCATTATTATTCTGGATGTATATAAAATCTTAATTACAATGTAAGATAGAATTATTTATTTGGAGCCAAAAAATGTGACAAGACACATTCTTATTTAAAATCATAAGTGTGCCTTTTATTATAGAGAGAAATATGTATCATCTAAAATAAGTAAGGCAAGCCACAAATAAATTTTTATTAATAAACAAAGAACAAAACGAAGGATTATTGTTGCAGTAACTCAAATACCTCGTGCGAATCTTCGGATAAGCAGAATCTTCAAAAAATAAGGAAAAATAAAAACGTTCTAATAAGTTTATGGAGTGTAGAACAACTAGAAAATTTAAAAGTGTTCTTATACTTTAGCTGAGAGTTTAAAAGAGAACTTCTTTCTAATGTTGGTATTTATATTTTTAATCTATGATTTGTTAGTATAATAGGGGAGGGGAAGAGAACTAAATCATTTAATATGGAATTAATTCAAGTGTTGTTATATTAATAGTTATTTAATAATTCGGTTAAGTTTAAAGATTATGAATCCTTTAAATAAACAAATATACTCAATATTTTAGTATGAAAGGGTATTTAAAATGATATATACATATTCCAAAAAGCAGGTTATATTTACATGTACAAATGGATAAACTAAAAAACAATGATTTTGTTCTTATGTGAAAGATAAAAGTAGTAATTTTGTTTGCTTACCAACCTCCAGAATTATAACCCTATGTTCTCATTTATTTTTGTATTATTACTTAATCATCAAGTACTACTATTATGTAGAGGTTGAACTAACGAACCATGAATGGAAAAAAAAAGATTGTTTAATAAACTGAATATGTGATATATAGTTCACATACATAGGGATAAATATCTCAACATATAATGGAAAATCATTAGTTTTGTTTGATAATAATACTCCAAAGATTAATTTTCTGTTATTATTATTATAATATATATGTATTATTTTGTTATGTTATTTTAAATTTAATATTAATGGAAATGTTTATTATCATTTGTAATGAATATTATTACAATTATTGTTTTAAAAGTTTTATTAAATTCCAATTGCTATATATCTTTTTTGGGCTCATTTTCACCACATCGCACAACTTAAAATGTACAGGCAAAATTAAAATGAAAAGTCAATTCAATTTAAAGCAAATCTAACAGTTTAATAAGCATAAATCTCTTAGTAAATATTCTTTTACTTGTTACATGCTGCCTTGATCCCATAGGTCATTGATGACATTGCCAATTATTAAAGTGTATTTATTAATATAAAATTAAATGATACATTAGTTATTAGTGAAAGTATTAGTGTTAATCACAGTTTAGTTAATATTATTTTAATATTCAGTATTAAAGAACATACATATAAAACTTGACTATGAATTTAAATTATAAGCCTTTCTTAATTTGTACACTATACATGGAAATCTGTAAAATCCCTCTTGATATTCCATAGGTAGTATGAAGAATTAATAAATCAATGATTTTCCTGAGATCTCCTTATTTAAAAGTTATTCTTGTGATTATTGCCAATCTTAATTATTAAACATAATATGAATCAAAGTTTATCTGTAATTATCCAACAGATTAATTTAATGAGTGATTGAATTAAAACTTAATAGTTATAAATATAAAATAATATATTAGATATTATTGTTAGTCATGAGAGTATGTAGATGCTTAATAAGGAGGAGTATCTGGGTATTCTTATGCCATTGAACAAGTATTTTGTATTTGTTTAATGTTAAGGGGATGTGATCTGTTTATAAGTAAACGAGTCTCATATTGATTATATTTAAAACATATCTTATTTTAGAAATGTTTACTCATGTCAAAGTAACATGGGATAAATACTAATCTTATCTAAATTCAATTTTTATAGTTAAAGAAAATGGTCGGGATATAGTAAGTCTGTTATTAGTACCTAGCCAGAGTCCAAGTAGGTCCTAATATAAGGGACTTGGAAACTCTGCTTAGGGTCATACCACCTATAGACAGGCCACAGTATATATATTAGAAAACCACACCAATTGTTTTATATAAAGAATTTGAAAGGTTATGTAATATTATATTCAGAAAATGATAAAGTCAATACACACTTTGAGAATGATGTCATGATATTATAAATTAAAGGCAAATGTTTGATGATCAATAAGATGTTTTAAATAATATTTTGTAGAATATGAACTATTTTATCTAAATAATGTTATTTTCTGATAAAATGCTGCCTTATAAATATCATTTTTTGTTAATTATAAACATAAAAAAGACAAACGTAATATTAATAATTTTTCCAAATTATAAATACCAATAATGGTATCCACATTTGTATAGTTTTGAAATTTTATGTCATGCATGTCATTATGTATTGGATTAATTTCACCATTTTGAAAAAAATAATTAAATGCATCTAAAAAATTCTAACTTTATTTAAATTTTTCAATTACAGTCAATTGTTAGAAATAGCACATAGATTATTATATAACACAATTTTTCAAAAGGTATTCTTCTCTTTTATATAACACAATTTTTCAAAAGGTATTCTTCTCTGTTTTTTCAGTGATATCACCATCTCAAATTTTCCAACTCTATGTAATGCATTAAGATTATGAGAGATATATTTGTTATAATTAGTTGAAAGAAAAAGAATAAATTAGACATTTTGAATATTATAACATAAAAATTTAACAGTGATTATGTAACATCCAATGATTCAAGTGCAGATCGAATACAATAGAATATTCAATTGATGGATTTGTTTTTTTAAGTTCTTTTTTTACTCCAGTCAGCTAAGAACAAATTCAAAAACATTTAGCTCTTTAGTTCACTGCCTTGCACATGTCAATAAAAATGATAATAAATGAAGTATGACATTTGATTACTGCTCATTATATTATTAAAAAAATCTAAATTGAGGTCGTTTGGTTTAAATTTTTATGGGAAGAAAATAGTAATAATAATATTAAAACAATTGTTGAAATAACTTTTGCCTAAAATTAGACATTACGATCGATAATGATGATGATGTTGATGACATATGTATATATATAAAGAAGACAATAATCAAGAAAATATATTATAAATACGAATGTGTTTCATTTAAATAAATAATTTTATTAACAGATGTTCTTTAAAATGTCTTTAACCAGCTTGTAATTGACAAATGCATTCAGAACAACTCATTTCATTATGTCTGAGCACTCTCAAACTCTAATCCAAGTTTGAAAATCAAAGACAGAGATGAACTTGATTAGTAAGAAAGGAATGAAAGCTTTTAAAGTAATTAAATAGGAAAAGGCAAGACTTTCCTGAAAATACAATTCACTTCATCATGGACATTTTGAAATAAAGAAATAGCTTTTTACATTACAATACATATAAGTTATAATCTTCATAAACTTTAAAAAAAAGTTGAAAAAGTTTTTTTACGCTTTTCTTGGTATTAAATCCCAAATAATAAAAGTTTATCTATATTTTGAAAAAAAAATAAAAGGCTGATTTCTGTTTTTCTACAATTATTGATTGCTTAAGCTTCTAATTTTACTGTTCGTTTTACTGCTGAAAATATAAAAAAGGAATAGCGCAGTATTTAGATTTTCAATTAAATCTAACAGTAGAATATTTTAAAACATATTCTTAGTGTTGTGCAAGATAAGAATAGGATGATATATTTAAATATAATTTCATGTAGGGGGAGGGGGAATGTATTTAGCTAAATTGAATCAGTGAAGTAAAATGTTCTATCAAAAAGAAATTGTAGCATAAAGTATCTGGTCAAAATCTGTTTGCCAATAACCTTATCTTATTACAACATACACAATTCTCTCTTTCTCTCCCTCATGAACAGATTTTCTTAATAATAGAGTTAGTTTTCAATAATATCTATCAAAAATAAAAAGTCAAATAGAGTACTTAAACAGCCTATATATATATATATATATATATATATATATATATATATATATATATATATATATATATATATATATATATATAAATATATATATATATAATAAATGTAAAAGTTAATTTAAAGAACAATACATTCTTACAAAGCATATGCATATATAGAATATTCTAGAAACCAAGAAAATTGGAGAGGATGTGTGTGAATATTTATTTACAGATCTCGTTTAATAAAATACTAGTACTTTTAATATAGCCCTTCATGATTTAATGCTCTTGTAAAGTAATGAACTTAGACTATTCTAGATTTTAACTACAGTTTTATTTTTGTGTGCTAATGTCAGGTGACTCCCTAAGCTTATGAAAAGCTATTCAATTACTTGTTACATAATATATAGGGTATATGAACAGAGACTTTCACACGCCTCACCACTTACCACTCTATCTCATAACTTTGATACACTCGAACACGTATATGTTGAAAAGATAAATAATCACCAATATACGTATTTCATGATAAACCAGCAATTATCAGTTGTTCCAGATTATCATCTCTACACGTATATGCAATAAGTGCTCAGATATATATTAAGATACCCAATCTTAATACTTTATTAGTCAGGCTCAATCAACTCCATACTCCAACTCTTCAACCATCCATCCAATTGAAAATCTGATGATGGAAGGCTCAAAGGCCACCATGAGGCTGAAATTCTCATCACACCCATGTTGACCTAAAGTCAAGCTGATATCTCATGCACAGGATATAATCCATTTAATACATATATGAATATGTGATGGATGAGCAGACATCTCTACTATGTAATAACTGAAATACAGGTTTATTATATATCTGTATCAATATATATATATATATATATATATACTCAATATATATATATATATATATATATATACTCACCATCTATCTCATAACACTGATACCCTTGAACATATATGTTGAAAAGATAAATCTCAGCCTCAGGATGGCCTTTGAGCATTCCATCATCAGATTTTCAATTGGATGGACAATTGAAGAGTTGGAGTGTGGAGTTGATTGAAGCCTGTCCATTAAATATATATATATATATATATATATATATATATATATATATATATATATATATATATATATATATATATATATATATATATATATATATATATATTGTACCCTTACTTCTTGATATATAAAATAGTTTAAAATACAACTAGCTCAGTTACATTATTATGCTTCATTAAAATTTGCATATCTATCTTTAATATACTTTTATATTATCATATCTTAATTAAATAATTATATATTAAAATTATGAGACTGTGAAGTAAAGTTACAAAGTAATAAGCAGATTTACACTGAGTCAATATCTCCCAAGATACTGTCTCAATGGCATAAGAATACTACCACTACCTTATCATCTTACCACTACATCTATAGCATTCTTATGGCTTTTAAATGAAATAAATTATCTTTAATAATACTAAAATAATTCCTAACTTTTAACTTAAAATATAATTAAATAATCTCAGGTTCTTCTAAGCTGTTTTAAAATAATAATAACTCATGTAAATAAGTATGATGTGGGATTTTATATCAAACTTAAATACACCTAACTTATTTTAATAATAATAATAAATAATACTAATCTTAGAGTGTAATTTAATCTCATCTATTTCTATGATATAATCAATCATTAAATGAATAAACAATTATATGTATATCTTTTATTTCATATGGTATCTTCATTTTAAAATAGATCAAAATCTTATACTTAATAATCTGTGGCAATAAACAATATTGTATTCTTATAATGTGCATTATAATCATCTTATGACCATTGTAATATTTATGTTCATGTCAATCAATTCTTATAAAATAATGTTAAGCAAATATGGTATTCAATTCTAAGTAATAATAACAAATTCAATTTTGTGCAAATATTATGTTTATTTCAAATCATCTGATGTCAAAATGCTGAGGTGAAAAATAATGAAACTCGACACACTTTTAAAACAAATTAACAAATTTATTTACAATAACTTCAAATAAAATTTATTTACACTATTTACAGTTTATAACTTATGACAACAAATAAAATAAAAATAAGAAATACAAATATAAGAGGCTTACACTGTTATTAACTTATGTACTTAATAAGCAATTACACATTCCTTCAAATGCTATATTAATAATATTACAGTGTGTTTTTCTTAAACTTAGATTTTAAATAAATAGTTGTACTTTAATTACTACAAATAACAATATGTCAAGACTATTTATGTAGCATGTGTACATAATGTAGCTCTACCTATTAAATAACTACATTAATTAAATATCATTTATAATGTATTATCATGTATTCACTTTATTACTAGCATTGCTTAATATCTGTATATAAAATCAATATCTCTTTATAATGTAAAACAAATGATTGGCTATAATTATATTCCACCTAATGTAATTCCTGTTATATGTTTTATAAAATATGCATTCTATATCTGTATTATTCAAACATTAATATTTAAATCATTTATCAATTTTAAATTCATAAAACATTACATTAGATAAATTTTATGATTCCTTTCTGTGTAAAATCATTATTTTACCCTATGTGCTTTACTAACCTTTCTAATAAATTTCTATCTATAAAACATATTCTAAACTCATTTAAAACATTTTCCGGAAAACAAATATCAACTTCAAATAAAATATTCATTATCCAAATTACTCATACTATATTGTCTATACTTAGTAAACTTTTCAATCTAAATATAGGCTTCTACTCATAACGTAACTTAACTTATTCAATAAACAAAATACACAAAAATATAGACTTTTAAAATCCTTTTCTAAATTGCAAAAATAAAATAATTACTTAGATAAATAATAAACATCATTTTAATACTAAGCATAAATAAAAATATCAAAATTATTTACGAAAGAATCATATAATTATTTCTAAGCCTTTACATAATGTTGTATCATGTTTATATTATAAATTAAAAATTATGCATATTTTAATAAAGTTTGTTGTCAATATAATGTATGTGTTTTCATAAAATATTTATCCATTCATTCTACAACAACATAATATTCAGTTGATCTAAAGAAAAACATATTAAATTCATTAAAAATCATTATACAATATTTTTTACCATAATAATAATAATGTCCATTCTGCTATCCAGTATTCTTCGGAATTTGCAGCTTCATAAAATAAAAATCATTCACATTTTCACTCATAAACATTCATTAGAATATTCCGTGTTATATTAATTATAAAAATAAGTTTATGTAATTAATTATTATATTATTTTTAAGTTACTATTTAATAAATGTACCTAACCTACTTTTTAAAAGTTTAATAATATTTAAATTTTATGTTAAATAAATAAAATAAAATCATATTACATAGTCCATCGTCGATTTTTGTCCTACCATAAAAGTTCTAACAAATATCCTCCGTATAAAGTCAATAAAACACTATTTCCTGTTCCGTTGTATCACGTGTTTCTTGAAAGTTTATAATAAAAATGATAACGTTCTTTTTTTTAAAAATAAAAATAAGTTCCCCAAGAAAACAAAACAAAATTAAAAAATAGTTTATAAATTCTCTGGATCCAGTTCTTCATAGAATATTATTCAAAAAGTTATTATTTCAAAACTAAGTTATAATTTATAAAATTATCCTTCAATTATTTTAAATTAACTTAGTTTGGCTTGGCTTAGTTTAACTTGATTTGGATATCCATGTATTACTTGCGCATTTATAAATACCATATTCCGGTAAGAATTAATTTCTTCATCTATAACGTCCAGCGTTTAGATAACTTTAATAAAATAATTTTATTATATTACGATTTTTTAAAATACTTATACTTATAATATATTTGCCTTTTCAAATTATCAATCTCTAGTCTTTTAAGCATAAAGACTTAACAAGGCAAGTATTTATTTAAAATTACTACTGCATCTTATATCTTTCCTTAAGATACATATTTTACTTCTATAATTTGTCAAAATACTTTCTTTTACAGAAATATTTATATTTTTTTAAAATATCTATTAGTAATAGACAATAGTAATTTAACTTTTGAAAACTATTTTTAGTCCAAAATACTACTTTTCTCCATCTTGTAGTTTTATGTACTAATCCAGCGTCTGTTACTTCTATAGCATAAAGTTTCTGATATATTTCTCCGATACGTGATGTTTCCATTGATTATTTGTACGTAAATTGAGTTTCGATATTGAGAAGACGATAGGGAATTATTAAGATATCTACTGCATATTCATTATTTAAACTTTTATAAAATTATATACAATAACACTCTTATAATTTTAAAACTGATTCTTAAGAGCGTTTCTAAATTTACTTAGCTATTTTCTTAATAGCACAAACGACTTAGAAGTTTTATTGTAGAGAGACCCCCTCAACAATTGAATCCAGCTTATATACTGCCAGAAACTCCTTATCTGATTGGTAGGTTTAAACAATCAAAATTTCTTATTTACATATTTACCAACACAATATTAAAAATAAATAATAATGACTTATTTAATATTTAATATTTTATCAAATTCTTTTAAAACAATATTTATCATTTATTCAAATCTATTAAACATTCTTTTGAAATATTATTTCTCACTTGATTTAAATCTTAACTTTTATAAGATCATTTAAAATAAATTAAATCTTTTTAAATACGTTACATTTTTAAGACAATATTTTATAAAATCAAATTTAATACTTTACATTAATATCTTTATTTTTATCTCGTGATAACTCACGTATTATTTATAAATTTTATAACATGATTTTTTAAAATAATTATGCAACTTTATTAGACAACTTCCACGCATGTGTGTATAACATCTGTTCTCTATAACACAAGAACGCTTGTCTAAAAATAAACTTAACAATTGCTTTTTTAAAATAAATATTTATTTTTAAAATAAATAAGATATTATATCAGATTTTAAAATAATTATTTGATATGATTAAAATCAAATATTAATCTCAATTTAAGTACTTATAATTTAAAATATTTTTATTCACTTTTAACATATATTTTGAATTTAATAAATATCTTTGTCTAATTTTAACTTGTCTTTTAAATACTTTAGCTTCAAACATTTGTTATTAAATTTATTAATGCAGTATTACATCATAATCATCATCATTTTAAATATCTTCTCAATACCAACACAATTCACATATCAAACACTCATAGATTGCTTTAATTAAACTTATGGTAACATTACCACAAGCAAAGTCAACATCACACATTTAAAATACTTCTTAAATTTAAAATTTTCTACTAAATTAGCACAAAACTTAAATGGTGACCCATATAAAAGGGCACAATATATATATATATATATATATATATATATATGAAGATTGGCTATCTTTATATATATATATATATTCGAGCACTTATTGCATATATGTGTAGAGATGATAATCTGGATCAACTGATGATTGCTGTTTTAGCATGAAATACGTATATTGGTGATAATTTATCTTTTCAACATATATGTGTTCAAGTGTATCAGTATTATGAGATAGAGTGGTGAATGATGGTTAGTGTAAAAGTCTGTCGCTCATATACTCTATATATTACATATATTGATACAGGTATATAATAAGCCTGTATTTCAGTTGTTACATAATAATACAAACACATGTTTAAACCTTGCATCATGTGAGATAAAACAAATCTGTATGATGGATTCTTTGTTTGCACTTGGGATATGAGTCTCATAGTCACTTAGATATGTTAACTTTAAAAAAAAATGATTGTAGACTATATAAACCAGATAAAATAGTAATATTGAATAAGAGGAATGTGTAATGTAAAATCACAGATAATAAACTTAATTTAAAATGAAATATGTACATTATTAAGATTTTAAATAAATTATGGATGTTTTTAATAAATAACGATTTATCTCAGTAATCCTGGAATAATTATCATGTTAAAGTAAAAATAAAGGGCTTTAAAATAATTATGAATTACTCATTAATAGTTAAATGAATTATTTAATGTATAAATTGTAAAATCCGGTTTTATGGCTTTAGGAATATATATGACAAAATTATATATATATATATATAAATGCATATTAGAGGGATTTTTTTTTTGTTTAATTGGGAATGTAAGATTTAAATCAATATTACAAATTATAGTTTTGTTATGGGAAGAGAGTTTCCAAAAAAGTTTTTTTTTTTTTTTAATGTTACGAATGATAAGTTATTAATGTATTACCTTATATTGAAACAGATAAGAAAATATTAAAAATAATCAATTTAAAACAAATAAATCAAAACAAGAAAATGTATGAAAATATATATATTACAAAATAAAATTTCAAAATGTTATATATTGCATTTAAGGTACATTAAAATATCGTCTCCGGAAATAATGAATTTCAACTACTTTTCAAGTATTTTAAGGGATGGATTTACCTTTGTTTTCTATTACTAGTAGATCTAGAAGGTATATTGTTTGCCTCTAGGAAATTTGTTCAGAAGATGGTCTGAGTGCCAGATTAATAAACTTTGTTGGAGTAATTTGTATATTTTGTTTACAATTATATCAATTTGATGCAGTTTTTTTATCATCTACCAATTTTTATAACCAAGAAATATATGTTATATGTATAAATTTTACTCAATATCACTTGTTACTTTTATTATGGAAGCAAAATAATTTATATCAACAATTTTGAAGTCTATATCAATAAGCCTACTAGGATTTTAAATATTTAGAATCCATGATCAAATATAAACTTTATCCATATCTATTATCCCTACTATCAAACATGCAATTGGCAAAAATTGCTTTTCCACTAATAAAGTTGTTCTCTGTTGTGTAATAAATACAATGATAAATAATAAAAAATGCAATCAATAGTAATACAAGTTTATATGACTGCAGCATTTAATGAGGGTCATGTCAATTTCTTAATAATACTTTGCTGTATATCAACATTATATCATTGCAGTATCTATTTA
The DNA here is from genome assembly GCA_028023455.1 of Epiperipatus broadwayi. Classification (NCBI taxonomy): domain Eukaryota; kingdom Metazoa; phylum Onychophora; class Udeonychophora; order Euonychophora; family Peripatidae; genus Epiperipatus; species Epiperipatus broadwayi. The sequence continues at coordinate 191,613 of JAQFVV010006398.1, forward strand.
TAAATCTATTGTTAAGCCAAGAAATACAAAAATACTAAGTAAAAACAATTCTCCAATTTTTTATTCTACACTGCTCAATTTATCCAAACTTCCCTTTAAACATACTATCTTTCACTATTTATACAAACTTTCTATTTAAAAAAAAATAAAAAAAAGTACCTCAAAGATTTATAAATTAAAAGCAAATACTCACCAAACTATCTATATTGATCACCCCTCAGTATTTCAACATTAAAAACAAAATTACAAATTCTAATAATTGGTATAGATTTTAATATATTATACAAGTAAGTATAAGCTAGAGTTTAGCATGAAAAAAGTACTTTAAAGAAATGCCCAATTCTTTTTTTTTTGGATTGTTCTTCTCACTTGAATATATCAGTAATGCACCTACTAATACAGCGACTATTAAAAACATGAAATTAAAAATCTGTCTTGCTTACTTTCAAAATCATATTTCTCAAAATTCTTCTTTCCAATAATATTCTATACAAATGCAGCATTTTTCACTTATATTTTATATATACATATATAGAAAATTTTCTTGGGGAAAATCTATAGTTTCTATCTCAATCAGATGACTCCCAAGTCTATTATCTCAAAATGACTTACGTTTACACATTATGCATATCTTCAGTATTTAAAATATTTAAAGTAATATCATCAAAAGTTAAATTATTTGCACAACTAAAATTAATGTTAGAATTACTTCATCAGACAAACTGTTACTAGTCACTGGATATTGGATTAGATATCCCTTCTTACTCCATCACTGTTCATCTCCAATTCATTTTTTTCCATCTGAAAACAGATATTTTCATTACTTTACCCTTTTCTAAAACAGTCGTAATAAGCAGTCAATTTAAAAATTCAAGTTTGTATTCATTCAGCCCATTATTTTTATATACTCATTAAATTAAAAATAATCGATATCATCTTACAATTTTATAGATGTTAAAGACAATGTATTAATGTAGAACATAATTACTATAATTTTAACATCCAAGAACTTATTAATGTGTTTTCTACAAGTGTTTACCTTACATCAAAATGAGTATCTTTATCATTTATTTGCTGTAGAGCACCAAATGCATATTTATGTATAACAACAATCCCAGAAGATTTTTTGAAACATATTAGAATTAATGCATAAAAGAATAATAAAATTTCTTTTTCAAATATTTGTTGTGGTTATCTGGTCTTTCATGTGACATCAGACATTTTAACATGATATAATAAATAATCATTGGGAAGTGAGAGAGTACAGGTTACATATAATAAATTAATTACTGTAATGGTAAATCTCCTTTACTAAATGAGTGGCCTGTGCTAACAACGCTGTTATAATAATATAAAATCATTGGATTTAAAGACTAAATATAAAGCCTTAAGTAGTTTAACAAATATGTAATGACATGTTAAAATAATGACCTGTGTAAGATAGAATCATTAATCAGATGTTAAAACTATAATTAATGAAGTGTGCATTGCTCCACCTTCTTGAATCAATCCTATTTTGTTTAACATATAAAAAAAACTAAAATTCACGCACTTAAAAGTGCAAATAACAAAATAGAATAAGGTTGCCAGCCTTTTGGTGGTGATGATCAATATAGAAATCAATAAATTAACCGACACCAATATCCACCCCAGATTGAAAAGTATTTATATCATTTTGTATAATTTTATGGTAAAATATATATTTAAAAAAAAAAAAACATATATTAATTTTACAAGAAAAACTCAGTCTTACAAACTATTTAGAAATAAATAAATAAAAACTCATTAATCCTCCCCCCCCCTTCTATTCCACAGTGGGATATAGAAGTTCGTAAGATTGGGTTTGATTAGCATTTACAAATAAAATTAAATGAAAAATATAAAAATATCATTTAAAATAAATTATAACCATACTAAAGGACAAAAAAGTAAGAAGTGTGAGTTGGATAAAATATTTCATAGTAGTATTAATTTGATAGAAGAGAATCGATATAAAGAAAATAACTATTAATTTAACATACTCACTGATTAGCGAGTTAAAAGAGATTCAAAATATACAGAAAACATTAATTTTAAAGATGTACAAGTTAGAGTTTAGGTAATACAATTATAATGTCTTTGGGCTGGTTACCCCAGGATTTTATAAAATACTAACGAATATTCTGTGGCAGACAGCATTCTTTGATGGCTCAGGCTAGGCATGGTGAAGAGTCAGGCTGAAGACGGAAGGGAAGGTGGCTTAGGTCGGTCTACCCAAAAACCATTTTATGATGTGATGTTGGTTAGTGACTATTGACCAAACTCTGACACAATAGATTTTTGGCCCTATTTATACAAACTTTGAGACATTCAAAGAATGTTTTTAATTAAACTTCTTAACTCTTAATTATTCTTTAATTTACAGAAATATTCTTTTTATTATTATTGGAGATGCAATTTGCAAGATAACTGTCCAAAAATAAATTCAAATCAATTTCCAGATTGGAAATAGATTTCATAAAAATGTTAACAGCTAACTAAATCAATTTGCTTTATTTTAAATTTTATTTTCATTAACTTTAATTTAATAATTTTCTTCTAAAATCATCAATCCCACCCCTTTAATTACCCTTGGACAGTTAATGACTGTATCTTCCATCTTGAATATTTGTATAATTATATGAAAAAAAATATCTATAAAATAAATAACATATAGTTAAGAAAAAAAATACAAAATTATTTACAAGATTTGTTTGTGCTTTTATATATATATATATATATATATATATATATATATATATATATAAATATATATATATATATATATATATATATATATATATATATATTGTGCCATTACAATTTAGTCATTAGCTAAATTTATAGTAATGTGCATGTAAGAAAATGTAAAACAAAATCATCATCACATTTTTATATAACAATAAATGAAGCTGTAGGGCATCCAAGTTCAAACCCTACCAGATCAAAATCTTAAACACTTTATATAGAAAGAGAGTGGGTCAACAATTATATGCTTTACTTGTTTGTGTGTTAATAAATCTCAAAAAGAGCAGCACACACATTTAATATTTAAATTTTCTGTTAAAAAGCAAAGTTATAATGCATACGTATAGGCAGTGTATGTGTAAACTATTTAATTGTTTTATATTTCAAATATTCAACATTTTAACTTTCTTTAAAACTAACCTATGCTTGATCAATCCTAATATTTTATTCTATGCTTCTATTTTTCTTTCTATAATTGTAATTGGGATTTAAAAGTTACAGATTCAATTAAATAATAGGGTTATAATTACTAAGCTAGCAATTATATTATTTAATGTTAGTTTATAAATGATTTGAAATAATGAAGTATGTGTGTAGATTACATACAGAAATTTACATTTATTAAATATTGAAAGAAAAGGAAGGGTTAAATCTGTCAAATTATTTTTTTTTGTACAATTTTATGTTAAAAGAGGAAATCTGTTGAATCAGATATCTATTTTTGTAGCAATTTTGTTTTTGTAAATGATTGTTTGTCACTTTGGGAGCTTAATCTGGGTGGGAACTCTAATTTTGAAATTGTCTTATCTTAAGATCTAAAGAAGGAAGCTCAAAAATTTGAAATGTTATCTAGGTGTAAGAAAAAAAAAGAAAAAAAGATCAAGTCTATTTTTTTTAAGACAAACGTGTCTGGAAAAAGGATTAAATTTTCCAGTTGAAAAATAATTTAGTTGAAAATAAATTAGAGATCTAATTAAAATGAATTTGTCCAAAAATAGCAAGTGACGCTATCTCTGATTAGTTAAGTTAGCTAAAAATTGGATATAAAAAGCTGTCTTGAAGAATTATTACTGTGATTATGATTCAAATTATTAGACTATTAAATTGAATGTTGAAAATATAAAAAATGGCTGGCTAGAAAAATTATATGTATGTCCCATCTTTTCTGGACCATCTGGGGAAGCTGCACATCATATAGGAAAAAAAAGATGTGTCTAAATAATATTCTACACCTTTCAACTGACCAGAGAAATAAGATGTTTTTTAATAGAAGGAAGAAAGCATTCACCTGCATTCGATGAAAGATGAATTAATCTACCGATAAATATTAATCATCAAGTCCAATTAATTGTTCCAGCAATTGATTTTATACTCAAGAAAATTTATAAATGTGAAAACAACTGCTGTATTTCATCCACTAAAGGAATCATGCTTGACAGGAAGAGAAGAAAAATTAATATAATGATTTCCAAATTGTCCACTAAAGCAAATAACCTCAATAGAGTCATCATCATCAAATAGTTATACACCTCAAGAAAGAGATTGTTCCCACGTAAAATGGAAATGGTAGCTGCAGAAATATAGATATTATACAAGACAAGTTTGAACCCTTGGAAATTCACCACAAACAAAAGATCGGTAATATGACTTTTTATATCTAGTTTCTTTATGATATCAGAGTCTTAATAAACATTTTAGCAATAAAGTGGTATATTTTATTTAAAGAACTTTTAAAGACTATTCAGATCGATTAAAAACAAGAATGTCTTACTAATAATAACTTTGAGCTTCATAAATGAACTTGAATGTATCAAAATTATTTGTTTATTAATTTTACAGTTATGAAATATTAATGTGTAAAACAATTTTTTTTATGGTATTATGATTTTAGTTTTAAGTAATATATTATTATTTTGGTTCTAAATAATATTTTGTTATTATGGGATAAAACACGCACATACATAATAATATTTTTATATGTGTATAATTGCGAGTGAATGTGAAGTAACAAGTAGTATTAGAATATTAGATTGTTTTGTTTCAAGTTAAGTATAGCATTTCAGAGGTAGAAGAGAGGGGGAGAAAATAATTTAAAACTTGCTCTTTCAATTCTATTAACATTTTTTTTTAACATTCTACTTACATGTTAGATTTATAAAGTATGTGTGCTAATGAGCAGATAATATTTTTTTTCTTGAAATACTTTTGTCATGGAGTGAAAATCATGGTCAATGTGACATCCAACTTAATACAAAATACATTTGAAGGGAAAGGGGGAAGAACTTGAAATTAATCTGAGGATTGTTGTATAATCAATTATTATTGTTATTATTATTCATATCAATTTTCATGTTTCTCTAGAAATTTTATGTATATGCTAGAAATGCAGTAATAAATATTAGTTTGTTTTATTAAACGAGGTGTATATATTTCATTAAGTGTAGTCTTTGTTAAATGTGAACATTCATCATCATCAGTGGTTGAATATTAGTTATTTAAGATATAAGTAAATATGCTAAAATTAAGCAATAATTATGAATTTCTTTATAAAAATTAGTTTTATGTTTAGGCTTAGTCTTAGAGCTGTAGTTGAAACCATTGTTATTATCGTTATTATTATCATTATCATCATCATCAACATTTAATTAATGAGCTGTTTAACTGTTTACAGGCCATAAATAAATATTGATTTTATAATATTTAGTGATTTCTTAGTATTATTATAACCACATCCCGTCATCTATTTTATTCAAGGATGAGTGAATTGCCATCCTAAATTAGTTATATATAATCTGAGCTAGTAAACTTATAAAAATATTGAAACACATTTGTTGTGCTAAGATCTAAGAAATGATTTATGTCTAATATACTCCACTTCAGTTTAAAGATGTTTTACTTTTACCTAAATATTAGTGTGTATAGTGATATGGCTCGAAAAGCAAAATCTCCCATTTTTATTAGAAATAAAGTATCAAAAAGGGGATTCAAACCCGGTACATGTGAAAGGTTATTAGATATAACCATGTCTAGATTCAGATAATCTAGTGGCGCCCTGCTAGACCATATTCACTTAGTATTTGTTTAAACATGCACTTAACATCAAACCAAGAAATGAAAGTGGATAAAACCTACTGTCTGTGTACCTGAGTTATATTTTATTGAATTACTAGTGTACTCACCTCACGTGATTTCATATACCTGAGTTATAATACTTGTTGTTAATAATTTGCTTATAATTATTGATAGTGGGATATCTTGAGAAATCCAACGTTATTTTAAATATTATGATCTTATATATATTGTAGACAACTCAGATATGGTAATAGTTATTTGAAACATCCTTTTAATTTGTTACAATGGATTTATAATATCGACCTTTAATTTTGTTACAATATATATATAAGCTCGTTTATATATGTATATATCTGAGTCACATCTAGAGACATTAATGTCAAAATAATTAGAGTTTTTTATTTAAAATTATATTTGTAACTTTTATAGACGCTTCTCAGAAATATACGCATAGTTTATATATATATGACAAAAAAAGAGCAGGGTGAAATGTGGGTTGTGGTAGAACAGTGAAACTCGATCTTGAACTAAGGTCGACTTTTTCAATATAAGTGAAGTAAATTACATATTTTTAATTAAGAAGATAAATATTTTTCAAGGCGCGATATTTTTTAATTAAAAAGGATAATCCTTAAATTAATAAATTAAGTTGAAACAGGTAAGGTAAAAAAAACACATCTATGTAATTAAGAGATTGGAATTTTATAGTTTGAAAAATATAATATTTGTAGATAAATTTGCCTAAAAATTAGTTTCTTTCATTTTCTTTTTGCCTTGATCATGTTTAGACTGTTCATTCTAAGAGAGCTGTCTGAAGAGATTTTTTCTGGTGTATAAAATAAATTTGAAGTCATGACTTTTCATCATTCTAATGTGTGAGATTCATTTCAATCATATGTTGCTTTGTTTGTTTTTTTTTATTCTTTATTAATGCACAATTCTTTATAAAATATTTTTACGTATTTCATAATGTCATATTTCTTTTTAATAATAATTCCATCTTTATTTTTCGTATTACTATAATAGCTTTTTTCCAAATATTTTCCAATTAATAATTGTATTTTCTTATATCATTTTAATTTTTTTCATATCATTTTACAAAATTCCACATATTTAATTATTTTTACTTGATAAAATTCAAAAGTTTTTATATTCTTATTTCTTCTATATTGCTTCAGTAAATCTTTATTGGTAAATTGTTGCTTTTCTTCTAGTTCTTAATAGATTATCAGTAATCTTTTTATTGATTTCAATTAAACCTGAACAGACTTCAAATTCTATTAATATTATAAAATTTTCTGCAAATTCTAAGTGAAATGCATTGGAGTATTTCTGAAAACTGGAAATGCAATGGATGATATAAAGAAGTACTTTTAAAAAAAATTTAGGTGTTACAAATAGTATTTCCTTCAAAGTATTGTTAATTTGATGCAATACATCAGTCTAAATATGTTTTTCATTTTTTGAAGCAGTTTTGAAATACTTGTGCAATGATGCTTTTTAAGACTTCCACTGTTTTTTTTCATCTCATCCAAGTCTGCAAAACATTTTTGTTTGAGATATCACACATAGCAAGATCGTAGTAGATGGATGGCTGACAAATGATGTTCTTGTTTGAAATTGTTTATAATCAAGACCTAGTGCAATAGTACTGTAATGTTTTCCATTTTGTTAGAGCTCTATACGCATTATAAAATGCGCAAGTTGATCAAGCTATATCAAAAAGAAGAAAGTTGTATTTCTATTTCTAAAAACATAACTATATTTCCTGATCAACTCGGCCCAGTAATTGTTACGAATTGTGCTATTGATGAAATCAGCTTTTAATTTATTTGATATCGGCACCAGGATTTCTAAGAATCTGCTAAAATATGTCACCAGCATGTCTTGCAAGTTAAAAATAAAAATTACTTTTAAACTAATCGGTATTGCATCATACCGTAATGCGAATTATTTTTTTGAGATTATTATTCCTGGGCTTATTCAAACATATTGGCAAAGGTAAATTATATATTTAAACATCACTAAAATAATATTAATAAATATAATAATAATTAATAACTATTATTAATAAAGCACAATGAAAAAGGTTGATAAACGTAAAATCTCTTTTATTCCGACAAACTAAAAATATTTGTAAGTTAAATTACGAATTAAATAAACTGGAGTGAACATGAATCAATTTATAAAAAACAGTTGGATAAAGTAATTTAATAATGTTCACTTATTATAATTCATTTCTAAGATCTTGTATAAAATTATTTAAACGAAAGTCTCTTTAGTAAGAAAATTAATGTCTCTATCAGGATTATTTTAAGACTTGTTTGCAAACACTTAATTTTGGTCACAATCAGGAATAAGTAGTCTTAACTTACCAGTAAGTTTTGTGAATTCATGAAGATTGTAGCTTACTATGCATAGTTTTTTGAGTTAGAATGAGCTCGGCCCTTTATTATAAATTGATCTTGGTGCTGATTCCATAGGCTAGTCGTGTAAGCTTCTCTGGTGTCCATCAGTAACAATGTCATCTAAAGCTCCGGTCTACTCTCGCATGAAGAATTATTTCATCATAGAGTGGTTTGGATTCTTTAATCCAAAACCAACCAAAAGAATAACAGCCAAACCAAGACATTCCTCCAACCGAACCCCCCCTTTTTATACTAGAGGTCCAGTTTTCAGACTTCTGTGCATGCTATTATCATGGTGTTTTTGGTTCATAATCTTGTATGGTCTTTACTCATTTTTCAATTACAAAGTTCTCATTTTTTAGTGAATCTTTCGGCCATCTTTAATTACTAAAATATTTTTCTTTTAGCTTATCTTTTTTTTTACTTTTGGAATTCTTTTGTTCTATCCAATTCTACTTTTATTTCTAATTACATAAAAAAAAAAAAATACGAAAGAATAATTTAACTTTTATTGTACTTTTTTTTTTAAAAAAAATAAATTATAATAAAAAAAAAAATCTAAATTTACTTTTATTTTTTATCTTTTACCAAATGCCAATATATTTGCACCATATATAAATAAATGGTACAGTACATTGTTGTGGTGTAGCTACCACTGCCCACTCTGCCTCAAGTTGGAACAATTTTATTTCACTGTATCATTCAAACACTTCCAGAATTTGTGGCTTCAATACCTGATTTTCTCATATGAAATCTGAGTGAATAATGTTGATTGTATATAAATAAAATCAGCAGGATCTTGAGAATTGGACTTTACTTTCTGCACTCTTTTGGAACATGATGAATTTGAACTTGACTATTAAACCACTTATAAACTTGTATTTTTCTAGATCAGCTTGCATTCAAACTGTTTTAAGCATTTCTCTGTTAGTTACTCATAACATCTAACATTATTTCACTTTATTCTAACTTGTAATCGATCACAGAAATGATTACGCATTTAGCAAAAAAATTTACTATGTGGCATCATGTCTTCACTCAATCACAACAATTAGCTGACTATTGCAGATGAATCTCCATGAGAGGAATCTAGTGATGGAAGTATATACTACAATGCATTCACACTTTAGAGAATGATTTCCAATTGTTGCAGTATTTTTTATTTCTTCTGTTTTATATTATCACATATATCTCACTAATTGATGGTCACTTTGTGTTGAATCTCTTCATAACATTACAATTTTTTTACCTGAAAATTTCCCCAAGTCTGTAGCTACTCTCATTTTTATTGTGATAAACAAAGTTATCCATAGCACTTTTATTTTTAGTTGTTTAACAATTCTAGATTTAAAGTCTCTATAATAATTGTAAAATGTTGGTCTATGAATCTGAATTACCTGCATTTGACATCTTCCATTTAAGTTGAATAGTTAATCCTGTGAGTTTCTCAGATATGCAATAAAACTCCACAATATTGTTCTTCATATTTTATTTATAATTTATCCCACTTCATGTCTGCTTTTAATATTCATGTCTTTTTAATGAAGTAATATAAAATTAATTCTCTTTTCACCTTTTGTTTCTAGCTTCACCAAACAAAACAATGCCAGTTTTTTTTTCCAATTTCCCATCAAATGAAACATTCTCTATCATCAGCCACTAATTGCTACCATGCTTTGATTGTTTACAGCCTCCTGGGATTAAAGGGCATACATCCACAAAATATCCCATATAAATGACACAATATTTGTAAATTATATATTTGACACTTTGAAATTCCAACTTTGAATCACTTTGAAGCAAACTTTTCCCTCAGTGAAACTTCAGCAATTCTATTTGTGGATCTTCATCAAATTTTTTTTCAAACATATTCTCACAACAAAAATCAAGATAAAATATTTTGTTATTCAATTTTACCAAGACCAATATATTAACAATTCCACAAATGTTATTTGATGCCATCATATAGTGAAGTCTCAAAAAAGTATTGAAGATAAAATGTATAATATTTATTTGAGTATTTTTAAATAAAGTTAATCATCATTTTAGTATCCATGGGGATATAATATATTCATAAGTAAAGAAATCTGCATCATATTACAAGTGTAACTGTTTAAAGACATTGCAAGTCACTCTAGATTTAGAATGAGACCTTTATTATTTAAATAAAAATAATTAGATATTAATGTATCAACTATTGGATATCTAGGTGGCTTGACTGAGGGTTGTTTACCTGAATGATTGTATGTTGTTTGAATGCTTATCCATTCTGAACTCAAATACTAAGTCATGGTTATAGTAAGCACATATACCAAGAACTATATCACAACCTTTTATCTGTTGTTTAAAATGTTATTTTTATTGAAAAAAGTAGATCTAACATTTTAAATGGCACATGTAAATATATGATTAAAAATATGAGTTATTGAATATATTTGATCTATCCAATACATTTTGAATAATAAAATCTAATTTTAAAAGATGGAATATCCATATCACTATACATTGTATACATATGTTTCTAATACCATATCTCAAAGTAATTATTTTCTGGCATTAATTTGTGATAAGATTTCATGATCATCTGATTTAAAAATTTATTAGCTTAGATTATAATATAACTTATCAATGGATTTTTATCATAATGATTATATTTATAAAATTAATGAAATTTTGTTCTTAAAATATTGCTCAATAATGCTATATAATAATAATAACAAACTTATTTTCTTCACATAATCACCATTTTCTATGTTACACAAGATGTTAATAACAGTATCAAACTCTCCATACCATAGTATCACCCATGCAAATCTTAGAAATCAATGTATGCAAGAAGGCTTGTTCATAAAATCTCTACCTAGTGACTACTAATTAAATATCCCGGACTAATTTCTAGCTTGTAGCTTCCATCAGTGAGGAGTTCTTAGATCTGAAAGCACTGCATTCTCTAATTACTAAGTCTTGCCTTGGTTGGCATTATGATATGGAAATTTTTCTACTGTTATTAACTAACTGTGTAAACATAGGAACTGGCGACTAAAGTTGAACCTGGTTCATATCTATATGATTATACAGGTAAATGAGCTTGGAATGAAAACAATATTGTGTTTTCATCTTGGGCTTCCAGATTAATAGTTAACTTAATAAATAAAAGGTGGCTGATGGAAGGTTATATTAGATCCTAAAATATACGTGCAGTATACTCAGATTCAAAGTTACCCATTGATGAAATCCATAAGCTAAAAAATAGCTAGAGAATATTAGATGAGTAGACAGTGAATAGGAATTTTATGCACGAACCTTCTTTCATCCATGAATTACTAAGGCTTACACTGGGTGGCATTGCTGTATGGAGAATTTGCTATTCTTATAAACTTTTTTTTTTTTAATTTCAAGAGTTATTATGAATTTAAATATTATATAAAGGTTATTTTAATATTGGGTTGTAAATAATTTCTCCGAGAATTTTCAATTTTTTTGGATCAAGTCTAGATTGCATAATCTAAAAGTAACTAGATTTGAAGCAAAAACTATTTCTTTCCCAAAATATTCATGATACATAAAATGTTAAATATTAAAAAAAAATATTAATATAAATAAAATGTGGCAGAAATTTGATTAAAAATTAATTAGTTTTCAACATAAAAAAATTGAAAATAATATTGATATTTAAGAATAATAAGTTATCTTTTTTTAGTAATGGACATATACCCTTCTAAACTTATATCTGTTTATTTTCATATGTACACAATACACTACTAAAAATAATATTAATTTTAATATTATTTTCACTTTAAAAATATATGTATAATATTTACTCTTCTAAAATCTTGTTATCTACATCTATGAATATTTGGCAGACAAATATAAACTCTTGAAAAACATTTTTTTCACTTATATCTACATTATCACCATACTGTGTGTTAAAGCCAATTATTGAAGATTGATAAAAGCAAGATAGTAAGTTCCTGTCATTTTTGGTGAAGTTACTATGTAAATAAGTATTAAATTTTATATTCTCTTCAATTATTTGGTTAAAAGCAAATGAAGTAACATTTTATTGGAAATATATTTTGAATGTCCCATATAGGATAAAGGCTAATCAAATTATCTTTTTAAAAAAATAATAAAAGGGAAAGCATTACGTACCAGATTTGACTATAAACAAATGGACAAGATTTGAAGAGTTTCCACCCTTATTTTATTTTTGCAAATATTTAGATACCCATAATCATTAAATATTTAAAGAGTAACTAAGTTATCTGTGGATCAGATATCTGCAAAACATTTTTTATGACCTTGGAACCTGATTTTATTGATTATTATTGATATTAATATTGTTTAAGTGTTGATAACTGTTATATATTTATATTTATAAACCTATGTAGTCTTGTATATTATTAGCATTACTAACTAAAAAGTACATAATTTCAGTAAAAATTGAAAATTATAATGGACTATTAACAGGATCTTTTATGGAGTTTATTTAAATTTCTTTGAATAAACAATCTCACTCTCTTTAGTCACTTTTGTAATATTTAATGTCTATATATACATATTGGATCATAGATAAAGATAAATATTCAAATTTATTGCAAAAAAGAGATTGCTTTGACAATTAATTGAGATATCTCATTATTATTGGTATTGCATAATTGTTTTGTGTAAATTTTTAGATAAACATAATCTATTATTGAACATGTAGTTGAGTATATAACTTGATTGTTTAGAATTATTTCTTTTTAACATGTAAATTATTAAGAAAATATTATTAATAAAACAGCAATTATGCCTAAAATCTGAGTTTAAGTTTGTATATTGGAGCTGGAAGAAACTGGTTTCTGATAACTGAGAGTTTTGATCCATTCAAAATTTTTGCAAGTGTAATACCCACTTAATAACGGTTTTTGTCTGAAAGAAAAAAGAGTTTCAAATGGATTATTCAAGTAAGAAACATTATGTCAATCATAAAAAATACACAATTAAAATATAAATAACATTTACATCTGAATGCGATTTCTTGTATGGATTTATATTAGCCTAGTTGTTGGGAATATATTTCTATTCTTCAGATTTGTTTATTTAGTATAATGGATAAAAAAACTCATATTCATTATACTTTATGATCAATTATTTCTCTTTGTTTTACATGTATGCCATCCCATTCAAGCTTGTGATGATGTGTTGTGCTTAAACATGTATTGCATTATCTAAAAAAATAAATAAAAATGTCTATATTTTGAATCCCTCGTAATAGGAGTTAAATGTGATAATCCAACAATCAGTTTAACAATAAATAATTGTTTGTGTTAAAATGAAATGTAACCAAATACAAACAAAAGATAAAATTATTTTAAATAAAATTTATATAGTTTATTATCCTATAAATAGTTGTAAAATTTTTGAGTTAACAAAATTATATATATATATATATATATATATATATATTTGTATATCATATAATTTTGTTATATATATATATATATATAACAAAATGATTTTTTTTTTATATTTTATTGACTTTAATTACTTTACTTACTAAGTGAATGCAACATGCATTATATTCATGCTATTATTTCAAAAACTAAAACAAATATCATTACTAACTCTATTTATAAATTAATTGTTCAAGTAAAATGTTAGTTGAAAGCTATTGGCTGACTGACACTCATTTGTTGCCTACTATACAGTAATAGTAGTGGTGTGGCAGTGACAGCAGTGGTGGTGGAAATGAGGGTGGGAATGGTGGTGGTGGCAACATAGTAGACATAGTAGTACTTGTAATCATAGCAGGAGCCAGAGCTGCAGCAGCAGTAGTAGTAGTAATAGTATAATGTTGTTTCAAAGCAAAACTTTATTGAGCAAAAAACAAAGTTACATCAATAAGGAACAAATTATACAGTCAGCATTGAATTGCAATTCAAATATATACATAAGTATACAGGACTACAGATTGATTACATATTTAAAAAATGGTTACATAAGTTACATGTGTAAACATGAAGTCTTATATGCAAGATGATATAGGATATTACATATGCAATAACAGTTTTCAATCTTATTTGTGCTACAAAAAAAAAAACATGATTTGCAGTAATTTACAGAATAAAGATTATTTCATAAGATACATGTGTCAAACTAGGTTCACATAATTTTTTCAATGTAATATTAAGAAAAATACATGGTAGGAATGATTGAGAATGTAAATGGTAGAATTTAAAGTTGGTGTTAAATTGGTATATGTCCATATATAAGTTGGGTTTATTTGGCCAATCTTTTTTTAGTTATTCAGGTGGTCTTTTGGTCTTGGTTGAGGCTAGTTTTATAAGTAGAAACATGAATGGCAGATGAATAGTTCTAGCATATCAATATGGTTGGATGGAAGAAGGTCTCATTTCCATCTGAGTGTAATATTGGGGTAAAAAATGGCCTTAATATCTTTGTAATACTGCGATGTCTGTGGGTATTTGTGAACATATATTTTCAGTTGGTAAACATGAGTCAATGGTTTTATTGTGTGAGAGATCTAGTGGCCTGAGATCTTTTAGAAGGTGGATCTTCATTATTTTTGGTAGCAACCTCTTTTGTTTTGACTCTTTTATTGCTCTTTTTTTTGGTTATCCAGATGGTCTTCAAGTCTCTGCTAATACTAGTGCTGTAGGTGGAAGGCAATGAGTGTGTTTTCATAGTATGGCCTGAAGTTTTTCTTAGATATTGATGAATGTTTTGTTTGGACATGTTAATCCACTAGAATAATAATATTGTGGTTAGATTCTGTTTTAGAATTGGTTGTACAAATTGGGGTGCATGCTGTCGTAGATAAGTTTATGCCTGATGTGGAGCCACCTTTTTAGAGTCTACAACAATAGCATTAGCATTGATTGAACTTGTAGGGTTGAGATCATGGATGTGCATGCATAGAGTACAATAATAGCATCAGCATTGTTTGACCTTGTAGTGTTGCGATCATGGATGTGTGTGTATTTCACTGGATGGTTGGCTTCAGGATCTTTGGGTCTGGTATGACAGATGATCTTATTCAATTTGTCTAGATTAGTGGTGATTCAATTTATATTTGTATTTTTGGGGTCTTTTTTGGTACTGCAGTGTATTTCCAAGTGGCTATGGGATCCACATGTGTAACATTTTGTCTTTATGTGGAGATTGTCATTTTGCATATGTTGGTGAGTAGTATTTTTACTGGAAATTTGATTTTTATTATGAATGCATTTTTACATATGTTCTCCTATTTGATTACACCACAGACACTGACCAGTGAGTCATTTTAGGCTAAATGTCCTCTCTGACCACAAGAGAAACATTGAGGTTTTATGTATTTTATGTAGGTTAGTGATTTGGATGGGAGTATTAATGAATTCTATGTTTTTATTCAGTTTTACTTTAAATTCAAAACTATTACCGTATACAAAAATTGGAGTATCTTGGAAGTAATTTGGTTGGAATGAAACTACTTTTGTGAATAGTTTCAGTAATTTTTGGAAGTTCTGTGTATTCATTGGAAGGAAACTACTTTTGTGAATGGTTGCAGTAATTTTTGGAAGTTAAAGTATTGTAAGCAGTTAAGTGGCTTTGGTGGTGTTTATCAATAACAATCAACACAAAAGAGTGTAATGTCTTAACCTTTTCCTTAAATCAATTTTTGCTCTGAACCATAAAATTCAATAACCAAGTATCTAGAGTTATGGTAATTGGCCAGGTGGAGCATGGAGTCATATAAGTTGCAAAAGCAAACTGCTTCATATAATAATACACTTGGGAAATTATTTAAAGAACCATAGATATTAGTAGAAGTTAGAATAATGGAATTGTCAAAGAAAAATCAATGGAAGGTGGTATAAAGTCCCCCAGAAATGGTTTTTCTGAACTTCACATTGATGATATCTAGTATTTCACTCATCTATGTAATGGGGGGGGGGTTGTTTTTTATTTTTGTCTTGCTTTGCAAGGTCTAGGTTTTTCAAATCTTTAAGATTGTATTTTTCTGAATCTTGAATTATGTTTTACAGTTAGATCTACCAGATTAGTTTTAGCTATGCTAGCTTAGGTGTTTGTTAGTGCATTGATGAAATTTCCTTATGAATTGGTTTTGGTTCTAGCTTATCTTGCAAGTGAGACATTGGCAGCCATATTTAATTGATTTCTATCTAAATGCATTCACATTAAATCATTTTTTTTTATTTTTAATACTCTTATTGGCACTTCTGAAATTTTAAATCTACATTGTGTCAATATTAAATCATAGCATTTATGAGGAAAATTTAAAATTAATCAAATATTACATAATTAACATCATTTGAGATTGGCAGAAAGTAAATTTTAAGTTTCAAAAGTGCTAATTAAAATATTGAAAATAAAAAATGATTTAAAGTGAATGATTTATAGATTCATGCTCTTACTTCTAGACACTTAAGTTTGGCTTATATAATTACATTTGAGTTTGAAAATAAATTGCCTGCTATTATTCCCATAAAGTCTCTATCTGTGGCTGGAGCCAGAGTATTCTTGCAGATTGAACACTGTTTGGTGGTGCTTGTGAGGAATGATGCTTACCATCTATAATTTGTTATGATCTAAGACATAGTGTTTATAAAATTTATCAGATATTACATAAATTAACATTATTTAATATTGGCACAATGTAAATTTAAATTTTCAGAAGTGCTAATAAGAATTTTAAAAATAATAAATGGATTTAAAGTGAATGATTTCAAAATTCTTGTTCTTCCTTCTAGGCATTTAAGATTGGCTCAGATAATTATATTTAAGTTTGAAAATAAGATGGTCACTTTTATTTCCTTAAAGTCACAATCTTGTGGGTGGGGTAAGAGTATCTTTGCATATTGAACACCACTGTTTGATGGCACTTGTGAGGAAAGGATGATTACTTTTTACAGTTTGTTAAAATATTTTCTTCTAAAACTCATGTTTTATATCACCACCAATATTAAGCTTTTGTTGTCATCAGTAATAATTTTTTTTGAGAATATGATGATATTAGTCTATATTTTGATGATCTAATGCTTTAACTATTGTGGAAATGCTTATCAAATCAACTACCTTTAATAACTTAAAATTGTAAAACATAATGGCAACTTATATATATTGCTTCTTTGTATAATTTTTTCATTAATTTGATGTGGTTCACTGTTCTAAACTTTTTAATTTAGCTTGCTCCTTTGATTTGTTTGAATCCAAAGTTTTCTGTAGATGAGTTAATATTACCTTATTAAAAATCTTATATAAGTTTAATAAAAGATTAAAAGTTTTGTTTATTCGAATACCTTTTTTATCACCTTTTTAAACAATTAATATTATTACTGCAGTTTTTCAAGTAATTGGAACAACATTATTATTTAGGTAGTAGATATATAATTTTGCTAACAACTTTTTCTATTATATCAATAATAAATACATTATTCCTGTGAACTTTTCCCACTTTATATATTTAATTGTATATGTCATTTCTTCATTTAAAATGCTTGAAAATTGTGAAAATATAGCAATTATATGGGTTAATCTGTTGTCTCATTCTTTCTTACCATCTAACATACATGTCATGATGCCATTTTTCTGTTTAGTAGTAGTTACATTTTTTTCTTTTTACTGTTGAAGCAACTTTTCTTTTGGTACCAAGTTGTTGTTTTATACTTTTGAATCTTTTATTCTTTTCTATAAATTTTCCATTATTTTATTACTGTTAACTCATTTTTGTACCCATTTCATATTCCATTTATATTTCATACATCCTCTTGTTTCAGTTGAAAATCCATTGCTTATCTTTGTTACAATTATTAGTAAAATTTCCACTATTATTTTATTTATTTCAGTTAAGTTTAAACCATCTTCAATGTTTGTCAATATTTTTAAAAAACGTTCAGCTGTTACTTAAAAATATTGCAGTGTTTTGGAAAGTACGAATATCACCTGTTAATACTGTTGCTTTATTAGATGACCTAAATTTGCATTAATATAATCTTATATCTCTGTAATTAAAGAATACTTCTTATGTTGAATCTATTAAGAAAATTACAATTTTGAAATACATATTATCTGTTAGTCATCATTCTCATATTTACAGTATTTTCATCTTTCAATTATAGCATTTAATTACAATTTTAAAATTGTTTGCTATGATCAGAATTATTTTGTAACATCTAGATTTTGCTAGGCATAAACATAAATCATATGCATTTTGTATTACTAAGTTGAATAGCTAATTTTGCCATTCTGTCTCACATACTAACATCTACAATGTTGTTCTTCTAAATTTGATCTATAAAACACTTCCATCTATTGTATTTACAATTAAGTCAATTGCTTCTTCATATTTTATTCTAAATTTACAAACTTTAATAACAACTTATAAAATGTTAAACAATTCCTATTCATATTCATATAATATTCATTCACATGAAAAGGATATACAAATTACTAGAAAGTCTTTATTCAAGGGTAGCTTAGGTATGCAATTAGAAGATTTTTAATACTTTCTCTATGTTTGGCTACTTATGCTGCCTTAGTTAATGACCTTACAGTCTATTGGAAATAAGACCATGGTTTAGTTTTGCTTATCATAATTGTAAATATCTAAAAGAACAAAGATCATTTACATTCTCATTTACATTGTCTTTAAGAAAACTAATGTTTCATTGAATTAATTGGAGGGTGGAGAGGCATGCTATATCTTGATTATAAACTCAAAAGTAAAAAGCAAATAAACTTACCACACTGGTTGATAAATATTAATAAGAAAACCATCCATGTTCTTTTAGCATATAAGAAATTACATAAACATCACATGACCACCTCGTCTTATGCTTGGGTATAACTGTTGTTAAAACAGACAAAACTCACTATATATATTGCCACACACAGCAAGCTAGAGTAATCAATGGATTGCTGTGTGTGGAAATATATATATATATATATATATATATATATATACACATATATATATATATATATATATAGTGAGTTTTGCCTGTTTTAACAACAGTAATACACAAGCATAAGAGGAGGTGGTCATGTGATATTTATTGGCTTAAAACCAATCCTGCCTAATAGGATAGTGGTCGCTATGGTTATTAAAGAACCAAAGACACCAAAATGTATGGGTACTAAACCGGGTTCAGACCCATATGACTATATAAGCTAATGGACTTGGATTGAAAATATTAAGGTGTTTTCAGGTTAAGACTCATAGTTTTGTAGTTAATTGGAGATAAAAGGTGGTTGTGGAGGGTTGCATTAGATCCTAATATCTAGATGCAGTGCTCTCAGATCCAAGGCTCCTCACTGACAAAGGCCATAAGCCAGAAACTAGTCTGGGGATATTGGATGAGTAGGCACTAGATGGGGATTTTATGCACAAACCTTCAGGCATCCATTGATTACTCTAGCTTGCGGTGTATGGCAATATATATAGTGAGTTTTTCCTATTTTAAGAAATTACATAGTATAAAAATAACTGCAAACTGCATGGAATAATTATTAGTAATTTCCCAATATCAATTCTGTAAAATCTCTTAAGTTAAATTAAAGAGTTGACTTTCAGTTAACACAAACCTTTCAGTTAACACAAACCCTGGTTTGAAGTCATACATACATTCATCAACAACATTATAAATACATTCGTCAACAATATTATAACTGTTGACATATGATAAAAAGTTGAATCTATCTCTACATAATGTATGTTTCAGTGTGAACTATTTTTATTCAACTTCCATGAGAAAAGACCAAACCTATATCAATATAGTTTAATTATTTTTTTATTTGAATGTCATTAATGTTATGCATTTTTAAGTAAAGTTTGATCTTGAATTTCACTATCTTATTTCAAAAATGTGTATTTCGTCAAGGCTCAGACATAAAAAAAAATCAAATAAATATTGTATGACATATGTTTCAGGAACAATCTTATTTACTCAACTTCTATAAGAAAAGATGATATAAACATTGCCATTTCTTAATTAAATACTAGAATTATTGTCATTTTTTTCCTAAAGGATATTTAATGATAAAAACACCAGTATCATATTTTTTGCACTTACAATTTAACACAATCACATCAGATAAATATATTAATGATTATTACAAATCATTAGTTAAATTAGATGTTATACTTAGCTCAGATACAAAATTTAAAATCTATTAAAGATCAATATATTTTCTTTTAATTGTGTATAAACATATTCATATTCTTTTTCTTTGTATAACATCTTTTTAGGTAAACTTAATTCTTTTTACTTCATCAGTGATTCTTGAAACATTAAAATAAAAACATCTAAAAAGACAATGAGTTCCAAGATATATTTTATGCATAAAAGTACACATGTCTTCAGAATTTATTCAATGTTTTTTCAATATATAATTATTTACTATGATTTACAAAGTTTGAACTTTGATCATTGACAAATTTGACACCAACTATAAATGCTGAAGATGTATAAGATCTTGTAACCTAAAACAATTCAATAATATTGGTTCAAATGAAAAACATTTTGGAGATAATTTCTTGTTTTTTTTCTCCAGAAATATATAGTAATATGGATCTTTAAATATATTTAAAAAAGATATAAAATTAGTTCATGTGTTTGAGCTTAATTAAAAATAGAATATATTTATCTTTGATTAGAGTTTAAAATTTATATTTAGGCTAGTGATAACTTCTAGTTTAATAAATGTTTAAGAATAATAATCATTAATATATTTTATCTTAACTTTAATGTCAAAGTCATGAGCGTAGGTAGTTTGATACATGTAAATCGCAGTGTAATAATATATAGACATATAATCATATGATCACAGTCACAAGCTTATCTAGACCATGAATTTTCAATCTGTTATAGATTGAAGTAGCTTTCTAAGGACAAACCTCTTTAAATAAAACATGGATTCATCTTTTCCATAGAGAGGTTTCCCTTGATAATATATTAATGATTCATGATTTAGTTAAACTTGTGGCAATTTTACCAAAATCAGATTTTATATATATATAATAAAAAGATAAAAGTATACTTGGAAAATTAATGATATTGCAACTGTAAATTCTCTCATATAAGTTTTTATAATGCATAAACATTGATTTTTTAAATTAGTAAGTAAAATCTCAAAATTATATATATATCTACATAGAGTTGCAAAAATTAGGAAAAACAACAACATATTAGTGGATAGTATGTATTACAACGAATTCTAGATTTTCACAGTTATCCATTTCCAATTAGTTCACCAAGTCATAATCCTTGTTTTATATTTTTTGATGCAAAGAAATAAATTAGTTCGACAAGTATGTGTTTCTTTTAACAAGTACTTTCTCACTAAAAAAATATTTTTCAATACAAATTCTAATGGTTATAAAACTTCATGTGTTTTATTAAGTTAAAAGTATTTTTATTTAATTTTAGATGTAGTCTATAAATTAAATATATTTGTCTGCAAACATATATTTGAAAAAAAAAGAACAATATTTTATAATAAACTAGAATATATACAGTTTTGAAACTTAAGTCGAAACAGATCATTGTAATTATTTATTACTTTACCTTTAAATAAAAAATATTATAGTTATGTGAGAAGCTTATTAAATTTAAATTGATGTTTAAACTTGTATTAAATATTATAATTTTTAATATTAAAAAAAGAATTAATAACCACTTAAGCATTATTGAAAAGTAAATGTTGTGATTAGCAGCTTGCTAATAAAATATGTTCTTGTAAATTTGTATATACCTGTGTGTGTACAGAATATATATATATAATAAAAGAAATTATTTTTTGACTAATATCTTAATAAATCAAGCTTTTTTTTTTTTTTAATTTTAACAAAATCACCACATTTTGTTGTAAATGTCATCAAATTTAATAGTAAGTAAAAAAAAAAAAACAGCTAAATATATATATATTTTAGAATAAAAATTAAGAGCTAAATATTTCTAACCCATTAATTATAATTTTAATAAATAAACGTTTAGCTATATATATATATGAATAAATACATACATGTATATCTATCTATCTATCTATCTATCTATCTATCTATCTATCTATCTATCTATCTATCTATCTATCTATCTATCTATCTATCTATCTATCTATCTATCTATCTATCTATCTATCTATCTATCTATCTATCTATCTATCTATCTATCTATCTATCTATCTATCTATCTATCTATCTATCTATTTATCTATCTATCTATCTAGATAGATAGATAGATAGATAGATAGATAGATAGATAAATAGGTAGGTAGGTAGGTAGGTAGATAGATAGATAGATAGATAGATAGATAGATAGATAGATGAGATGGATGGATGGATAGACGGACAGACAGACAGACATATGCAATATATATATATATATATGTAAGCTACATGTAAATAAAGAGATTAGATCGATAAATGCATACACATAAACATACATGTAAATTTACATAGATAGATATATATACAGATAAATAAATAGATAAATAGATAATAAAATTCTTATATAACTTGAAAACTGCTACATCTCGTTGTGCTTTCAGTGCTTAATACCAGAAATATAAGGTTCAGATTACACATCATTAGAGCTATCAGGAAATAGTGGTAAAATTCAAACAAATTATGTTTTATATTAAAATTCTGATTGGGCATTTATAGGATTCTCTCTTTCCTGATGAACAATTTTGACAGTCAAACTATTAAACATATGGTGTGTTGTTCTCTTGTGGTCAAAAAATATTAAATTATTTATATTTATATTTGGTTTTTATGAAACTGTATATGTTGGTATATTTTAGACTGTGCTAATGATCTATGATTTGTAAGTTGTGTTTATATTATTCACGACCGAAAGTCCATTTAGCAGAAGCTAAAAGGCAGAGTAATATATATTATTTACATTCTGCTGAATATATTTTAGTCTTGTATAATAATGCTTTATTATATAAAAGAGCAGAATTATTATTATTATTATTATTATTATTATTATTATTATTATTATTATTATTATTATTATTATTATTATTATTATTATTATTATTATTATTATTATTATTATTATTATTATTATTATATATATATTAAAAAATAGATAGATAGATAGTGCATGAACTTATACAGGCATAAAACATGCAATTTTATAGATAATTATTCGAATTTATGTTTTTTTTTTTAAGTTATATTTTCTTTTTCAAATATTTAATTGATTTTTTTATAAAAGACCAATGAGAAATACAGAAATTTAAATAAAATTTTATTTCAAATATTTAAAATCAAATAAATACAAAATTCTTTTTAATCATTTGCAAGCAGGAAAAAAAAGTACGTTTACTTCCCAATTAATCAGCATCAAATTAGGGATGCGGTTATCTGCAATTAGGAAAGAAAAGAAAAATGTTCCTTTTCTGATTTTGGAGTAAAATGAGAAAACTGGTTTATAATAAACATATATATATATATATTGTAAGTTATAATATACATTATAAATACATTTTTAAAAATTAATATATATATTTTTACTTTAAAATTCCTTTTTTTTTAAAAAAAAAAAAAATTCAATTCAGAAAAAAAAAAAAAAAACCATTTTAAAATTAAATAACTATTTTCAAAAAGCATTTATTGATGCAAAATAAAATGTTTTTTTTTTATTTTTTAGTTTTCATTATTAATAAATTATATATATGTAATGATTTTATCTATTGTGTAATTATTCAGTTTTTTAAAAAAGATAAAAATTATTTTTTTAATATTAAATTATTGTTTTGTAGTTTTTGTAATTATTTATTATTCACAACTTATATGTTTGTGTATTATTTAATTAACTCTGTATGCGTTAAAAATAATGAATATGTAATTAGCCTATTCATTAAGAGTACTGAATGTTTCTTATATAAGTAAATAGAAGGATTTGAACTTAGGATTTTTCAATCTATATTCGTCTTTCACTACATCTCAAACAACCGACATACATGTGAAAAAGATAGCCGATCCCTAATTCATGCAGACTCAGCAATCTAAAAAAGATATACTTATTCGGTCTAACAAAAACAAAGGTAATTCAATGAGATAACTATTTTTTTATAATCAATCTTAGTAGAAACGATAGAAAATACTATAAGAATTATTAAGATCATTGTTATCACACACTCATAGAATGAGACCATTTTTATTTCAGTGAAAATAAATGAGATAGAGAAAAATATAAAATATTATAAATAAATTTTGTGATGACAATACAATTGATCCATAAAACAACAATAATCCTTTTATTGCACAAACTAGCCTTTAGTTTTTTTATATGACATCTTTGATCCCTGCATTTTAACTTATGCAGAAAACTAACTGGTATAGTCACCAGGCGCCATATTGAATTTTAAAAAAAAATGACCTGAGACACACACAATTTTCACAATAACTTCAGTTTTAATAATGTTACAACAAAAACTTTTCATTAATAAAAACTAAAAAAACTAAGGAAAACACTAAGACTAAGATAAATAGTGATAACCATTTAAAAAATAAGGGGAAAAAAAATTTCAACATCCAACATAATTATTACTTTTTTGTTTGTTCATAATTTCTAATTTATTATTAACTAAGTTTAAAATTACATCTTCATTAAAAATTTATGTCTATTCCTCACAAAATTATCTTCCAAACTATATATAAAACATTAAGATAATCCATAGCTTCAGAATCTCTAAATGTATTCACATAAGAATCCTTCATTTTTATCTTGTATTCCAAAAGTTGATAAGTCTCAAAGGTGTCTATAAGAAAAAGATTCATCCTAATAAAAGATACAAAACAAATCATTTACAGAAGGTATATATGCATTTGTCATCATAGCAATTAGCTTTTTGTCTATCTAAAACTAGAAATTGTAGGCTACTATCTGTATCACTGATAAAATGAGTTTCATCTCTTCACTTTATATTTTTGTGTACATCAGTGATGTATATATTCTTTATGCACACCAGTGATGCTATCTTGTTATGTTTATTGTCCCACAGAGATATAATTTATTTGCATATAGCTCATTTTCTATCTATAGACTTGAAAATAATGTGATGCAAAATGTGCAAAACTACTAACTCCACATCATGAGTATTATAAGGCATAGGCAAAATCAGAATTTGATTGTTTGTCAGCATACAATTCCATGTGGTATATGCATAACCATTATGGCTACTACTATACACACACCATTTGAAATCTCTTTTTATTGGTTTTAAGTGTTCGTATTTTCACATGATACTATGCCCAGTAAATTTTGTGATTGCTTAATAAACTGCAATCTGAAACCTTTCTGTATATTTGATTATCAGTTTTTAAAATTTACATTTCACTGCTCTATATATGTAAATCATTACCTGTTATACAAACACGATGCAAGAGGAAACACAAACACAATAATACAACTATAAACAAAGTAAAATAAATTATTAAATCTTTTGAGAATCATTATGTCTATAAAATATGGTTGCTTCAAACTGGGATCAGAGACCCAAAATTACACTATACAATATTTGAAAAAATTTATATACTGTATAATAAAGAGCATAAATGATTTAATATTGTATAATTTATATACTACACACACACCAATACAAATGCAAACAAATTAATATACTGTTTCATCAAACAATTTTAAAAAATTTAAATAACATATGATATTCCGTGATTATGTTTATATTGTATTGAAGGTTTTCATATTCGAATTATCAGCATATTTTTAATCCATTATATTAGTTATAAGGCCAATAAAGATTTTCTGCCTTTATTGCCCTGTGGAAACTAGTAAATTAACCAGATAAAAAAATCATCTACTTTTAAAAATAATCGAAAAAATTAAAATTTTATCCAATATCAATGTAAGATACATCATTCTAAAGATGAAATCAAACAGCAATGAATGTTGGGATTTCTGTTGACAACATGCTTATAGTTTTCATGCAATTTAAAAAGGAAAACAAAATTTCAACCAATCAGCTGAAGCGAGCGGAAGACCTGTTACAAAGACTCAAGCAGCAGTCTTGCTCTAGACATCACTGTTTATTACATTTGAGTCATAATCACCCAATAAAAAAAAAATTAAGATAAAATTTAATGGTAAAAAACAGAAAAACATCTTTAAATTTATTATAGATTTTGAAAAATTTACTGCTCAATTTATATACTGAACATGTAAGAATATTAAAAAAAATTATAAAAGTGATAATGCCAAAGTTTTTATGTTATAATCACTTCTACATAGTAAATTATTTGTAAAAATAGACTTACATACAACGAATATAGTGGATGAGGTTCTATCACTATTATAAAATATAGTTTTTGATAAATACAGTAACAATGGATTGCAGAGGGTGTTCCATTCAACACAAAATCCATTTTTCTCCCTAAATGCTATCAAGATTTTTAACTTGAGCTACATTATCAAACCCTTACCAATCACCATCAAAATATCTAAAGGTTTTTTTACATTCCAGTAAGTAAAACATCTGAGTTTTAACTTTAATTTCTAAATTCAAATTGCTTATAAGTTACATTTAACATATTAGCATAATCTGGAGATCTAACATACAGGCTATATATATATTATAACGATCGGAAAGAAAATGAATATCGAATCTAACCGCAAACTACAATATCTGCTCTACAGGGTGTCATCTAAGCATTTGAACCTAGAAAAATTTATAAAGTAGGCAGATATGTGCTGTTAAGATTCCACTTTATTTAAATATTCAGATCGTTAGCCCAAGTCACTAGCTTAGGGAGTAGCAGAGATGATAAAATATAACTTTAATTTATATCTTAAATACAAATAAATAAAAGCCACTGCCAGAAATTAACACATAAAACTATTTATTTACGCACATATAAAATCATTCTAAATTTGAGGAATAAGTTTAACATTTTAGATTTTTATATTAATCTTTAATTTTACATTTAAATAAATTTCAATGAGTTTAATATTTTATTTAGATGGTCAAGTATAAATAGGCTACATAGATCTGCATTTGAAAAGAAAATATTCTATCCCTTATTTAACCTTAGGCCAAAAAGTTCGCAGTCAAACTGACGTCAATCCATCTGATACATTTATGTATTCAATGTAGCATGAAAATACAACAACACAAAATACTATACTGTCAGAAATGTACATCTGAATAGTAAGTAGAGTTAGAGAAGACATTGTCTCCCCACCAACAGGAATGCTGCATCTGTTGGCGAGTAGAACAATAAACATAAGACTCCATAGGAATGGATTGTGGTCCTTTGCCATCTTTCAAACCCATCCATTAGCAAACAGAAGGTGTGTGGTGTATATATGCAATCCTGCCCATAGCGGATCTCATACTACATGTACTAATTACACAAATATATCCAATCCATTGAGCCAATTCAACTACGAAATGAATAACCTAAGATTACCCTCCCTTAATATAACTTTACAAAACTATATAGCCATTCATGCTCAACTTAAATTTAACATTTAAATACATTCACACAGATGAATTTTATATAATTTGTTTTATAATGTCGAGTATAGATCGGCTGCACAGATTCCATGGTTAAAAACATTTCAAAATAAACACAACCAATCAAAATACAAAATCATCGATAATCTCAATTGCATAGGGAATACACAAAACCCAATAGCATTCATCGTAAGATGCTTGCAGTGACATCGTTGACTTATAAATTCTAATCGAATGTTAAAACCCCAACATTATTAACTGCTAACGAATCTATGCAATGTCTATACCCAACCTTAAATTCCCTCATTTAAAATTTAAACAAAAAGTATTAATACAAATAAAAAATAATAAAATGGAAATGATTTTTTTTTCAAAGCAAAACATATAAAATTTTAAATATTATCAATTGATTTTAAACTTAAAAGTCAGATAGAAGTTCATAAGCTTGAACGAAAGTTCTTAATTAGTTTTAAATTTTAGAGTTCATGTCCATAGCTTACAGTAGAAGAATCACTGCTCTTGATGTAAATTCCCATGGAGTCTTTATTTGAAAACCCGGTCAGATGTTCCGGAGGTAGCATTAGCTGGTTCATTTCGGTATCACAGTCAGTTCATTTTTTAAATAGAGAGAGAGTGTATGATATGTGCGTCCTATCACGACCCTCAAAAACAAGCCAGAAAAACTGATTGGAACTCAATATTTTTCTTTTTATAATCCTCCTATGGATTCCATGAACCAAAATGTCACTGTTCCATTTTTTTCATTATGGTCCGGGCCTTTATTTGCCACCATTGGTCAAGCTAAAATCTCTTTCTTCTCTTATCTATTTTTCATCTGACTTTTTAATTACACAGCTTTTGGATAATTAATAAACAATCATTTCCATTTACAGATTACAGGAATTAATTATTATACCTGTTTTTATTTTTACTTACGTTATTTCCTTTTTAAACTATTTTTATATTTAAATCTTTTTTTATAAAAAAAAGTACGTTCAAATACCTTTTTTTATTTATATAAAAAAATATTTTTAAAGTTTAGCATCTGTGCGAATATATACGTTTAACAAACATTTTAATTTTAGTGTTTAGTTTTTTTTTTCTTTTTAATACATTTATTTTTATTTGCGAACTTTAAGATTTTGTTTTAAATTACTGTAACAATATTTATATATATCGTTACATATCAGTAAACTTCCTCAAAAAAATAAAAACTTAAAAAAAAAAAAAAAAAGAATTTTTACGTTACACAAATTTGTTATATATGAAATTTCAAAAAGACAAAACTTTTTTTTCTTTTTTTAAAAAACAAAACAGTAATTACACACAAATATAATGATTAAAAAATGTTGACTGTTTATTCCTTACTACCAGCTAAATTTCTGCCCCCTCCCTTCCAAGTTTCTTTTCTTCTACATTTGAGTATTATTTAGGCAAGTTAAATGATTAGATTTTAAACAAGACTTTTTTAAAAAAAATTATGATTTATATTAATTAATTAAGATTTATTTATTACTTTTTTATTCCTTGTATTTATCTTTACATATGTGCAATTTTTCTTACTGGCAGTACCTTTAAGACAAAATTCCAAGTATAACCTTACATTAATAGAACAAATATATTTATACTAATTTCAGAAAAAATACTACGGGCATGATTCACTTTTAAAATTCTCAGGGCACTCATGTTTATTAAAGATTGGCCCAAGTTGGGTAGCTAGTTATAATGATCGGAAAGAAAGTGAAGATGGAATCTAACCACAAACTACGATATCTGCTCTACAGGGCACCATCTAGGCATTTGAACCTAGAAAAATTTATAAAGTAGGCAGATACGTGCTGTTAAGATTCCACTTTATTTAAATATTCAGATCATTAGCCCATGTCACTAGCTTAGGGAGTAGCAGAGATGATAAAATATAACTTTAATTTATATCTTAAATACAAATAAATAAAAGCCACTGCCAGAAATTAACACATAAAACTATTTATTTACGCACATATAAAATCATTCTAAATTTGAGGAATAAGTTTAACATTTTAGATTTTTATATTAATCTTTATATTTTACATTTAAATAAATTTCAATGAGTTTAATATTTTATTTAGATGGTCGAGTATGAATAGGCTACATAGATCTGCATTTGAAAAGAGAATATTTTATCTCTTATTTAACATTCGGCCAAAAAGTTCACAGTCAAACTGGCGCCAATCTATCTGATACATTTATGTATTCGATGTAGCATGAAAATACAACAACACAAAATACTATACTGTCAGGAATGTAGTCTGAACAGTAAGTAGAGTTAGAGAAGACTTGTCTCTCCACCAACAGGAATGCTGCATCTGTTGGCGAGTAGAACAATAAACATAAAACTCCATAGGAATAGATTGTGGTCCTTTGCCGTCTTACAAACCCATCCATAGGCAAACAGAAGGTGTGTGTCATATATATGCAATCCTGCCTGTAGCGGATCTCATACTACATATACTAATTACACAAATATATCTAATCCATTGAGCCAATTCAACTACAAAATGAATAACCTAAGATTACCCTCCCTTAATATAACTTTACAAAACTATATAGCCATTCACACCCAACTTAAATTTAACATTTAAATATGTTCGCACAGATGAATTTTATATAATTTGTTTTATAATGTCGAGTATAGATCGGCTGCACAGATTCCACAGTTAAAAACATTTCAAAATAAACACAACCGATCAAAATACAAAATCATCGATAATGTCAATTGCATAGGGAATACACAAAACCCAATAGCATTCATCGTAAGATGCTTGCAGTGACATCGTTGACTTATATATTCTAATCGAATGTGAAAACCCCAACATTATCAACCGCTAACGAATCTATGCAATGTCTATACCCAACCTTAAATTCCCTCATTTAAAATTTAAACAAAAAGTATTAATACAAATAAAAAATAATAAAATGGAAATGATTTTTTTTCAAAGCAAAACGTATAAAATTTTAAACTTTATCAATTGATTTTAAATTTAAAAGTCAGATAGAAGGTCATAAGCTTGAACGAAAGTTCTTAATTAGTTTTAAATTTTAGAGTTCATGTCAATAGCTTACAGTAGAAGAATCACTGCTCTTGATGTAAATTCCCACGGAGTCTTTATTTGAAAACCCGGTCAGATATTTCGGAGGTAGCATTAGCTGGTTCATTTCGGTATCACAGTCAGTTCATTTTTTAAATAGAGAGAGAGTGTGTGTGTGATATGTGCATCCTATCACAATCCTCAAAAACAAGCCGGAAAAACTGACTGGAACTCAATATTTTTCTTTTTATAGTCCTCCTATGAATTCCATGAACACAAATGTCACTGTTCCATTTTTTTCGTTATGGTCCGGGCCTTTATTTGCCTACATTGGTCAAGCTAAAATCTCTTTCTTCTCTTATCTATTTTTCATCTGACTTTTTAATTACACAGCTTTTGGATAATTAATAAACAATCATTTCCATTTACAGATTACAGGAATTAATTAATACCTGTTTTTATTTTTACTTACGTTATTTCTTTTTTAAACTATTTTTATATTTAAATCTTTTTTATAAAAAAAAGTACGTTCAAATACCTTTTTTTAATTATAAAAAAAAATATTTTAAAAGTTTAGCATCTGTGCGAATATATACGTTTAACAAACATTTTAATTTTAGCATTTAGTTGTTTTTTTTTTTTAACACACTTATTTTTATTTGCGAACTTTAAGATTTTGTTTTAAATTAATGTAACGATATTTATATATATATCATTACAATATATATATATACCTGTACAAACAATGTAATATATAGGGTATTTTGAGCTCAGACTTTCATATGACCCTCAACTCTACACACTATAATATATGACTGATGCACTAAACCACATATATGTCTAAAATATAAATAATCATCAATATATGTAGTTCATGCTAAATCAGCACTCATCATGTGTAGATATGATAATCTGGACCAACTGATGAGTGCTGGTTTACCATGAAATATGTATATCATTGATTATTTATCTTTTAGACATATATGTGGTCAGGTGTATCAGTGGTATGAGATAGTGTGAAGAGTTGAGGGTCAAGTGAAAGTCTTAGCTCAAAATAATCTAGAGAACAATATTTGAACTCAAAAGTAACATATTGTACAGTATAGTGTAAATCTAAAAATTAGAAAATAGGAGTTTTTGCTTTCAGTTATTTCGAATTAAGAATACCTTCATTAAATCTAAAATTTATAAAATTGGCAATTGCATAAATACCAAATTAGAGTTAATATGTATCTTATTTAATACCAGTCTCCATTTGAAATGCACAATCACAAAACTTCTCATATAATCATACACCATGTGTATAACATGTATAAATTTCCATGAACAACCAGTTATTCTCAATTATTGCTGCCAACTTCTCAAAGAAGTTAAATATTTAAACTAAATTTATGATAAACACAATATGTAAATAATACTTTTGCATTATGACATATCTTTTGCAATTGACAAGCAACAAAATCATGTCTATAGCACATCTTACATTAAAGCCACATTTAGTCTCTGTGAATAATTTGTTTATAGTTGAAAATAATCTATTTTATAAAATTCTAATAATTACTTTTGCATTACTGAATAATAATGGTATTTCATGATAATTACTACATATATAATATTTCTGTGTTTATATTATACTATTTATTTATAATAAAAATTGAATAGTTCTAAAGTCACATCTCACTATCATATATAAAACCTTATCCAAAGATTATAAGTAGAAGTTTAGTCTCATCTATATCCAAATCTAAATAAGTTAATAGGATGTGAATCAGTAAATGCAATAGTCTAAAATATATCTTTATTTAAAACTGATCAAAATATTCCATTCATCTATATAAAATATTACATTATCAATTAAGAAAATTTTACATTTTTAATTGCTTGTATCATAAAAGTTACATGACTTATAATCAATACATCAAAAAAGATATAAAATAATACTTAACAATAAGCTTCAAATTAAACATTGCCGAATAACTGTCTGTTATTGTTAAATGCTCAATTTCCTATTATCTTCTCAAATGTCACATGATCTTTTATACAATTACTACTAAAAAAATATCTATCTTTATCCTAAACAGTTTAATATACCAATAATTTTAAATGTTCATATCATTTGTTAAACATTTGTTTTTAAATCTCTATTTATTTTATTGTTGTGTTCAAAGAATGTAACATGATTTTTTAGAAAAATCAAGTCACTAATAATACATTTGCTATTAGAAGATTTTTCTTATTTAAATATTCAACATATTTCAAAAAAAATTTCATGACTTGGAAAAATAAGCAATTTGAAAACACCAATTGGAAGGTGCAGCATTTAATAGTTAATGAGACATTTTTTTAAGTAATTACTATTTCTAAAAAATGAATGTCAGCTTTTTAATCAATGTTTTTAAAATACCACATGTAGTTTAATGCAATCATTGTTTTAACTTTGGAGCATAAAAACTATAACTTGTCCAACTTTATGTGTACTTATATATTAATTTATATTATATTATAAATATCTATAAACATAATTGATTTGTAAATAATGTGGATTGCCAATTCCTCAACAAGCTTTGTGTTAAATGCTTAGCCGGAGAAAGCAGGTAAAATATCTCTGTCAGAAACCCCTCCCCCCAAATCCTTGACCATGGTTTCATGCTTTGGCACTCCTCAGAGAGGTGCCAAGGTAGGTTCAGACACTAGATCTAAAAAAAAATTAAAATTATTCACTATTTATACTAAAACATGCATCAGTCTTATAAAACAAAACTTTTTATTGGGTTTAATACATGAAATATTGTCCAATAAATAATATAATTTACCTTTCTTTGAATTTTTAAATCAAACATAGGAGTATAAATATTAATAAAAGAGGCACAATTCCTATTATAGACCTTAATTTGTAATATCATTATTCTTTTATTGATACTGCTAATCATCATGGTATATTCAAAATAATACAGTCTTCTTTCACACTATAAAATACTCTTAAAAATATTGTAGCATTTACACGGTTTAGTTAAGCTTCCTTTGTTCTGAGAAATGAGTTCACATTTAAGAGCAGCCATATTAAATGACTATCTACTATAAAACTGTCATTGTCATTACTGATATTACTAATTGGACTACTAAAAAGTTAAACATTAACTACTGGGCACAGTATGTAGTTATATTTGAAAAGAAAGACATTTTCAATCATATTTTACAGGTTCATAATAATTGTGGAGTGAAATGATTAGACAATTAAACAGGGTATTTTAAACATATATTATTTTTTTAAGTGAAACTTTATTTTCAGATATAGAGTCAAATTTATTTATTATTTATTAAGAAAAATGAAAACTAACATCCCTTCACACTTTATTAAATATTCCCTCCCACCACCATGTATCAGTGAGCAGTATATATTTTAGTAAAAATAAATAATTGATTGTTTTTTTGTTTGGAAGTTTATATGTACTTCTATAATTAAAACACTTCCTCTTTTCTTTACAAAACCTTTATTTGTTGTATATATATTGTAACCTCTCATAACCGATCACTATCACTAACAAATACCCAGAGGCACCAATTCTATGGATCATAGAATAAAGTTTTTAGTTACATAACTGATGGAGATGAGTAGGAATTTAGGTATATCATTATATATGAGTTTTATATATAGAGAGAGAAAGCATATGATAGAGTAAATAGAAATAGATTATGGGTAAGGTTAGCCAATTTGGGAATGGATGAAGCTTTAGTAAATATTATTAAGAAATTAATATGAAAATAATTATTATACTTACCAATTAGGGGATATAGAATCAGTTAAAGTTAAAAATGGTGTGGTATTAAGGCAAAGATGCCCTATGTCACCTATTTTGTTTTTGTTGTTTTTGAGTGAATTGGAGAAAGCAATAGAAAGACTAGGAAGAGGGGTAGAGATCCCATTAATAGGTGGAAAGGGAGTATATACTTTGTCGGGTCTTTTTTTTTTGCAGATGATATCTTTTTGTGTGCAGAAAGAAGGAAAATATGGAAATTATGTTTAGGATATGTGCAAGGGTGGGTAAAGAGATAGGGATTAAATTTAGTGAAGAAAAATCAAATATAATGATGGTTAATACTGGGGAAAAAGAAGATGTAGAATTTTTATTGGGGGATATAAAGTTAAGTGTGGTGGATAGATATAGGTATTTGGGAATTATCTTATGTAATCAGGAAAATTGCTTGGATGAATGGAAGAAAAAATTGGTAAATGACGCAAAGAAAAGAAAGGGTTTGGTAAAGAAACTAACAGTATTTTCATATAATAAATATGATGTAGCTAGAATTGTATGGAAGGGAGTTGCAGTAGCAGGATTAACATATGGTAATGATGCATTATGTGTTAGTAAAAGGGTTTTAGATTATTTAGAGAAAGTACAAAGGGAGTAGGAAGACATGCATTAGATGCAGAGATGTGGACAGCAAAGGAGGCAATTCAAGGAGAAATCAGATGGTCAAGTTTTTATATGAGAGATGCAAAAAGTAAAATGAAAATGTTTGGCAGGTTGCAGTTTATAGATAGTAAAAAAATAGACAAAATAGTGTTTAATTGGGTTATGAGTAAAGGGCAGGTAACAAGATGGGTGAGAAAGGTAATGCGGTATGCAAAAGATTTGGATAAAAAATTGATATCAGTATACTTGTATAAAAGGTGGGATGATTGTGTTAGGAGGATTGTTGAGTGTTATAGTGGTAAGGAATGGGATAAAAGAATAGAAGCATTAATAAAAATAGGGAGTTGGAGAGATGGAGAACTAGTATGGAGGGTATGAAGAGTTTAAATATATATAGAAGTAAACAGAACATTGGATGTGAGTTAATTTATGATAATAGTAAGGAAAGTAGTTTATTGTTTAAGGCTTGGGATCTTTAGCAACAAGAGAATATACATGTAAATGAAAAACTATGGATGATTTAGTGTGAAAATTGT
This sequence comes from Epiperipatus broadwayi, assembly GCA_028023455.1. Lineage (NCBI taxonomy): Eukaryota > Metazoa > Onychophora > Udeonychophora > Euonychophora > Peripatidae > Epiperipatus > Epiperipatus broadwayi. The sequence continues at coordinate 227,369 of JAQFVV010006398.1, forward strand.
GTAAGGAAGGTATAAAAAATATTAGGCATTTGTTGATTGAATGTAAATGCTTGAAAGCAGAAAGGGTACAGATAATGAAGTTATGGGAGAATAGGTATGAACAAAGTGACTATACAGAAAGTGAGTTATTAGTTTTTATGTTGGGTTTGCAAAAAGATAAGGGGGATTTAGATATAAAGGCCATAGGGTTGACAAAGATTATGTTGTGGAAATGGGATGGGGCAGAATATGGGAAGACTTAGAGTGGAGAATGGAAAATAAAGTGGCTAACAGGTTTATCTGGGCATAATTGCTGAGATATTCTTGACTTCGTTTAAGGAGAAGCCAAATACATCACATCACATCACACATCACATAAACTATGGAACTAAACTTATTTTAAAATTATCAATGATGCTCTTAAATAAAGTTTTACCTTGACCTAGCTCAGTTGAGGGATACAGAGGTCTATGAGGTGTAAAATGTACATCAGATATGGGAGGAAATATTATAACTAATAGGAAATAAAACATCTATTAAATTCTAAAATAAATAAGAATTATATTGGTAAAATTTTACCATCTAAAATTAACTAATTATAGTCTATACTTCATTTCCTCCCATCATCCACATACACTGAACAACCTCCACCATAATAGAAAATTGAAGTAATAACTAAAATGTAGTGTTTAATCACTGCACTGTTTAGTAAGTTGGAACTAAATATAAAATAAACCTAACATTACTGAACTTTTAATTATACACTAATCTAAACTGGTTAACTGAATTTATTATTTAATCTGAATTAAAAATTGAATATCTCAGGGAATTAATTTATTGCATAGCTTAATCTAACATTTCTACTTCTCAACAATTACTATTTACTATTAGGGAAGTAATGATATAAATTAAGCAATACCCTAACTAAATAATGGCAGTTAGATAATGAAAGAAATTGGGCACATTTTGATTTTAATTCATCATCTAAACAATTACTAAATGATAAAACCTTTTTAGAAAATCAGTAAATAATTGACATCTCATACAGTGTTTGGATCAAGGAAATCAACATCATCATATCTGGATGTTTATCATTAAATTAAATGAAAAATACAATCATATCATATTAGATAAAGTAAATGTGTGAGCATGTGAAGAAATATGAAATACAAATGTATGTTAAAGAAGAATTCTGAATACAATTTTGAATAATAAAACATTTATTAACAAAATTAGAAATTAGTTAAGCAAACATTTAATTTCTTTCTAATTGGTACAAATACAATTTCTGGGTGTATTTACCATCAATACTTAAAATTTACATAAGAATAGATAACACAATATAATTTTCTAATTTCTAGTCTGACACATCTCATCTATCAAAGCATCTTGATAGACTTATGGAAACACATTATATTTTTAACATTAACATAATGAACCAAAATAAAATCTTTACATTTTATTGCAAAATGGTTTTCAGTTATCAGTCGCTTCTGATAAACATATAGAATTGAAGTAGTATAGCCCTAAACTTCAAACAATAAACTTCAAAAATTTCCTTTACATTCGACATCTTATTTTTTTAGTACTCTCAAATTATCAATTAATAAGTCTATGATAACTAACATATGATTAAATATTTATATTAAATTATAACATAAAACTAAAATTTTTGACATTTTACTTCAAATGCACATTAACTAAAATAAAGTAAAAGGGTTTGAAACCTAAGAATAAGTATAAAATAAGAATAATATCAAACTATATTTTGCAGAATGGAAATAAATAACTTCATTAATTAAATATATTCTGTCTTTCCAAAAATGAAGTAAAGAATTCTATTAATTAACTATGTTTTATTTTTCCAAAATAGAAATAAATAATTCTACTAATTAACTATGTTTTGTCCTCTTGTGCTTACTTAATTAAATGATTATTGAATATTATGAAAATTTATGATATGAAATTTTAAATGATAAATACAAAATGATTTAAAATAATAACTAAAATTATGCATTAATGATGGATTTTTCCATATCTTTTAAATTAATACTTTATGTATGGGTCTGTATTATGCTGTGTGTCATAAAATAAATAATTAACACTAATCAATCCAATTGGTTTACTTATGAAGCTGTAATATAATCATAATACAGATGAATACAATGGACAATCAAGCTTTAATCACTAACTTTACTACAGCTGTTTTGTGAGAAAATCAATTCTGCCTTTATTCTTTTTTTTATCAATAAATTATCTGGCACTTGGTTACAGTATAAGATGAAAAACATTCCATAGGCACATGGGATAAAAGATTTTCACAATTGTAATCATATAAATAGCAATACAACAACTTTCAAGTTTAACTTCTGAGACTAAATAAACTGGTGGAAACAAATCTCATTACCAAACTAATCAGGTAAATAAAATACTTGGCTTCACATACTCTAATTCATAATATCAAATATCAAAACTGGAGGATTCAATCTACTCCTATCAAATACTTCAATAAACAAAGAGTGAGTTTACTCTATCCCATACAATATACTAGGCAATCTATTCATGTCAAATATTCAAATAACAAAAGAGGGGAGATATTACTCAATCCCATAAGATACTATAAAACATTGCTAACTTTACTCTATATAGCCACTGGATACTTTTTTATTCAAGCATAATAAAGAACAATAAATTCATACTTAAATAAATCTCTAATCTTTCCAAATCAATTAACCATTCTCTTCCTCCAAAATTGATAGACTTTATATCATTTTGCTTGCAATTTACACATTATTATAGTTGAATTTAATAACAGACACACATATGCAAGCATAATAATACACAGACAATTCAAATCCCAGTAAGCAAAGAACTACTGTAAAAATATCAATTACTAACTGTAAAAGCAATAATGGATAAATATTTCATATCTGATAATATAATATTTATGACTTGGTGACATACTAATGACGGTTGAAAACAAAGCAATAATTTCTATTGACAAAGTAAGACAAAATAATCTTTTTATAGTGCATTTACATTAGCACAAATCTAAAGCAAAAGTTTGGCTTAGATAAATAATAAAGCTTTATATTCTAGGTCAAATAATTATTGAAAATAATTATTTTTTAATCTATTGAAAAATGCATAGATATACTATAAGAATTTATATAATGATCTTTTTTTTAGAAAAGCTGTTAACCCCTTCAGCATTAAATGGACATCTCCCTTTTTACTACACACATATGCTTATAATAGAACACACGATAAAACTTATGCTAAATTAATAAAAAAAAATTACCTAGCATAATATTTTCTTCATATTATGCCTTTAATGAGACATTCTTGTAGAAAACAATAATAAATATAATAATAATCTTTAATCTATCTATCTGTTAAATACTATTAAATAATAATAATAAGTAAAGTTCTTTTTTTTTCCTTGGTTGTAAAATGAAAAATTTATTACAGTTTATAAATGACACCCTTTGGTCATATCTCAAGTAATAATAATTATTAACACAAAGATAAATATTGATGAATATAACACAGGGTTCCGATCTGACCCCCGTTCTCTTTCCCCAAATCTGATGACTCGTGCTCCATGAGGCTCTTCTTCTCGATCCATCGGCCTGTCATAATCATAAGCCTTCATGTCTAGTGCCTCTAGCACCTTGGCCGTTTCCTCAATCGATGCTTTTCTCATAATTTGTTCCACTTTCATTGGCAGATTATGTCTTACAATTCATACAATGTTACTTTCAGTTAAATTACCTGTGTCTAATGTCTGCAGCTTCACCACCTGCCAATAAAAGAATTGGAATAGCTTTCTTGGTCCCCTTCCCTATATTTCTCTTGCATGACCTGATATTTGGTTAGCTCTTGGCGATTCTCAGACCAAAAAATACCTTTTACTTCTTTCTGATACCCTTCGAAAGTTGTGGGATGTTGCAACATCGACTCCCACCAGCTGTGTGCATTTTCGGTTAAATGGGCGGACGCTATAGCAATTTTGCTTTCTTCATCCATCGGGTTTATACTCAAGTATCTCCTCAAGCTCTGCAGGTACTCTATGGGAGCTTCTCTCATTTGACTGGAGAATGGCTGAATCTTTAGAAATTGGCTGACGTTAGCCTGCACAGTTACATATTTCGTATTAGTTTCCAGTGTTCCTGCTACCTTTATCTTTTCTTTCTCTTCACCCTCACTCTTATTTCCTTCTGCTCCATTTTCACTAGACTCCTCATCTTTATCTATAATTTCTCCCTCTACTGGCTCTTCCTCACTCTCTTTTGTTATACACTTATCTGCTTTTCCTTCTAATTTCCGTTCTATCTCTTGAAACCTTTTTTCAATCCTTTCCTCGAATTCCTGAAATCTCCTGTCTATTTTTTTCCATAATCATTTTGATCATACTCCATTCTCTTGCCTTTTCTTCCTTCTGCTGATCCATTTTTTCTTTGATCTGGTTATCATTCCTTTCTTTTACTCTCTTTTTGGATAATTATCACTATTTCTAATAATGATCAATTACAACAATTTTGTATTACTATTTCATATCAGATGCACCAGACCTGCTCTCTATCCCTGAAGTACTGTGTACTGTGTCTAATTTTTCTATCTAGCCCTTTTCAACCCTATTTTTTAATCTCTTTCTTTCTATTTTTCACTGAGATGATTAGTATTTTCTTGTACTTTGCCTATCAAACCAAAATATTAACTTGTTCAAAGTGAATCCCTAGATTTCTAGCACTAGCAGTATTTTATAATATGCCCTTTTATGGGTAAAACTGTTCCACAAATATCAATCTCCTAATCGCATACACATATATGAAATGGATCCCAAAAAAAAATTGTATGTATTGTTTAGATGTGTGTATATATATATATATATATATATATATATATATATATACGAGTTCATATAGAATGTAGTCAATATACTGTTTTCTAAAATTAATCACTCTTAATTATATCAAAAAAATTATGAAAGTTTTATTTATTCACTTTTGTACATGTCAAAGCAGTTAAATATTTAACACAATAAGAAAACTTTAAAACGGAAAATAAAACTCACATATATAATATTATTTCTCTTCGAATCAAACAACAAAATTTCCATGGACTGTTCAATACATACATATATATATATACTAAAATGTTAATTCGAATGTGATTTTAACCTAATTAATTTCAATACAGACAAAGTAAAATTATCAGCAATAAATCATCTACACAAGCTATATTTTATAGCTCTTATACTGTATTTCTTTCCTTTATATATATATATATATATATATATATATATATATATATATATATATATATATATATATATATATAATATAAAGCAAAACTCAATAGTAAACTGTCTTATCTAACTTATATTCTATCCACCTCTCCCACTTTCTGCTCTTCGAAAGCTCATTCGTTGGTGTGCCATTGTAACGGTTTATTCCGGCGTAAACACGTATGTATGTGGTATATGTTTATTACGTATTTTAAACCTAAGTTTTTGCTCTTTTTATTTAACAAAAATTATAAAATGAACACATGATCTCAAGTGCCAATCTTACCTATGAATAAATAAGAATTATGCTGAGAGAGGATGAGTATCTATTTCTGGTGATTAGAGCTTGTATCTCTGGATAGCTCACTCAGGGGTAGTAGTCATTGACCATGGGAAAGAGGAGGAGGGAACATATAAAAATGCACATGTAGTGCATGAATGATTCATTAGCTTTCCTACTTTTTGCTTTTTAATACTATTCTAAGAAATTAACATGGACACACACAATTAAATTTATAACACTACTTAAAATTTATTAATACAAAACAAATAATAAAACCCCATAGAACCCCGTAATTGAATATTGGTTTGTGCCCGAATAATTAAATAACCTGCATGTAAATACACTCGCATAAGTTCATTAAGGCAATATACAAAAATACAGATCATATCTTGAAAACACTTTCAATCAGGCATTGTCTATTAAGGTGTATCTTTATACAGGGTATTATTTCAACTTTCTCTTCATTTACTTTTAATCCTTTTACGCATTATTTAATAGGATGTGCTTTCATTCAAAATAGTTACTATCATTTACGAAAATGTTTGATTTATCTTGTTTATCTCACCCGGGTGTAGATTATTAATAATTTTCCACTGGCTTCATGCTGCGCTGTACGATTAAAGGATTTCTTTCTTTGGTAAGAGTCCATAAGGCAATCAATGGCCTGCAGTGAATACTGTTCTTTTCATAGCTTTGGGAAGGGCTTTGCTCCTACATCGACAGTGATGATAGTATCTCTGCAGGATGGATGGCATAGCCCGGCCTGTTCTGTTTTTTTTTACCCCAGCCTGTTCATGATTTTTCAATTATAAACTTTTTTCTTTTTACTAACTTCTTCCTATGATCCTGCTTGTGGCAGTCATAGCTCTAGAAGTCCCCTGAGTTCAGTTTTCTTGACTCTAATTAATTATACTATTGTTTTTTCTTCTTTCATTAAACCATATGGTTTGTGAAATGAAAATCTTTTCAATACTTTCATTTTTTTGTTTCTTTTATCTATGCTTAGGAATTTCCAATTTACTTTGTGATGTACACTCAACCATTCATTGTCTCTTATTTTTAACATTTTATTTTATTAATTAAAATGTCTTTGTCTCAAGATAGTGATCTGCAACTTTTCGGGTTCTTTCTTTTCAATTAATTTTTTTTTTTTTATAATTTGTAACATTCTTCTTTTGGTCGACCATCTTGGAATATTTTTTTTTTAATTAAAATAACTATTCCTTTTTATGAAATTATTACATTTACTCACTCATACAGCAATATAAACACACATATAAATAAATATCAGAGCACAAACCATATAATCCCCCATCCCTCTTATATTTCAATCTGTTTTTTTATTTACTTACTTAATATATATATATATATATATATATATATATATATATATATATATATATATGCCCCCGCATACAAGATCACAATGAAAAAGAAAAATAACAACTTACTTAATATTACACTTGATTTAATTAGATATGTATGCTCAGTAGTATTACCCTCTGACTTAGAACAGGGTTTGAACTCAGCCCTGTTATACTATATTACATATTTGTAAATACAAGCCCATAAAAGAAATGTCACATTATATATGACTTGCTTTCTTGATTATTATAATTTTACCTTTAATGCCTTGGCAATGTAAGGCTATTAATATATGGTAGATCTGAATTTGGTTCAGTCCCATATAGCTATTTATGTTAGATAGTTGGAGTTAAAGACATTTTCATGTCCCAAAATTTCAGAGTTTCTATTTATTTAAGTGTTACACATTAAATAAGTGTTCAGTTTTAAGTTGCTATTTTAGATCTAGTGTCTGAATATTCTAGCTCCTCACTGAGATGAGCCATAAGCTTGAACCAATTGATCTGGAAATGATAATATTTTTCTTTTACAATACTTATCAATTAAGAACTTGTTTGAGCTATTCACATGCTTCCTATTGTAAAAGATGGCTTAAACCAATCTTCACACCTGTCCTAGTTTTTTTCACAATATTTGAATTCAGACCAAGTGGTAGGCAAATAAAATATCCTATATACCTGCTCATACACATAAAGTATATATGTATATAAACATAATGTCTATTTGTGGAAATTAACTTTTTTTTTCTTCATTTAATATCATTAACTAAAATAAAAATTAATTGACTTATAAGACAGACATGACAAAGGTTAAAATTTATATGAGGTCAAAATAGTTGCTAAGTGATCAAGTTTGGAATAATGAAGACTAAATAAAATAATAATAATAATAACAATGATTTATAATTTGTCTTTTTTGGTTAATTTGTAACAATAGATTTTAGCTAGCATGAGAAAAACAATGAAGCGTTTCTTCACTTGTGGTCTAACAACTAAACTGATAGCACATAAGTAAAGTCTTTTATTTTATTTTTTTAAAAGAAAAACAGTTTGGCGTTTAAAACAGTAAAATCTTAATGTCTATATTTTAAAAGTAATATAAAATCTTTATAATTTGGATAGATGGAAATGGGAAATTTAAACTTCAATTTATAATTAGCAGGAATGAACTAATGACTTAATTTATTCTGCAAGTTTAAATTCATTGTTTTGGAAATAATAAAAAAAATGGGAAAATATTACAAATTAATTGTTTCTTTAAGCCATTTTCATATATCTATTGAAATCACAATTAATAATGATTGATAAAATGGTTATTACAATGTGTGTGGGATAAAACACCAATACTGTAGGCATTTCCAAAGCTAGCTTCGATGTCATTATAAAATTTTTCATAAAAATGTTTATTTTGCAAAACACTGGCAAAACATCAATCTTCAATGAATTTATATATGTTCAGAAGAGGTAATTAGTATGTGTTTGTTTTAACCCAGTAGCATGAAATACATAAATAGCAACAAAGGTGATGAACAGGAAACTTATGCATGGAGATTGACATTTAAATTTATAAACTATTAACTGTGAACAAAATGCTTGCTTTCCTCAAGATAAATATATTTTGTTTCGATTCATGTGATTTTATTTTTGTTTTTATTATTTCTATTTGAAATTTTCATGTATAGTAATTTTTTTTATTGTGTATTCAAGATTTATTTTCAAATTCGATCACCTGCAATTTAAAAGTGGGAGCAGTGAATGGATATGTGTCATATGTAGTCAATTAATATGCATTTTTTAATAAAAGTAAATTACAGATTTCTATGGAAATTCAACATTGATCCATCACGGTGACCTCAAGTAAGGTTTTTATATATTTAACATTGGGGGCAAACTTTAGGACAAACAAAACTATATTATTTACTAATAAGTTTTAATAACATTTACTTGTAATTTTTTTTTACTTCTGAGTGCACAATTAACCCACTTGAGTAAATGGTCTTTTTTTATTATCTATCATTAATTTTTACTATGACTTACACACACACATAGATGGGAGTGGGACTATATATTTTTTTAATAAAAAAAAGTTATAAATATATTTACCCCAACCTACAATTATCATTCTAATAATTATATTAATGGGGTAGTTTTAGAATTACTGAACTCTCATTTTGTTTTTTGTTTTTGTTTTATGTATATATTTAGTGAATTATCTAATATCATTTTGTATATACTGTACTGTGAATTATTTTGTTTCTGTTGTGTTAAGCCATCCAATGATAGAAGACCATTCTTGTTAACAGAATATTTATTTATTTTTTGTTTGTAAATAGTTATTATTACATTTTATAAATTATTAATAAATGTATTTAGTTGTTTAAAACAATATGATCTCTGTTTGATCATATACCATCATCATTGTACATTTATACCACTAGATGTTTGATCATCACCATCATCATTATGCATTCATACTATTAAATTTTTTATAATCTCTATCATGAAGAATTCATACCATTAAAGTTTCATCATTACTATCATTAAGAATTTACACCATTAAAGGTTTGATGACGATGATCATCATCATTATGTATTGATCTCCTAATTGATTGATCATCATCAATATTTTATCTATGCTTATGTATAGGCATATTTGATCAATAATTAAGTTGGTCCATCCCTGAAGAGATCTGACTGCAAGAACTCCCTGAGTTTGAATTTCGTGGTGTAATGGGACGCAAAAAGGAAGATGTAATGGATATGCACTAGTCTAAATTACATTGAAATATTTTAAGTAAATTAAGAGCTGGCTTACTAAAACTAGATGTGATTTGGAACTAGGCATTTCATTATGTCATCTTTAGCATCCTACTGGAAGGCCTAGGTCTGACAGTAGTGAGATGTGCTCCCTTTGTTATATGTCGTTCCTGATTCAATAATATCTGGTGCACCCAAATTGGATATAGAATCATGGATTTAGGCTATGACTTGTTGTAGGTTGGTTGACGCATTGTATTCAAGTCATCCAACTACTGAGTCATATTCACATCATCTTATGGTGTACCCTGTGGTTCCGTTATACTATATTTAATTATAATAATGAATACAAAAAAAAATCATTATTGCCATTATTGCAGAAAATATGAAAAACTTATTTTAAGTCTGTCCCAAGTCCCTAAAAATAATAATTAAAAAGGAATACTAGAACAAGCTCGGAAAAGAAAGAGGAAATAGTCTCTGCATCAGAAAAAGTATATTTTTTGAAAGCCCTACATTGTATTTTAGAAAATGTCTGGAAATTTGGTTGTCAATGCTTATTTATTATTCAAAGTTGATTTTTTTATTCAAAAGACTTTCTATTTACTATATATTTGTGGCTTTTACTAATATCTTTAATTTAGCATCTGACATGCATTTAAATAATAGGAGCATAAATAAACCAAATAATCAAAAAAATATTATTAGAAATAGCTGAGAGAAAATAACTTGGGAATATGGTGAATAGAAAAGCAATAAAAAATGCAAAAAATACAAATTGCAAGTTTTATTCTTATTTTGAAGATCATACAAAACATAAGAGAATGTTATTGTTTTTTTATTAACATCGGGTTAAGTGAAGGGCTATAATTACTTAATCTGAAATAAGATCTAATAGTTTTCTTACATTTTTCATTTGAAATTGATACAGTGATAAGTGTGATTGTGGAAAATAAAATAAAAATCTAATTATAAAAAGAAATGCTATATAAAAAATAAATTATGTACAAAAATAGAAAATTGGTTGAGAAAGCATGATAAGATTGCAGAAAATTATACTTTGAAATTGCAAAAAAAAAAAAAAAAAAAGATAACAAAAACGAAATGATGGTCATTTTTAATGCTATGGATGCAAATTATGAGAGTATGATTTTCATGTATAAATATGTAGAAGACAATTGATTTTTACTGTATAATGTATGATTCGAAGCAGATTCAGAAATAGTAATAAAAGTTAATGAATAAATCTTATATTTATAAAAATGAAGATTATAGTTTAATGATGGTATTATTAGCCTAATTTTTAAAACAATAAAAATAATTGTACAAAAGTCATTGTTATTGGACTTATTAAGTACTGTCAAAATAATATTAATTCTTAGTGTTATTTGATTAGGTTTTTAGAAACCTCAGTTTCACTTTTATTGTTATGAAGATATGATCTATTCATCTCTCTGATTGTAATCTTTTTTTTCTTTCAACATCATAACCTCTTAGCAATTTATATTTTTAAATTACAGCATTTTATAATATAACTAAATAAATAGGTTAACCTCATCACTTGTGTTCATGTCAAAATTTAAATCTAATATATTCAATTATTTACTTGTTTATATTCATTATCACTATGTATTCTCAAAAGTCTTTATTAATATAAGCTATTAAAGAATGTTTTACTTTTTTAAATGACTGTCTTACACATCTATAAAGATTTATAGAAAATATTCTGTAACTTCAACATCCTTTACTATTGTTTGAATAGATCTGATCTTTATTTTTTTAATTTTTGAAAAAAAAATTTTTTTTCCAGACTGTTTATTCTATCACTTTAACACTTTATAATGAATCATATGGTTGAGGATTCAATATTAACTTTTAATTTATGTTAAAATTCAATATTATAATTTCAACATTTATTATTTTTAATTTATAATCACATATTTTATTCTATTTTTTTTTTTAACTTTTGCAATAGGTGTATTCAGATATCTATTCTTGATGGTCAATGCAGTGTTATTAATATATATACATTAGATGTTTCCCCATGAATTTTAATAACATTTATGTCCACGTAATATATTTTGTGCTTACAAAATTACTATAGACACATGGTAATCATATTTTTAATATGGAACTATAGCCCATTTAATTGTAGCTTTTAATCTCATTTACAGATTTTTCATAAAAAATAATGGAATATATTACATAATATATATAATAGGCATAAGGATAAATGGTCTTGTTTTAATCAATAAGGCAATTTGACTCTTTTTGTCAATTATTTCATTCCCTCTTTGATTGTACAATTATTTAGCTTACTAATGCAATGAGAATTTTAAACATCGATGTTTATTGAAATCACATTGTTTAGCTGGAAGAAGTCTTTTGATGTAAAATTTTAATGTATGACACAAGAATATTGCATATATTGTACTTAAATTATTTTTGAAATGAACTATGCATTTTATTATGTCATTGAATAATGTGATAAACTGTAGTGTTAGTTTTGGGAATGATCTCAAAGTTAATCTAATTTCAACTAATGTTCTCATCAAAAAAAAAATATTTAGTGAAAACTGTTTTCTCCCTCTTTCATGTGTTTATTTTATGATATTCTATTAATAATTATAATACACAAATCTCATTAAAGATTGAAACTTTATTGTAATCCAAGACTGCTAATATTTTTAAGCTTGTTTAATTTTTTACTCTTATTAAAAATTTTGTTACATTTTTCTTTGCATTTACTATTCAGTTCTCTCATGATATCCTTATCATTTTTAATATGGACTTCTTCAATTTGTAATTATCACTATCATACTATCCTCATCTCCAGACCAATTGGTTTTGAGCTTAATGGCTCACCTCAGTGGCATTTATAATTAAATCTTGTTTGGAATTAGTGATAAGCTCCATCTAGGGAACATTTTAGCACAAGCTTAAAGGCAAGTTGCACAATTTGTGACTTGTTTTATTAATTATTACAAGTGTACCCTTGAAGACTTTTGTGATGTAATATTGTTTTAGCTATTAATATATGGCAAAACTGAACTAGGTTCAGACCCATATAGCTATCTGGTTTGTAAAGCTAGATTTGAAGAAATTTATGTTTCTGAAAAATTCGAGTTTTCAAACTGATAGTAATGTATTAAATAAGTGCTCTGGATTGGAGTTTTAGATCTAGTTTCTGAAATTGTAACTCTTCACTGAGGTGAGCCATTAAGCTCAAAACCAACTGATATGGAGATAAGGATAGTATGATAGAGATTTAAAATTCTTTCTCTGTTGGCACTTATAATTAAAGCTTGTTTGGAGTTAGTACTAAGCTCCATCTAGCGAACAATTTAATACATGCTTAAAGGCAAGTTGCACAATTTGTGACTAGTTTTATTATTATTATTATTATTATTATTATTATTATTATTATTATTATTATTATTATTATTATTATTATTATTATTATTATTATTATTATTATTATTATTATTATTATTATTATTATTATTATTATTATTATATTTAATGTTTTCACGGTTATATGATGTAGATATTTCAATGTTTTTGGGTATGAATCATGTATTATTTTGCATTACAATCTGATATTTTGATGGACTAGCAACCACCATTATCAAGGTTAACTTTTGAAAGAACAATCTCATTACATCTCAAAGAATAACATGACTCAGTGCAAGATGAGAAGTGAGATTCAACTTGAAGTAGTTCAGCATTCACAATATGAGGCTTATCAAAATGTTTATTTCCCTCAGTTTTTTCACCTATTAATTTCAAGTTAATATTAGATAAAATGAGAGGTTTCCACGTAGCTGGAATACATTGTGCTTCATCAGCCCTATTTAAACCAGTAGGTCTCTTTAATATTTCAGTTGACTCTCTCATGGTTCTTAAATCATATCATTCCAAATTTGCAAGTATTTTTGTATTGTCAAAATCAGGTTTGTCACCAATTTCTAAAAAATGGGAAGTAAAAATTGATGTGCTAATTTTTTGATTAAAAGCATTTCTATGTTCCTTAATTCTGACATTTATTCATCTATTATAATGACCCAGATAGCTTCTTGAGCACTGCAAACATGGAATTTCATAAACTCCTTGGTGTTCCAAAAATATTCTGTCTTTAGGTTTATATAAAAAATCACCAATTTTTTTGCCAGTAGAAAAAGTAGTCTTTATATTAAAACAAGACAGTCTTCTACTGATTTTATCAGTAACCCCTTTAATGTAAGATGAAATTACTCTATTAAAAGAGGAATTGTCAATTCTATCCTCTTTTTTCTTTTTAGTATTAATGTTATGTAAAGCCTTATGTATGATGTTTTTATTGTAATTATTAGAAAGTAGAATATTTTTTGTAAATTCTATTTCTTGAGTAAGATGTTCTTTATCAGATAAATTATAAGCTCTACTCAAAATATTTTTTGCTACAGAAAAAATTTGTGCAGGATGATGATGAGTATTAAAATCAAGATATCTGTTTATATGGGTGGATTTTCTGTAAACTGATATTGATAATGTTTCATCACATTTTCTTGCAATTAAAACATCTAGAAAAGAAATTGATCTGTTATTTTCCACTTCCATAGTAAATTTAATATTTGGATGCCAATTATTTATATAAACAAGAAAAGAATTTAAGGCATTAATGCCATGAGGCCATATGACAACAGTATCATCCACATATCTAAGCCAGATAGAAGGTTTTTTAGTAGCTGCACATAATACTTGACTTTCAAAATTATTCATGAAAAGATCAGCAATTACAGGACAGTGGAGATGCCATAGAAAGTCCTTTAATTTGTTTAAACTTTTGAGAATTATAAACAAAAAATGTATTTTCAAGGCAATGTGTTGCTAATGGAATAATAAAATCAGGTAAATCATTGTATCATGCTATTATACTTAATGCTTTTTCAACTGGAATATTAGTAAACATAGAAGAAACATCAAAACTAACCAATAAATCAGTTTCAGTCAGTTTTAAGTTTTTAATTATAGAAATTAAATGACTTGAATTTTTAATTCTTGATGGAATCCTATCTGTCAATGGTTGTAAACATTGGGCTAAATATCAAGCCAACGCATGTGTGGGAGAACCTATAGCACACACAATCCATCACAATGGTATCTCAAGTTTATATATATATATATATATATATATAGATATTACATACTATATATATATATATATATATATATATATATATATAGTATGTAATATCTAAATGAAGAAAGATGAAATCATAATAGAAAATGTAATAGAAATTTTTTATTTATGTTTGAAGAAATGAAATTGACTTAATCATCGATAGCTACAACTGGGATAAAACCAATTGCGATACCAAATGTAATATAACATGGTATATGCACAAATAGAAATGAAATCACTCCAATAATTGTGGATTAATTGAAATGTACAACTCTATTTCCACTATCATGTATTTCACGTTTTGATTAATTTTCATTCAAAAAGAAATAAAATAAAATATAACTAATTCCAACCATTGAATATGAATTACAATGAATCGGGTTATTATGTTTAACTTTATTTGAACAAACTACTTATTTATAAAGCAATGGATAATAAATTATCTACTACAGAAAATATATTACACATGATTGAATGTATTCTAATTAATAGTTATATTCTATTTAATTATGATAATTTAAAAATTTATTTTTATCTAGTGTTTCTGTGTGTAAATAAAAAATAAAATAAAATTTGGGAAAATGTTAATAAGAATGAACGTAATTGGGAAATGTAAAGATAAAAAAATATTTATGTTGTAATTATTTCTTTTTTGTAATGACATACAGAAATGTTATTTAGGTATTAAAATAATGTAATTAGATAAAACTTATTAGATAAATGCAATAATAAAAGTTCCATAATTGTGATGTGCTATTGTAAATAGCATTTGATATAAAGTGAGGGATAAACACCAGACAGGATCTTTCTCTGTTTCTCTTCTTTTTTTAAGAGAGCTATAACTTTGATGCAGATAAGGGACCATGTAAAAAATTTAAAAAAAACTGAATGGGAAGAATGAACACATGGCTCATTTCAATCAGTTAAGAGAACTTGTGAACAGGATTTGTCAGTCATTTAAAAAGCTGCTAAATCAGGGACTCTTAATTAAGTTAATACTGAAATACAATCTATGTATGAAAGGGTAAAACTTTTTTTAATATGCTGTTCATCAAAGTCTAGAACTATGTAACCTCCTGCCAATTTTAAAAAAGTATTTTTGCTTCCCATACCAACTGTCAAAGTAATTATCTGTTTCTCATTTCTAATTTTTGTAAACCTATCCATAATGGACACTCAGTCCATAATTGTACTTGTTAATAATAAAGAAGAATTAAAGAAAGTAATCAGCCAAAGTATTGAACTTTACATGATAATGATTGTCCAGTATAGAAAATATTCAAAAGGTTTGAATGTATTCTAGTCAACTAGTTATAACATTAGAATACTGAAAGTATTGGGTAAGATCTATTTTTTTTATTGTAAAAGTGATTACCATATAAATTAAAATTTATTTTAATTTTTCCTGCTTAATATTTGATATTATTATTATTCCACATACTGCTCAATATTTTAAGTTACTCTCAAACATATTTTCATTGCTTAAGATTTAAAAGCTATTAGCACACAATTCCCATGTTTAACATTTAATATTTATGATAACAAATATATTAAATATTTTTTATGTATTGGTTTGTTAATTACTGCTAATAATTATGTGAAATTGGGTCAATAGTTCATACAATCCTACTGGAATGCATGAAGTAAATTCAGTAAAGTAAAATGATCTTTGCATTTATATGTTGGACTGTGTCCATCGTCTAATATGAGTATTGAATGATTTTAGAAAAATTTAACTTTATTTAAATATTTCATATATATTAAACTGCTAATAATAGCACACAGGTTAGTATATGCACAACATTTCAAGAGGTATTATTCTCCCCTTTTCTTAAAGTGTTCCTCGCCTAACCATTGATAATGCTAGCTTGGGGATCCAAACCTGGGCCCTTAGATTCTTTGAGTATTAAATTTTAAGATAGTGCTCTAACAAACTGAGATATCCTTTAATACTCATATTATATTATGGAAATAGACCAACATATAAATACAATTAAAACACTTATCATCACAAACTTTCGGAAAAACATTAAAGGACCTTTCTCTGATATAAATACATTCCTGCTTGATTATGTACTTAAATACATTTCATGTATGTAGATATAGATTAGAATAATCGTAAGTATTATAGTTATAAATATTTTATTTTTTTAATAACTAGTTGCCAGCTCTCCTTCCCTCTCTCTCTCTCTCTCTCTCTCTCTCTCTCTCTCTCTCTCTCTCTCTCTCTCTCTCTCTCTCTCTCTCTCTCTCTCTCTCTCTCTCTCTCTCTCTCTCTCTCTCTCTCTCTCTCATTCCAAAACTAATGAAATAGCTTGCTACACAACCTGAGAAATAAATGTGTTTAGATAAGCAATTAGGGGTATTATAGTATTCTCATGATAATATCACTAGAAAAATATCTAAAGACAATCTTTCAGTAATAAAAGTGGTACTCGGAATTACTAACCAATAAAAATGAGTTTAAAAACACGAGAACTTATTGCTTTTATTACATGAGTATCACAGTGATGTAATATAGCAGGGAATATAACCGTTTAATAATTTATCATCATCAGCTAGATTGATATGATAAATTACACCAAATAAGAGATGATATATAGATATATAATTTATATTTATGATATGGCAACATGATATTCAGTATATTTATTGAGATGTAAAATATTGTTCCACGTTAGGTGTAGCAAGAATTTCCTTACCAGGATGTATATATAACCTGTTACATCTGTATATATTTACATGTCTGTAATAAATAAGAAAAACAACATGATAGCATAATAAGTGATTCCATTACTTTATATAGTACTAATATAATTATCATCATCATCTTCAATCATTATCGATCCACTCGAGGATGATGGATTCTCCAAGTTAAATATAGTTAAGATTATATTTTCGTATATACAGGTCTAAATAAATGTTATAAAGTATATATAATTTTTTACCAATATATCTTATATTTGAATGATAATTATTTTTGTAATAGTTTTTAAATTGTTCTTCTGGAAAGATATTAAAAATTAGTATCTACTAAAAAAAATATGTATTGATAAAATAATTATCTTATTAATATGTTTGTGAAATGTTTATGTTCATAATTGAGAAATTTAATCCTGTTGTCATCTAAATATAATTTTGTAATTACATAATTTATTCTTTACAATTTTTATACAACAACATTTTAAAAAGAGGTTTTTGTTTTAAACAAAATCATTTAATTAATGTTAAAAACTTTCATCTCAACAAAACAAAAAGAAAAAGTTTTAGAGGATAAAATATGAAGTAAATAATTGCTTTTATCATTTAGTACTGTAAAAATTGTACCATAAATTAAATTATTACTATTTTTAAGAATAATTAATATAGTTGAAATATTATTATTGTTGTCATTACTATTTTTATTAGTTTATATTTATATTTAATTTGCAAATGAGCAAATAAAATCTATTAACAAAAAAAAAATCTAATGAATTTTTAAACTAATCAATAAATGTAGTCTTTTCATGCGAATACCAAGGGAATACTGTGGCTGGTTTAATTGTTTAGAGATCTGTGGAAACTCAATATCTAGATATTTATAATCCCTATTTGCAAAATTTTAAGCATGCAACAAAAACCTAGTTGAAAATAGACACATATATATTTATAAATTTAACTGAAGCAAAAGCTTTATTTTATATCTTCCTGTCTTTATAAATATATATGTAAATTGCGTATCTAGGAATTGTGTTCATTGCCCAAAGGCAAGTTGTATATAAAGAATAATAGGCTACTATGACTGCTTAATGTTTAAAATAGTTGACATTTATATGTAAAGTGACATTATGCACAGGTAAGATTAAACAAAGTGAACATCTTTCTGTAATTTATTTTTTTATTCATATAGTGTTGTTATTATTATTAGTTGCTGTTAATTCTACATTAAGATTACCACGTAAGGAGTTATTCTCTCAAATATGTTACATGCTTTTTTTGTTTTCTTTAAGCAATCCAAAGACATAGATGATCAAGATTATAGAGACTATTCTATTCATTTTTTTACTATAAATTTATAAGAGTATTATACTTAATTTTACTTAATTTATTTCATAACAATCAACATAGAGAATTTTAATTTAATGATATATGCTTTAAGTGAAATTTTGGATTTAATCTAATAATGGGGCTACTTTTTCAAATTTCTTATCTATCTTCAGTATTTATGAAACTGTTTACCAGCACTATAATTGAAAACTATCAATACTTAGTTATTAATATTTTTACTCAATGTTCAACTTTCACATCTATAGAAATTAATAGCAAATATTACAGATTGGACAATTCTGATTTGTGTTTATGAAAGAATTGACTCATCTAAAAATATTTTCCAGTTTTTTACTGTACCTCATTTTAATAATTTACTGCAATAAATAGTAGATAGGTCTTTTATTGTTAATAATTTTTGCTAGAAATATAAAATTATCAACATCAACTTGGCCTTCATTACCAACTTGAATTTTAAATAATATTCTTTCAACACAATAATTCTAGAATTTTATATAATTCTTTATTTTCATAAATGAATTATTGAAGTTATTCTTTAGAATTGTAGTCATCAGTATATCTTAAATTTCTAATGTTTTTTGCCTATCTCACTTGATATTTTTATAACATATTTAGGACCCAAATCAAGAACAATAACAATAAGAAACTATATAATGTCTTCACAAATATGAATAAAACTTCTATGTATTATAAAATCTTTATTTCACTGTAGTTTTTGATTTCATATAATACTTTTTGTAATAGCAGTACAGTAATATTCCTAAGAAGATTTTATGATTCCACATGATAATTTTATTGTAATTAGTAAATAATAATTTACTAAGGCTGTAACCTTAGAAATAAGCGTCTGAAAAATACGAAGGTAGGGACCTCTATAGGTCTTAAAAACACAAGCCTTAGTAAATTATTACTTAATATAATAATGGGCGTTTAATAAAATTTGTAATTAGTAAAGCAAATATTGATATTTTTGCATCTTTATTCTTTAGAATTACCTTCTATCTATTAGTACTGATGCCTTTTATTTTTATATTATTTTTTGAAATAACTTGTATTAATGGAAATGTTTTTCACTTAAGATTCTATCTGAAATTAATTATGTTCACTATAATATTAATTAAAAATCATATAAAATATTTAAAATAAGTTTTATATGCTGTAAAACCTATTTTTATAGAATCATGAAATGATTTGTAATTTGAATTTTTTATTTCTAATTTAAGAGTGCACAATTTTAAAATTTTCCAAAATTTGCATTTTCTATCATGACATTTTATGGTGGATAAAATTGGTCTTTCAAATAGAATCAGAGTAATTTTGAATTAAGATATCCACCAAATTCACTCAAGATCTGCAGTTGTAAATAAAGATGTGACAATTTGTCATAGATAAATACTTTTTATGTAATAAAGAGGTATATTAGAGCTAGTAACCTGGGACAACTGATGAGTGTTGGTTCAGCATGAAATGCATCTTGGGAGTTATTTGTCTTTTATTGTATCTTTATTTATATGAAGAATAAAAAAGAAAGAGAAAGTATGAAGATTATTAAAATAATCTCTATGATTGTGAAAAAGTGATAGCATATTGAAATTATTACCAACCAAAGATAAATAGTTTTAAAATGTTCTTGTGTTAACTTCAACAAATCTGGATTGCAATGCTGCAAGTTTAACTAATCAGTGGATATTATATGTCAATAACTAATTTAATCATTATTACTTTACTAATTTTTAGTTTATATTTTATAAATTAAGACTTAGGGTTCAAATGTGGAATCAATGCAATTCTATAATATTCAAACTTATTATAAATAAAACTAGAGAATTGTTTTTGCTTATAGAACTATAAAAAACTGAAATAATAAAGTGATATACTGAAAATTTTAGAGTTTAAAGTTACAAAAAAAAAAAAATAATAGAATAGAAATTAGTTATTTTCTGAAGAACAGTTTTCAATCTTGTTGGTTATTATTTTTCCAGCTACCTGACTGTATCTTTAATTTTATATTATACATTCAAAAACAAAACTGGTTACAAAGGTTTTAGCATTATTTCAATCTGAATAAAATTACTTTTCATATATTTTTGATCTCTTTCACTTATTAATCATATTTTTATCCAATTCCAAATCTGTTACTTTTTAAAAAAAATTTAAAAAGCCAATGCTTAAGTATATGTTAATGCTAAATATTTTCATTAGACAAACACATAAGTAAAAGAAAGTAACCAATTCATTTTTTTTTTATTTACGAAAAAAAAAAAAAATAGAATAGTAATTAAAACCAAGTATATTTAAAACTCATTTAATCTTATTTTTAAATTAGTAATCAAAAGTACAAATATATCATTTTAACTTTTTTTTTTACAAAAAAATAAAAAAAAAACAATTAATTTTAATTTCACATTTGCCACTTCTAAATTTCATATTTGCAAAGTAATATTCTATTTCTAGATATATAGTTTCTATAAGTATTTACATTTACTTAATGCCTTTTTTTTATTTTATGAATACGTATCAAAAACTACATATATTTCCATATAACATTTTTAATTATAATTTGTGTAATACATTGTTTTATATTTATTTTTTATTTTTCATATTTTTATAAATGATGAAGTATAGTAAAACAAATTATGTTTCATGGCATACTTTATTGATTAAAAACCAATGATTACATCGGTAAAATTGGGCTTACACAGTAAGCATAAGTCTGTTCTTGTGTCTAAACAGTTTTGCTGAGCATAAGATTGTTTACAGATAAATAGGAGAGAAAAAGAAGATTTCTTGAGTTCTTTATGTTGTGTTTTTGCTATTCTTAAGGTGTTGAAAGTTGCCTGAATTCAGCTTGTCTAATTTTTTTACACATTATGTTGATAGACTTTGCCATATGTGTCCTGTCAGTTTTGGTGTATTGTGTTCTTTTTTTAACTGTGTTATTCTGTATATCTTTTCCTGTTTTTCAACTATAGTGCTGATTTTAGTTTAAATAGTGACCAAGTTGCAGCAAAACTATCTGGTGGTGCTAGCATGATATCCCTTTTCTTTATTTTTTCTAGCTTATGGGAGAACATGTTGAGATTTTGTTTTGCATTGTAGTCAAAATTGAATTTACATTAGGGATACCAAAATGCATACAAGATAAACATTGCTGCTCTTATTGTTGGGATTGCATTTTTTGTATACTTGGAGAATGTTTGCCATTGTTGTGTCTTTCTGATGGAAATTGTATAGGCATGTTCATAGAAAATGTTTTTTAAATAGTTCAATACATAGAAAGAGTGTATTTAACGTTATTATACGAAAATATATTTAAAGGAAATGACAAAATTTAAACAGTAAATAAATATCAGTTGATAAATAATTTCATTTTTTTTTGTTTTATTGTTTAGCTTATATTAGCTAAAATTCATTTTCTTGATTCATAGAAGATAATTTGATTGTAAGCTGGTTGGTTGTAATAAAATTTGAAGTTGAAATATAGTTTCACCTTGATTCAAGTCTCTAATCGTAGATATGGCATATGGATATACAAAATACTATGCCCCAAGATTTCAAACATATATAGTAAAGGGAAAGAAGCAATAACATCTTTCATATATTTATATTTATATCAATTTTACTTTTTTATATAATTGCTTAATAATAAATATTTTACATAAAATATAAAAATATTTGAATATTATTAAATAGCAGGATTAAAGATTACACTTGTTTCTGAATTATTGTTATAGTTAATATATATATAAATCTAAATGTTTTCTTTATAA
Organism: Epiperipatus broadwayi; assembly: GCA_028023455.1. Taxonomy (NCBI): domain Eukaryota; kingdom Metazoa; phylum Onychophora; class Udeonychophora; order Euonychophora; family Peripatidae; genus Epiperipatus; species Epiperipatus broadwayi. Next base: position 250,023 of record JAQFVV010006398.1, read on the forward strand.
AAAATATAAAATTTTGACATTTAAATAACTAAATCAAGATTTGTTGTAATTTGCATAATAAAAAAAAAAAACTGATTGATAACGAAAATTAGATCTTTGTAATTTTCTTTTTAATTTAAAATCATACAGAAAAATTTTCACAAATTGCAAATTAGCCAAAAATGTAGTCAAACTTTGATGAAATAATTTTGATTTTTAAAATGTTATACAAAGATGTAGTAATTCATTTTTGAATTATTTATTTAACTGTCTCTACCAGAAATGTGTTAAATTAATATCTAAATCATATGTTATATTTAATTTTAAATTAATTTCTGATTTCCTAAATTTATGTAGGCCAATATTTATTTATTACATGTTAAGTATCTGATATACATAGGATTAAAATTATTAAATAATTTAGTTATTAAAAAATCTTATTACAATCATGTTTATAAAAAAATCAAATTAATTTACTATTATAAAGGATTGGATTTCGCATATAAATTTTAATAAGAAATTTATTTATGCTTTACTAGAATGACTAGCATAAGTCACAACTACAGATTCAGTCTCTAATGACTTTATAAACAATAGGCATTTACAAGATATTCAAACTATAATAACTTAATGACTTAGTAGAACAATATTAAATTATGACAAAAGGTAATACAACAATCACATACAGTAGATTTAATTATATATATATATATATATATATATATATATATATATATATATCTATGTATATATATCTATATATATATATATATATATATATATATAAGAGAATGTAACATTAAGCAAATAGTGACATCAGTTATATATAGACAAATAGTGACACTAGCTAAATAGAGTGAATGTGACATATTTTAAATAAATATTTCTATAAGACTGAAAGTATCAGAAAAATATCTAGGATTTAAACTTTTTTTTAATATTATGATATTTCTTAAATACTAAATATTATTGATGGATATAAATTTTAATGCAATACTCATTTTTCAAATAATTTGATTCATTAATCCGTTAAAGGAGATAAAATTGATGATTTGTTTTATAATATTATTTCATTATATATTATAAAGTGATTTGTTGATATATCTATCCTTAATGAAAAGAAAAACTAAGAGAAAAAAACGTAAATTCTCAATACATGACGTTTGGATTTCCCAGTGAATATTGTATTTTTTTTCATAGAGAAGATTATTTAAATATTATTTTATATCTATAAGTATAATTTAATTGTAAACTAAGATGATATAGTGATGCTTAGAAATATAACCATGAAGGGAGAAAGTTTTGTATTATGTTTAATGGATTATAAATAGAAATATAAAGATGTATAGCATTATATAAATAAATAAATAAATATTAATACATGTAAATATAAATTTTAAAAAACTATGTTGAACTCCAAGTTGTTCTTAATAAAGTGAAGTTTTCTGTTAACATATACAAAATCAAACTCTATGAATATTGCATGCTAATTGCTTACAAGTTAATGATGCCCATCTGCTTCATTTTAAATAAGAAATGTTTCAAAATTTTATTATTGTTTAATGATCATTATTAGAAAGTTATTCTATTTTATCATGTGTATATCCTTGATATTATGGTTTTATTAATTAGTTGTTTAAATAAAATATTAAAGTTGGAAAACTATTATTGCTTCTAGTTAATTATTTTGAATTTATAATTTATATATGTAAATTAAAAATTAATAACTGTACAATTTAACATTTAAATTAATTTGCAGTTTAATATCAAATTACAATATATTTTACATAATTATATTCTAATTTGAATGAAACATTCATTTGATGACAAAAGTTTTTTTTTTCTTTATTTTTTAAAAAGATATGTTCATTAACATCCTATTTATTATTATAATGTAAATAATATTGTAAATTGGCATGTTAAAAAACTGGTTTAAATTAATATTATTTAAATATTGTTTTTTTTTTTTTTAATTTTATATGTAGTAATTGTATAAATGCACACACAGGTATATATACTCATAAAACGTCATTGAATTAAAGGGAAAAAATAAAATGAAATTAGAAATGTATGTTTTAAAAGTAAAAAAAAAAAAAAGAGAGAGAGAAACTAATGCATAAAAATAAAGTTGAATGTAAGATGGTTTTAATATAATTGGAGAGCATAGCAATAGTGATAATTCATATTTTAGAATAAAATATATTTAAATATAAAACAAAACTAAATTGTATCACTGGTTATTATAATCTAAAAAGCAATTCTTTTAATTTGTCAAAATTAATTTACATGTACATATGATCTCTGTTATAATTAATGTGTTAATAACATTTATACACACACACATACTCCAAACAAAAATAATATGATGTGTGTTAATCCATCTGTTAATATGATAATATTCTGATATTCATATTCAAGTTAGACTTAAAACATTATTTTACATATAAGTGAGAATTACTCTAAATACATAAGAACATAAGAAATATTTTAGTTAATAGGCCATAATCTTGGGAGAGAATGGTGTAATATAAAGTACATGATTATTAACACAGATATGGAGTTCTGGGGTATTTAATGTCTTTAGCTCACCTGCTGAGTAAAAATTGTTTACAAAATGTTTTTATAGTGAGAAAGAATGGCTTTGGATTTTTATGCTGATGAATGATTGGAATACAATAAAATTTGAGAAGTTAATGTGCTGATATAAGTAAAAAATAAAAGTAGAAAGTATTTTTCTGCATAGTAATTATTTGCTCATAAAATGTTAAAAGTGTATAGAAACTAGTCATTGACTTTTAAATGCATAATATAATAAAAAATATCAGATTGTCAGAATAGGCATGAGGCTCTAAGATCATAATATCTCTAGACTATCTGATGAGAGAACATAGGTTTATGGAATTTGCATAAAAAGCAAAATTATATATTATCTTTTTCTTAAAAAAAAAAAGCTCAATAAAAATGGATATGAAAACATTAAAATAAAGATACAACAGAATTAGATGAAATTTTAAATAAGGCAAAAAACATATATTTTATTATGATAATGTTCTTAACAGATACAACACAGGAATGTTCATCAATCAGTGAATGTAAGATGTTCGTTAATGCAAAACTGGAGAGACAAAATGTATTAAAAAGTATGTATTAACAATTGATATTTCTCATCTTCAAAATCAGTCAAATAAATACAAAGAGATTTTTTTTTTTATTAATTTTAAAATATTGACTAAAAATAGTTCAAACTTCACTGAATTTAAGAGAGAATAAATGATATTCTATTAATATATAGGGTACGTGAGCACAGACTTTCACATGACCCACCACTCTCCACACTATTTCATAACACTGATACACTTGAACACATATATGTTGAAAAGATAAATAATCACCAATATACATATTTCATGCTAAACCAGCAATCATCAGTTGGTCCAGATTACCATCTCTACACATATATGCTATAAGTGCTCAGATATATATTAAGATAGCCAAACCTCATACTTTAATGGACAGGCTTCAATATACTCCACACTCCAACTCTTCAACCATCCATCCAATTGAAAATTCTGATGATGGAATGCTCAAAGCCACCCTGAGGCCGAAATTTTTGTCACACCCATGTTGACCTAAGGTCAATCTGACCCCTCATGTACAGGACATAATCCATTTAATACATATACAAGGGATGGGCAGACATCCTTATTATATAATAACTGAAACACAGACTTATTATATACCTGTGTCTATATATGTAATATATAGGGTATGTGAGCACAGACTTTCACATGACCCACCACTCTCCACACTATTTCATAACACTGATACACCTGAACACTTATATGTGTTGAAAAGATAAATAATCACCAATATACATATTTCATGCTAAACCAGCAATCGTCAGTAGGTCCAGATTACCATCTCTACACATATATGCTATAAATGCTCAGATATATATTAAGATAGCCAAACCTCATACTTTAATGGTCAGGCTTCAATATATTCCAAACTCCAACTCTTCAACCATCCATCCAATTGAAAATCTGATGACGGAATGTTCAAAGGCAATGCAAATAACTAGTACATGAATGAAGCAATTCACCAGAAATTTTAGGCAGAGACAAAACACTATCTGAAGAAAAAGAAAGAAAATATTTAAAAATAATCTATTACAAAGAATTGAATATCTGGATTTCTGTAAGTAGTTATAAATATGGGCTAATAAAATATAACTGTAAATTGGCAAATAAAGCTGTAGAAGAGAAAAAAAAATTCCAAAATATAAAATAACATTTTGGTATTGGAATTAAAAATTATTTTAGCAATAAGAAGAAAACATGAAATTATTACTTAAAAATGTTAAAAACACCAAGCAATGTGTAGAAGAGCTCTACAATTTTTTTTACAATAATAGAAATCAATAAAACAAAATAGGCACTACAATTACTATATGTTCTGAATTATCAAGGATTTTGAATGAAGAGGTGAAACATACAGTTAAATATTTGAAGAAAGCAACAACTCCATTAAATAATGTAATTATTATTGATATCTTAAAAGAAACAAGTTAAAAAATAAAAAAAAATTGTAAGCAAAATTATATATCAAGTATCTAAATAAAAAGATATATTAAAATTAGAAAAATGTCACAAGAATATTCATATTTAAGAAAATGGTAAAAAGGTTTTAGAATATACAGATATGAAAGTCTTCTATCAGGTTCTTACAAAATCTTTGCTAAAATAATTACAACTAATCTACAGCAAACTTTGGTTTTAAATTTACCAAAAGAACAAGCTAGATGTAATATTATATTAAGCACCGTAATTCTATTAAAGTATAGAGTGAAGTTGCTATTATATTTTGTACTATAGATTATAAAAAGAGATTTGATTCTCTAAGCATTCTCACAGTAATATAGATCCAAAAATTTTGTAATATTTTGAAAAAGGGTTTATCAAAATGGAACAACAGTGATTAGATAACATTCTGACATTAAGAAAAGTAACACTGATAAGAGTTCTTAATAGGATTGATCTACACCTTCCAAAAACTTTACAGCAATTTTAAAAGAAGTAATTTGTGGATTAAAAAGAAAAGCACGGCAAAAAAGTACATGGAAATTATTTAAATCATCTAGATTTTGAAAATTATGCAACTGTTTTTACAAATAATACTCCAGAGTTTCAGGAAATGTTGCAAGAATTTTATCAGATGAAATAAAAAAATGTGATTAAGACTACATACTAAAAAGGACTAAAGTAATGATCAATGAATTGTTTTAGAAAAAAATGTTACATAATTACAAATAATTTGTTCTGATTATTAATTCATATGAAAATATAATAACAGAATTAAGTTTATATGGAGTGTTTTTGATAGAAATAATTTAATAGTAAAAGAAAATATAACTATATATTTTAAAAGATTAATAGATGTTAACCAGGTTTTATTTATTGTTCTGAGATTTGAAAACTTAAGAAAAGATCAGTACTAAAACTTCAGGCAATTCAGAAAATGTGTGAAGATACAGAATCAAAAATATAATACTTAGGTGACAGAACAAACTGATATCATTTACATCATTTAAAAAAAGAAAAGGCTGAAGTAGAATGGGGCTGGACATATTGATAGAAGAGATAGTAATAAATTTACAATTGAAGTCTTAAACTTTATTGCATCCGATTATAAAAAAAACCTAGAAAGAATCTATATAAGAAATGTTTGAATGAAATAAGCAAATTTGTTCATGTAATATTAAGAAAAAAGCTATGAATCAGAGGAATTGCATTAAACATGGATAAGACTTTATTTATCATCAATCAATTGATTATTGCTAACATAATGCTGATGATATAAAATTATATTTATAGTGTTAGTGACTATAAAATTACAATATTTAAAATGTCATTCATAGAAAGTTTATTACTTATTATATAATACATGACTTACTGAAAACATCAACAGAAAAGATAGTTTTTAAAAAAATATTTAATTTCATTATTGCCTAGCAGGCTTTCAATATATATATATATATATATATATATATATATATATATATATATATATATATATATATATATATATATATATATATATATATGACTTATAGTAAGTAATATGCCTTAATATTTCTTGGTATTAGTGTTTAAGTAATGAGTAATTAGCTATTCAAAATATTAAAATTTATTTAAATTGTCCTTCTTTGATAGTGGTATGCTTGTGTCTTTTTATTGAAAAATGATCACTTGCTATTTCCCAGACCTCATTGATTTTCTATTTTCTGCCCTCTCTCTCTCTATATGTAATAATTCTAAAGACATTTTGTCAAATTAATTTGCACATCGAGTAGCCTATAAAATTAAATGCAGCCAACCTGACCATGAACTAAACCTAGCCACAAATTTGAATTATCAAAAGCAAAAAATATACATATGGATAGAAAGGACAGAAAATGGAAAATCAAAAAGTCCTAGGTAATAGCAAGTGAGCATTTTTCAATCAGTAGAAAAGACAGAAGTATACTTTTATCAAAGAAGTGGGCCATTTAAATAAATTATAATATTTTGAATAGCTAATTAAACACTACTTACACACTAATCACATTACTATAAGCCATGAATATGATATAGATATTGTATCAAAAGTATGCTATGCAGAATTAAAGCTGAATATTTGTAAAAAAAAAAACAAAAAAAACTACCTTTTCTGTGGATATTTTTAATAAAAATTGTGTATTACATTAGCTCAGAAAAGAAGGAAATTATTCAAAGTTGAATTACAAAATAATACTTATATTAAAACTTATTCTATTCCTTTACTTTTAAAAGTAGACTTTAAATTGAATAAAGTTCAAACATATATATATATGAAAATAATTCCAGTGTGTAACACTATCTGAAGTTAATATCAAATATCAAATTACCTCAAATGTTATGAAATTTTCAGCTATGCTCTTTTTTGAACTAGCTATTTTGAAATGCTGCCTCTAATACATTTATTCAGAGAGGACATAGTTAAAAATTTCGTACTGTTTGAAGAGATTTGATATTTTATATATAATACTCTTAAATCATTGCATACTAATTTCCATTTTTGAATTGGTCATTTTTTTCTATTCTATGTATGGGCTTACAAATTACAAATTATATTTTAAATATCTGATAGTTATCATTGAAAAAATAATATAATGAAGTGTCTAAAATGCACTCTAGACCAATCTCATTTTTTTTCAATTAAACTGATCTTTACAAATCTCCAACTGTGTTACAATAATTTAGTGCATGAGAAAAGATATGGTGCTTAGCTAACCAAATAAATTCTAGTTGAATTGAAATGTATCTTAAAAGATATTAGCAGCTTTTTTTTTTCAATTTCTGCAACTTAATGTAGAAGTTAATGTTAGATTAATGTCTGTTTATGTAGATATGTCATGTAATTAATTAAACTCTACAAAATTATATATGAATATTAAATAATATTAATTTTATGATCTTTTAAGCAGCAGTATTCGATGGAGTGTCTACTAGTTTCTAGGTTGCTGAAAGTATCATTTATAACAAAGATATATATCCATTATAGTTGGTTTGATTTTTTTTCATCAAACATTGTAACTTGAATGATTGTAAAAACTTTAAAACTAAATTAAATAATCATTATTAAATATGTAAATAATATTTACTAAGTCAGTAAACCTCAAGAATATGCGAAATAGTGACCTCTACAGGTCTTAACCACAAACTTACGCTTGGAAGAAAAGTGGGGAATCTTTTTTAATTATGTGAATACTTATTTCTACTGGACAAAGTTACTAATTATCGGCTTTTCTTTGACTTGATTTGAATATATTTATATGTTTCTATATTTTCCAGAAATATGATAACACTTGCTTGGGTATGTCGGTCATTCATAATTATTTTGATTTTTTTCTATATATTAAATTTTAATATTTTTATTTCCATTTTTAGAATAGTAATTAAGCTTTTGCATATAAATGGAGAATATATTTCACTCTGTTAACTTATGCTGGAGTTAATTAAATAATTTCTTTACAAAACAAAAGATTTGTGTAATAAAAAATAAATCAATAATATGAATAGCTGTAACTATTTTTAATAATATATTTTCATCACATTTAATAATTCATTCATTAGATAATACTTAATTATTTATGCTAAATAAAACTCAAATACCTTTGTTTAATTTGTCAAGAAGTGATTAATTTAATAATAAATGTTTGTCTACTCTCTAAAGCTGATACTCTGTAATAAATACTTCTTGATTCTCTCCAAGGTAAATACTAAGCTATCATAAAGAATAAACTGTCAGATTCTGTTTAATTGATTCACACTTAAGGAGATAAGAAAAGGTGCAGCTGTTAGTATATTCTTAGTTGGTTTCTTTCTTCTAGATCAGCAGTCAAACTATCTTTTAGACTTAATGTGATTTGTCAGACAGATCATTGTTAGAGAAGAGGTTGAAAACAAACCTTTCATTTATTATAAAATAAAAAGCAGTGCAAATTGCTAATTTAATAATACATTTTGATATTAATAAATAATAGTATATTATTTTTAAAAATAGAGTATTTCCTAATAACTTTTAAATATTAATATAACTTTTGATTTGATTCTTTTTATCAACTGATTTTTAAAAACTCAAAATATTGTCTAAACATTTATTAACTTGATATAAATATAGTGCGTACTTGAAGAAAGAATGGGGGAGAGGGCTCATATAGATTAAAATATAATTGAAATAATAAATTGTTTGTTTTTTGCAATTTAATTTTGTGAAAAATTCTAATCATTTCAAACATTTTTTTTGGTGGGGGGGGGAGGGGAGGAGGAATTGGTATATACTTTATTAAAATTGTTGTATTTTATTAATGACGAAGAAAAATAAGATATATGTAGTGCACACGCATCACATGATTATTTTGCGTTAATGCATAACATAAACTATAAGGGGTCAGAATGACTAACGTCAACATGGATAGGATGACAATCTTGGCACTAACTTGGGATTTAAACGTTCCATCATCAGATTTTCAATGAAATGGATGGCTGAAGAGTTGTGGGTTGGAGTAGTTTGAAATCTGTCCATTAAAGTATGAAGATTGGCTATCCTAATATAAATCTGAACACTGATTGTATATATGTGTGAAGATAGTATTCTGGGCCTACTGATGTTTGCTGGTTTAGCGTGAAATACATATATTGGTGATTATTTATCTTTTCAGCATGTGTGTGATCAGGTGGGTCAGCAATATGAGATGGCATGGAGAGTTGAGGATCATGTGAAGGTCTGAGTTTGAAACCCTTATACATTATATATAAGATAAAACATTTTTAATAACACTCAGCAAATAAAAGCCTCTTTAACATGCTTCTATAGAAGAGCGTTAATTAAGGTAGAAGTCAATGTTTCCCAAACAAACCAAATGTCAAACAGTGATACTTTTCATTTGTCATTCTTTACTTCAATCTGTACCCAAAAGTAGTTAGATATCAATTTATTAATTAAAAATGGATGGGTTTGCTTGCACTGTTTTGTCAATATTTATATTATGTAATGAATTTTCAAGTGAAGAAATATAAGATATCAACAAATTAAATTACAAGTAACACAATATATGCAAGTGATAATATGGAAATCATTTAAATGGTATATTGTAATGTATTTATGCTCATTAAGAACTTATACTGAATAAAGATATTAATGCTTGAGGTTGATGAAAATGTCTGCTTGTAAGCTATCTCATATATAATGATAAAAAGTGACCATGAATTCAGTGAGTATAGGAGAACAACATCTACTCTACTAGTACTAAAGACTGTATTACATTAAAATCGTTTTTTTTTTTTAAATTACAGTCAGTTTAATAACATTTAACTCATCAACCTCCTCTGTGATGTTTACCCAGTATTTGAAATAGCTAGATACTCATTAACTGACCTTGCCATAGCTTTTATTTGAGAAAAAAACAGTTAAATCTGTTTGAGAGTTAAAATATGTCAATGACACTCAGCTAAATCTAAAGACAAATCATGCCATTTTTTTTTTCAGTACTATAGTATAGGATTTTTTTTTATATCTCATAGAGACATAGAAGTGATATTGACTACTTTTTGCTATGTTAAATGCATATTTGAATAAGAAAAAATATGTTATATTAAAACAGTTGTTAATGTCTGCACTATAACAAATATTTAGAAACAAAATATTTTTTATTAAAAATTAACACTAATATTTGCAAGTTTTTTGTTGTTATCAGTTTATTTTTCACATTCAGCTCAATCATATTAATCACAACCACCCATCAGGCCAACTTGCCATACTATAGATGCATTTGAAACATACACTTATTTAAGCAAGCCACATAACACATGTTACAGTTTAACTTGATATACACATTATTAGAGATACTTAATGCTAAGTTCATAAAATGTCTATCCAAATATACTTCAAACTTTTAATCCATTACACATTACTGAATCATATGATAAAAGACATGTGAACACTAATAGTTTCATTAATATTGTTTCTCAAAAAATTTCAATTTAGATGTTATTTTTTAATAATGTTGATCATAAAATTATTTTTTAAAAATTCCAAAATGTATGCATTGGAGCATATCTTTAAAAATGTTTTAAATTATTTTTTGCAAGATATAAAACATGATTTTCAAAATTGTATTTACATCAGGTTTTAAATATAAATTATATATTTATTTCTCTAATTTCCTTTTAGATGTATATATGTATTTGAAATATTTTTAAGAACATGGAAATATCTATTTTATTTTTAAAAAATCACATCCAGATGATATAGACAGTAACCACTGAAAACTAAACATATTTTATAAGGGAATCTTTTTTAAATGTTTATATTCTTGGTACTGTGTTTCCCCAAAAATAAAGTCTAACCAGAAAATAAACTCTAGCATAATTTTTTCAGGAAAGTTATAGTATAAGCCCTACTCAAATAAAAACCCTAATTAAGATGGTAAGCCCACACATGATGGACATATTGAATTATAAAGTCATGACTGTATAAATAAACAATATTATCAACATTTTGTATATTCCCATTGATCATTTTTGATAAACATAATTTTACTTGTATAGAGAAACCATTTATCTATCACAAGTCGGTATAGTAGACAATTTATAATTTCATTTATATATTTTTAGGTAGGTTTTTTTTTTATTTAGAATGTTTGATTTTGTTTTAGAGTTTCATCATGGTAGCTTTTAAATATTCAAGATAAAAAAAAAATAGTTGATTTCTTAAACAATTTTTTTTGCTTCTAAAAGATTATAAATAACAGAAATGATTAATCTTTAGCTTAAGTTAAATTGTCAATCTTTCATCTAAAGGAAATGTTTTTTTTTAAAAAACACAAAACACTTTCTGAATTGTTGTATTTGCATTTTTTGTGTTGCTTTTGTGTGGCTAAACCATTCTCTACTATAATCATCATTTTTGTTACCATTCCTATCTTGGAAAGTCTTCAATTAACACTTGATTTAATGATAAATTTAAATAGTATAATATTTTCATTACCAAATAAGATGAATGCAAAAAGAGCTATTCTAGCTAACACAACAAAGGAATTGGGGGGGGGGGGATCCTAGGGTAAAAATCTTACAGCTTTCTATAAAGATAAATATTTGAATAAATATACATTTTTGTACATGGATAAATATAGATTTTTGTACATAAAAAAATAAGACATCACCTGAAAATAAGCCTTATGATAAATATTAGAGGAAAAATTAATATAAGACCCTGTTTTATTAGAAACAGTATTTATAGAGATAAAATGCTGCCATAAACATATGCGTATTTCAAAGAAACAAAGTATTGCAACATTTCCTAATTTTCCTTATTGTAATAGATTCTCTTATCAAGAATGAAATGTTAAAAAATAATATATATACATATTTTTTAATTATAAAAAATAATAAAGCTAAATATATAAAAAAAGTTATTAGAAATATACAAATTTTAAATATATTGTTTTTTATTGACATCTTCATTTTGTTAGGTTGTATTATACATATATATATTAATATTTTCACTTTTTCTTGCATATTTTTAGGAAAGGTCATTAATGTACAAACACATATTCTTGAGAACAAGTGACAGACATTGATTTTAACAAAGCAACAAACAGAAATTAATAGAAATATGTTTTAAATACATACTCTTTTTTATTTTAATAAGTTGCTTCAAATATTCTTGAGTGATGAACTTAATATAGAACAAGCACATTGTATTATCCATTGGGATGACAAAATGTCACTGTAAAATTCTCATCATAAATAAAATATATTTTTTTAAAAATAAAATAAAATAGACACATTATTCATTTGTTTAAAGTATCATTGTTTTCTTTTATATTGGTGTGAAATCATTCAATCAAATGATATTTCATTTTCTGCCAAGTCATTACAGTTTGTGAAGATTTAAATATTTTTTTTTCTTATATGATATCTTCAAAAGGTTCATATATATTATGATCAAAAGACTTATTGATATTATCATATAAGTTGTTAGTTTTAAGGATTGATCTATGAATAAAATATGTCTGGTCAGGACTTCTTTGAAATCAAGAATAATGAAATTTTACTATGATTTTCTGCATTGTCAGTCACTTTATTTTGTCCAATTTCATCTGACTTAATTTATTGTCTAAATGCTATTGTATTAAATCTCACTATGTAATATATTATTGGATTATAGATAATACAAAATAAATATTAACAGTTATTATCAAAAAAAAATTATGGATAGGTAGATTACTGTTTTTTCTATGTTTTTTTATTATTATATTTAGACATAGGCACATATAACACATGCATGTAAGTATGAATAATATTTCAACAAACAATATGTAATAGTCTTGCATTGGTGGTCGAGAGGTCAGCACGACTGCCTTGCACTTGCAGGCAGTTGCCGGGGTTGCGGGTTTGCATCCCAGCCGATGCTATGACACTTAAAAAAAAACAATATGTAATATGTTACATAATCAAACATCTTTAAACATACTGGTAATAGACTCAATGTAAAATACTATAAATAAATCACTGTTGTTTTGAGTTCAAAATCTTAGGCTATTTTGAATTTTTGTTTTTTTAACTTAAATGGTAAAATGGAATTAAAAATTATTGTTAGATGCATAAGTGTATTTCATTCAGATTCAAACTCCAAACCTTTTGATAAAGTCAAAAGCCAGAATTTGGCCTGGGAATGAGAGTTTAAATGCACTACCCTTTGGGAATCACCAATTACTCATGTTTGCCATAGTGGACACTCTTGTTTTGTCACAAATTTTAGTTGTATACACTTTTTTTAATTTATTAAGTAATTATTTATAAATTGAGCTATAGATATATATGTTTTTACTTATTTTTTATAATTTTTACTTGAAACGATTATTTTGAGTAATAAAATATTAGCTTGAAATCTAATAGTTGCAGTATCAATGATAATTAAAATATAATTTTCATACTATTTTTTGCAGCTGATGATATATTTTGAATGATGTATAATAATTTGAATAAAGTTATTAACTAATCATGTTAATCCATTTAATATACAGATAAGATTTGAAAATATCCCAGTCTTTAGTTTATATGCTATATATTCAACATCACTTTATATAGCAGCAAAGAAGGATTGTTTTATTTATTTATTTAATTTTTAGCTATATGAAACCAGAAATGATGATTAGATAATTGCTGAGATGACAGAGTCATTAAAATTTGTTTTAAAAATATTTGAATATCTTCTGGATGGCTGAAAGAGCATTGGATAATATTGTTATAAGAATGTTCAATTAAAAGCCAAAAAATTAGCATTTTCTGTTGATTAATGAAGCAAAATGGCATTGTGTTTGAATATTAATGATAAAATATAACATATCAAGTTAAATAAAAGAATTAAATGTATATTAACCTTAGAAGCATATATGGTTATGAAAAATATATCCATCAAAGATAAATCAGTGGGGCAATATAATGGCAAAATGGTATTCAATTTAGTGTGGTAAATTTTAAATGAGAATCCATGATAAACCATTTTAAAAACAATTGAAATATCCTATTGCAAGAATGGTTTCTGGAATATAAAGAATTTTATGATAAATTTTGTGCTTTATTGAAAGAAAATATTCCAAAAAAATATGCAATTATTTAATAATAAGAATTATAGCTAAATAAAATATTATGATTTAATTTCAGGTAAATTATCAATAATGTTCTAAATTTCAAAATTTGAGTTAATGAAAATTTTCATCTCATGTATCTATCTATAAATAATATAGTCTCATTATTTACTTTATCAAAGATATAGAAATCTTCATTTGTAAATATACTTTCATGAAATCACATGTATTGAAAATATTTTATGTAGTAAATAATATAATTTTTTATCAATATTGATCTTTTAAACCATTTACATTGATCATAAATGAAGTTAATTTAAACTTTTTCAAATACATTTTGTTTCCTTTTGACATTATGTAAATGTATCTTTTATAAGATAAATATATTATTTATGGTGAATTATTAAAGTAGTCCAAATATAATTTACATGAATCATGATTAGGGATAGTTAAAAGTAGAAATTGTTGAACTTTTCATTTAATTTAACTTATAGATGATCAAAGGCATTTGATATTTTTATAGATATATTGTATTCCTATGAGTTTTTTATTAATTGGTTCAATGATTACATTATTAAGAACAAAATTGATCAGTCCATAATAAATACAATTTTTTTCTTTTATGTATGAATGATTGGTAAAATGAAATTTTATATTTTTGGAAGAGTTTCTTAAAAGATAACTGCATTTCTTTCAATATTTCATTCTGTTATTTATAGTACACATTTTATTAAACATTAATACTAGAAATATATGAGTAGTTATCAGATAATAGTTCAACATATACTCTGTGCACAATCAGATATAGTACTATGATTATTATAAGTGCATGATAATGATTATTTACTAGGAAAATATGGTCATATACGGAATTTATGAAATTTTGTATTTTTTTTAATTGCATGTGTAACATATAATTTTATATGAAATATTAAGTCTTTTTTCTCTCTCTGTTTAAAAGCAATGTAGTTTTAGTTCTCATGTGCAATTGTATCTGCCATTAAAGGTCAATTATGTGATTATCTTTTTCTCTGAATTTTATGAGCAGTTCCTATATAGTGGGTGAAACATCTGTTGAGATATGGTCTTCTTATTCAAAAAAACTAGCATCCAGACAAATACATGCTAACCCATTCTTTTTAAAAGAAAACACAAAATATTAAAGATTTGTTATATAGGGAAGCACATTTTTATAATGTCCCATTCCACCATTTGATATATTTGTTTAACGACTTTGGTATTATACTGATATGGTGTAAAATAGGATCTACATTGAAGTGGGTTAGTGTCATTGAGGTGGATCCTACGGGTATAGCCCTTAATGGTTATAGGTCACTTGGTGTATGTGTATAGGAATTTATATAGATTATTCCTTACTTCCTTTTCAATGTTATTGTACTCTTCTACTTTTAATTTAATGTCCAAATCATTTATTGTGATTTGAATATAGGGGAGGTTTATTGAAGGAAACAAGATGTAATATACAATGTTTATTGTTTCATTCTTACAAATAACTTGCCTCTTCCTATAATCAATGATACTATTGAATCTATCTAAAAATCAGATCTTATGATTAGGTCATGTATTAATCCACTCATAATCAGAAAAATTATGTTCAAAGTTTATAGAACTCAAAGAATTTTGACACATATTTCTTAATCCACTCATGATCAGGAAAATTATGTTCAAAGTTTCTGAAACCCAAAGAATTGTGACACATATTTTTCTAGGCAAATAATTTAGCTTTCCAACCATTTGCCAATAAAATTTGAGTTGATTGTTTAATGACAGTGGATGAATTGAATTGCTTAGTTGACAAATTTTGTGAAATAAACCATAAGATATGTGAGACACCTGACCTCCAATATCCAATAAGGCATTCATTTCAATTTTTTCAATTTTTATAATAACCATAGGAACAGTAATTTATTAATACAGTGTCATTTCCCCCCCCTTGAATAAGCTTATTTAAGTCAAACTCTAGTGAATTCATGATCCTGTATAAATTGTCCCTCCTAAAGTTAGTTTGAGGACCCTACAGTGAAAAAAAAATCCCATGAGTCCTGGTTAATTGAGTTGCCTGCACCTAAATTTTTGCCATTGTAGTTTTGACTACTGTATCTTTGGCCTTTCTTTCTGGATAACTCTTTGGTTGAAATTCTACATCTTGTTTAGGCATTTGATTATGCAGTCTGCAATTGTTAGCTTGTTATATGGGTTATGGATTCTTGCTTGATTGGTGCTCCTATTTTTACCTTATTTTGGTATTTAATCTTGACATTCACCATTATTTAAATTTATATTAAAAATTGTAATTAGAATTTTTTTCTCCATTTAATTATTCTTTCATTAGAGTTATTGTCTACTTCTGAAGTTCCTAAAATTTCTGAAACAACCTCTATAGTACAGACTTTTTTTCCCAACTAATAGAGTTTTGATATAACAGAATAAGTTCCATCATATTTTCCTTAAAATAGCTGTTTCTGATAAATGGGGAGTAGTTAGGACTTTTAAGTTTGCCAACTGGTTGCCTAAAAAATTGGGAACTGCTAGTCTTACTGAAGTTATATTTTTCTTGGGATATCTTGTGTGACATAGAATCGTGTCTCTATTTATTCAAAAAATTGTTAAACAGCTTTTCCTTGAAATCTGAATAGGTATAAGGGTGATTTGAATAATGACATCCACCAAGCTCTCATTGCTGCACATGGGTGACGATATGCTATTGGTATATTTTTCATTTCCATCATCTTATTTAAGAGCAAACAGCTATTCCAACATTATTAGATATTCCATGGTGATTTTATTATATTCCCCTTCAAATATGTTTACACTAACATAGCAAGATATATATGAATTCACATTATAGGGTTGTCCACTGTCTTGTGCATGTTTTAATTGCCAGCAATGTTATCATTTTCCAAGTCCATACCATCTATGTTTCTCTCTGGAAGACTTTAAATATTATCACTTACATTTTTATGTTAATCATTTGTGGACATAACATTTGCATTAGTGTCTAAATATACATCTCTATTCTGTATTGTTACATTTGATTTCTATATTCTATCACTGATCATTGTCACTTCTTAATTATTTGAGTTCTATAATGGTATTGAGTCATCATTTCATTTGTTTTAATTTCTGTCTCTATTGACCTCTGTGCATTTTCACATTTCATTATCTCTATTTGCCTCATTGATTCAAGTATTTAGTTCACTCATTTGATAAGTCATCTCTTAAAATTGATCTGTAATCATATTGGATTCTATTTGATTTTTTTCATACATTGCTCTTTTTATTATCTTTTATTTTATTGGTAATTTGTAATCAATACCCTTGAGTAAACTTGATTACCTCTCGTGTTTCAATGTCAATGACATTTTCCACATTTATCTTCCACTCTTTGCACACCATTTGAAATAAGTGTTCCATTTCTATCTTAAATGTTTAATTTCTCTTTTCAGAGCTCTATTAGCTTTCATCATATGTCTTTGAAATCCCCTACATTCTTCTTGTGATTCCTGAGTTTCTTATTCATCTTTTGCATTTCTGTTTTAACTTCTTCCCTTAACTCTTTTTTTTTCAAAGCTATAGATTTAATCTTAGCCTTTTCCCTCAAAGTTAAATCCCCAGTTTGTACCTATTCTAATTTACTTTTCACAACTTCTATTTTTTTAAATTGAGCTTCTAAATTATCTTCCAATTCTAGCTTTGTTTCTAATTCTTTTATCAGGTTAATAATTTCCTCAAGACTAGATTTGATCCACTGTATAAATCTGGATTAATTTTATCCATAATACTAAATACAATATTAGATACCTTATAAATATTTTTCAATAAATATATTTAATGTGAATATAGTACACGAGGATATGCTTTTCCATTGCTTCTTATAAAGAAATCACTGAATATTCAGATAAAATAAAATCCTATCCCTATTTCTTTCCAAAAATTTGTTGCTAATTACTGTTTATTTTATCTGTGTGAGAAAGAGATGGACTAAAATAAAAGAAATGCAAAAGGTTAAAAAATTTATTTATTTCTGTATAAATCTTTATTTTTATTACATTATTAATTCACTCATCTATGACATGTTCATAAATAAACTGATTTAGACTAACAATTATTCTCAGGTCACATGTTAGGTCTTCAATTTATAACAGTACATAAGTACAAAATTAGTGCCCAATAAATTTAGGTGCCAATTTATAATGGCATGAAATGTGTTTGAATTAATAACTGGTTCTAAAATGTTATTGATTTTTTTTTATATAAATGATGAGTCTTTATAATTTTTATACTTTATTTTAATTTATTCCATAAAAAGTAATATAAGAATGAGGTTCTATATGATGAATGTATAAAATAAAAGGTGAATTGTAATGATTCTATATATACTTTAAAAGATGAAGGTAATCGATAATCAATAATAAATAATTCCAAGAAATAAAAAATAAATTAAGTTGGACATATGACTGAAAAATTATGTGAGATGAGTGAATATGGTAAGACATAATATAAATACAAATTTATTTTAAAAATAATTATTGATATTTAATTTAACAGAATAATAAACAAAATTAAATCAGTAAATATTAACAGCTTCAAATGTTTTACAAATTTAACTTATGAAGGCTGTGAAAAACTTTTTTTAAAAAATAAATCTTAAGCATAAAACCTTTGTAAATTCGAGGAATGATAAAATGAGTGAAACATACAAAAGAATAATAAGTTTCTTCACTACCTAAATTACATCCAACAGTTGTTAGCCCTTTAGTTTATTCCCACAAACTGAAATATAAATAAAATATAGACTATTTATTCATGTACTCAGTTTCACAATTAGAACATATGTGCACATAAATATATATAAAATTATAGTATTTGAATTTTATATTACATTAGCAAGTAAAAATTATCTCCAAAAGCTCGAAAAAAAGAAAATAGTAATGAATGCATTATAATTATATATATATATATATATATATATATATATATATATATATATATATATATATATATATATATATATTGTGAGTGTTCAAATTGATGATCCACATACATATATATATATAAAAAAAAAATAACATAGTAAGCAATTCAGCAAAATAAATTTAACGAAATAGGATTAATATTATTTGATACATTTCATATATAAATGCAATCACCATAGTAACAATATTACATACAGTTTAATGTTTTTTATGTTGTGTATATTTTATTTGTAAAATATTTAAAAAAAAAAAAAATATTGTTATTAAAAAAAAAAAAAAGGTTATTATATCAATTTTATATTTTGGTTTGTAAAATATTATTTTAAAAAAAAAAATTGTAATCGAATTTAAATGTGATCTTCGTGTGTCTTCTTATCTATGACCGTGTGTGGTCATAGATAAGATAAAAAAAAAACGTCAGAAAGAGAATCTATAAAAATGACGTGACAGAAGATAACAGAGGTCAGATCGGTCAGTCATTCTCAGTCACTCACTCAAGCATGCACACACTTATTATCACTTTGTATGGTAAAGGACAAATCTATTTGTTGTATCTTAAGAAAATGAACCTTTTCAATATTAAAATTGTTGGTTTGTAAAACTATAAAACATGGAGTAGTAGCAGGATTATCTGCCCGTTCAATCATTCGGGCGGGCAAATTGAAGTGTTCCCGAAGAGCGGCAGCAATGTAAAAAAAAAAAAAAAAGAGAAACCTATGAAATAAAAAAAAAAAATGCTTTATAAATAAAGAAAAGAAAAATGGATTTGCATAGACATCGTCTCCCGATTAAAGGAACAGGAACCCAATGGATCAATTCACCTCATAACCTGGATCGTCAAAATACACTCACCTCTACAGAATGGAAAGAGAAAAAGGAAACTTTTTAATGAGTATTACAAAGTTTACAATTACTATTTCGGACGGAGAAAATCCTCTTTACACTATAAATGAAGGCAATCGATAGACTAATAAACAGTGAATGGACAGATTTATATATATGGTATGATTATTTTTTTTATGAAAAATATGTGTGTTAATTTTTTTTTATATGTAATACTATATGATGTTTTTTTTTTTTTTATTATTATCTAAAGAAATATAATTATTAAATGAAAATGATCGGAAGGACTCAAATATAGTTATTATTTCATATTCATTTATCCGTAATTATTTTTGATAAACGAATAGATTTTGATACCCTCTTATTGCACATTTTGGTATGGGGTATATGTAAATTTTATTTTTTTTTAGTAAAATATCTAAGAACCTTTCCCATCATTTATTCATTCATTTTTTTGTATGTGTCGTTATCGTTCTTGCAACACGTATATAGAGATACATATAGCAACATGATTAGTTTATTTAGTCAACCAATCTAAAATATAAAGACATTTCGGATGTATACTATCATTAATATTGTCAATCTTCTTTTTATAATTTAATAAATTGAGTTAATTTAAATATCAAGACTAGTTTACTTATTTTGTTTTATTTGGATTGCGTAAGACGGCGGAGCAACTTAGGTAACAGAATTCAAACTCAGCTTGGTAAGCGAATTGAAATAGAAGATAAGGTATATTTTGCTTATTAATATTTTATTTTGTTTCTATATAAATTTCATAGTTATATTTGCATTCGAATATTATATATCCATATTATTATGTCTCTTAATTAATATTACAAAGTCAACCATTTCATGTTTGTCTGATTCCGTAATAAAAATCTAAATAGATTATACTTTATCGTTCGGTTTGGAGTAGTTCGTTTGAATATTTCTTAAACTCCTATAAAATGAAGAGAATAAACTTCATTGACCGATTTAATTGAATATTATTTTCATTTATAGAAATATCAAATATAATCATGTGTTTTAATTGTTGCCAATAAAAATTTTTATTCAGTTATTTAAAGTTTTCAAACAAGTTGTATTAATATTCACAAGTGAATAAACATCCAAGAGAAGCTCGATATATTTTTAGTTAATATAGTTGGACATTGTAAAATTATAGATGAGCTAATAGAGTATTGATATTAAACTCCAGTGAAGTATTTTAGTTTAAAACCTAAACGAGACATTAATTAAGCATCATTTTATTGAGAGATATTTATAAATTATTTTGTAACTTATTGATAATCTATCGACGTCTATTAATTTGTTTAAACATTTAAATGAGTGTATAAATTTTCAAAGTGTTTATAAAATTATAATAAAACCAGTTGAGGTCCACAGAAAATTATTAATTATAGATTGAGGTAGAAAGAATTGTATATCGTTTATTGACGCGAGTGTTTATCTTTATATTTAGCGTTTGCTAACATGGATATATGCATATCTGGGTTCAGGTATTATTTTGTTTTGTCGTTTAAATAATGTCTGTATGCAAACCAATGTTTTGTAAAGTGCTATTACAGGTACTTAGAAAATTATCCATTAAGTTATAAAGACAGTACCTTTAAATAATAAAGTAGAGTTAAAGTACTATAACAGTAACAGGCTAATAAAATATATATATTGGAATCTAGGTTAGTTATTAATTGGATTTGGTTTTGATTAGATTGCCAATCAAGTGTTAGCCTAATCCTATATTATTGTATAGGGCAATAGTAGTTGATTTCACCGCTCTATGCAATTTATATTGTAGTTGACGGATTTGTTGATGGCTGGAGCAGATAGTCTCATTATTTCTTCATTTTTCATATAACTTAAGTAAATTAAACTTTAAGAGAGATTATTTGTGCTTTATGATGGTTTATTATATAATGGCGACCCGATTGAGCTAGACCAGATTAATTTATATTGGATTTTAGAATTTTATCAGATCAGATTGATCATCCTAACCATCACCTTCATCCATCGATTTAATCAGTTGCAAATTGGCACCAATATTTTGGGCCTTCTTTTTGTTAGATTTGAATGGAATACAGCAATCGACAATTCCGTCGGTTACAATATATATATATATATATCAAGTCTTTATTAATTTTTGAAACGCATCAGCAGCAAAGTTTAATGTAAGTAAAGGTTGAATTTGCTTTAGGTGGTTGTTTCAACTTGACCTGGGCTATTTATGCTTGCACTTTTAGTAGAATGGTGTAATTGTCTGGAAAATTCTCACTTGGTCAGTTTTCTGAGGTAAACAAGTTCTCCTTAAGGATTCTGGAATAACAGCAGCTTTCTTTCATCCCAAATTTTTTTAGAAGAGTAAATTTTGATAAATAAAATTTATAAATAAGATATTTAAACAGGCTTTAACCTGTAACGAATGCACCTTAAAACTTCTAATGGTCAAACAATATTATTTTTCCGATAGAGGAATCTCACAAACCATGACACAAGATAGCAAGTTTTATAAAGATAAGAGTGGTCATCTTAACTTTAATCTAAATTTCTACTTATATAGGCCAATCTGAATGTTAAAACCTGTTTAAGTGTTTTCATCTACTTCCTGTGTGCTCTATAAAATATAATTACAACTCTAAAATAAGATTCTTATAATGTTGATGGTTTTTTTTCTAAAAGCCTATGCAATTCAATGCTATAGGCAGACCAGGAAAGGGTTAAGACATTTGGCCCTTTTCTATTTAGTCTTTCAGCAATGCATATTAATGTTTGAATAAAAATGAGATCTTTAAGAAAATGTCTGATGGTGATGGCAGCTAGTTTATGCAGTAAATAAGTTTTTTCAATTTTATATTATTTTATTACTACACTTACCTATTGCATTTTACATGTACACATTGTTATAGGAATTTTAAAATAGGTGATTTTATAATGCTTAGTTATCTTTTTATAAAAAAATTGGAAAAGGTATACACACATTCAAAATTAGTGTTTTAAAATTTTTGGAGATTAATGAAGAAGATAAAATTTTTTTAACTGTGTATAAAAATTAATGCAGTGATTTCTTAAAGATGTATTCTTTTATTTATTAATATTAATTAAATTCACCACACAACTATTGTAAATCAATTTTATATCAATTAAAATTTTTAATTATCATCAGGTTCTTTTGAAACACTTATGTAACATTGAGAATGTTTTAAATTAAAGATTACAAGATAAAAATATGAATTATTTAGTTCATTCATGAAAGAATGGAAAGAATTAAACACTAGCTAAATGACCATGCAAAATAAAATAAAGTAATGAAACATAAACATTTTTTATATCTATGTAAATGCATAAATCTAGAAATAGGCTTATTCTATAATGTATATTATGCAGAGACAAAGAATAATACAGTCATTATTATTTTATAATTTTGTAATAAGCTAATATATATATATTGTAACCAGTTGGCTTATATAGCATACACTAATATAGTGTGTGTGCATAAATATATATATATATAAAGTTGAAAGGAAAACTAGAAATAAACACAGACAAAAATTATAGTAGATATTTTCTACATTCATTGAAATAGAAATAAATAAATAATAACTCTGATTTAAAGTAAAATTTCATTGTGAAATAAGTATTTTAAAAAAGTCTGGATAGTGATTTTGAAAAGAACAGTTCTGCTTGCAGTTTTGTAAGAATTGGTCAGAAGTTTTTAATATTTTAAGCTGTGACCAACTAGGTCAATTGCAAAGTCTGGAGAGTGATTTTAAAAAGAACAGTTTGGCTTGCAGTTTTATAAGACTTAGCAGAAGAGCTAGCTGTAAAGTTGGCTCAAGTATTTTGTGAAGAGTTGGTAACTGTAGCAGAAAATAGCCATAGTAAAGCTAGCTGCAAAGATGGCTAGTATAATTATCAAGAGAACTGTCATGAGGATTTAAGAATGCAAGGAAGTGGCTGCTCTACATTTCACTGGAGGAGTTTGAATTTACTTGGAGGAAATGGGTCAAGATTCTTTGTAACTCATAGCCTTAATAGTGTTTTGGAAAACAGCTTGCTGACCTGAATCTTATAAAATCCAAGTATACATGGAACTGACTACAGAAGAAAAAAGTCAACCATACCTGAATTATGTACTTTTACCTGATAATGACAATTGCATGGATTGACCAAAACCAGCTTGCCCAAGAGAAACAGCAGTTGAATAAAAAAGCAGTTATACATATGCTGTTCTGTCTGTATGCAGATGGGGCACAGATAAACTTGCATACAAAAGTGAGTTGTTTTTCAATAATTCATTTGATAGACATTTTAAATCTATATTTTAAAATTTAAAGACATTTATAATTAGTTAAACAGTAACCTAATAAAAAAGCTTTCTAACCTCTGGAAAATTGACTATATATATTTTTTTAAACAATAAAAGAAAGCTGTAATAGAATTTGATAAACTGATGTTTTTTAAATATTGATACACATGTATAAATGTAAATTTTATGTATATTCAAAATGAAATTATTAATTGTGGAAGTGTTATTTATTGTTTGACAAAATTAAATTTATAAATAATCTGTGTGCACATATATGTCAATGCTTGTCAAATAGGACATAAATGCAAATTTTAATCATTTATGTTATTGAATATTCATTATATATTATAAATTGCCGTCTGTGCGCATATATACATAAACCATAGTAATAATTTGAATATATTTTATTATACTTTTTGTAAATTAATGTAACAATTTAAATTTTGAATAGGAATTATGTAAATTACAAATGTAATAATTATTTTATGTTTAATTGAAATGTCTTCATCATATTTATAAAATGCCCATCTGTGTACGGATATATATATATATATATATGAAAAAACAAATACAAGTTAATCACGTAACCTGCTATCACTTGTTATTTATATATATATATATATGCATTTATAGAATCTAATTGAGAAATATTGTAAAACCATGTAATAACTTTAGTTGTGAATATAATTTTGTATACTTTTCAAAATCAGAGCCTTATCCTATAAGACCTTAAATATAATTTATTTTTATTTTTTTGTTATTAATAAACTTGTATTTAATTGTTAAAATTATATTCCATCATCTCTTGTTCACATACAGTAATAGAGCTTGTGTTCTCTGGGCTAGATTGGTGCATGGGATGAATATATAAATGGGAATGTGTACTTAGTGCTTTGGGCATCCAGAGATGATCAATCATTATCCTGGTTGGCACAAAAGAGAATACTCTTTAAAGCCCATGCACTATATTTTATTTTAGTTCAGTCTTGTTAAAAATTTAAGTTTATAGTTGGCCAGTACGTTAATGGTACTAAGTGGCCAGAACATTGATGATGATCAGCATGTTTTAAATGTCCCAGCATTATTATTTTGATTTCTGATTA
Organism: Epiperipatus broadwayi; assembly: GCA_028023455.1. Lineage (NCBI taxonomy): Eukaryota > Metazoa > Onychophora > Udeonychophora > Euonychophora > Peripatidae > Epiperipatus > Epiperipatus broadwayi. The sequence continues at coordinate 275,424 of JAQFVV010006398.1, forward strand.
TTGTGTATTTTAGTGAATGGGCACTAAGCTGCTGCATCCAAGTTATGTTTAAATAATTGCCCAAGCTGGCAAAGGCTCAGTAGTTAGCCTGGTCTAAAGAAGACCCATTTCCAATCCAGTCACAAGGTTGAATGTTGATTCATATTTTTATTGTTCAAATCCAGCCACAAGATGGACTGTTGATTTACTGTACTGATGTATTATATTGTGGATCATTCATGATGAGTGATAATTTCTCTCGAGTATTTACTTATACTGATATCTACTAAATAATGCTGGTTGAATTTATAATTATATTTTAGTTGATCTTCTGAGTTAGCTGGCTGATCTCTCAATGATCTCAGAGATTCTATAATCTCATTTTATTGTTAATTAATTTATACTTATATATACTTTTGCAAATTATTCATATTTCATTTTAAATGGACTGGGAGTGATGATGATGTTATATATATATATATATATATATAATTGATGGAAATTTCATTTAACTATATATATATATATATATATATATAGTTAAATGAAATTTCCATCAATTTTTAAAAGCCTACAAATGAATTATGAGTTGTCAAATATTTAATGCTGCCTATGTAAACTTATTCGTGGAATAACCATATCTGAAAACATTACTATGATGGCTTACAAACCATATGTGTCTTTCTTATACATTCAAAATAATGTCACTTCAAATATCAGAACAATCAAGTTAATAGAATATTCAAAAATAACATGTTGAAGGAATAATTTGTATTTTTGACAGTGGACATGTTTATTTAGATATGCATACCCAGAAGAATATGACTATATAAAATCTGAATAAATAACATTTAAAAAAATTAATAAGTTAAAAACATAATTGAAGGATTTTTACACTAGTAAATGCACACATAGTAGCTTTTATTACATAATAATAATATACATATTTAGTAAAATAAATATAATTTTACTATAATGGTCAAATATCCAATACAATTTATTTTTCCATAATGTTGATAAAAATATATAAATAAATAATCAATCAAAATAAGATTGAAATAAACAACTATTAATAACTATATTATATTTATCAAAACCAGCTTTCATCTCCATTGAGTCTTTCTCATGATATTTATAATATCTTGAGAAGGTCTTAATTGATATGAAAAACAGTTCAATAAATATTATAATATATTCATTAGTAATTGTTTATTTCAGTCTTATTTTGATTGATAATTTATTTAAATATAGTCTTATTTCAAATGTTTAATAAAAAAAATATGCTTGAAGCAAATTTTGAAAAGATTCATGTATGCTGAACTTGTTATTAATTATAAAATTTATTTAATTTTAAAATATTATTATTTAATGATTAAATAAAAAGCAAATTTGAGTTTCATAGATTATAGCTTATATTAATGTATGTGAATTTATTTATCTTTCTTATTATCTGAATTAAAAATATTTTAAAACAAAACATTTTCAATAAGGAAAACAATCAAAGTAACAGTATTTTCAATTATTAAGAGGTATTGTTCCTAAGTTATTCAATGTTCAATTTGAAAAAGATGATTTTTTAGCAGAAATTAAATTTTGTAAATGGCAATAAACTATTGAAAGCTGAAATGCTTCTCTCGTAATATATTTGTGTGATATTGATATAAAAATAAATATATTAATCATTCTATTTTTTCATTTATTTTTAGAGGTACCATGGCTTTTATAAAATGCAAAGTATATTTAAATTTGCATGTTTACTATTCAAAAAATCTCTTGGTGCACAATATCGCATTGGCACACAATAAATATGACGGTTTGAATCCAGGAAAGGAAAGACGTGACAATTTGTTTAAGTGCTGTTAAGTTAGGATTTTCTTTTTGAAAAACAATTCATAGCAAAGTTATATAACCATCCAGTACTAATTGTTAAATGGATATCCACTTATTCTTATTTAAAGAATGAAAAACTACTTAAATCTCTCACCTTCAGTAAACTAAAATCTAGTAAAAAAAATCTTCAGCTTCATATTTCATCTATAGAGAGATACTGGAGGGCTTTTTACTTTGAAATTGGTTGTTCAATGGGTATTTTATGTTAATTTATCCATTTATTAGTAAAATAAATTGTTTTATTTGATAAAAAACTACGGTAATAAAATTTTGAATACAAAACTGTTTTAAATTTAAAATAAGTTGTACTTTTAATTATTTTCAGTTTTTTAAATTATTGTTAATATTATTTAACATAATTCCTTTAAGTTGCTTATAAAATTTAATAAAATTTCAACAACTTAAGTTAGCATATAAATTACTTAATAATCTTTATAATAAGAGATAAATGTAATTTTTAAAAATATTTTTGACAGCTGTGAATAAGAATATCTAACTTGTCATTCTAAAGCAAGTGTTTGTGTGACTTAAATCTTGCATGTTCATTCAAAAAAAAGAAAGAACTGTTATCATAAGAAAGATAAAGAGCATATTGGGAACATTTTAAACATCTTATCAGGGTTTATGTAGAATGTATAGATCATAATTCAGAGTTGAATAGTTATAAAAAAATGGAGAAACCATTAACTGCTTCTCCTTTCATACTCATGTTTATTTATAAATAAAAATGAAGCTGAGTCACAGATGGGTGATATATTTATCCTACGGAAAAAAAATTGAAAAGTAATAAAAAGATTATAAATTGTTAGAAAAACTTTCTCAAAAATGACATTAAAGTTTTAACCGAAAAATGGGTATCTCTTTTAACCGGAAATGAATTATTTTTTTAAAAAATTATGATGAAACTTTTTGTTTATGTTTTCTAATAACAAAAAAATAATAGAAAGTTTATTTGAAAAATGTTATCTAGATATAAAATGTAAATGTCTGCAGTTTGCTTACATATACAGAATTTATATATCAAATCTTTATTTAGTGTGATGGTCTAACGGCAGGCTGCGGGATTTCTTGGATTGGGTTTCAACTCTGTCATTTTCTATACTTGAAATTTTTATAACTCCAGAGCAATAAAAGTATCTGATTATTATATTTTACAATTATAGGTAATTTGAAGTAACTAGATACATGGTCATGTGATCAAGTTATAACAATGAATGATAACTCCTGCGATGGCTAATATTATCATAAATAAAGAACATTTCAGATATAGTTAATAAACAAATTTAAGTGAATTACAAAACATTATTTGTAAGTTAAACAAGAAAACATTGAAAATCAATAGCAGATTAAAATAAAATCAATGTAAAAATTCACAGCTAGTAAAGAGTATGTATGTATTAGATCTGCTGCCAATGCCATATCTTTTGCCAGTGAGCATCTTTGAGATGACAAAATACCTTATTAAAAGTTTCAAACACCCTCCCATAACTGGAGATAGGTACAACATTCTGCTGTGGAAACATGGACAGTAGGTCTAATATATATATATATATATGTATTTAGAAAAGATATTGAAATGTTACATATTACATACAAATTTTATCAGTAATAATATATGCACATGTGTGTGACAAATCATTATTAGTTATTTTAAACTAATTATACATATATTATTATTGACAAAAATGGATAGTTAAGTCTGATTTATTGGTTTTGCAATATACAGAACAATAAAGACATTGTATAAATTAAATATTTTTGACATAACTGTGTAGCTATACTTTGATATTGTTTATAAAGAATGATAATCTAAGCTGTGTTAAATCTATACATGACTTGAATAAAGAAACATACATTCTGAGCACTTAAATTAAGTATAATTGTTTTATAGGGATAGTAGTTGATGGAGATCGAATCAAAATTCTAGTGAAAAATATGGGACATAAAAACTTTAGAATTTGGATTACAGTATAAAGTGATAAGTAAAAATTATTTTAAGTTAAGTGGCATATCATAATGACACTTTAAGAGGCACCTGGAAGCAAATCTGTATTTAACTGATTACTTGGATCAGCATGTCTAAAGACAAAATTGACAATGAATTTTTTTCCACTATTGGACAATACATATAACAAATTACATGAAATGAATATTGTCTTTAAAATGTTTAATAGTAAGGAATTTAGATTCTTCTTTAGACTCACAAAAATGATTCTCTCTCTAAAGCTTAATAATTATTATTTAAGTCATTTTCAATTTTTTAAGTAGCTACTGATGAACAACCATTAAAAATTTATTGCTAGTAAATATATTTAAACAATATTAATGTTTATTATGCTTAAAAGTTCATTTAAATCAGTCTAATTGACAATAGATGATAGATATGTTTTCTGAGATTAATTTCAAGAAGCAGACATGAAACAAAAAAAATATTGCTATATAATAGAAGTGTATGAAATAATAATTGGATATCATCCACCAAAAATTTGATGTATCTAGTATTTTGTTTGATTACTTTATTAATATTATAATATAGATTGTTACGTTGTTATGAAAAGATAAGGATAATAAAGGAATTAGAAATTAACACAAGTTGTTTGGAAGATTTGTGGATCGTACCAAAGTGATTTAGCATAAATAGTTTTTCTAAGGTGTTTTTATCCATTGTTTGAATTAAAAGATAAATTTATTCTGGAGGCAGAGAAATCAGTATTAATAATTATCATTCAAAATTTGTTTAAGGAGGGAGATTATAATGTGGATTGATTCATTAATGGCAGTACAAATTTCATTTTCTAAATAAAATTTTGATTATAATGTACTTATCTTACACATTTATCACATTAGTATAAATTCTCATTGGTCTTATATAGTAACATCATTTAGTTATAAAGATTTTGTATCAAATTTGTTTAATACATTTATATTTATTTGTTATTCTGAAAGCTTTCTATAAGTATGATGGAATTTGATAGAGAATATTAAGATAATGATCTTTTTGAAAGTTTATAAATTATAAAAAAATATAAAAACATTCTTACAACAAAAGTCAATTGGCATATTAAATACATGATATTATGCAAAATGAATAGTATTCCTGTGATATAGTATAACTGTTTCTAAGATTTTAATCAAAACTTTGCATGTTCATAGGAAATTTTAAAATAATATTCATCAGAAATGAAAGATAATGCTGATAAAATTGTACATGATTAGATATTTTTAAATAAAAAATATTATCAAAATCACTAAGTCAAATTTTATATCAGATTATTTTAAATTATATATAAAATGGAGCTTATGCAGTGAACTTTATTGGTTCAGAAGTACATTCATTCAAGAGAGCAGAGACGCCACCAAGAATCAAAGTTACTATCCAACTCAGCCAATTAAACATAAAAATTATAAATACAAAATCAAAAAAAAGTAATTGTAAAAATAATTAATCTGTTTTTTATAAAATCTTTATTCTTTGTACAATGCTTAAATATCACCCATCAACAGTTTTGATTGCCCCTGCAATCTTCTTCAGAACTTTTAAAATACTTCTATATCTTCCACCTTTCATTTTAATTAATGAAAGGTGGAAGATATAGAAGTTTTTTAAAAGTTCTGAAGAAGATTGCAGGGGCAATCGAAACTGTTGATGGGTGATATTTAAGCAGTGTACAAAGAATAAAGATTTTATAAAAATGGATTAATTAATTAATTAAGGCAATGCAATAAAAGAACAAATTAAGATTAAATTGTAAAAATACATATGAAATTAATTTACTGCTGTTAAATTTTATAAATTATACAGTACATGTAAATGTGAAATATCAATTTTTATGTTAATTAAAATCAAATTTTAAAAAGCTTAAAAATCTTTAGATTACTGCCTATCATTGAATCATTTGCTTTTTATTCTTCACATTAGTAAAAAAAAAGTTTGCATATGTTCCATAATATTACAATATCAACTGTTTAATTTTAAAATTTTCTCCATGACTTGGAGATATTTTGTATCCTCTTTATTTTTTTAAAAGCAATCCATATTCATTCTTTGATCTCTGATAATTTTGCCACTCTTACACTTGTAAAGCTTTTGTTCCTTACATCTAAATTATTCTCTAATACTATACTAAAATTACTCATATAGTACAATATTTTTTTCAAACAATATATAGCTCTTTAACTGCTAAAAGTACAATTTAAAAAAAACCTTACAAAATGTGAGAAATATGTTAGATAAGCAAGCTGGAATAATCTTAAATATATTATGTTTGTTATGTCAGATAATGACATTCAATATAATAGGCATTCACTAGCTTATCCATTTTATATTCAGCAACATAACATGAATTATTTGGGTTATATTAGTTAAATAAAAGAGTAAGTTTTTTTTTCTCAGAATTATTTTATTCTTTTAATATATATTTTTAAATTTTTCTTAAATTTTAGATAAAAACAATTTTATTTTAGCAAAAATTATATTCTAACTGAAGGTAATATTTATGTAGAATCCATAGTATGGTTTAATATTATTAATTTAAAATACATTAATTAATAGAGAATACATAAAGAAAAGTGTGTTAACTTTAAGTTATAGTGATATATTCCATCTTTAAATTAATTAAAGTGTCTATCATTAAAAAAATAAATGTAATATTTAAAAAATTGTACAAAATCCTTTATTTGATATTTAATAAGATACTTATAAAAATATTTTGAGATCAGAAACCTATGAAAAATAAAGGCAATAATGTAAATTAGTTGTTAAGTAATTTCAGATTTTCATTTGAATGTAAAATCATAACTACAAGTAACAAAAAATGTAATCTTTAAATTAAAGTAGTATTTATGTTATTTGTTGTTAATGTATGCAGTGCTAAATTGGATTCATCAGTATCCATGTATACTATTTAGTAATTCTGTTATGATTTGAATAAGCTTGATATATAATTTGTAATTTTCTTTATATCTGTAGGCTTATGAGAGGCATTAAATTTTGATATTATTTTCTACTATTATGGCAAATTTGAACTGAAAAAAATGTCTTAATAACAACCCTTATTGGATTCTTTAATTATTACATACTTAGTAGTAAAGAAATATTTAAGGTGTGTGTGGTTTGTTAAGTTACCTTAAAGCTAAAATCCTCATTCATCTATTTTCGTAATTTTGTTAAATTGTATTGATCGATAATGACAAATAAATACATATTTGTTGCTATAGAAAGCATATAAATTATATAAATTAAATCAAACAGTATTGCAAAAATTATATATGATGTCTATATTTAAGATGCAAAATTAGATTACAATAAAAATATTGTTACAATTGAATAAAAAATATAATCACACCTAAAAAATCTTGTATAAATAATGAGGGATTGAAAAAATAAAAATAAAAATATCTGCAAATTATATTTTTGTTGGTTTTACAAACTAAAAAAACGCATTTTAAAATCTATTCAATGAAGATTCAATATAGTTTTTTTTATATATATAAATAAAAAAGGTAAACACCGAACAATAATTATTAGATCAGAATATAATATCAAATTTTCGTATAAAAACACAAACCTTCAAAATATCTCTGTAAATGTTAACAGAAGCTGAGATTTGAACTTTATAAATTTAATTTTATTAATTTTAATAAAAATAAGCGATTGGAATTTGAGTGAGATTAGAATAAACACAAAATGGCAAATTAGAAACCATAAACTCTTTAATTTTGAGAAATATCCCACTATCTATATTGTTCATTAGTAATTTTAATACTAAAATGTGTAATCTCATATGATTTCATGAAGGTTTGTGATGATGATGTTTTAGTTGTATTTATATAGTGAATTATTTTCATCATCTAATATAAGTATTGAATGTCATTTTAAAAAAAAGAACTTATTTAAATATTCCAAAATACCTTCACCTGTTAGTAATAGCACACAAGTTAATATATGCACAACATTTTGAGAGATATTATTATTTCCTTTTCTATGGGTGTTGTTGGCTTGAGATGTGACAGTATTAGTAAGGGAATTGAACCTGGATCATAGATTTTTGAATATTGAATTTTAAGATAATGCTCTAACCAACTGAGAAATCCTGCCAAAGGCAACAGTCAGGAGAAATTTCATATAACTTATCTAAGAGGTTCTATCTGATTTCTCCATTTTTCCTAAGAGAAAAGTTGATTAGTGACTTTTTACATTTATAAATTTTATCTGGAAGCATTATGCTAATTTGAAAGGTTTTATTATTAATAATGTTAAGGAATTCAATTGTTACTACACATGCTAGGCAGTAATAAAACTAATTATTAAAAAAATGTTAATAATTTTAAGTTATTATTGCAAAAATTTTATAACTTTATTGATCAATTAAGATCAATAGGTTTTATATATTTAAATAATGTAATGACGTTGTATTAAATAATAATACTCAAAATTATAATTTAGTTGCAAAAAAAACTTATAAAATGTACAGTTTTACTATATTTTTATTTTCAATAAAAACATTAAATAATGATATTAGTAATAAAATCAGTAAATTAATAATTAAAAGTGTATTAAATTTGTATTAAAGTAAACATTCTAAATTTTTTTCACTCTTTTTCAAATATTCATATTTTCAACTTTTCTTATTTCTACATAGAAAATTATTAATATTACCTTATTTATAATTGTTAGTCATTTAATGCAAGAGCTTGCTTATCCAAGAACAAATGTACTTCAAATAAAGTAAAACAAGTTCTTTTAACTAAAAAACCATATCTAATTTAAAAGAATCCTACAAGGCTCACATTGTACTGCAAGTTCTTACTGGAAGATAATAATTTGCATCAAGTAAATGTTTTTCTTATCAGTTATTCAGCAATACATTTGTAAGTAATATAATTTCAGAATAAGACACCCACCCTTACTTTTATATTATAAAACTTTATTAATTTAGGCTATACAACAGCTATATAAAATTGCTTAGTCCAACCTATTTCAAATCTTCAATTAAATTTCTATTCAGAATTTAAAAAAATAAAATATTTATTTGCACTATCTCTTTAAAAGTAAAAATATCTACCCATTTTTCACAAATATATTCGTTTTTAACTCTATAAGGATTTACTTCATTTCTTTTACTTTGTAATTCTATTCATAGCATTCATTCACTTCTAAAGAAAAGATTAGATTTAATTCACATAAATAACAACTATTTGAGCACTCTATTTGATCTAGAAGGTTATATTTAAAGCACTCAAACTTCTCAGCTAACATTATTTTTTTTTTAAAAAAAGGCATATTATTTGGTAACTGATAGTTAATATGTAAATTTGTTGATTTACATATTTCTCTTTCAGGATAAAGTGATACATGAGTGTTTTTTTGTTTATTGTATAGGTGTTGTAAGCAACAAACAATGTCTCTTTTATTATTTTTCCCATCATTGCATTCTGCACACACTACTTTAATATTATATGGATTGAAACTATAGCCAGATTCCATCTTATGCTTTAGAAAAAACAGTCTTTGCATTGGGATCTTTTTTTGAATTATTGTAAATATACTTATGTTGTGCTAGTCTGGTGGCACTGTTAGCATGTGATTCTCCATAATAAATTTCTCTACAAGCAGACTTGGTGCAACTAATCTTGTAACCAAATTGAAACATATGTATCTGGAGACTACCTGGTTTTCCTGTTATTTAAGAGCTCATTTATGTTTTAAAGGGTTCTGAAGATGACACTGGAATAGATCAGGGACATATATTCAGTAAATCTTGTGATAAACCAGGCATAAAGTGAAGAGTTATTCACTTATTTGTATTTTTAGTATCTAAATATTACTTTTCAAGTTGAAAGCACTACTTATCTAGCTATTATTTAACTGAAATAAACCTAATCTTTTTTTATAAGCAAATAACCACTATTGATAGAATTAAATGTACAAATTTTTAATTTATATTTAATGATTAATATATCACTTTCTGGAATAAAAATATGTATATTTTTTTTATAATTTAGCATAATAATTTGTCAATTTATAATAATAATGTAATATGTTGATATATTGACATGATTATTTTAATTTCATTTTTCAGATTTGTGATTGTCATCGAGGATATAGCAAAAAGGTATGTATATATTCTATGCTTGCAGTTTTATATGAATCTGTAAGTTTTATGAGCAAATAATGCATAGTAAACACTGCCTTTATCCAATGATATTTCATCTTTTTATTTTTAAATTCAAAATAATAGAAAAAATATTATTAATTGAATATAATAAAATAATATTTTTAGTTATGCACTGCAGAGTGTTTAATCTGTTTTATTCAGAAAATAATTAAATTTATTTATAAACTGATATGATTTGTAATAAATATTTTAATAAATCCTTCACAAAAATTAATACACACAGGGATTCATTTCGTAATAATAAATTATTACTTTTTAAAATTATCTCAAACATTAATAATATTGTAAAGGACTTTATTGTTTTGTAATGTAGTAATTATGTCAAAAAAAATATGCAGGCAATGATGAAAGAATATTCAAACATTTGTGATTTAATTATTGTAGAGCCATATTAGATATATAAATTTTATGTTTAGCCAAATATTCGAATAACTGCTGATAAAATTACAATAAATTGAAAGTTTAACAAATCAGTTTTTGTTTATCAAATTTGACATTTTTAAAATATATGTTGTACCATTATAATTATGTATATATAACAAATTTACTTTATAAATGCCATATTTTTTAAATAGCTTTTATTATAATTATTATAGCATAACCTTTAATCTTGAACTTCTTCTTTCTTTTAAAAAATAGTCAGTATAAACAATATTCATCAAAATATAAAATCACAAACCAATTTTCTTTAAAAAACTTGTTTTTATTATTATGACTATATGAAATTAATATCAAGAGCAACGTTTCGACTATTTACTTCCTTATAGTCTTTTTCAAGCCACTAAAATATAAAAAAATAATAATAAAACAAATAAAATAAAACATAATACAATCATTAAACTCTACATATATTTCAAATCTTCTCAATACAAAAACATAAATTTAATATAAAACATTAGACCATTACCTTCCTCTATTTAAAACAACCTACAATTTAAACTTCTATTTAAAACACTCTGTTTAAATTATATTTAGATAAAATATCTCAAAAACCAGTCCCATCACCCACAACAATCAATTAGTTCTTTTCTTTTATTCCTATATTGTTTAAATTCCCTACTATAAAAATTTTTTTCTTTTTTTAAAACTTACTTTATAATTAACTATTGTTTCTAAAAGTTCTATTTTTTTTTTTGTAAATAATGTGACTAGTTTTTATTTTTTATAAAATCAATTAGTTTTTTATTCATATATGGTTTAAATTCCTTAATATAAAAATTTTCCTTTAAAAATCTTTCTTTATAATTAATTACTGTTTCTAAAAGTTCTATTTTGTAATTAATGTGACCAGATTTACACTTATGAAATACAAAATGGTTATTAATTATTTTTATTAAATTAAAAATTATATATTAAATTAAATAAAATTCATGTATTGTTTTCCTGAAGATTTGTGATGATGGTGTTTTATTTGTATTTTTATATAGGACTATTTCCATTATCTAATATGAGTATTGAATGTCTTTAGAAAAAAATATTTAATTCCAAATACATGCAACTGCTAGTAATATGCACAATGTTTCAAGAAGTAATATTCTCCCCCTCTTCTCCAGATGTCACTGGCCTGACCAGTGACAGTATTAGCATTGGATTCGAACCTAGACCCTTAGATTATTGAGTATTAAATTTTAAAATAATGCTTTAACCAACTAAGCCATCCTGCCAAAGGCAATAGTCAGTAGAAATTTCATATACTTATCTATAAAGTTCCTACTGATTTCTCTACTTTTTCCTAAGAGCAAAGTTGTTTAGGGGTTTCCATACATTATGTATAGATACACTAGGTTGTTTTATGGGATTGTTTGCTATTATTATGTGAGCAGCTTCTTTAAATTTTCTTTTTTGTATCTTTTCTTCTCTATACAATATTTTTGTATTTTTCCAACTAAACATATGTTCATTGGCATATATATGGTCTGCTACTTTAGACAAATCTGTTTTCTCTTTTCTAATCATTAGTTTGTGTTCTTGAAAGTGCTTTTGAATAGAAAACAGTCCTATAAACCAAACTAGTGTGACTATGTATACTGTATGGAAATCATTAATCAACTTTGCTTTTAGGAAAAAGAGAAGTCAGGAGGAAACCTCAGAGCTAAGCATATGAAATTTCTACTGGCTGTTGCCTGTAGCAGGATGCCTCAGTTGGTTAGAGTAAAACCTTAAAATTCAGTACTCAAGAATAAAAGGGTCCAGTTTTCAATCCCATGCTAGAGGGGAGGCTAATATCTTTCAAAAGATTGTGCATATACTAACCTCTTTGATAATAATGTGAAAGGCTGAAGCCTTTGACAGAAGCACTTTAAAAATGATTTTATGACAGCCAATCAGATGTAATAATGACTGCATAGGAAACTCTCAAGTCAAAACACAAGGCAGATGTCTGATCTCTGCCTTGTGTTTTGACTTGAGAGTTTCCTATGCAGTCATTATGATTTCAGCCTTTCACATTATTATTATATCATCTGCTTGTTCTTAATAAATTAATATATTTAACCTGTTTGATATGCTATTATTAACAGTCAAATGTATTTGGAATATTTAAATAAAAGTTAAATTTTCTAAAGACATTTAGTACTAATATTAGATCATGGAAATAGTCCAAAATAAAAATGCAACCGAAATTCATGTATATCTATTTTTTTAATTAAAAATGATAATCTTTACTTTGTAAATTTTTTTTCTACTTATGTATCATGGTTTTATTTCTAATTGATGGTTTATTTTTTACATTTTAAATGCATAGTTGGCATTGTTTTATTTAGTAACTATAAATTATATATTTAAAATATGAGATTGGGCTATTATATATATATATATATATATATATATATATATATATATATATATATATATTAATTTAGACAATAATATTATTCATTTATATATACATTTGCATTAATGTGCAATAGACCTCCTATCTGATTGATTTACTTGATTTATTTTATGTAATAATAAATAATTTTTACAAGCATAATGTTAGATTGTAATTATATAGAAGATAATCACCCCTCTTTATTACCACTGTTAAATAGTGATGAAGTATAAATTATTTTATCTTATTATAATTACTTAGTTAATATAAGTATATAAAGTTTTGTTATGATATGGTAAATATTGATTATTAAATATAACGTGTAAATTATTTTTAAATTTTGTATAATATTACTACAATAAAGTTTAATGTTTGTTTTTAAATTAATAAAGTGGTGAGAGTCTCATTTCTTGTTCTCAAGTCATTGTTCATCATCCATAACACATACATGTTATAATGATTGAAGATATTTGTTATTTTTGCATATAATTTGAGATAAGATAATAAATAAGAAAATATAATTATAGTTAAAACATTTGATATTGTATTTAAAATATTAATTACTTTAAATTTTCTACATTATTTTCAATGATTATAATGAAGAATGAATAATTAGCATGCCATATAAAATAGAAATAATTAAATTATAATATATTGTGAAAATAAATTATTTTTAATTTGATTATAGTAATTAATAGTGATAAATGTTATTTAATAATCTTTAATTTTTTTTAGTCAATTTATAAGAAAAAAATATTAATTATTTAAAAATGAGGAATTGATTATGATATTTGTTTCTTAATTATTATAACTGTAGCTGGATATAAATAAAATCTCTCTCTGTATTTGGTTATTAATGTAAGAAACAATATTTACCAGAGATGTTTAGTGAGTTAGGGAATGATAATAAAGGAGAGATATAAAATAATTTCAATAAGTAGATGAATATTTAAAGCTTTGGATATAATGAGGCTATTAAAATATGGTAGATCTGAATTAAATTCAGTCCCATATAACTATGTAAGTTAAATAGCTGGATTCCAAGACATTTTCATGTCTGAAAATTTCAGAGTTTTTACATAAATATTACATATAAAATAAGTGCTGGGTTTTGAGTTGATATTTTAGATCTAGTGTCTGAATATTCTAGACCACTACTGATGTGAGTCATAAACTCAAAACCAGTTGGTCTGGAGATGGGAAGGTTCTGGATAGAGATTTTAAATATTTTCTCATACCGCACTTTTCAATTAAGAGTTGTTTGAGCTATTGGTACGCTCTCTGTATTACATTTTTGTAAATACAAGCTTATAAAAGTTATGTCATGTTACATATGACTTGCTTTTTTGATTAGTAGATGAATATTATATTATATTATTATTAAATTTAACATAGGAACTTTTAATGTTCAATATAATTTAATTATTTTATCATGAGTCATTGGAGTACCATTGATATTTTACAGTAGAATTATGCTTTTACTCTATACTCATTGTTAAAAAGGGTACCTTACAGGATGATTAGATAACAAGTGTTATGATTATTGTTATTTTATTATTAAATAATTTATTAATATTGATATATTACTCATGAAATAAGTAAGACTGGTATTGTTGAAATTTTTATATAAAAGAAAGAAATCTGATAAGACTGAACTAGAAGTTTTGTCCAGTTAAGTTACAATATATATATATATATATATATATATATATATATACACACACACACACACAGAATCTGATGTTTTAAAATGTTCTGCTGTCTTCCTCAATGCTATGATATAATGATATATAAAATAAATACATAAATAGTAATGTAATTACTAAAATAATAAAAGAGAAATAAATAGCATGAAATATAATAAACCTAATAAAATAATGAAATGAGAAAATAAATTAAATATAATAAAATAAAATGGAATAAAAGCAAAATAAAATTAAAATAATAATATAATATAAAATAAAATATTCAATATGTATCTATAAAAATCAAGGATTTTTTTTTCTTTTCTGGATAATTATAATATTCATCTAAATGTTGTGGGCATTCATGCAGAAAAATCAGTCCTTATAATTTAAACTTAGCTTTCATTAATGCTTAGCATGCCTTATCTATGTAATATATCATAATCATAGCATTATTACTTTCTTAGAGATTTAAACTTTTAAGTTCACTTGATAAACATTTTAATATTAAACAACATTTAAATATGTTTTATTTGATATTCATAACTATTTAAATCCATTTGAATAGATCACTTCTTTAAGAGGGGATATTTGTATTCCTAAGTTTAAATTATAAAGTCTATTTTTTTGTATGAATACCAAGTACATTTAGTACATATATATGTTCATGAATAATGATTAGTTTAATTTATTATATTTCTTTAATTATTTTTAATATCTCTTAATTAGTATTATTCATAATATATATTATATATTTTTTACACATATTATAATCCTCAAATTGGTAAGAATATTATTTCTTTATTCAACATTGATTCATTTACTAAAAGTATATATATAATAAATTAAGTTTAATTAATATATTAATATCTATTTTCTTATTCAATTTTATGTTATTAATAATTGTTGTTTCATATTTCCTTTTTTATTCTACAACTATAAATTATATATTTCAAAAACCTTTGTAATTTAAAAGAATTTAAAAAACCTTTTTTTTTTGCTAATTTTACATTGTCAGAACTTGTAAAAAAAAAATAGTAAAGCATATTTCTGAACAAACTTGAATTTTAGTATAATAAATATTTATTTAATAACACTATAAAGTATTGATATATATATTGTAACCTACAAATATAGAGACTGGCTAGAAATTGCCACAAATTCTTTTTCTAGTTAAACACTTGGTATCTTATAAACGATCAAAAGCCAATACATTGGGCATACCAAATTGTAATCCCATTAACAATGTTATTGTGTGAGCTAAATCAGAAAATTTCAAATATGCCATATGCCACAATAAAAGAAAAAGAGATAAATAATTGGAATAATTATCATTAAGTTAAAAGGTGACATTAATGACATAAGAGGAGAATTCTTATACTCACTCTTAATAAAGTAAAGACTCTTAATAAGGGTAGTATATGTCATTAAAGATTGTACTAAAATTATTCACTTCATGACATCTATCACACTTCTTATCAATCTTCTAAGTATCTTATTGCCATGATCAAAGGAAACATTTGATTTATAAAATACACCATGTTTTCTTAAATATTTGTCACAATGATATCTTATTTGAATCAGTTTCTTCTTTAGCAATAATAATTTTTTTAATAAGATGGTTTATAAATAATGTGGATATTTCAGTGTAAATATGATTAAATTTGATCATGATAAGATAAATTTTCTTTTTACACTTGTGGATTATTTAGCAGAGAATAAAATCATAATGACAATAACGGTCAGACATTCTCTTATCCCTAAGATAATGTCTTCCATAAATATGATAATAATAATAGCATGAATATTTTAAATAAACACGATAAACTCTTCATTTAGAATAAAAGAAAAATAATCTATTAGGATAACATTTGGATATTAAGAATGGATAAAATATTTTTATAGCCACTCAAAATATCACATTAATAAACTTACCTTAAACATTCTTGAACTTAAATGAAGTAATTTCATAATCTGAACTTATTATGGAATAATAGAATAATCTTATAAATACAGAAAATAATTTAAAATTAGCATAGTGAGCTTTAAGAAAGAAAAAAATTGACTAAAGTGATCTTTGATGATAAATATGCAATTATGATTCTTTATTCAACAAAATCATTTTTTTCTTAGAGGTAAATTAGATGCAATTTCAATAAAGAGACTTATGTCAAAATTTTAATAACCTTGTACTCTTAATTCATAAATATTTAAAGTAATTTATGACAGTCTGATGTTTTTATTATTATTAAATGATATGAGAAAATGAGTATAATAAACATTTAATTAACAATAAAACAATATTTATTTTCACATTAAACAAAGAACAAACAACAAAGCTGACATATCTTTTAATACCATTAAGCAAAAAACATCTACAAATATTCTTTAATATCAGTTTAAAGTTTATTATGCAAAAATAAAAATAAATATTAATACAGTTTGTTAGTTTTTCATAAAACTTTTTATAAATTTGAATATAACTAACTTCTTATATTTACATAACATTTGTACTATTACAGTGTTCCTTATAAATATTTAATACAATTTAAAATTATAAAATTATATCCAATGATAGATGAATATTATTGAAAGGGTATATTGTTATTTTCTAGCCAAACATAACTTAAAATTTTAAATATTAATTATTTATCAAGTTTATATCCTATGTACAAACTAAGCATAACTATGAGACATACCCATCAAAATATAATTTAGACTCAGATAAAATAGGAGTATAACAAAAAGTAAGGGTAACAATCCTCATTATCTGATGAAATATATATATCAATTGCCAGAATAAAGTCATGGTAATATATTACCAATGGATTTATTCAAAATACATTACCAACAAAATAAATCCACATTTGCATGACAAAATAAAGACAAAGTCAATTTTTAATGTATGAACTCACAAATAAATGTTCTTACTTTTGTCAACAGTAAATAAATGAAATAGAAATTAATTTCTAGCTATGAAGCAATGAGGATGAATCATCAGGGAACAGTAATAATAATAATATTTGAATTTGCCTTAAACAAAGCACTATATGATTTAATATAATAAAGGGCAATGAAATACATTTGGAAATATTATAACAACATAAAGATAGTGTAAGCTTCCATCTCCAAAGCTATACTGGTAAGATAAACATTTTTTTAGAAAATAAGAGAGGCTAAGTTACTATCTCCTAAACAAATATAATAACTAGCATATGTGTAAAAATATTAAATAAGTAATTAATGCTAAATAAACAATAAAACAAGCAACAAAAATATACATCCACTTATACTTCATTCAGCATAATTATACACATTCAATATATAAATAATTCATAAGAAGGACACACATAACATTTTCAAAACATATTATAAAACAATAATATTCTGGGAACTTTGACAAAACTGTTTATAAAATAGAATACAAAAATTATAATCAAATAATATGCATATAAAATAATGATGACAATATATGAAACATCATATATCTTATAACATAAAATTAAACAATTTTATCATTTATAAAGTGAAATAAAAATCCTTTTTCTGTTTCCAACCATGAAGCAGAATACAGTTATTAAAGCAAATAAAAATTCTGTAGACATTGAAGATATCCAGCCCACATGAATGCAGCATAATTTAGTAGTATAAATAATACTTCATAATTATACTGAAGTAGAAAATAATTAAAATAATGATACAAGAAATATGTACATATGATCATTTATTTAATGAAATTTTCCATGTATAACAGCACTTATTTCTTACAATAAAATAGTCATTTATCTTTTTATCTTTGAAAACATTTTGTTAAATAATAATGATATTGATAAACATGAAAAACAATTCATCCTAAAGTATCATTTTTAAATATTATTAGAGTGCTTTTCAGAACAATGATGGCTATATGAGAGAGAGAGAGTGGGTTAGCAAATGTTCATTATTAATGCAAAAAAATCATATTAGACATTGCTAAAGATAATAATAGTATTAAGAATATTCATATTTCCCTTTATAATTCATAAATATTGTACTGAAATATTTAATAGTAGATTATAAAACTTTTGGAATAATATGTGGCAATGGTTTTATTTCCATGGAACCAAGAAAATACATTGTTCTCCTTGATGTGAAATAGACATAAGTTAAAATTCCTTTTTATGCTGCTATTGAATGACAAGAAATGTTTTCTTCTAATAACATTATAAATAAATGTATGTCCACCTAATATAATTTAACTAAGTCAATGATTTTCTTGGTTTCATATGTACAATTTTATAGGAGATATTTAAACAATATTATCATCATGACACACAAAGTTATTATTATTAGGAAGTTAAATTTCTGCCTTCAAAATTAATTAATCACAAATAACATTGATTTACAAAGATGATCATCTTTAAAGAAAACATTGTGAATCAATTAAATAACTTTAAAGTGTTTAATACTAGGGAGAAATTTAAAAATATTTTAAGAAAACTTGAATATCAAATAAACTTCCAATAAGATTGAAAATTAATAATAGTTCTTATATACTCAAAGCAATGACAATGTTGTCTTTTAAAGTTCCTCAAAGCACAAAATTTAAATAGTATAAATTTAAACACCTTATAATAACTAATTAGTTCCCATAATGTTTACTGTAATTTAAATCATATGCACTTGAAGTCTTAAATTGAGAAATTGTGTCTAGATAAAATTAATTTCCTGGCAAACCATTTATTTAAAGAAATAAACTTATTAAATTAAAATGATTAAATAACTTCCATTAACAATGAGTAAAAACATGCATGCAACACTCAGTGTATGTGTGTAAGTCATGGAATGACTTTATGATTTCTAATATTGAAATTTTAATTTTAACCCACTTTATTTCATTGGCTTGAATCCAATGTCTTACCAACTCTAATTCTAAAAATAATCTCATTAGATATTCATTTGTATAAATCAAGTAATTTTTGTCTAGACAGACTAATTAATTATTACATTTCACATTAAAATAAATTATAAAACCAAATATTATAGTGAAAATAAAATACATTACACAAATAAAAATTGCCTTATTCCAAATAAAATCATTATCTAATAATATTTATTTTACATATTCATTTTATTTTAAGTATTCAGAATTGTTCTAAAAAAAAATATTTAAGAAACATTTTAAACAATGAAGTGTTAAAGAAATTAATTATTTAACATTCATTCACCCAAACATTCTTGTATTCACTTTTTTAACATTTAATTTAAATATTAACACGTTTAAATGTAAGGGTTTGAATTTGGTTTTCAATTTTAATACCAATATTTTAATAATTAAATTATAATTATTTTAACCATATTAGTTCACAAACTATATTAACAAAGACTTTAAGTTCACAAATACTAAAAAGTTTAAGTATTTTAAAATTACAAAGAACTATTTATGGGACTAAAATATCATAACTAGGCTGCTAAAATTACTTTACAGCTATAAAATTGCAAACATATTTATACACAGATTTATCATGTAAATAAATATAGCATCATTGAACAACAACAAAGTTTATTCGATCTAAAAATTACATTACTGAGGTTTTTTTTAGACTTTACATTGAAATATGACTCATATTTAGCTTTAAGCAAAAGCTAAAGGTTATAATTTCCTTGAGTTTGTGAGGGGAAAAAATTACACATTACAAACTCTATTTGTTATAGCACAATAGACTTTTTAAAACAGCACTTTGAAAAGATTTTAATGTTATCATTATACTGCTAAGTGATATTAATTCCAAATAATATTTAAATCAATAATTTATTTGATAAACTAAAAATAAAATATTTTTTCATTCATCTCCTTTGGAAAAGATTTTAGATGACATGCATTGTAGGTACCTAATATTTTTATCCTTTCTTTATTACCTACTCTAATAATTTTAATGGGATGCCTGATAATTACTACTTTAATCTTACACTTTATTTTAGCATATGGGGATATTTTATTGAATACGAGTTAATTAAACATTGAATGTTCTATATATTTTTGTTTCATTTTGCATTTGATATTGATGTTCATGTATAAAAATAGTGTTAAGTAGATCAGATAAGATATAATTTCTATGTACTATTTTCATTTTACATTTTATCTTAGCACTGGCAGATTTTTTATCTACAAGAATTTGATCAAATTGGTGAAAATTATCTTGAGACTATTTGATGCAGAAGTATTCTTTTAGCCAGATCACTATGACTATTATTAAGCCTTCTGAATTTCTGCTCTATATTGGAAGTAATGTTATTTACAAATAGATAGGATGGTATCCTATTATAAGAAGTTTTAAAATTAACACTATCTTTATATTTAATTATTTGGTCATTATAATTTTCTAATTGTATATTTTCAGTTTTGTATCCTAATTTTCACTAATGAAGCTAAATCAGTTTAGAGATATTATATTACAGCACTATATCATCTCATATGCAGTAATTACTTTGATTTATAATAAATAGTTTTAGTTAATATAAAGAGAACTGTTCTTTATTAGCATTATTATTTAGTAAGTAAAAAATTATCTTTCATGTTAGCTACTTCATTATCTTTTTTCATTTTAGCTTATTTATTATGTATAGTAGTAAAGATATTTCAGAATAGCAAAAATGAATTCTTGTCCTTAAAATCATATCAATCTTATCACAGTACCAATGATATATTTTTTATAAAAACATGCAAAAAATCTTGTTATTTTAAAAACTAATGGAAATTTAATTTTTCATTTTTTTATTATTATTTTTCTTTGATTTGTATTTTTAACAAAAAAAATTGTGAAAAATTTTGTTAAAAAAATAAATTTTAAAAATGAAAGTAGTCATAAAAATGAAATATCAACTTTCCAAATAGAAAAAAGACTAAGTTATAATAATGTAACCAAAGCAAGGGCTTTCATTTTTGGTCTTCAGGCAAAAATATATTTAATAAAACAAATATTTTCTTAAGGAAATTAGTGAGTTTTGAGTGAATCATGAAACACATAGGGAAATAAAATTAATCTTAGAATTATTATAGAACAACTTTCCAATTTAAAAAAAAAGTAAAGTTATTGGTAAACCCATTCCTTTCTTGACATTATGTATATTTTTAATAGGCTTTTTATATTAAAAAATATAGTCAAATAAAAGACAGCTGTAATAATTATATACTTATTTAGAAGTAAATATTTAATAATTTAATAAAAAGAATTTGTAAACTAATAAAAATATAGTTTTCTTTTAACATTGGATGTGTGGTACCAATGCCAGAAGCAACTTTCTTTTTGGAAGGGTATATTCTCATACAGAAATAAGCTACTCTTTTTTTATTTTGATATACTTGTTACTTTTAGAACCTAGTCAAATAAACTGATTGCTTTTGAAATATAAACACATTTTTATAACTAAAATGTTAACATATAATTGATTTTCACTGTAATAGTTTCTAATTTTATTGAAGTGTTTGTAATGTACTGAAAACTTTGCAAATCAATCTAAATAGATTTTAACAATTGAAACCCCTTAATGTAGTTTATGCATCAATGGGAATTCATCAAGATTCTACATCTTAAGATTAGAAAGTTAATGTAAAAAAGTCTAACTTGTATATTTGATCTTTTTTTTTTCATGGCTATTATCAAATCATAAATATTGTAGATTGCATCTTTTTAAAGTATTTAAGCAACAGATTTATTTTATCACTAATCATGGTATTTCCCCCAAACACATCTAATTTAAATTTTCATATAAATATGTAGTCCCTTCTATTTTTATGCACCACTTTTTATATTATATGCTTTGTTCAAAGCAGTTAATTTTCTATATTTGCTTTTACTGTTTTTGAACATAATATCTATTTGAATAAACTGTTAACTTGTTTCAATATTACAATATTAAAAGAGACAGAAATACTTCTAGTGGATGAAATATTGTGATGAATCCTAATAAATAGAATCAGTCTTTTATATATAAAAAGATGTATCAAATTGATTGTAGTCACTTTATCATAAATAATATTATTTAGAAATACATATATATAACTTTATCTCAAAACAATATTTTATTTATAGTTAATCATTCCAATTTAAACTTTTAAATGAAGTTTTTAACTTTTTTTTTATTAGCTGCATATGACTGTCTTTAATTTCAGCTTTAAAATAAATATTTCACAAATGATATTTATCTAGAATTTTTTCAATATTTTTGTCTTCCTTTCTCTTTTAAATTCTTAGTAACAATTTTACTTCTTTTCCTCATGATGGTAAAATATATTGATTTTATTATTAGTCTTTCTATTAAGTTCATGTTGAGGAAATGTAAAACTTGAACAATGATCATCTCTTATATCAGTTTCTCATTAGAAAACTTATCTCTTGTGGTTAAAGCATAAAAGATTGTGAATTTTAGTAATATGATATTGAATTTTTGCTTGTAGTAGTGACGTTTAAAAGCTATTTTTTTTATTACGCATTATACTTTTTAACTATTTATAATTTGTACTTTTAGCACTTTTAAATCTTCAATTAATATGTTAAAAGATAACTGGAATATATTTAGCACAATGTTTTATTATTAAAATTGTTATTTGCAATTTATTGATTTTTTTTTCTATCAAAGTAAAACTGCAATTACCTTTTTTATAATTATTGCTACAAGAAATTAACTTAAACTGTATTTAACTTTTTCAAAATATAATCAACGTTGGCAATATTACTTTCATTATGTATTTATTATATATATTAAAAAACAAGCTAATATTGATTTTCTTTATTAGTATTGATCACTTTTAAATAACTTTCAGTCTTTCGTAAAAGGAAAAAAAAAGACATTTTACATATTAAGTATTAATAATTTGTTAAAATACTTTACTTACTAAAACTCCTAATATCGTTATGACCTGTAATGCCGTATCCTAAGACTATTACACCAGGTTAATACTATTTAATTTATCTATTTACCGACAAATATATATATATATAGCTAGTTTAATAAGTTAGCTACCAGAAACAAAAATTGTAATTCTCCATATTAATTTAAAAATTTCCAAAGTTAACCCGCTCTGCATCCAAGCTCAATTTGTAGATTCCTTAGGAATGTTTAATCAGTGCAGCATGGAATTCTTTTATTACTTATTTTACCTTTGTTTACTATCATTGCTCGTTTTAGCATCATTTTCTATTATTACTGCTACAATAACTATAGTTGGTAATATTTATATTAATTTTGCTTAATATTGTAATTTATTTTATTATTTAATTGCCATTATTTTCACGTTGTCATCATATAACATTATCACCAAGTCTTTATATTAAGATTTTGAATATATGTTTACCATTTGCTACAGATAAATGTCATTATTTCTAATAGTTGCCCCATTCCAACCCTTTCACTGCTGCTTAAAAAATATTAAACTAACTTTTTAGCTACGATTATTTTATTATCACAATCATCAGATTTTAATACTAGTATTTGTGAAAATCATTTTACACATACAAATTTTAATATTACTATTACCACACTGACCCCTTTACCATTGTTCCATATTTATAAAGATATTAATGGAACCATAATTATACTTATGTGACTATCATTTAAAACAAATATTATTGCTTCTGTTAGTTTCTCTATAAAGCACTTTCATTGATACTGAAAAAATATTAATCACTCTCTACCTATTATCATTATTATTATTATTATTATTATATTATCACAATCATCATCATTAATCACCATGTACCCTTGTAAAAACAATTAGGATTTATACTACTTTTAGTATTATTATTATCACTGTTGTTACTTGTTATAATAATTTTAACAACTTTACCATCATTCTGTATTTATTAAGCTACTAATGTAATCATAACTGTGTTATCATATTCAAAGCTATTGCTATTACAATATATATATATATATATATAATATATATATATATATCATTACTACTACGGTTGTTAATAAAAGAGATAGAAATTGCAAAAACTTTACAATTTTTTGTTTACCATGAATATAATGCAGTTTGTAAAATGACTTTAACAAATAAAATTTTGTGACATTTAGATGTTTTTTACTCATAGATGGATTATGAGATTATTAAATAACAGGATGCCTGTTAAATAAAATAATAAACAATCACTTGTAAATAAGTATGGCCATTTCAATTACAAAAAAGAAAAAAGGAAAAAAGGAAAAAAAATCTAAATGTGAGGTTTGCAATTATTATATAGATCATTCTGCAAAACACAAATATATCCACATATAGAACATATTGTTGCAATTTTACATTTACATCACATGCTGCCTTTCTTTTTTTCAACATAATTTTTTTCCAGAAGGACTTCCAACATCCATGTCTAATTATAGTTCTCCAATATATTTTACTTTCTGCCATATTTTTCCAATAAAAACAATTTGACATTGCATTTTTTTAGCATAACATTGAGATAATCTTGCTAATATAGACAGAGTTTATTTCTCACCCGCAAACACCATACTCAAATTCACCATAAAAAATCATTTAAGAGGTATTCCACTGTTCATTTATTTTGCATGTCCAATCCAACAGGAGTGTAAATTTAGTGGACTCAGTAGTATCCCATAAAGCAAGCTGACAAATATATTGACAGAATTTATTATCTTGCTATTTTGTTTTAAATTTTTTACATAGTATTCTTAATAAAATGTTTTTATGCCTTTATATTGGACTGATAGGTTTTCCAAATTTCATTACCATACAGTAAATAGGATATATTCTCTTATTTTTCTCCTTCACTTTTTTTTGCATATCTTCATATAATCATATATATTATTTATAATACTTCACTCATATACACTTTAATGCAATTAATTTGTTTTAACAACTGTAAGGAAGATGGATCTCTGAAGAAGACTGCTGGACAGTCGAAACTGTAAGAAAATAAAAAAGTTTTTAAGAAAATTAATTGCATTAAAGTGTATATGAGTGAAGTATTATAAATAATATAAATAGGATATAAAAGATCTATCTATATACATCTAGTTTTGTTGTGGTAATTATTTCCCTATGAGGAAATACTCTGTTTTTGGTCTTGTTAAAAGCAACATCAGCCCATTGGAGTCTGCATTGTAACATAATATCTAAACCTACTTTTCTACTTACAAAACTACCAATATATTTAAACTGATTTACATTATCAAGTTAATGGTGATCCAATCTAAAGGTTGCTGAAGATATTTCTTCTGACCCTGGTTGGCAAAGAATACGCGTTTTTTTTTTTTTTTTTTTACATTTATTAATTACAAAAAAAATCAAGTCAGACATGACCTAATTTAATAAGCTTGTATTTACAAATGTTATATATAGAGCTCACAAAACAAGCTCTTAACAAGCTTTGTACAATATTCCCAACCTCAGATAGGTTTTTGCTACTGGCATCCTCAACAAGGTGCTAGGATATTCAATCATTAGATTAAAAATACCAGGACAAGCCCAGCATTTTATCTAATGTATAACTATTAAGTAGAAAATCTGAAATTTTCAAACACTCGTATGTCTTCCAATCTAGCTATCTAACTTAAATAGTCATATGGGATTAAACTAAGTTCAGATACACCATATATCAATAGCGTTAGCAATATAAAATTGCCAAAGCCATCATAGCAAAAAAAAAAAAAAAATCAAGTCAAATGTCACATGACCTAATTTAATATTTTATAAAGCTTGTTAAGAGCTTGTTTTTGTGAGCTCTATATATGGCATTTATTAATAGATCAATTTTTTATATGTTGTGTTCAAAACATTAAGAACATTCTGCAAATGATCACTTGATCTGAAAAAAATAGAACAATCATCAGTATCCAATAAACACATAATGCAAAAAGAAAAAGTTTTTTTTAAGTGATTCAAATTAAAAATGCCACATTCTACAATGTATTATATATTGATGTCTGTTTGATTAAGCTGCCTATAAACAATTCCAAAGGCCACATTCATAAAAATTAAAACAATATTGAAGGAAAATATCAGATTCATTTCAAGAAGAGTTTCACCTGTAGTAATAATACTTTTACTTATTTCATCATGTAGAAGATATATAATAAAAATAAATTTTAGTTGGCATCCAACTAAATTCAAATAATCTTATACATTTATCCTATTAATTAAGACCAATGCCTTGATTAATTTAATAAAAGCAATATATAAATCAGATATTTGCTCCTGATACTTTCTTGCATTTGCCTTGGAATAAAATTGGTGTTTAAAATTCTTGATTTTTTAAAATTGCACTTTGATACTCTGGTACTTATTAATCTATAATAGGAAGCAGCTTATTCAACAAAATCCTTGGAAGTATATTTTCCATAATATGTAATAAGAAAAATATTTCATGTTTCTTACTGCAATTTTGTCTATTTTCTTTGCTTTTAAAAATTGGGACAGTAAAAGAATCATTAACAACTGGTGGTGTAACTTTATAAGTCCATAGGTTTCTAAAATATTCCAATATTTTTAAAGCTAAAATATCAGTTATTTATCTTAAAATCTCCAAGTATTTTATCAGGATCAACATTCATTGATTTTTTAAGATTAAAATCAGCTGTAAGGAATTTGTTAAACTATATACCTTTGTCCAAATCTAAATGAATAGATATATCATTAAAAAACATCATTTTAATTTGTATATCACTATTCAAAATACAATCTAAATACTTCTACCACCTGATAAAATCTATTGAATAATATAATACAGTGTTATTGTTTAATTAAATGGCATCATGATATTATTCCTCAGGCCCATATGTTGCTTTGAATGCATCAAAAATATCTAGAATAAACAGATTGGTGAATGTATGTATCATCTTTGCAGTTTTAATTCATCAATCATTTCTAAGTTTTCTTGACAGTCATTGACCTTATGCCTGTACATATTTGTAATAAATATAAACTTATTATGAAGTTAAACATGTTATTCTACCAAAATTCCACAAGTTTTCTTTTAATTAAATTACTACTATAAAATTATTTTAGAAAACCAGTCTTGATTTTTTTTAGTGAATAGAAGAATAGGTTTAATTAGAAATCATAACAAACTTTTAAAGAGAATTAAAAGCTTTGGTAATATGATGGTCCTGAAAATTCAAATTAACAATTTTAATAGTGTGAATAAGTTTTGTGAATATGATTGTAATAAAATATATTTGTTAATGTAACTATCAGTTTATTCTATGAATGGAGTAATCTATGATCTTTGAAGAATCTGCATTACTAAGTGCTTATATAATGTGAACTTCTTTTCTATTCTGCTTTTAACTATAATGCAATCTATTAAATGTCATTGACTTGATTGGGAATGTATCCATGCTCCTTTATAGCAGTTTTTTCTTCATAAACAAAATATTTGTGATAGTCAACCCATGTATTAGGGACAAATTTAATAATAACAAACCATTTATAGTATTTATACCAGAACCTCTAATAATTTTTGACCAAAGTCTATTATATCTACTAATACTTGTATTAACTTATACAAGAATACAACTTTTGTCCTTTAACAGTACTCTATAACAATGTTGTTTAAAAAGAAATAAATCCTTTTTTTCTGCATTCTCCGAACCTATACCTGGAGTACAGACTATTGTCATTGTGAAAGATGAGTTTTAAACATCACTAATCATTCATTGATACAACATGGAATTCATATAATAGAAGATTTTTAATTAGACATTATAGAAAATCCAATATATGCATTACTGTACCTGTGTATTTAAAAAAAGCATTTGATAATATCTATCTTTAATACTATCATTGCTTCCTAACTTTTCACTACTAACCACTGCTATAAATGTTATTTATATTATTTTGAAATATCTGAATACAAATATAGTATATATACTTAAGTTTTATGTCATCTGAGGAAATTTGAACACAGACTTTTAAGATCCCTTGAGTCATACACTCCATCTTATATGATCAATACACATGTGATAAAGATAAATAATCTCCAATACATGTATTTCTTGCTGAGTCAGCACTTATCATATGAGAAGTCAATGTGACTTGAGGGCAACATGGGTATGACAATAATATTTATACCACCAGCAGCTTTGAATATTTCATCATCATATTTTTAATGATTTGGATAACTGAAGAGTTGGATAGTGGATAACATTGAAGCTTGTCCATTAGAGCTTGATTTGCTATTTTAACATGAACTGATTTTATGTGTGTGTGAGATGATGATCCAGAACAACTGATAAGTGCTGGTTAATCATGAAATATGTATATTGGAAATCATTTTTCTTTTTCACATGTATGTGGCCATGTGTATCAGTTACATAAGGTAGAGTGGATATCTGAAGGAAATTTGAAAATCTGTGTTCAAATCCACTCTAATTAATATTATTTTTATTAATTCTACTGCTGATGTGGGTGGTTAACAAAGTATAATAATCAAGCCAGACTGTATGAAATGTGTCATTTTTATATCATATTTTCTAGGCCCTTCCACTGAATGCCTAAATATACAATCTTTATCAATTCCAAACAAACTCATTAATGATTGTATTGCCATGAACAAAGATCACAACTAAGAACTGTCAACCTGCTAAGCTTGTCTCTGTGATTGCTTTCTTTGTGATTGCTTTTTTAATTCTTGAGGGTTTAATCTATACACAAAAAACAAAGAGGGAATTGGTATCATAAATGCTGTGCATGTATTTAATGAATGAAAATTTTGCACAAACACAATTCTTAATTAGTATAAGATATTCAATGGCATGAGAAGTTCATGATAAGTAGTTCCTACAATAATATAAGTGGCTCAAGAAAGACAATAAGATTGTATGGAAATCAACATATCTTGTTTGGACACTTTATTTGTTATTAACAGTTGGTTTTCATATCTGAAGAACATTCTACTATTTTTCATATATTCAACCTGCCAATACCATGAACACAGTGCCTGCACGTAATCATTATTAATGATGATTGTGTTTCTCATCATCCATTTGACATAATTTATTCCAGCCTTTCAATTTTAGATCTACAATATACATATTTTTATATTCTATTATACTGCTACTAGAATTATTAATCAATCTTCTGTTATTGCTATCTGTATTATTAATCTAGAATTATAATTATTATTGATGTTTGTATTATTTATAATACCAATTCTTCCATTAATTTACAACCATATACTATGATTTGCAATGATAGATCAATATTTTTATGATAATAATATTGCTCAAAGTGTAACTCCCCCACTTTCATTATTTCTAGCATTTTTATCAGTTTGATCACAATTAATACTACAATTACTTTTATTGCACTGAATAATTTAAAGTAGAAATAGAGTATTTGGTTCAAAGATAAAATTTCAGGATCAATTTTTAGCTGAGTATCTTTATTAAAAATGAAAATCTTCCTGTGGATTAAAGAATGACACTATTTTACATCATTAGAATTTTTAAATGTCACACATAAATACCAAGTGAGATTACATACTCTGTTTCTACTTAATATTAGAGAATACAATCATTAATAAAGCTATTATCACTTTTCACAGTACTATTGCTATTATCTTCACTATTTCTATAAGAGTAAAAACTCATAATTTTTACACTACAGTTATATTATTTGTACTTGTAATCAAAAGATAGATTTAAAAATTAGAACTTTAGCCAAAGTTTCTTAAGAAAATATATGTTGGAGAAATGATCTTTTGTCAGATGGTGCTAATTATTTTTTTGTTATTTGCAATTCGTAATATAGTCATTATTATATGTTTTCCAGATACTATAACCTACAATATGACTGTCATTTTTTTACAAACAAATAATAATTCTAATATAAATTTGCATTTTATCCAAACTTTTTGACAATTATTACTACCATCAGATGTTTATATCACATTTTCCATTAGTATTGTCAATGTAAAAACAAACCATTACAGAACAACACATAATATTTTGAATTATTTCTGCACTACTAATAATATGCAATGTAATCCAAAACACTTTTTTCTTACAATCAACAAATATTTAAGCACCTTTTCTTAAATAAATTGAAATGTAAGTATTAACTTAAAGGATCTCTACACTCACCAACATCTAACCAGAGGTTAATTACATAAAAAAAAAAACTGGGAAGATAATGAATGCTTTTATGTTAAAAAAAATAATATGCCAGTGGTGTTTTAGTTTTAAAAAGGTTAAGACTAAACATTTAAACAAATTCTTAAAAGCCACCAATGCAAATTTTTAAACAATATTTATTAAAAATATAATGATGTCATTATTAACAATATTACTACTTTTATTTTTAGTCATTTTATATTACTTAATAAAAGATAATATAGTTGTCAATTTTTATCTAAATATTCCCAGTTTCCCTATCACTAATATTACTACCATGTCCAGTTTGGTAAAGTGGTAAAATATCAGACTATGGAATCAAAAACTATGGGCCATTATGTATCTCTGCAACTTCTAATTCTCAAATTTTCCATGGTCACTTGAGGAATAAACCATTCATTTATTCTACTAATATTATTTTTTTCAAATAACTTTCTTCATTTATACTTATGTTACTTAATATCATGTTCTTTTTGCAAAAATATATTTCTATTTAAAACTAATCACTGTTAATCTTTAATACTATCTTTTAAATTTATTTTATTTTTGCATTACTGAACTATTCTATCAGTTGGTTGGAATACTGATAAATTCAATATTAAAAAATCTGAAGATGTAAGTTCAACTCCTATTCTAACATTTAAACCAGTCAGGCCAGGGACACCTGAACAAGAGTGGAGAATAATATCATTCAAAATGTTTTGTAATCTATTTAACCTATGTTGTCTTTGTGTAGTATTACTAACAGTTGATTGTATTGGGAAAATTTTAAATAAAATTTAAAATTTTCTAGACTTTCAATATTTAACAATAGATGATGGGAAATAGTCCAACATATTATTACAGCTAAAATACTATCATCAAAAATCTTTAAAAAAACATTATTGCTATTTCTGTGTTTAATATTCTTTATTTAAAAGCTGGATGAATACAGCCGAATATTCACAACAACATTATATCAATGAGAAATTAAAGTTATACTTCATAATGGCAAAAGGGGCTTACTAAAGTATATAATTTAATTCAAAACATTGACTTGCTGGAACAAATTGGCTAAACAAATATCAAACTACCACAAATAATTATCAGATATTTTTACTTAGTTATGGAACCAAACAATAACTCATTCCATTTGCAAATAAAAACTTAATGTGCATATGCTATCTAATTCTTAATCAAAGAACACTTATGTTGTTATAATTTATACAACAATTATACAACTTTTGCATGATCTAAGTAAATTATATACTCTTTTTATTGTTAATATATCAATGTTATTAACTATTCATTAAACTAAGGATTAAGTGATAAGAAATGCAGTAGTTAGATAATGAAAAATGATGAAGATATTTGACAGAATATAATAATCAAGGCTACCTGTAGAAGATAGTTCATGAAAGTTTACTGGAGGTAATTTATTATAGATTTATTACATGTAGATTTATCTTTTAAAATTAAAACTTGGAAATCATTCAAGAATAAAATGATCTTTTTATATTATTTTTCTGTTTCTTTGCAATTTTATTAAATGCAAAACACATATTTAATTTTCAAAGTATTAACTATTTTCATGAAACTATGCAATTATTAAGCAGTGATTGACTTCAATTTCAGATGAAAATACATAATAAACATACACTATTTAAATGCATTAAGCCAGTTTTTGGCAAAATCATAGTAATAAAACCCACCAGCTCATTTAACTATCAAAATCAATTATTTTTATGATTACCTCTTCATTATTAAGAATATATATTAATAGTGATAGACAAGAAAATAAATATTTTGAAAATTTAAAAACATAAAATAAAAGAGATTATGTATATGTGCTTTAGTATAGTATGGTTTCAGTTATTATTGCTATTATAATCATTTCACTAACCAAAAAATTGTTTATTTAAGATTGTTATATTATAAAAAGTATTTCTCTTCCATCTACACTAGCAGCATCTTTTTTAAGGAGATTCTGTATGGGAATTAAATTTTACTACCATCTGGAGAACTCTGAATAATGTTGAAATTGAGAGGAAATAATACTATTAAGATTAGTATGTCTAAAACTGGCCAAAGTAGAAAATTATTTAACTTTCTTATGTTAATGTAAATCGGAAGGTATAATTCCTAAAGGTTTGCAACTAAAACCTTCAATTTGCTCTCAGAGAGCTGAAAAATTACTGAGAGAGCAAGTGAAGCTCTGTTAAAAGAAATAATAAATGCTCAAAGGTTTCCTAAGTATAAAGCAATGCATTCGATTAATAAATATAGAATGCTTTCTAGAAAATAAACTTACTGGTGAAGACTACATGAGAGTTTCGCAAGCAGTAGAAAAGTCATATTCTACATTACATGGAAAAATAAAAGAAGCCAAAAGAAGAAACTTGCTAACCTACATGGGCATATCAAAAATCATAATGTACCAAGCAGTGTATCAATTTCATCTGTAAAAAACACAGTTCTTAAGATCTAAGAGATACTGAAATTTCTGTTCTTGAAAAAGAATTAAACTTTGCCATAATACCATCTAATATCCCTTTATTAGATATAATGGCAGCCACTGAGGAAGTCACTCAAAAATTGCCTTTAGAAAAAGCAGCAGAATTACATGGAGAATAAAAAGAACACATGAAAAGCAACAAAAATTGAAGTCAAACATATCCTATGGTGAGAGGAAAGCAATTTAATCTCTCAAAGTAGATAAATCCATAATTATTTTCCCTGTTGACAAACAAAATACAAGAAGTTCTCATAGCAGCCCAATATAGAAAAGTGGCAAAAAATCCAATACTGAGTACAGAAATGAAGTTACAAGCATTACTCAGAAAGCATTGCAAGTACTTCACTGATTCAGAAAAAAAATAAAATATCATATTTCAGCAAAATTCCTCATCTTTATGGTCTATCTAAAATCTATAAGGATCATATTCTATTAAGACCTATTGTTAGTTCTAGAGATTCACCTTGCCAAACATTTCTTCTCAAAGTTCCAAGTCCTTTGGGATACAAGATCCAGTCCTTTGTCAGGGATTCTAGACTCTTTGTAGAATAAATAAAGAACATGAAAGTTGAAGCAACTGACTTACCATTAAGCTTTGATATGGAAAGTTTATTCACAAATGTAACATGTGATGAAGCATTGTCTATTGTAAGGAAAAGATTAAATAGTGATAATAGTTTGCAAACCAGAACTGATCTTTCTATTGACAGTATAATGGAACTATTAACTTTCTGCATAAAAACAACCTACTTTCAATATAACACAGAATTCTTTCAAAAAATCAAAAAATGGCCATGGGCTCACCTTTGTCTCATCTGATTAGCAATATTTAAATGGAAGAACTTGAAACCTTAGCTATAAAAACTACTCCATATCCTCTTAAAGTTTGGCTTTGCTATGTGGCTGATATATTTGTTGTATGTCCATATGGTGAAGCACTGCTACAAACTTTCTGGAAACACATCAACAACATATCCTCTTCAATTAAATTCATAATAGAATCAGAATAAGAACATACATTGGCATTTTTAGATGTTCTTGTGACAAGACTCCCTCATGGAAAATTCAGAACTACAGTTTACTGAAAACCTACACATACAGGAGAATACATAGCCTACCCATTCATTCCAAAAATAGCAGATAAATTAAGAAAAATCTGCAATCAGTATAATATCAGACCAGTTTTCCAGAGCCATACCACATTATGAGGAATTCTAACATCTACAAAGCCTAAACTTGAAATACTGAAAAGAAAAAAATTCATCTATGAAAAATCATGTGAATGAGGATGAACATATATTGGTAAAAACAGTCATCCCATTGAAAAGTACTTGCAAGAACACAAACTTATGATTAGAAGGGAGAAAACAGATGCGCCTAATGTAGTAGACCATGTATGTGCCAGTGAATATATGTTCAATTGAGAAAATACAAAAATATTGGATAGAGAAGAAAAGATACAAAGAAGAAAATTTAAAAAAGCTACTCACATGACAATGACAAAAAATCTCATAAGCCAACCTAGTGTGATTATACATAATGTATGGAAACTGCTAATCAACTTTGCTGTTAGGAAAAAAAATGGAGAAATCAGTAGGAATCTCATAGATAAGTATATGAAATTTCTACAGACTGTTGCCTTTGGCAGGATGGCTCAGCATTACATTAAAATTCAAGAATCTAAGGGTCTAAGCTCAAATCATATTCCAGTACTAACACTGGTCAGACCAGCAACACCTGACAATGAAGGGAGAATAATATTGCTCAAAACATAGTGCATATACTAACCTGTTTCATGTGCTATTACAAACAGATGAATGCATTTGGAATATTTCAAAGAAAGTTAATTTTTCTAAACACATTCAATACACATATTAGATTATGAAAATAGTCCAATATAAAAAATACAACTAGAACACCATCATCACAAACCTTCAGAAAAACGTTTCTACCAGGTGATATAGTCACAAATGATATTTGTATTTAGTAAAATGGTAATAATGATGATAATATTAATTCAAATCACACCCATCTATGTTTTCTCTAGATAATTTCATTCATATTCTTTGTATCTTTACTATTTTATTTTAAATGGTGTTTTATTATTTATCATAACAATTATTTAACTTTACAGATACAATACTATATATTTATGAATATAAAAACTCCATTCTGAAACTGATTATATATCTTATGTCTTATTATAAAATATTTTTATTAAAACTTTTCTGAAAGTAATTATTTTATATAATTCAAATTTTACAATAATTAATCATGTTTTCTTATATAATAAGTAAAATTGTTTATATTCTGCAACCAGTTATGTTTTGTCTTATCAATTCTTCCCCAAATAATTATGCTTTATATACACAACTTTTTATACAACCTAAACAAAAAAGTTTAATTATTTTGATAGATAAAATCTTAACACTGAATATATTATTATATAAAATTAAAATTATTTATTAAGTAAGTATTCATTTATCATGGATAAATATTTATTTTTTAACAAAATTAATGAAATATAGTTAATCAATTTTAAAATAATTTACTGAAGGACAAATGATTTTCCATCATCCTTCTACAGAAAATAATTATGAAAAGAGACAATTCTTAGCAGCATAATAATATAAAAACTGATGGGGATAAATATACTTTTCATACTTTATAACTAAGAATATTGAGATTCTCATTAGCCTTAATCAATAATATGATGATTTACAGAAAGAGATAAGCTTTCTAAATCTTGATTCAAATCGAGGCAGAGCACTACATGTGGATGCAACTTGTCATAGGCTTTCTATATAAAAACATACCCATGTAGAGAAAAAGAGTGAGAAATAAAGAAGCGTAATTAGTGAATAACTCAAAAATAATATATTTAAAATAATGCTTTTATCAGAGTTTTTAATTAATCATAACTTGTTTTTTCCAATTAATTATTTATTGTATCAACACATTAAAAAGCAATGATATTGAAGTATTGATTGCGAAAGTAAAGCAGTCTGTAAATTATATTATCAAGAGTCAGAAGTTTAAAAAGAAAGTAAATCAACATGAATTAACTAGTCACAAATCTGAAACATGTTTGTACTTTAAATACTATTCGCGATTGTGTGTGTGTCACTCTTGACAGAATTCCAGATAATTTATTTATGCAACTATTTACATAATTTTACTTCCAAATTTTAAATTTTATTGGTTTTTGTAATTTTTTTTAATTATAGTTTGATTTCTATTATTCATAAATACTCACAATATATCAATGCTTTCTAATGATAGAATGTCAGGCACTTAATGAGTTGAAGTTCATAAGACCACACTTTCAGATCTGTGGCATCCAGTACTCAAATTTGTTATGAGCAATAAACTATTTATTTATTTATAACTTAGTACAATACTCATTCACTGTTATCAAAAAGTCGGGATATATATATATGGAAAGTAGTATAATTTATCCCATGTTATGTTTGAAAATTACTAAAAATATTATATATATATATATTTAAGGCTATAACCTTAATACTATGTGCCTTGAGTGTTCAATTTGCCTCTAGAATGATCTTTGCATAGTATTAAGGTTACAGTGATATATATATATATATATATATATATATATATATATATATATATATATGTACTTACATGCTGTCCATGTAATTAATAAATTAATATTTACAACTTTACATTGTTTCATAATATTTTTAACTACAAGATCTCAACATTAACTCATTGTGTTTCAGAAGATTTCATGAACATTGGTGTTTAATAGAAATTGTGGACTTAATTAGTGAAGAGTTTAACAGCTTCACACTCTCAAATCAAAATGCTTTAGATTCGCTTATATAATTAGAAAGTAAGTTGAAGATAAGAGACTGCTCTTATCTTTATAAAGTCGTAATCTTGTGTGAATATTTGCAAAGATCCCTCTATTGGCAAATTGAACACTCAAGGTTCATAGTATTGAGGTTATAGCCTTAAATATATATGTACTTACATGCTGACCATGCACTTAATAAATTAAAAATATTATAAAAATTCAGAAAAGTATATTAATGAAAATACAAGTGCTATTTATATGAACTAGTAACATCAACAACAAAATGAATAAAAAGGCAAAATATTCAAAAATAGAGGAATCATAAACAAAAGTCATTTTGGCAAAAACTAATAGTGATTAAAATAAAAATACAACAAAATATATATATAGTTAATTTGCATAACTAATTTAAGTTCAGTTCATGTTAATATCTTGTAAATTTTTCTAGAGTGAATAATTATGTAAATATTGTGTGGTAATTATTTCCTGTAATAAAACTTTATTTATTTACAATATAATATATAAAATACACATTTATTATTTTTTTAAATAACAATATACATATTACACTTAGATTGTATTTATATGCTTATATGAAAATTTTTATTATTATTTAAAATATAGGATATTTTGGGGGGAAAAAAAAGATAATTAAATTATTATATATTTAACATAATATATGTAACTTCCATGCTAAAACTAATGACTGTGTTTTATTTATAAGTTAATAATTGTCAAACACATAATGTAAACTAAAAACAACCTCAAATACTAATTTGAATTATCCAAAACCTAAATTACAAAAGAAAATAGTAATATTAAATTAATTAACATATCAGTCAAAAAATAAATAGTATATGGCCGCTTTCTCTTTTAACATTTTTAGGAATACTTCTGCCTACAGACAATCATTATTTTAACTCTCTTGTAAATATTTGTAAGAATTAGAATTCAATTTTCCATTGGTTAAATCACATTTATATATTTTACAAAAATAGTTATAAAAGAGTTAAATAACCTAACATAACTTTAATGTTTATTAGCTTTCTATAATTACAACGTGTATATATATATATATATATATATATATATATATATATATGTCTGTATATATATATATATATATATATATACAGACATATGAATATCTATAGTAAAATAAATAAATAAAATATAATAAATTAATTTATGTAAATTATAAAATTTTAACGTCTTTACTTTGTGATTATCTAATATATTAGTCTTATATTGGAATTCTACTCAATAAAATATGAAAGAAAAGTTCACACAACCTTTCCTTCGATAGCTGTGTGAATAACAATCATACAGATTGTCAAGTTGTTTCCATCTGATAGAGGATTCTTTATTAAAAGAAATTTTAGTTTTTATATCAGTTTTCAAATTTCGAAAGCTCTTATATACTGGTAAGATAATTGGATGTGTTCAAGAATGGTTGAAAGAGTATATATACACACACATTCGTAATATTAGGGAAGCCTTGTATTGCCATAAGAAAACATCACTATTTATTACAGAAAATACTCAAAAAAAGATTAATAATTTATTTCAAATAAACAGACTTCACAATATTAATCACTCAATTTTCTTGTAAGTTACTGTTTTAATTATAATTTTCACAATTAGTCACCATACTATATTTTTTACATTTAAAAACTTTCAATTAATTTCATGTTAGTTTATCATTGTATCAGTTTAATGTATTAAAATATTTTGTCTCTTTTTCTTAAAAAACTAATTTACTCAAGCTATGCATTAAAGCACACTTATTCTTTAATGTTTAAATCATTAAAGATTAATTCTCAAGGATAAATTCACTTTGCATATGAAGTTTCTCTTAGAAAACCGATTGTTCGGGTTATAAATAATAACTTCTTATTTCTACGATAAAAATAACTTTTATTGCTAATTAAAAATAAAAGCAAACATATAAAAAATAGTAAATTCTGAGCAGATTAAGAACATTGGTTGTATATCAAAAAAACTAAAGGAGTATTGACAGAAATTAATACAAAACATATCCAGCATAAATTAAGTATCACTAGCATAATTTTTTTTAAAAAAACCCACAGATCTGAACTGAATGTGGCATAAAGAAAGATGAAACTGGACAAAATTTCCAAACATTATAAATTTACAATATGTTTATTTCATGTGTGCTTGGTGAGATGTGTTGGTAAGTAGAGTATGAGTATCCAGTGATAAGAAGCGAAATGAAAAAAAATATATATTTTTATACATCTTATTAATAATGTCAACAGCTAAAAGAAATCCAAAGAGTTTAATTTAGTAATAAAACTATTATATTAGCATCAATTCTTCTAGTTTTCTTAACACAATACAATCTGTATATTTTTATTAATATTTATATTTAAAATCTCTCAGTTACATTTAATTCACTTGTTGATTCATATTGGTTTAGTTATATTAAATGAACCCCCTTCTCTGATAAAGCTGAAGCATATTACTTATAATATGCTATCTTTTTGATTTATTGTGGATTTCCACATAACTTATTTTACAAATTGGAATAAATTATCTATTTTTTTTTTATGTTTTGTATATTAGCTTTACAATGGTATCTAAAATCTTAAAATGTAAGCAATACTAAAAAACAAATATCTATATTAAGAGTTGAAAACATTAAAAAATATTTTTAAAGTAAAGGATTGATATTAAAAATCATATTTATATATTTTAATTTAGTTTGGTTTTAGTATATTTACACATGCAGGGTTATTGCTTATTATAGTGAATTCTTTCTGAGAAAACTGATGATAAAGAAATTCAAAAAGGAATGAGATGGAAATTACCACAAAATTATTTTAATACTACTTAAATGAATCTATAAATAACTACAAGTAGCTGTCTTACAATAAACATAAGTTTATGAGTGATTTAATTGAAATGTTAAATCGTACCACTGTTTCTCAAAAGAAAATCCAAAGTCAAAACAATGCATATTTTATTTTTCACATTTTTCTCTCAGATTTAGGTCACAATAGTTAGTTATTTTATCAAAAAGTTCTAAAATGTTTATATAATAAAACATAAATGGCAAAGAAAAGAGTTCAAACTTTACCCTGACAAGGTGGTATCTCTCAAAGCATTGAGTATTGAGTATAAAAGACATTTTAATTGAATTCAACATCACCCAGCTTATCTATCAGCTATGTTCATTCAATTTCACTTTGTGCAATTTTTTTAATCTCTTGAATAAAAAATCTCTCTCTTTTTTTTTTTAATGCAAACTTAAAATGTGTGAAAAAAAAATGTTGTGTATGTTAAAAGGTATCACTTTGCAAATGTTTCTGAACTGTTTTAAAAAATGAAAACACATTTGTTTACTGCATCAAATATATAGTAAGTTGAAAGGGATTAAATTTATGACCCTTACAAATAGATAAACAGTTTTTTATTATAAAATTCCAGTTTTTTTGGGTATCTTTCATATAAAAGGTGTTATATCCATTTTTATTGAATGAACTAAAATATTTAAAATGAGATTGTTGATTGTTTTTATATATTAGAATTTTTTATACTTTGGCAATGGATAATTATGAATATTATATTGTTCTGTGTTTATATCTATTTAAAAAATAAAATATATGAATCAAATAAAATTTTAAAAAATGCTATTTAAAAATTAATATTTATTTAAAAAGATATAATCTTAATTTGTTAATATGTTTTTTATTGAAAAAAAAATTACCAAAGAAGCATCATTTCATTTTATAGAAGCACCAATATTACATTTTAAATTTGAAAGTTTAATTAGAAAATTAACATCTTAAATGTAAAGTGAGTATACTTTTTGTTGCACTTCAAAGTAGTTGACAATAAAGATTTAACATTATTTTTCAATATTCAATGATTTAAACTTCTGTAAAAAAACCTGTTTTTTTTTTTTTTTTTAAAAAAATCTGGATTTTTTTTGGTTTAAGTGTAGAGTTTATTTTATAATATTACTACACAAACAAAATATTAACACAAGTTTTTCTGCTTACATAAAATAAACTTTTAGGAATTATTTTTACTGTATTCCAGAACCATACTATTATTACTATATTTACAAAATCAGATCACTTTTTGTTTATAATTTTCATCAGAGTAAAGCTTTGACCTAATGTATGTATAATACTAATCGTTTAATTCTTTGTATTATGAAGATAACAGCATAAAATTAAAAATCTAAAATAACTTACATGTACAATTATATAGATTTGATACTATGCCAGTAGATTATATCTATTTATGGCATCATTCTATGTTAACTGTAATTTCTTCAGATAAAATGATGAAATCAATAAAACAATTCATGACATACTGTATTTATAATTAACATGGTGACTTTATGAGCAATTATTGATGCTTTTAGGATAGTCCATAAGATAAAAAGTAATATGGAGATATGTATAAAACTAGTAATCCCATAATTCTGATAGTTCAAGTACAATAAATAGTATTGGAGTAGAGAGAAGAGAACTCCTAAAAGCATAGAAAATTGTGCTTTGTAATACAAAGTTTATTTTATTTAGAGAAGCGTTAATTAAACCTACATATGATTGATATTTTTATCTTGAATTTTAACACGTTTAAATATTATTTCAGTAAATGTTAATTTTTATTTCACTGTAGTTTATCTTTAATAACTTTTATAATTTTATATTTAAGATGTAAGTATAAAAAAATACCCATACTTTTCTATAAACGTGTAACATGATAGTGTATAATTTTGTATATTATAAATATAACATGCCATCCCTATTATATTAACAAAAATTAACGTTTTCTTTTTAAAGGTCTCAAACATTAATTTGTGTCTGCCCAACTTTTGCATTGGGAAGCTTTTTGTTTAAGATCTACACTTCCAGTTACCTCTACAAATAATGGATCATAATATATTCCTTTTTTTTTCAGCGCGGCATCTTTTTGTATTTTTTTTTTTTTTTAATATCATGAATATAGAAGTAAGCATGCAAATAAAAATTTAAATTTTAGTAAAATTTTGCTCACTTTTTGAAAGATTATACTATTAATATATATAATGTATTAAAATATTGTGTATGCAAAATTTATTCTCACGGAAAAAAGAAAATAGTTTGACATTATTACCTGAAAAAAAAAAATTGTCCTTATGAATAAATTCAAAAGCTTCCATTAGTGCAGACTTTTATTACTATTTTAAAACAATTCATTTATTTACAATCAACATGAATAAAACAGGATAAGTCAAAAGATCTCTTGACATTAATTAGATAAAAAGCAATAAAAAAATAATGTAGGGAAACAACTAATAATTTAGAGTTTTCTTAATACTATTTTTATTTTCAATTCTTTTTTCTCTCCTCATTTTTAATACTTTTATATATTTTAAATAATAAAAATTATTTGATAAACAATAAAAATGTATTTATTTATTAAAATAGACTATATATATATATCAACATATATAACATTCATAGGTTTACAAAGTGTTTATAGAATACTAGACTGGCTTTCTTATTGAATTGACCAACCATATAATATATCTGCAGAGCATATACTAAATGAATAAAAAAAAAGATTGAATGGTGCTTATTTAAAAAAATAAGAAGGAAAAACGAATAATAAATTTTTAATAAGAATAAAAAAAATTGGTTTATGCCAAAACATGGAACGATAAATGTATATATAATATCAGTTGCATGCTTTCACAAAGGCAGCGAAGAGGTTATTGCATTAGAATTTTACAGGATAATAAATTCATTTGTAAGTATGGCATTAGGAAGTTGAACAACTATAGATAAATGTTTTTACTAAGAAATTCATTAATTAACAGAATAAAATAATCCGTTTATAATGGTATGAAAATGATATAGTTGTCTATATTGGCTGTCAAGGGTGAGACGGAATGTAATTAGAGAGATAGAAACTGTCATTAAAGAATAGATAACTGAAGCCAAGTATGATCAAAATAAATTATAGTTTTATGAAAATATTTAAGAGAGCATTTTTAAAAAAGATAACGCAGTTTAGATGGCAGAAACTTTTAAAAACTTAGAGACCATGATTAATGAGTCACAGAAATTAAAAGAAATACAATAAACTTAGAATAGATAGAATGACTATTTAATATTAAAATAACATAATATCCTAAAATACTGATTATCTCATAATAACATATGTTTCTGAAACATTGCTTATGATAACATTATGAGAAATTAATTGAAAGTCTATAACGAGGAATAATAAACATATAATGTGATGAAAAATTATAGAAAATCTATGATATTTAATTTTTCATATATTGTTTTTATATGCAAATATATATATATGGTTATTTGATATTTTTTTATTTATACAAAACCCTTTTATGTCATTGCTTTTTATTAACTATCATTCTTTTTGTTTTTATCATTGCAGCCTTCATTTCATCTCTATTATATTATAACCAACTATTATATTGAATATTAGACTAATCTCTCTCTCACTATGCATAAATTCTATACCACTTAACTTTTAAGATGAGTTAGATATAAAAATAGAAAATAATATAACTCACTCTATATATACCTATCCATCCATCCATCTATTTATCTATCTGCATATAGTATTGGTAATTTTGAATATCTAAAATAGAAAATGGAGATTATTGAACCTAAACCAGGTTATATTTATCAATCATCTTCCAAAATCAACACTAGCAATTTGAATAGTTTTTACCATTGAGTAGTAATCTAATTTAAATAAAAAATGCCTTTTTATTTCTTTACTAGGGCACCATGCTGAATGAACCAATTTTAAATACCAGTATCCCTCAATTTATAGAACATTCCAGCATTTTGCTCAGTAATTAACCATTCTCTCTAATTAATATATATATATATATATATATTTTTCTTTTAATAAACATAGAATTAATATATATATATATATATATATTTTTCTTTTAATAAACATAGAACTGAATAAGTGCTAACGTGAACGTTTGGAAATAAAAAGATGATAAAATGACATTGAGAACTTAAATTTTTGAAACTCAT
Source organism: Epiperipatus broadwayi (assembly GCA_028023455.1). Classification (NCBI taxonomy): domain Eukaryota; kingdom Metazoa; phylum Onychophora; class Udeonychophora; order Euonychophora; family Peripatidae; genus Epiperipatus; species Epiperipatus broadwayi. Next base: position 319,437 of record JAQFVV010006398.1, read on the forward strand.
AATCATTTATTCAACAATTAAAATTAGCTCATATATATATATATATATGCACACACAAAGTTAAAACTAATGATTTTAAAATGCATTCATATAGCTAAGCATATCAAAAATAAATGTATAATAATAACTTAACAATTAGTATATATAAAATGCATTCTAATAAAGAAATCAGACTGTCCTGACTTAAGGCCTTTTCAATAGATTGTTGTTTTTTAAAGTTTTAAAATTAATATTATAGTATTTTTATTTTTCTTAGAAATTCCATTACTGCTCAGAATAAATAAAAATATTGATGTTTTTTTTTTCAACTAATTTCCTTTTCAATGTTGCATTTTTCAAGTTAAAATAAAGGCACACATTTTCCATCAGCATTTTAGTTGATCTTAAGTTAGGCATTAAAGTTGAAGCTCAGGAAGTTTCCAGAAGAAATTTACGTAGTTTATGGTGAGTTAGCACACATTACTAATTAGCATTGCATATTTTCTGGAAGTATCAATGAATAATTCTTGAATTCCATGAAGCAAATGTTCTGTTCATGGCAGCCAATTTAAGAGTTCAGCAAGTTAATAAACATTTTCTTTTTTAAAAAAATCAAAACTAAACTCTCTATCTACACTAATGACAAAAAAAGTGACAGTTTATTCTCTCTCTTATCAATTGTTTTATGTTTTTTTTAAATTACAAATATATAATAGATCAGTAATTAAGTGATAGTAACGAAGTGGAGACTTCTTATCTCTTAATTACTGTTTGTAGATTTATATTTTTATCAGAAAATGTAATCAAATTAATTTTCTTTTCTAAAACCAAAAAAAATATATAATTATTTTTATTTTTTTCTTAACTTAAGCTCCCTTAAATGGATTTAAGTTTCTTATTAAAATTCAGTTTTAATAAATGTTACAAGTTATTTTTTTTCATATTTTTATTTGTCTATTTAATCCATATATATTTCCCCAATGCATACATATACATGTACATTAGAAAAATAATGATACTTTAAATTTAAAAAAGATTTTAAGTAATTTTTATTAATTTAACACATACTTGCTATATCCAGTGCGAGGTGATAACTATAATATATATTGTACCCTTTTCTTAAAGGAAAACTACTAAACAATAGAATCCAGATAACTAGGATATAACTATATTGAATTGCAATTGGGTTACATAAACAATGACTGTTAAAATAATATTGTTCTGACTAGCTCAAGATACATTGTTAACATACAGTGTCTAATAAAACAATATCTTTCAATAATTAAATATAAGAAAACTTATTAAATAAACTTATAACAATTAAATTCAACATAAATAATTAGGGTTCTAACTAAAAAACTCAATCTATTCATTTCACTAATAAATTCAACTTATAATTAGCTCAAGATTATAAATAAAATATGGTTCTAACAAAATAATAAATATAATTATGAAACTCTTAACATCAGATGTTCATTAAGGTACATTGACTTAAACATTAAGAATACATCCCAAAATATACATTCCCAATGGCTAAGAATATTACCCCATCAAATTCATTCACATAACAAAAGTACTAGGTAATACTCTCATGTCTTTTAAACACACATTTAATAATCTTAAAATATTATTTATAAATTTATTACAGAAATAAACAATAAATTACTTACTTAATATTCTTTCAATAAAATATTAACTAATAATTTTACTCTTCATTTTACAATAAGAAATTTACAATTCTCCAAACTAATAAAAATAATCTTGTGTTCATTTCTAACAACCTAATAACAAAATGAATTAATTAATTAATACCCTGTAGTTAAATATGATGTGGAATTTTACATGATATCTAACTGCTCTTACAAAATAATAACAATAATAAGCAACTAAAATAACTTAATCACTCTCAACATAAGTCTATTTAATGATTAAAGTTTAGCAATAAATCATAAATAATATAATAAGATTTAAAATAAACATTGTACAATCTTTTTTTTATTTAATGTGGCATTCTTAAAAATATAATGTATTTCAAGTATCTCTCCTTGATATTTTATCAGTTTAAAAAATAATTAACAATGTCAAGCATTGATTGTCGAGTGATCAGCACAGCTGCCTTACAAGCAGTTGTCTCAGGTTTGTGGGTTTGCTTTCTGGATGATGCTTTGACACATGAAAAAAATAATGATAATCAACAGTGATCAATCTTCTATGATAACAATAATAATATACTTTGTTACTCAATGAACTATAATAGAAATAATATCTAAGTAATCTTAAGGATCATGAGCCAAATAAGTAATATTTCAAATTACTAATTTCTGTGAATCATGCATGTAGAATGAAAAATCAAATAAGCAACACATAGACAAATCACAACCCAACTAAAATAAGTTTCAAAAAACAGTTAACAAATTTATTTATAAATTAAACAATATCATACTATTACAATATAATAACAGCATACTAAAAAAATATTTACAAAAGTAAAATAAGAATTAACATTATTTAATGTACAAAATATATATTTATAGTAAATCTTACCAATAAATACAAGAAATAAAATAAGATAGTCTTCACTCTGGCCATTTCAAAATAAAACAAAACTTATAACAGTAATGACAATATGTAATCCTTAAAATATACTTTTTAAAGTCCAACAAATAAAAATTATTAAAGACTTTCTTTACAGGTTAGTTAAGTATCATCTCGATATTTGAATATCAGAACATTTTATACAAAAAATATGAATATCTCCCTCTATAAAAAATAACTATTTATGCAAAATACTTAAGAGATAATTTTATAAATTTTTGTAACTTAAATAAGTTTGAATTATTTATAAGAAAATTTAAAGAACTATCCATAAACTACATTGCTTGACATTTGTATTACTTTTTCTTTTTATATTCTTACATTCATTATATCATTCAAAATCATTTTCACTATTCTCACTTTTATTCCAATTTGAATATGCATTGGTTTGACGTAAGTGATCTCTACTACTTGTAGGAATATCAATCATTCCTCTCTTATGTTATGTACTATGACAATCATCAATCATCTCAACATCATTTGCAAAAGAAATTGCTATATATTTCATCTTTCCCTCTCATAAAATTATCAAGTTCTAATGGTTTAGTCATTACTTTACCAACTTACAAAACTATTCTCTAAGATGATTCCTGTGATGATAGATAGTGATTAAAGTATAAGGTATGAAATAGTAACAAGAATGACTCAAAGGAATAAAATAATATCATCATGGAAACAATGAAAATTATAATATTAGGTCCATATTCATTGGGCATCTAAGATTCAAGGCATGGCTCTATTATAGCACTTATTGACAATAAGGAAATGCAATTGTCCATGGAAAATTATATACAACCCATTGTTATCCATATATTTTAATAATTTTAAAATATGAAAATATAATATACATACAACAGTTTTCAACATACCCTAACATCTAGGATTTCATATGAATATTATTCTCTTGACCACCACCCTATATGTTCCACACTGAACAACTCACTCAGTATAATAAAATGTACAAGCCACATTCTAAAATAATTTCTAAGACAATGATATTAAAGAAACAATAAAGATCTAAATTTATTTCAAGATATTTTTTCCAAGTTTTCAAGCACAAATGATCTTAATAAACATACATCAGTACTGTAGGTTTATTTAGTTGTTATTATATAATTTAGAGATTAGTATTAGGTCTTTCTCTGTATTTCAAAAGATAATATTCATAAAAAAATATTATTGCAATGATGTTATATAATGTATGCTTATTCATGCACTCATATTAAATAAATATTTTAAAATATCATTTGATATTTTTAAAATATTCACCCACATTCATCAATTCTTTTATAAAAAATATGCACATATGATAATTTTATCAATGGTTCATTCTACTGTTTAATATTAAATTCAAGCAATATTAAATATTAATTTTAAAATACTAAATAAGATATATCTTTTTTTTTAAAAAAAAATACAAAATTATTAAGCAAAATATAATCTAAACAATAAAATAAATTATGGAATGATTTTAACTATTACTAAGATAATTCATGGTGATCTGCTTCTTAAACCATACAAAAAAAAAAAAAACAATTTTAATTGTAAATGGCCTTGCTTAGAAAATTACTTTCTGAATAACCATTTGTTTTTTTTTTAACATAATAATACAGTTAATATTTTTTAAAATTAAATTTAAAATATAACAAGTTAATTTTAAAATAAAAAAATATAATATTCTAAATACTAACGTTAAACTTAATATTAAAAAATAAAGTTTTAAAATTACAAAAAAGATTTTTTCCTCTCTCCTGCTCATAAGTTAAATACTTGTCCGAAATCTTGCACCATTGCCTAGTTATGGTTGGACAGCTTTGTGCAAAAATCATACTCTTGTATCAGAGCCATATGAAGAAATGTACAAATAATAATAATAATAAAATCCAATAAAAATCCAAGGAGGGTATTAATTATCCTGAAGAAATAATTGTTCATTACAGTTTTTTCTCTGGGCATTTATTCAGGCATTTAATATGTTCTTAAAATAATTCAAGATCCATTTTGTCTGAAAATATTTCCTTACATATATTTCAGCAATTTTATGTAACAGATATACTGCAGTAAATATAATGTAAGCAATATTTATATTTTCCATTCTTCTCAATTTATCCCAAATCTCATCATATACAATTTCTTTTCATTCTTTTTAAATGTAATTTTAATTTAATTGTTATCATATTATAATCAGAGTTTATATGGAATACCTGGAAATGTATTAGAACACTTAATAACATTCTTATATTTATTCTGCATTAATGTATAATCCATTTGATATCTTTATTAACTAGAGCTTTCAGTATGTAAATTCTTGGATGATTTTTAAATCAAATGTTTGCAACAACAAATCATTATCTTTACAAAATTTCACAAACTGAATACTTCTTTCATTTTTTCAAAATTATCATAATTTCCAACAACTTTTCCTTTCTTATCATTATTCACAAACAGTATTCCAATCACCCAACATCAATGCACAAACATTTTTAATTTCTCATTGTATTAATTTCTCCATCTTTTTATGCTGTTCATGTTTATTGTCAACAAGATCTACCATCACCACATTTATCTAATTTTCCTCCCAACAACAATACTAACTTCATTTACTGCTCTATCATCATCAGAATGAACAATTTTAGCTCTCCATTTTTGTGTCTCCACATCTCTTGTACATCATTTTACTTGATCCCATAATTTCCATATTACTTATTTTCATTTCTCATTTAAAAATTTCCAATTTCTCAAAGCTTATTGATGATCTTATATTTCAAATATCAACTCTCACTGTCCCTTTTTTCAGTGTACTATTCTTATAAGGATTTTTCAAATTGAATAGTACCATAACTATTCTTTCTGGTAAAAAAAATATTAAAACATTCCTTAACCTCATAAGGCCTCAAGACCAGAGAATCAATCTTGTAATCTTACTACTTATAAAACAACATGGATATTTAAAGCAAAAATAGGTTTCCATTAACGATGTTGTCCAACAAAACAAACCATTACATATTTAATGCACTAACCATTTTTTATAATATTGTTATCTATCTATAGATTTCCTCTTCAACATTATCACCAATTGTGGTCATCTGTTGATTATTAAGAATGTTGTTTCTGTCTTAACATCATCAGGTTAATGTCAGTTAGCATTCATCAATTATATAATTATTCATGGCATTTTATGGAAATAAATATCCTCTGTTCTCTTCACCATTTCCTGATAATAAATGATGTCTTATTGTCAGCCACTGTTTATTAGCATTTTCTTTGCTTATTCACAGCTGTTTGTATTCTTTTCACATTTTTATTTTCATAGGTGTTTTGTGCTTTTACACATACATAAAAATGCTTTTGATTAGGCATTTATGTAAACATGACTAATACTATGTTGACTTTTAATATGGCATATGCTTAAATTAAACTATGATCAAGTGCATATAAAAACCATTATTGAATACTGCCTGTAATATTTTAAAATTTTCACAATTATTTATTAAGGGTTTATAATTTTCCTTTTCTACTCTTGTAATATTAGAAGAGATTTAAAGATTTAACTTTTAAATATTTGCTGTTACATAGTTTCTAATATAATAAATTATCTCATATTTCTAGGAATTCATTCAGAAAGAAAACATAAATATTGAATAATGGTTTTGAGTGAGTCACACTCTGATGATGTTTGTCTTTGTTAAAATTCTCATTTGAATTTAAACTTATATTTCAATTACAATTTTCCTCACAAGATGATCCATTCATACATAAAAAATATATACTTAATGTAAGGGATTTTTAACTTTACCTTTAGTGCAGATTGCTTATTACTATCAATCATTAAAAGAGGAAAAACTCTCTATATGTATTGCCACTCAGTACAAGCTATAGTAATCAATGGATGCCAGAAACTTGTGCATAAAATTCCCATCTAGTGCCTACTCATCCAATATCCCCAGACTAGTTTCTATGTTGTGGCCTTTATCAGTGAGGAGCCTTGAATAAGACTCCTCACTGATGAAGGCCACAAACCAAAAGACTTCTCCCTGATGAAGTCCACAAACCATAGTCTGGGGATATTGGATGAGTATGCACTAGATGGGGATTTTATGCATAAGGCTTCTGACATCCATTGATTACTCTGTCTTACAATGAGTGGCACTACTGTATGGAGAGTTTTGCCTGTTTTATTAAGTTATGAGCAAGCATAAGAAATGGTGATCATGTGATGTTTATTATTAATCATATTAGTAAAACTTTATTGTTGTTGTTTTTTAATGCAGTTTTATAAAAATAAATAAGACATCATTTTAACTTTTTAATAAAATTGTTCCATTATTTATTTGTGTTTAAAAGTCTCAAGTATACTGCCAATTAAAAAAAGGCAAATATTCAAAACTTTTATTTTTTTTTAAATTATCACATTTATTACATCATAATTAAAAAAAAATCTATTTTAAAAAAAGAAATACACTAAAAATAGGGCTATTTTCAATTTTTTTTCCAAAGAGTATTATTGAGAAAAAAACACATGCTTAAAGAATTATGTTAAATGGGAGTATGTTTAATACACACAGATTGATGTTTATTATTTTCAAAGATATTCTACTTTTACATCTTTGTTGACTAAAATATATTTAAAGAAAAGATAATTTTGTAATTATTTTGAACTTTAAAATCACAAATACTGCAATTTGCAAATTACTATATATTATTCTCAAATACTTTTGATATAGTAAATAAACAAATAAAAACATAATTTATATGCAGGATTGATAATGTCTTAATCAACAGTCTCAATTTGCAGTATTAAGCAAAATATTATTTTAACAAATGATAAATAATTTTACTTCATTTTAAGCATAATTTTTAAGCAAGTTATCTTAATGTAAATTACCAAAATATCTATTTTTGAATCACTGAGCGTAAAATATTTTATAGATGTAAATATCTGATTTAGTATGAAATTTAATATTTTTAAACACTTTATTTATATATTTGAATATATTTAAATTTCATTGGCCTAGAAAGGTGGTAATTCTCCATTAATTAATATAATTAATTTTAATAGATTGTAAGTAGTATTCAATTTTTTTAGTTTTAACTAGTTTTTGCTTCCTTGAATTTAAAGACAATATCAGATTGAGTTGTTCAAAAGATTGCAGTGTTAAATTAATGTTTGAAAATGTTATTTTCCTTATTATTTTAGTTTAAATTTGTTGACCTGTATAATATGTTTTAATGAGGTAAGACCATTATTATTTTTCAGACATTGTAAACAAGTTTGAGAAATTATTAATTTTATACAACATTTATTTTACTTCATTTCTTTACAATTTAATACATTTCAAGTTGTTTATATTATGCAATGAACAAACTTAAAATTTATCTATTTTTTACAAATATTTTTACTTTGTTAAAATAATTTAAATATTACCAATTTATAATTGAATAAAAACAATGTATAATTTAGCACAATAGTAGAGAGTCCAACTCTGAACTGAGGAGTCTTAAGTTCATATCAGTGCTGGTAGTTCTGGTGTTCAAACTACTTATGAATTCTTGAGCAATAAAGTCATTTGAATATATATTTTACTGAATAATATAATATGCCTTTTGTACAATATGAAAACTTTTATATTAGTTTTAAAGAAATTATATGACTTTTTTAAATATTTTTTATAATGCTTCTATTTAATATTATATTATTTACATCTTTCTACAAGACTATATATTTTTCTCCCATCTTTTGCTCCTCCTGGAGTTTTAGCTAACAAACATCTCAATCTGCTTTTAATGTAAACCAAATTTAAATACCTTAAAATCAATTTGCCATAAATTTTAGAAACTTTGTACTATATGAATTTGCATGGTAGCATATGCACACAAATGTACATTAATCTATATTGTTAATAATGTTTAAGTATTATAGTTAAAGAAAATAAATTTGCCCTTTGCCCTATCTTTTGAATATCCTAAAGTAATCTAATTCAAAATCAAGAAATGTTAAAGACACAGATAATGTGTAAATTCTTCTTTTCTTTAACTGTATAGTGTGTAATTAAATTTATGATTTTTAGGAGTGAACTAATAAAATACACTATTCTAATACACTGCTCTTCAGTTAGTAAGAAAAGGATTAACCTAAAGCTAAACATGTTACTGTCTGTTCACTTGTAAACTAGCCCAAATGAGTCAAGTTATTTCAAAAAGATTTTACCTAACAAGTTATTAAATAAAAATCATGTTGCTATAGCTCACATTATTTATGTTATCTCTATATCTTTAACAAAAAGAGTAGAAATTTGATATCTCACAAAGTTCTTATAAATTTTTTTATAATTGTTGCAGCATTTAAAGAAATACAATTTTTTCCTGTTACATAATTTTAAAAAATTGAAAATAGCTTGTATATTTCTGGGTGACATTTAATTGTTTCTTTGCTAATAAGGTAATCTAAAAAAATAATTTCTTTATTATGAATGTCCACTCAGTTTGTTTTTATATTTTTCTATAGGTACACTAATAAGCATAATTGTGTTGGTTTTCATATGTTCTTTAATGTTTTAAGGCAATTACAACTTTGTCCATATAAAATATAATAATTTATTTTAGTCTAATGGTCAACATTTTCTGGACATTACAAAAATCTGCTCTACTACTAATCAGGCTAAAAAGCATTCTTATAAAAACAGGATGAATATTTATCATGCCTATTAAAAGTCTGCTACTATCATGGGTATTGAAAATGATCTGAACGTTGTTGGAATTGAGTTTGACAGAAGTGCAAATAGTTTTCTTTTAAAACCTAATCAGTACTACCTGAATTTCAACAAAAGTGAACTTTTTATTGCAACAACCATGTTCAGGATAAACATTTGTAGTACCCTACTTTTCATCTTTTCCTTATCCAGTGGACAATTGGTTAAGATGCTTGTTAAATTTAAATTTGATGCTATCAGTGAATGATATTGGGTTTAATGGAAAATATTTTAGTATACTTGATTTAATAACTTTCAGCCTACATTCCTCCCTGGATATCAATATCTTGAATTTGTAACTGATATTATCTGCCTTTTGGAAGTCAATTGCCCATTGAATGCATCAAAGTTGTAGACAAAAACTTTCATGCTAATAAATTTAATGATATCTAATTTATACAGAAGCATTTGATGATATAGTCCAGTATACTGTGTTGTTAATACTAGAACAATATTTTGGAATAAGGAGTCATAACCAGAAATATATATTGCAAAATTTTGTATTTTTATAGGATATTTAATTGCTTTTTTGTTTCTTTTCTGAGCCAATATAATATCTGGTAATTAATGAATATATAGAAAAGGTAGTTTTTAATATATCATGATATATTGAAAACATGCTAGTCAGTAATAAAGCTGAATATTAAAAATTAAATTTTCTGAGTGCATATTTATTAATTTTCAGATATTTTGTGGGTTATGTTTAAACATATTTATTTCATACCAGTTGATTTTTTTTATCCATAGACTAGTATGTTTGATTTAATAGTAAAGATAAAAATATTTAAATTATTCCTTTCTTATCTTTAATAGATATTTAACTATATTTTTCAGTCAGAGTTCTATTTCCATAATCTTCAGTAATAATATGCATCAAAAAATAAACCTGGATGTAGAGAGGTGGTATCTTTTTTTCAACATCAGACATTATGTTTGAGATGAAATTAATTATTTCTACCATCTCCTATTTAATTTTATGTTTTGTCTGTTATTTAGAATCATTCTTCATGATAATTGATGTTAATGTCTTTAATAGCTTTCCTGAGATATTTTTCTCATAAACTATATTTTGTTGTTGCCAAGGTCATGTGGGTAAGGATATCTCTTTTATTACTATGCTAGCTCCAAATTCCATTTCTTTTGATTGTATTAGGATTTTTTGAATAGATATGGACAAGCATTTTTTCAAAATATGGTCACTGACATTTTCATGAGTCCTTCTATTTAAACTTCACCATGGGTTATTAACCTCTACCCTCCAAGTCCAATATCTTAAGTATCTTAGACATGTTCTCTATTTAGATCTGTTTGGGAAATTATGATGATATGTTATTCATTAGTGAGTGCTTCATTGTATGGCATAATTAAATTGTATTTCCTATATATTAAAGTTGTTAATACTTAGAGTTGAGACAATTTTCTGTGAAAAAATTTAGATAGGTTCTTACATTGACTTTCCTTTTACTATCCTTGCAATATCTGATGAGAACATTCCAGAGGATTGATACACTGTATTTTTTAAATGTTGAAGGTCTCATAAATAGGAGTTTAATCAATTCTTATTGCTGCTTCTATAGATCCCTTGATCCAATTCATGTAGTTAGTCCCTTCCTCTTAACTTATCTCTTAAAACTCATGGCATTATTAAAATAATAAGTCAGCTCTCTTTGGGTAGGGGTACATTTCCTTTCTTCATGATCAAAACATCTTATCCTTCCACTTGCTTAATTGGTACAACATTAGTATTTTTTTACACTCTTTGTCAAACATTACCAAAATTTTCAATTTTATTTATGTCAGCTGTCAACTTGGGGATCTATCTTGTATTCCTGGTATAGTTAAAATATTTTTTATTCTAGTATAACAATTAAATTTGTTCCAAAATATGATAATTGAAATCATTCTGACTTAAGGCTGCACTTTTATGATTATTCTTTCTTGGTAATATGTTATTTTCCTCTCCTGTTATTGGATAATACTTCTATATTATGTAAGATTAAATACGCTTAACGTATATAGTGAAATTAAATTTCAACGATTATATTAATATTTTTTAAGGCTAAGTGCTTTCAGAGCTTACAACTCATATTCATAGCCTTCTAACGTAGTAATTTATGCAAATCTATGCAAGCTACGTAGTAATTTATGCAAATCTATGCAAGCTATAGCTTGCATAGATTTGCATAAATTACTACGTTAGAAGGCTATGAATATGAGTTGTAAGTTCTGAAAGAGCTTAGCCTTAAGAAATATTAATATAATCGTTGAATTTAATTTCACTATATACGTTAAGCGTATTTAATCTTACATAATTATCAATAGTGAAGGAAAAAAAATCGGAAACTTCTATATTATATTATCGCAATAGTGACCTACATTTTTTGTTAAAGGATTATTTTGACTAATCTAATCTCAATTAGATTAGCCTAAATGATATTCTCTTAGTGTTTCCCCTCAGAAAAATGATTATTCACATATGAAATAATTTACTTCATAAAATGTCATTAACTATTCTAATTTCTTAGTTGTAACTACTTTTTATATATCCCGGGAATTTAAAAACACAGTTGAACCATCTTTTTTCTATAAAAATAAACTTTTCCATTAACATTTAAACAAATATTTTCTTCTTTTTAGTACTTTTATTTAAATTCTTTAGACCGAGAAAATATTTGTAAAGAAATAAGATCATATTTCGTATTTTGAATAAAGAAATAAGATCAGTTTTGCTTTCTAATAGTTTTTAAGAATTTGTAACCAACATTGTAGATACAATTACAAATAAAACGAAATTCTATAAATTATATTATTATATCACTTTATTAAAATAAACTTTTTATTTTTTTTCTATAATTTATTTTTAATTATTCGAAACCAAAATTTATAATTCATTGAGACAGTTAAAATGAAAATACATTTTTAGTTTTATCTGAAGATATAATTTTTCATGAGTTTCATCAGATAAATCAGGAAAGAATCTTTATAGAAATCATATCCATTTTTTTTTTCTTTTAAATACTTATTTTTTATCATTAAATATATAGCAGTATTTTACGTAACTGATATTGTTATTTTAAATCTTTTGTTTTTCAAAGAAGTAATAACATTATTTTGAAGTTTCAAAAACTTGATGTTCATCGCTTACAATAATTCTATATCAAATTACAGTGTATTGTTTGCATCTACATAGCCAACTTTTTTTTTCAGTTTTTATTATAACTATCCATATGTCAAAGCATCGGTCGGGAAGTGAACCCATGACAAGTGTCTGCCAGCAACTGCTTGCTTGCAATGCAGCTGCGCTGACCTCCCGGCTTAAAACGCTTGACTTACTATTATGAGAATCTATATGTTTATATGCAAAACAAATTTAAAAGGTAAATTTAAAAAGAAGTTGGCAATAAATTTTGTAAATACTTTTCAGTTATGAATGTGTAGGCTCACTTACACACAGACACACACAAACGCCCTACATACATCAACATATTATAAAGGCAAATGTTATTGTTAGTCGTGTTAAACTGTTTTAGTATTACAATTAAATTATAATTTCCTACCCTTTTAAATTTCTTATGCTAATCTAATGTAGATTTAATATTTTATCTCTGAAATACTCTTTTATTTTAAATTTAAGTAATATTTAGTTTAAATAAACATATTATTTAATTCATTGGGGACATTAAAAGTTTGAATGCCTAGAATATATACACCTGGGTCTCTTTTTACGTGGACTTATTTAACACGATTTTGAAGTTGCACGATTTGTGTTTCACCGGAAGTCGAATTCCGATATTGTACTATTACTTTAAATAATTAATTCCATGCACTTACGTTATATTAAAAGTAATAGCACATTATTGGAATTCGACTTTCAACTTAGTAATTTCAATATTTTCAGTGCTTTATAATAGTAAGATTTTATGCAATAATGAAATTAAAATCATGATTTCCACATTTTATGTATACACACATTAAATTTTACAAGATTATAATGTAAATTTGTTCAAACATTGTGCATATTAATTTTGCATTTTAAATCACATTCTGTTTTTGCTTTTTAAAAAAGAACGCAATCAATTATTAATCATTTAGTGTCCACAAGTTTATTTTTAAAAGGTCAGTAATAGCAGTGGGCACAATTAAATTTGACAATTAAAAATTAAAATCTGATTTTTAATTGTAATTAACAATTTAAAAATTATTACGTGACTTGAAATAATGTGATGTGAAATTTGATTTTTAAACGGAATTGAAAATTAAAGACAAAAATAAGAATTTAATTTTTAGTTGTTAGATAGAATTAAATTTTTCCCAGCAGTGGTGAATAAATGTCTTTTTATTATCATAAGTCTAAGTTCATAAACAATTAATAAAATCATCATCTCAAAGATTAATTACTAATTACATTGTCAACAGAAAAACATTAACACAACATGAGAGTGCAAACGAACGTGTGTTTTGGCAAATAGCGATAATAATTAAAACATGTATAAAAAAATGTAAATTACCGTACTGTAAATTATGCATAAAAATATATTATTTTGAATAAAATTAAATATTATAGTTAAAAAAAAGTTTGTCTTGTATCAATTTTTTTCAAATTTGAAATTTTTTATTAGTCATATTTTATTTCCTTATTTTTTTTTTTTTTGCGCAAATTTTAAAGTAATTTTACGTTGATGCTTTGCTTTTATGCGAATTTTAAAAAATCACAGACTGCATCCCCCCTTTTTCAATTTAAGTTACATCTATTTTTGCATGATTTTGTTTGCGCATGTTTTCTAAGGAACCTAACTATCGAGTAAAATGAGACCCAGGTGTATTGTAGTTCAAATTTTATGTGAAGATTATTTCTTTTTTTTTGTAACTTAGCCATTTTAAAATTTGAACAGGTTGGATGAATAATCAGATTAGATGTGATGATTCCATGTTAGTATATACTGTATATATATAAAATATAGGGATTTGAAGTTAAGATTTTCAGTCTATATTCAATTCCACTCCTTCTCAAACAATGTATACATAAGACTACCCACATGCAAAAATGATAAATAATACTCAATATATGTATTTTGTGCAGAACCAGCATTTGTCAGTTGGGCCAGATCATAATTTCCCACACAAATATATGAGTACTCAGCTTATATTAAGGTATCTATTCCATTAGCTTTAATGGATGAATAAATTAATTTATATATATATATATATATATATATATATATATATATATATATATATATATATATATATATATATATATATATATATATATATTTGAGAGCATATACCAAGCCTAAGAACACAATTCCTCTGAAGGCCCATGGACTTTATTAAATTTTATGTTGAGCTTATGGAGATTCTTATGTGGATATAGAAATTATTGTATCAGTGCTAGGTGAGATGATTATACTAATACAGTCAATAGACACTCATCATTATTAATACTCTCACTCCATGTTATGGATAATTAGTAACTCATCACTAATGTAAGATCACAAAAGTGATAGACATCTTTAAACAGTCAGAATATATCAACAAATATGATAATATAAATTACATTTCTTTTGGAATAATTTTTTTAAATCCATTAATCTATATAGTTTCTGATTTTTTTTTATCTATTATCATTCCATACACACTTTTATATTTTTTTAATTTTGTGTTTGTGTTTTCCATTGGCCAAATTATGATCTTACTATACATCATTGCACCAGCAACTCTTCAGTTGATTTTTTATAATAACACCATCATGCATTTCATTTGAAACTCTGAATGTTATTACTATGAATCATTAAAACATTATATGACTATCACAAACATTCCAGCTTCTAGTGACTACTATTATAGCTAGAACTAGGTGGCACTATTGTACTGGATAAAATTGTGATTAATGTATGAGCTGTGTATTTCAGAAATATGTCAGTTGTAAATTAAATTATAGCCATTTTTTGGATAAATACTAAACTAGGATAATGATGACATATAAAAAATATAAGGTGGGCAAACTAATGATGGTTGGATAACCCAGAAACAAATCTTTGTAGCCATATATCTTTTTTTAAATGCCTTTATTTTTATGATTTCAGAAGGGATGGAGTTGAAGTTAAATAGAAAATATCATGCTTGAATTTAATAATAGATATTTTGATCTATTATTAAGTTTAAATTTTATATCTGGTACAAAAATTATATATTAATCTTTAGCGAAACAAATAGTTTTATGGCTCAGGAGTTCATACATAATACGAGCACCAGAAGTGAAAGGGTGAAACTATGTTGCATGAACATTACACTCTGAATTCATGATTCTATCATTAAACTAAACACACAGGTCAGTTCAATAAATGATTAGTAATATTTTTATGTGCAATATAATATGAAATGAGTGCACTTAAAAATTGTGGAAGAGTCATTTAATTGTAATATATTTATATATGAACTATTTCAATTAATATTGCATACACTTATGTATCCAACATCTACCTACTTATTTACATACAAAATTATATGATTTTTTAAAGTTTATTAATGATTAATGTAGGTATATAATAGTTTTTATTATTATTAAAATTGACATAAATATGCTTCATAAATAAATAATGAAATTAAAGAAAAAAAGAAAATATTTTTAGATCAAAACCATGAATTATAAATTATAAATAAATAATAATATTATTAAATATAATCTTTTACATTATTTCTATTTTTTATTAGAATATAAAATAAAATAATCAAAATATATTTTTATGCTTAACATTGACATATATATATATATATATATATATGTCAATGTTAAGCATAAAACATATATATATATATATATATATATATATATTGTTGATTACATATATTTTTACTCAGTTTATACATTTAAAAAATTGTTTATATTTGCAAAATATTCTGCATGTATGGACAGAATATGTGTATTTTTATACATGAAGATATGAAATATAAATGCATATCATCATCATCATCATCATCATCATCATTGTCAACCATTATAAATCCACTGCGGTATGAAGGTTTCTCTAAGTTCAATCCATCTTCTCCAATCTCTAGCCTTTCTTCTCCACATCACAATCTGCATACTTTCTTATTTCATTCATCCTTCTCACATGTCCTCTCTTTCTGGATTTTTTACAATCTCTAGGAATCCCATTTATGATTTCAAGTGTCCATATATTATCATATCTTCTAGAAATATTTCCAACCCAACTCTACATCAGTCTGTTAATTTGTTCAATGTTTTAAGTAACACCTGTTTTTTTTCTTACCCACGATTGCATTTTCAAACTCTTCTTGTTACTCCTAACATACATCTATCCATACTTTTTTTAGTTGTTTGATGTTTCTGTATTGTTTTTCTATTAAATGACCCAGTCTCAAATCCATAATTGAGAACTAGTAAAACACTTTTATTAAAACCCTTTCTTTTCAAACCCATAGGCATATTTCCTTATAATATTAAGTTATTTCTAACAAAATCACTCCAACTAAATTTAATTCTATGATTAATTTCATCCACTATGTTTCCATCTGTACTGATAATCTGAGCAAGGTATTTGTACTTGTTAATGTCTTCTAACTCATCATAATATGTTTTATCATGTCCATAGTCTTAAGGTATAGCCTTAATAAATATTGCTTTATGTAATGAGTATGTGCTTTATAAATGTAATTATTACAATCTTTACTTTCATCTTTTGAGAATATCCATTGAACATTACTTTAGTCTTTTCAACATTTATCTTTATTCCTACTTTTTTACTTTAATCCCATTATTTGCAAAAACGACTTTAACATTGTCAAAATCAAAATGATAAAAATAATGTTCATTTACTTTTACTTTTTTAACTTCCCATTTTAATTTCCAAAGTACTTCTTGCAGCACTGTTATAAATAGTTTTGGAGATATGAAGTAAGCCTGTATTACACCATTCTCAATGTTAACCTTTCTATTATCATTATGCAATCTAATAATTACTATTGTATTTTTATGAATAATAATTTAGAATATAACAGTATTTTGAGTCTATACCTTAGTAATCCAATGCTCTAATCACTGAGGAAATCCAAAAAATAATGGCAACTCATATTCATTTCTTATCTCTATAACTTCTGTCAATACTTGGATATTATCTACTGTACTAAAACCACTTTTAAATCCAGTTTTTTCTTTTGGGTTATTGAAATGTTCTTTGTAGAAGTGTTGTAAGTATCTTGGTAAAATTTTTGTATAAAACTGATAAAAGACTGATGGGTCTGTAATTTCTAATATCTTTTATCATCTTTTTTAAATATTAATATTAATACTGCATTTTTCCAATCATCTAGTATATCTTATCATTTAGATATTTGGTATATAACATTGCCAAAAAAATTTATATTTCTTAACCTGCTTCTTTTAATATATTGATTATAATTCCATCATTACCAGGACCTTTTCCCTTCATAAATTTAATTGCATGTTTCCCTTCTTTATTTAAAATTATGGGCAATTCAGAAGATATAATAGATGTAGGAAGCAATTGTTCTTTATTACTATATAATAATTGATGTAACAGTTTACCCATTTCATGATGTCATCTACCTGTATAGTAATGTTTCTATCATTTTTATTATTATTGCAGGTTTTAAATTCCCTACTAATACCAAAATGTTAATTTACAATCTTTAGACATTTATTTTCTTCCATAGCATTCCTTGGTGGTTCACAATTATACTTTCTTATATCATTATTAATTCTTTTTTGCATCATTTTACAAAATTCAAGATAATCAATACTTCTAATGCCTTATTTTTATATATCTTCATATTTATTTTTTTCTTCATAAATGCTCTAGCCTCAGTAAAAATTTTATTGGTCTATTGCTGCTTTTTATACCACCTATCTTTGTTGCAGTTTTTAAAAGCATATCAGTTATTTTCTATTAATTTAATTCAAATCTGAATCTTGTGCAAAATCTACTAATTTCTGAAAACAATTTGCAAGTTCTAATTTAAATTTATTAGAATATTTTTGAAGATTAAGAACATCAGCTGTAAATATTTTTTTTTTTTTAATAATTTTTATCTATGTAGTTTTACTTCTTACTAATCAATGAACCTTTCCTCTGTTGAATTTATTAAGGGCATTACAATCTTGAAATATGTACTTTCTATTAGTCAAAACATAATCCAATTCTGATGTACCCTCATTTGGGTGCTTCCATGTCTATTTCCTTTTAACATTTTTCTCAAAAAAAGAATTCATAATATTTTTTTTCTGAAAATTCCATGAGTCTATGTCCTCTCTCATTTCTATTACCATAACCAAATTTACCTACAGCACTTTAATCTTTTATTTACCAATTCTAGCATTAAGTCCCCCATCACAATTTTAAAATTTTGCTTAGCCTAATCAAAAGCTGTTTGTTCATTCATATAAAAATCTTCTAATAATTTCTCACTATGATGTTGGAGCATAAACCTGAATTATCTGCATTTGGTATCTGCTATTACATTGAATAACTAATATTGCCACTCTATTCATTAAACCATCAATATCTAGAATGTTTTTCTTTCACTTTTTATTCATAATGAATCCTACTCCACTTGTACTTCCAATATTTGTGCCTTTATTGTAGAATACATGTCCACTTTTTAACCCAATTGTCTTATGTTTTCTTCAAATTTCCCAAAGTCCAATAATACCCTATTTAATATGAGACAGTTCTTCCAATTCTTGTAATCTTCCTTTACTTGAAATGATTTGCAGTTTGTAAGTACTTAGGTAAAATTTCATCATCAAATGCATACATATATAAGGATATAGATACATTGATAGACTGCATGATTTTGTGCAGTCGGTAGACCATCCAACTTGGGATTGAGTAGTCTCAGGATCAATTCTGGTGCTTGCAGTTCTTGGCATTCAAAATTCTTTTGTACTTCTGAGCAATAAAGATAAGATATGTACTCATATATATATATATATATATATATATATATATATATCCCCCCTTTTTATTAATAAAAATAAATTTTAAATAAAAAAAACAAAACAAAAAAAAATTTTTTAACAAAAATAAAAGAAAAGTAAAAGATTATTTTAAAATTAAAAAAAAATTTTTAATAATTTAATTTAGAAAAGATTTTTATAATAAAATGGGTGGTAAAGGTGGGTGGGTAGGAGGAGATGATTGTTAAAAGATTTGGTTGTTTTTTTTTGTAGTTTTTTTTTAAAATTTTTAAAAAAGTTTGTGTTATAATATTTTTTATTTTGGTGGTTTGTTTAATTTTAGATTTGGGGTAGTTTTGATTATATATATATATATATATATATATATATGTGTGTGTGTGTGTGTGTGTGTATACAGAAATTTATTAATAATTGTTTTTTAAGTAAGTGTAAAAGAAAACATATGTATATGAGTGTGTTTATATATATATATATATATATTGCAACCTTCCCATCCAATTCTTCTAACCAGCTCTACCTTACCTACTCTTCTCCTCTCTACCATACTAGTTTAATAGTAAACAATATATTATCACAACAAGAAAGTATAAGACCCTTTATGGGGCTTGAAATTTGTTACCCATAAAATGTATAGGATAGACTCAAAGGATGGTTCAAATGGGGAGATTTTAACATTGGGAAGTATAGATTACACTCCATAATGGCATTACTATTATGTAAATTCTCCTGCTACTATCCTTTTATAATTATTAGAAAACTCCAACAACAAGCAATGACTAACCTAATATTCTATTTTTAATAAGGATTTAAACTACCCTTCTATAACTTAAGAATTTTAAATTATTAACATTAACACAATTACCTTAACCTAGACTAAGTAATGCTACCCTATGTCTATCTCAGGGATCATAAGCATTCTATTTGACAATATAATATGATTAATTTGATTAATAGTGAAATAGTTAAATTGCAAGAGGGATTTTACTGGGATCCAACCATTTTAAAATCATTTACTCTACTGAACTATGATTAGTTTCCTATAGAAAATTAATTTAACTTCAATAATAATGAGGCATGGAAACAGCAATGGCTATCTACTCATTAATCTCATTTCTATAACTTAATCTACTTTCCTATAATTGGTTCTCATAATTATACCGATAACAATTACTCTAGAATATTCATTTTGTTATAATCAAAGATTTATTACACCATTATTATCTACAAAGTTTAGTTCATTGAAATACATCTAATAATTAATCAGTATTCACTTGCTGTGATCAAATCCTTCTGAATCACATTACTTACTTGCCCTCTGAAATAAGATATTACTTTAAATTCAATATATAATATATTTTTCAATAAGATTACAGACTCAGGATGTGACTTTTATCATACCACTAATTTCTATTATATGCTTTCCATTTGGTAATACTGAATAGTATTTTTCACAGGGCTCTTCAATATTTTTTTATATCCCATAACAATATGAAGTACCATACTCCCTTTAGGTATAGTTATTATTTGCAAGCCATTGAGAGTTAGTGTAATAATTATAAAATATTAAACATAACTTCTTATGTAATACAGGGTATCAAAATATGATCTGTATAATTCTATGTGAATAATATGCTTTATTGATGTGACATTGTGAAGGAAGTGACTCTCAAACAGAATGAAAACAATACTACAAAGTTAAATCAGTGTGGTATTTTATTTACAACAATACTAATAAACAACAAAAAAACATATGGACATTATAGGTTAAATATTTATTAACAATAATAAAAAAATTAATAAGCATGAAATTATTTATACATTGATAATAACTTATTTACATTTTTTTACAAATAAATTTAGTGATTACGATATCCACTTTATTCTTCCCATAGTTTATATATAGTTTTTTTTTAAATTATCAATTTATTATTTTATCATTATGTATGCTTTCATACTAATCTGATATATCTGCATCATTCATGAGTTATCTGAGATCCTCACAGTCATTTTCCATATTACATGATATTTTATAACTTCCAATACATTAATAATCTTGTAATAACAAATTATATTTAATATTTAAAATGAGTTTAAAATCTTACACTCCAATCATATTAATAAAGTTATTACTGATGTGATAAGTAATAAAAAACAAAGACAATATTTATGATGTATTTAAAATGTATAATGAAGTTAGGATTCTTTATCATATGATGAAATTCATTTAAAACAATTCATTCTCACTCTCATACTCATGTTTTATATTGATCTTAGATCTGTTATTCTTATTTATATGGTAATTTATTCATGTTGTTATTCAACTCCATAGGATCTTTGTTCCATAAATGATTATACTAACTACAGACCACTCTATCCAGGCTTAAGAAGAAAACCCATACAATCCTTTAAAATACTGTATCTACCTTCAATGCACACTATATTAGTATTTACTATAACCATTAGAGAGATGATCCACTGATTTTATTAATTACTATCCTAATGGGGGGATGGAGATTTTCTTTATTTATGATCTGTCATGTTTTTGGTAGGTAATCATTTTCTTAACGAACTTATCCCAATTCTATCCTGGCTTCTTTAATAAGAACTTATGGTATGTACTACAATCATTTCTTTGCCAAAAATCCTCCTATCTTTTCCTGCTAATGATTTGGTTATCACAAAAATTAATCTCACTTAAATCCTTCATCAGTTCTTCAGGACCCTATTTTATATCTATGCCAGAATTTTAACTTACCTTCTCCTGCAGTGTATTTAGTATCTAATATTCTACCAATTCTATACCAATAATATAATGTAATCTTCTCATGAAATATCCTCCTACCTATATTTGCTATCATGTCACATCACATATAATCTACTTCTATTATTATTATTAATTGGATGTTTTGTTTGTTTGTTTTTTCTAACAAATGAGATCATGATATAGACTTACATCAACATTTATTTATCTCACCCTCATAAATATTACCTTTTATAATATGTTTATTATACCTTTTCAAGAATTGTATCAGCTTTTATTTAAGATTACTAGTTCATTCCTCTTTGTTAAGTATGTTTAACAATAATATCTTTGAGATACCTTTTAATGTGTGTTACCATACTTAATTTTCTAAAAATTTATAATGGCTCAGAATATACAACTTAAACATTATATTCCCCACAGACTCCCACATTATAACTCATGGGTAATCTCTTCCTATATTTAAGGATACTTTTAACATTATATACTAGATTTCAAACATATTTTTTTTAAATCACTACTATGAAAATATTTTGCATTCATATTTCATACCAAACAAGAAAATTATTACTAATAAATTTAAAACTGAAATCTTTTTCATCTTGTTTTTTTTTAAAAAAACTCATTTCAAAATTATTTTTTTAGTTTAATATTACCATGGCTACCCTGTGAAGTTTTACCATTCCTCATGCATTTGAGTGTTTCTCTTGTCTTCATATTGCTAAAATACATGAATAATAAACAAAACCTTAGGCACATAAGCACAATTAATGGGCAAAAGTTTTGAATTGGATGCATCCTTCTTTCCTGGCTAGTTTATAGTTCTATTCATATAATTCTGCTCTTAAAGGAAAATACATTATGTAAGCATTTCCTAATTCTTCTTAATGGATATCCGCATTATTGTTTTTTTTCGATGCACACTTTGAAATAAGTTTAACTAAGATTTCAGTAATTTTATTTCAGCATTTCCTTTCTTCTCCTGTTATTTATTAGACTTGGAAAATTTTTAAACATATATTTGATAAATTTGTTTAATTCTCTGGCTTGAAGTATATCATTTTATGACTATCATCTCATATTACAAGTTACACAGCCTTTTAACTTATCTTTCCCAGTTTAATGTTCCATTCTTAAAGTCATATAATAAAAGTTTATCTTTTCTTTGAATATAAGAAATCTTAATTCAATTTTTTTTTCTTAAGTTGAAGCTTGATATTTTTTTCTACATTTTGTAAACTATTTCTTAAATATCAATTGTTCAATTCAAATGAAAATTAGTTTTCTTAAATTTATCACTCTCGACTAATTAATTATTTTTAACATTCAATAAAGTACCTTTATAGGCTTTAAAATTTTCTTTCTGGGAAATTTTGGATTGGTGTCTCCTTTTTAATCTATAATTAACAAAAACACATAACTTAACATAGACAAACAAATGCTTTCTTATGTGAATGCAGTTAAGTTTCTCTTTGAAGCAATGTCATTGTCTTTTCTTTCTCATGGTTATCCTAAACAAAATTAAAATGACAACTTTTATTTTTCAACTTCTTGGATATTATTCTGCTATATGTGAATGATCAGAATTGGCAGTTAGATCACAATGAAAATTAATTTAACTTACTCTGTGGTGTTTATAATTACTTTATAATATTTTATATCCTTAGATAGCTTTTTGAATAAAATTTTTACTGCTTAAGACTTTAAATATTTTAATTTTATACCTTTTTATGAAAAAAATTGACACTACCATCTACTTTATAATTTTACTTGAATCTTTCTCTCCAATTGTCTGCTTCTATATTTTTTTCTTAAAATTCTGGAATAAATTGATTTCAGAAAACTACTTACTAAACTCTCATTGGTCAGTATCCCAAATCAATTTGTACAACTTTTAAATTGCATATTTTTCTGTTTCTATTTAAGGTAATTAAAATCAATACATGTTTTACAAACAAAATTAATTTAAATCATTTCTTTAAGATTAAAATTTTCATTTTCATTATATTTTTAATATATGATATTATTAGTTGAATTTAAATATAAAGTTTACTAATAAATATTTATACTTAAAATATTATTATTACAATTATTTTAAAATAAATTACTATTTTTAATCAATAATTGTTCCTTCTTTTCATAATTGTTTTATGTTTTTAACTTTTGAAGAAACATGTAACAATGTTTATTTAGATTTACAACTAGTATATTAAAATTATATAATGGGTTATACTACAAATGATTATAAAATAATGATGGTTATAACATCTCTACAGACTTTTCTCTTTAATCATATATATTTTTAAAATTTATTCCTATTATACAGAAGTTTAAATTATTACTATTATTTTAATTCATAAATTTAAAATTTTGGAGCTATTTTTTACATTTTATATGCTATTTTTCCCATGGAAACCCATCAAAAGGCTGCAATATATATATATATATATGTGTGTGTGTGTGTGTGTGTTCAACATTGAGAAAGGTGTAAGACAAGGTGACTCCATATCTCCAAAACTCTTTACAGCAGTGCTGCAAGAAGTATTTTGTGGATTAAAATGGGAAACTAAAGGAGTGAAAGTAAATGGAGAGTATTTAAGTCATTTAGATTTTGCAGATGATGTAGTTGTTTTTGCACATAATGCTTCAGAGCTGCAGGAAATGTTGCAGGAGTTAGCAGATGAAAGTAGAAAAGTAGGACTAAAGATAAATGTTAAAAAGACTAAAGTAATGTTTAATCGATTTGCTCAAAATATGAAAATAAAGATTGATTATGAAGAATTAGAAGAAGTTAACAGTTACAAATACCTTGGTCAGATTATTAATACAGATGGAAACATAATGGAGGAAATTAATCATAGAATTAAACTTGGTTGGAGTGCTTTTGGTAGAAATAACTTGATACTAAAAGGAAATATGCCTATGTGTTTGAAAAGGATGGTTTTTAACAAATGTGTTTTACCAGTTCTTACTTATGGATCTGAGACTTGGACACTTAATAGAAGAGCAATACAGAGACTTCAGACCACTCAAAGGAGTATGGAGAGATGTATGTTGGGAGTAACAAGAAGAGATCGAAAACGCAATGTATGAGTAAGACAACAAACAGGTGTTACTGACCTTATTGAAAAAATTAAAAGATTGAAATGGAGTTGGGCTGGACATATTGCTAGAAGAGATGATAATAGATGGACAATTGAAATTTTAAACTGGATTCCAAGAGATTGTAAAAGACCCAGAAAGAGACCACATGTGAGATGGATGGATGAAATAAGAAAATGTGCAGGGGTGTTGTGGAGAAGAGAAGCTAGAGATCAGAGAAGATGGATTAAACTTGTAGAGACCTTCATCCTGCAGTGGATTGATAATGGTTGATGATGATGATGTTGATATATGTGTGTGTGTGACAACATTGATGTAAAACTTATAATCTAAATATATGTGAATATATGACATATTTAATATAATGCCTTTGCCAATTATATCTCTAAAATGTCCATTACAAGAATAATAGATGTTTTATAAATAAACAGTGAAAGAAAAGGAGTATAAAATTTTAAGAGAAAGAGTGAGAAATAAAAATGCAAAAGTAATGTTATGTTGATACTGCTCATGAAATATATTTGTGAATCAAGATTAAAGTGTATTGGTCATGTGATAAAAAATAATGACTATATGAGTTAAGTATTTACTAATTATAAACAATCTGATAAAAAAGAACACATTACATCTACACAATAATTTCTGCTACTATTTGATAACTCTCTCTCTCTCTCTGTCTCTCTCTCTCTCTCTCTCTCTCTATATATATATATATATATATATAGAACCTATCTGATAAGTAAGATCATCATGATATATATATATATATATATATCATGATGATCTTACTTATCAGATAGGTTTATAAACATAAATTCTGTTCAACATCATTTTCATTTTTCTTTAAATCTTGATTTCAAATAATTTTCTAAGTAATATAATAGAAGAATGTAGAAAGAAACAATTTACATAGGTAGGCTGCAACAAATATAAATAAAATTGGAAAATAATAATACTATTGATAGTCAAGAGAATGATTGTTTATATACTACTGAACACTTAATATTTGATTTAATTATTAAACGCTTCTCATTTAACACATATCTGTTCATATATATATATATATAAATCAATGGCATGGCTCTTCTATAAATTTTAATCTGATATTAGTACATCATAATGAGTGGAAAATTTGAGATTATGCATATACAGGGTTTGAACTAGCACACACACATATGTGTGTATATAATCAGATATTAGCAGGATTCAGAAAATTAAATAGATAATTTACATTTATACAAAGTTGCTAAATAATAGTACCTAGTGAAACAATTGATGTATAGTCACATCGAGCTTCATGTTTCACCAGCCATAGTAACTTCCAGCAAGGCCTGCAATTCTGACCTCACTATGTATATATGTCATTCACTCACACCCTGCATGTGTAATGATCCATAAAAATATTTAGTAAAATAAAACAGTAGTGTGCATGGTCTGGATATATATAAGCAATAATTTTAGCAATATTATTGCTGAAAATTAGACATTTTCTTTATATAATTTTAACTATATTTTTTTATATCTGTATTTTAATTAAAATGTTGGAATTTAATAACAAAGAAAAATGGGGAAGGCTCGAAATACTTTTGAAATCATTAATAAGCTGAAATGATCTTTATCTATATTCAGATTATTTTCACTAATTAAAATTATAAATCTGTATTAAAATTATGAGGAATCTTTTTTTAGTTCATTTGCAAATCTTTAGAAATATCTAAAATGGTATTTCGAACCTTATCTGTTTTAAAATTTTCTA
The DNA here is from genome assembly GCA_028023455.1 of Epiperipatus broadwayi. Taxonomy (NCBI): domain Eukaryota; kingdom Metazoa; phylum Onychophora; class Udeonychophora; order Euonychophora; family Peripatidae; genus Epiperipatus; species Epiperipatus broadwayi. Next base: position 346,340 of record JAQFVV010006398.1, read on the forward strand.
ATTAAATATTTTACTAATTAGAATTAAGATTCAGGGATAACTGTGGGCAAGTGAAACAGCATTCTTAGGGAGATTATAAAGGTATAAAATGGCATTCTTATTCTTTATTCAGTATTCAAAATTCAGTAGTCAGTATTATTATCAGTAATTTCCCAGAATAATTCAACTTTAAGAAGTTAACACAAGATCGGTGCTATGAACTTCGAGTAGAGGTAATCTTTCTCTGCACAAGATGACTGTTTGAGTGCTGATCCTGACTGATGCCTGCTATGCTGTGATTTCTTGAGGTAACCTTATTTCATGTAGAGCTGCCTTTAATTTAAATTCCTTTTGTGATTTCTAATAAGATGTAGTTAAACCTTTGTACTTTAATTCGCATATTAAGTTATAAGTTTCTGTTAAGTATGCTTTTAAACTCTCACTCTATGGTCCCTTACTAGTATAATGTAATTCTATCTATGCTCTTTCACACTTACTTATGTTATATAGCTTTGTGCGGCTTCATTAAATATTTAACTTATTTTGTTTTATGTATATATATAATTTTTTTTTTTTAGTATGCCAATAATACTCAAACTTGCAAGTCTGAAAAAAAAGAAGATAATAATTGTTTAATTTGGAAAGAAGCAGGGGCTTCATTTAAAATCTATCAATAATGTTTTGCTTGCTAGTTTGGTTTCATTTTAAATCTGTTATTCTTGGAGTTTATTTAAAATCTTTTACTGTGGATGAATGATACTAAATTTATTGCATTGAATTTGTGTTTAAAATTTGATCTTAAAAGATCGCTAACTTTATAATTAGGCCCATCCCTTCTTGTTATTGCCCGAAGGGCTAATACAGCAGTTAATGTGTATATGGGAATTGAAATTAAATATATATTTTGCTAATTTAATGTTATAAGTAAAAGAGTTATTATTCAGTATAATTAGTTAATAGATTCATGATTAAAACAGATCATTGTGCTGAGATTAGACTATTTCTATGCTTTAAAATATATATAGATTGAGTATGTTATATCTAATATGTTGCTAGCATAAATTTTTATTTATGGTATTTTATCTTTTTCATTTTGTTGTCATGTGGGAACTTCAGCAGTTCAAAGCTGCCTACTTACCTTTCTCTGAATCATTCAAAATCAGAAGTATATGCTACTTTCTGTGGAACATGAGGGGTGAGGTTTTGATTGGGTTGCAGATGTCCATACAGCCAGCTCTGGGCTTTCAAACGCAACCTCTCCATTTTGGTACCATTCCTCCAGAATGCACGGATGTACCAACCCTAAATGAGTTATAAATATTCTTTTAAAATGATAAAATATCCTAAACCACCATGATAGCCAGATTTTTTTATTGTATGCTACTACCATTACTCTTCTCATCAAATTTGACCGTCTATCTAACCTTAGTTAGTCACGATAATGGGTTGAACATAATTTATTTCATAAAATACGCAACCATGTTGATTATTCAGTATATTGATTTAAACTGCTTTTATTTAAAATCATTATCAATTCCCATAGACGTAAATCAATTTGTATTAATGATTATATAACTTACTTATTCTTGTAAATGTAGTTCATTGTTTGTTCGTTATGTATAAGTTCCAAAGATGTCTTTTCCAAACAATGCCAGAAAAAACATATATAATGATTTTCATAATATAGATAAATGATTAAGATTGTATATTTTTGCCTGTTTAAAAAATCATTTACTACTAAATTATAAACTACCATTTATATCATTAATCATCTAAACCTGTCATGATCTTTTATATTTGTTTGATGTATCCACAGCATTTCATCTGTAAACAATTTTAAATTGGCATATTAATGCGGCACAAGCTATAACACACCCCATAAAATTATATCTATTAAATAATTAATATAAAGGGGATTTTATAAAAACAAATCCCAAATTTTGTAAATAGACAATGTCACCCCAAGTATAAAATATTTTGTAACATATATATGTGTTTTCTTAATATTTTATTAAATATATATTTTATGTAAATCCTGGTTTTTGAATTATTATTTTCGTCTAGTTAATATTTAGAATTATTCTCTTTAGCTAATAGCATAGCATTAGTAAATATAACTTTAATAAATGTAATTCCTGTGCTACTCTTATCTCGATCATCATCGTCAGGCTGATCTTATGCTCTACCAGTGTGTTTCTAGGCCTGAAATTAAAATAATTATGCTATATCATCAAAACTATTGTTTATAGGGTCAGAGACTAGAAGAATAGGCAAATAGGTTAGAATTCAGGATTGCTCCATACCTGCATATCTCAAGCATGATCGGATTCAAGGTCTTTGCTTGGATTTTGAACCTTGTTGAATGAGCAGACATTTTCAACTGGTATAATAGGAATAGAGTTAGAGGTTGGAGTTAGAAGTTTAGTTTAATGTCATATTTTATCTACAGCATCAAAAGTGTTTCACGTTAATTTATATCATGATTGGATAAGTGTCACTGAAGATGACTGCAATTTTTTTTTAAAAATATGATTGAAATATGATGTGAACTATAACAATTATTTAAAAAAGGGCATTCACTTGCAACTTTTTATTCTATGATTACTTTTATCTTAAAATCTCATAAATGAAAATTTACTTTTTTTAGGTTTTTTCAATAAAGCCGGTACTTGTATTATAATTTGTCGTCTGATGAAATATTATGATTTTGTATTATAATCATTTTTATTTTAATTATCATATTCTGAGAAATTGTTTAAATTTAAATAAACTTAAATCTTTACATATAAAATATTCATCATTTTATTAATATTTTTTATATAGATGCAATACTTTAATCCAGCAATTTATGTTTTCTAATCATTTCAGTAATACTATTGAATTAAAAAAAATATAGTAATAATTCACTAACACACTTTCATTTTCTTGTTAGAAACCTTTTATGTGTAGTGAATTATATATAATGCCTATAAATCAATCAGACAATATTTTATAGGATAGACATGAAAGATTTTAATTACGGAATTGGAAGATGTTCAAAATCATAATGGTAGTTTTTGATCTGAAAATAAAATTAACAATGGATCATAAATATAATTTGCAAATAAAGGAAAATTGTATGTCACAGTTTTTATTTTTTAAAAAAAAATCCAAAATAAACATTGAACTGAATTAATCAATATAAAACACAGTAGAATTAAATTGTGTATAATGAGATCAGTAATTTTAACTTAGGAAGACATTGTTAATCAGTGATATTTACCTTAGATATTATATTGTGTCAGAAGCTTTCTTGCTGTTTTATCTATCTCTCCATCTATCTATCTATTCATCCATTCATCTTTCTATCTATTTATTTATCTACCAATCTATGTGTCTGTTTATCTATATGTCTATATATATATATGTTTGTCTGTTCTATCTATCTATCTATCTATCTATCTATCTATCTATCTATCTATCTATCTATCTATCTATCTATCTATCTATCTATCTATCTATCTATCTATCTATCTATCTATCTATCTATCTATCTATCTATCTATCTATCTATCTATCTATCTTTCATATTTAAATACAAATATAATACATATACTTTTAATCTAGATATAATTATAGGGAATTTGAACCCAAACTTCCAAGTTCTACTTTGTCATCTACTCCATCTTATATAACCAATACACATGGTCACATACGTGCGAAAAAGATTAATGATCTTCAATATGCGTATTTCATACTGAACCGGTATTCATTATTATCTCCCACACCTATGCAAAATCACTGCTCACTTTAAAGTTTGTAGATTTGTTAAATTCAGCGTGGATTATGTATATGTGTGAGAGATGATAATCTGGACCAATTGATAAGTATTGTTTTAGCACAAAATACTATATTGGAAATCATTACTCTTTTTTGCATGTATGTGGTCATATATAAGATGGAGTAGATGACAAAAGGGAGTTTGAAACTCTGACTCAAATCCCCTATATATGTATATTGTATGTGTAAATGTAGATAATTGTCTTGTATAAAGTAATTTATTCTTACTATCCTAAAGTTTTTCAATAATAAATACTTGGATATTAAAAAAAAACATCTTTTAATCCGAGTTTATTATTTTAATAGGAAGAATATTACAAACATTAGGATTAAGTTTGGATAGAATGATTTATTTTATGAATAAATAAAACAAAACTGAAAATAAAACTTATTACACATTTTGAAGACTGCAATTACAGCTATTAAAAATATAATTTTTTTAATTTTATATTTTAAAGTCTTTATTTGGAAAATCTATAACTTTTAAATTTTAAAAGATATTTCATACGTAAAAATTCTAATATCAAAAAAATATATGCTAACTATTCATACTGTTCATTCAATCAGTATTTTATATAACATGATTGACATTTCTAATTAAAAGTTCCATTACTTATAAAGATTCTTTTTACTAATCAAAAAAGTAATAAATTTTATATTAAAAAAAGTATAGATAAAAATGTCTAAAACATTTTGAAAACTATTGGAACATCTTTAATAATAGCGACTATCAACACACATTCTTTACGTTAAGTATGAATTAAAACTGAGTACATATCTTAATTTAAAAAAAAAAAATATCCAGCAATACATTTTAAATGTATTTTGGATTTTAGCAGATTTATGATGAACATTATCGTTTCATAATTTAAAAATTATTTGCATTTTGTAATATTCATATCATGATATAATAAAATTTCAACATAAGTTTGAAGCAAAATACAATCTACAAAATATGCTTGTCTTTTATTTGATAATTAGTATTAAAAATACTCCAAGTTTTTTATCATCCAGTGTGTCGGAAAAAATGTCAGAAACTTTTAGCTTGGATAGTTATCAGTTTGAGAATATACAGTAACTTGAATATCTTGGTAGCTTTTTTTTTGGAGGACCCTTTATGTAGACGTACAGTCAGATTCCAATATGCTTCTACAGTTTATAAACACTTAAAAGATAGAATACTTTATTTCAATATAACAAAATAATTATGTATTTAAAATAGCATATACAGCTATTATTTTAAGTAATTTATTGAATGGAAGTCAGTATTGAACATTCTATCAATGTAATATAAAAGTATCAGAGAAGTTTCATTTAAGGATCTACATAAAATTTTAAAAATATAATAGCAAAGTCATAAGACAAATTAAAGTTACTTAACTTGCTTAATATAATATGAAAGAGTCGAATGTTATAAAACCACTTCTTCATAAGATTGATCATTGAAAATGAATGAATAATAAAATTAATAGAGCATTTTATCATGAACTTGAATATGTTCTCATCAGAGAGGTAGTCCCCATTTACATTATAAAAGTTATCCCAAAGACATTCTAAAGAAGTTAAGCATTGAGTATTTTGATTAGAAATATATTTCAGAAAACGGAATATACTAAATAAATAGACATGAAGATGAAATATTTTACACAAAAAAATTCTGCAGATGAAGATAAAAGACATTTCAAAATATCAAATTAAGCAGAATTATGGAACTGCATGTTTAAATTGTATTTGAAGTTCACAGATTGGATTGTGTAATCATGGTAAAAATAATTTCCAATGTAGGATTATTTTTCCTGATTTATCATTTTATTTTTTAAACCATTAAACATCACATGATCACCATCTCTTATGCTAGGACCTAACTGTTATTAAACAGGCAAAACTCTCCATAGATTAGTGCCACCTTGTGCCAACCAGAGAAATCAATGGATGCCAGAAGGCTTGTGCATAAAATCCCTATCTAGTGTCTACTCATCCAATATCCCCAGACTAGTTTCTGGCTTGTTGCCTTCATCATAAAATGTGGCTGCTGGAGAGTTGTATTAGATCCTAAGATCTAGGTGCAGTGCTCTCAGATCCAAGGCTCCTCACTGACAAAGGCCACAAGCCAGAAACTAGTCTGGGGATATTGGATGAGTAGGCATTAGATAGGGATTTTATGGACAAGCCTTCTGGCATCCATTGATCACTCTGGTTGTCACAGGGTGGCACTACTGTATGGAGAGTTTTGACTGTTTCATTTTATTTTTTCTTGGAATGATCATATTTATTTGTAAATGGCTGGTGATGAGTAAGATGAATAAATTTAAACATAGGAATGCTACAATTATATTTTTATAAGTTGTTTGAATCCAATGATAAATTAACTAATATATAAAGTTAATTATGAGCTAGAACACATGGGAATTGAACACCATCTCAACAGTAAAAAGAATGCATTTTATTGCAATACCATTTTCATATTTTTAAAAATAACACTGATATTCATCTTCCAAAATACATCTTAATCTAGGTATTATGGTTAAAATTAGTTAGGTATGCATTTACTAGTGAATGGTTACCTAGATTGGTTACATTTCCCAAATCTAAAAATAATCTTAAGCTAGGGCCAGGACAATCCAATCACTATCCATTATAAAAATAAAGCTCATTGTACATTAACAATGAGCAATTATTTTTAATGGTTTAAACACAATGCATTTTAGAAATAGATATATTTTTCCAATCATACAAGAATGTAAACATTAAAAAATAGTGCATGTATATTACAATAATATCATAAAATTTTGATTCTTGATAAAGATCTATATAAAACAAATGAGTATTAATATCTTTTTTATACAATTTAATTATTCACATTGCTCTATTTCAGTTTTAGAATAATAAGATTAATTTGCTTTTAATAAATTATTATAAAACGAATATAAACAGAGATATAATAATTTATTGGTGTTTTAGGCACCAATTTAGGTGTGTATAAATTAAATTTGACAAAAAAAATTAAAATCATATAAATTTGTTTTGATTAAAGACCTTACAATGTATCTTTGCATAACTAAATAAAACTTATAAAAACTTACTTTATAAATAAAATAAGCTTTTTTTGATATCTAGTATGCAATATTTTTTTTTTTAAAAAGCAATAAATTATATAGCAGTTGAAAGATATTTAACAAATAAGATGGTATATTAATAATTTTTATTAGTCATTCATTAGACTAAGTGTTATCCACTTAATGAATAATATATCTGTAGTGTAATTTTTATTGTACCATTCTCAAGCTAATGAATGACTAACGGATAAGATAGTTATTGTAATAGTCTGAATAATTCAATAAAAGATTTCTAAAGTGAAAATATAAACATACCATTTTTTAAAAATTAAAACATGATGTAGTTGAAATTTAAATGACAATGAATATAAAAAAAACAAATTACATTAAATGAAACATAAAGTAAAATGGATCTGATAGATTAGATTTATATAATAACTAATAAATCAAAATTTATAGAGGTAGTCAGCAGGTTAAAAAATGTAAAAATAACTATTAATAACAATGGAATTTTTATGTAAGCATTTCCCAAAAAGAGAGAGAAAAATATATGTCTATTAAACAATATAAATATTGTTAGCTACTAAAAAAATATAGACGCTGTCAGTTTTTACCAATAAAAAAACATTAATAAAATTATCCTTAAAAATTGAAGTTTGATAAAAAGAGAGAAAATATGATTAAATAAAATAATTTGCAAAAGAATATATGAAAGAAAGAATGAGAAAAATTGATTACAACAGTACGTGCCAAAGTAAAATATAGAGATATCAAAAATGGTAGCAAAAGCAGGACATATCCTCATAGACATTATGTCAATCTAACCCTTCATATTATTGGACCATTATGCAACCATAAATTAATATGTAATGGTGCAATATTATTAAACAGGCAAAACTTTCCACATTGTAATACCAATCAGTGCAAGCCAGAGTAATCAATGGATGCCAGAAGGCTTATTCATAAATTTCCTATCTAGTGCCTACTCATCCAATATCCCCAGACTAGTTTTTTGCTTATGGCCTTTATCAATGAGGAGCTTGAACTAGTCTGGGGATACTAGGTGAGTAGGCACTAGATAGGGATTTTATGCACAAACCTTCTGGCATTCATTCATTACTCTGGCTTGCACTGATTGGCATTCCTGTATGGAGAGTTTTGCCTGTTTTAATAACAGTTATGAGCAAACATATGAAATAGTGTTCATGTGATGTTTGGTGCAATATTAGAATTAGATTGCATAATGTCTATAAGTGTTTGACTATATCAAATCCTCCAAGAGTTTTGAGCATCCCTTCGTTATTTTTTCATTGAAATGAATGGTTAAATTGTTGGAAGAGTGAGAAGATTTAAACCTAATATAGAAATAAAACAAACTAACTCCTTCTTTTTAAAACTTGATTTATTATGACTATAATCATGAAAAAGAAATCTGACGTTTCGATTATTTTTTATAGTCTTTTTCAAGGCACACTAAAATAAAATATATATACACAATAAATATCACATATTCCCTCCCCCCAAAAAAAAAAATTAAATTAATTAAAAATTACAAAATATATCCATAACCAAAATTTTATTTTTTTTACCTTATCTCACTCCTTTTTCCTATTACAATCACAACTTAAACACAACTAATTCCTTTTTAAAATTCTATATATATCAAATAAAAACTTTTAATTAAAAACCCATTATTTTCTTTTATCTTTTTCTATTAACATCCTATTTAATTCTGGTTTTATTTCATTTATGTATACACCCTCTTTTATTATCCTTTCATTATATGACTTAATACATTCTAAAGGTTTTATTTCAAAATCCCCATGCTTAAATTTATTCTTATGAATGTAAATAGCAGAATTTTTATTCATAAGAATAAATTTAAGCAAGGGGATTTTGAAATAAAACATTTAGAATGTATTAAGTCATATAATGAAAGGATAATAAAAGAGGGTGCATACATAAATGAAATAAAACCAGAATTAAATAGGATGTTAATAGAAAAAGATAAAAGAAAATAATAGGTTTTTAATTAAAAGTTTTTATTTGATATATATAGAATTTTAAAAAGGAATTAGTTGTGTTTAAGTTGTGATTGTAATAGGAAAGGGGAGTGAGATAAGGTAAAAAAAAGATAATTTTGGTTATGGATATATTTTGTAATTTTTAATTAATTAATTTAATTTTTTTTTTTTTTGGAACATGTGATATATATTGTGTATATATATTTTATTTTAGTGTGCCTTGAAAAAGACTATAAAAAATAGTCGAAATGTCAGATTTCTTTTTCATGATTATAGTCATAATAAATCAAGTTTTAAAAAGAAGGAGTTAGTTTGTTTTATTTCTATATTAGATATATATGAACTATTTTGAAAAGAAGAACTGTGTGCTGGATATATTAAATTATAAGATTTAAACCTGTCCATTAAAGTTTAAAAAACTGCTATCATAATATAAGCTAAATAATGAATGTTTATTTTATGGGAGATTATGATCTGGCCCATCTGATAAGTATAGATTCTACATGAAATACATTTATTAGTGATCATCTATCTTTTTTGTATGTATGTAGTCATGGGTGTTGGTTATTTGAGATGGAGTGGGGGATGAATATAGGTTGAAATGTCTTAAGTTCAAATCCCTCTATTTACTTATATAAGAAACATTCAGTACACTGAATGAATACACTAATTACATATTCAATATATAAAATAGAAATTCATATAACATCACATTACTAGACAAAAACAAAATTTTACTAAAATTCTTTCACAACCATAGTTTCATTAATTTGTTAATAGGTAAAACCATAGTTGTGGAAGAATTTTAGTAAAATTTTGATTTTTGGCTAGTATTGTAATGTTATATATGATTTTTTATTTGATTTATAATTACTAGTATAGCTATAGGCATTATTTAATTTTTAATATTATATATATATATATATATATATATATATATATATTAAAAATATAAATACAGACATCATACTATTACATCATATATATATATATATATATATATATATATATTGTAATAGTATGATGTCTGTGATAAACCTGTGATGATGGACCATATTATCAATGTCAAATCCAAAACTAGTCTAATTTAAATATAAAATAAATAAATATAAGAGATATGTGTCATGTAAACATCTAGACATCTTTGTAAATTGTTAAATTAATTATTATGTATTATAAAAATGAAATTTATTTATAGGTTTATGACAATTCAAATATGTTCATTTTATATTACACAGGCATGTCTGTATGGAGATATATAGGTGTGCTTTATGTAAACCTATTGAGATATATTTAAATTGCAATGTAATAGTGGATATTTTTTGTATTTTAATCAAAATCAAAATGCTTAATTTAGATTTATAACCATTTTCCACCAATATTAATTTTATTTTCATTGTTATTAATAAATTGATATTTCAATGTTAAAATTATTCCAGTAAATTTATTCAGTCCTATAATAATTTTAAAATATTATAAATTTGTATTATATCTCTTGCTCACAGTAACAGTTGTAGAGCTTTTGCGCATTGAGCTGGATTCATGCATAATGATCTGCTATATAAAAGGGGATTATATTTAGTATTTTTGGATATCCAGGCGACCCTGGATGGTGCAAAGATATATCTTTTAAATACAAACAGTACATTTCATTTTATTTATAAATTTAGTTTATAACTAGCTAATACATTAATTTTACTAAGTGGCAAGGATGGGTCAGGATATTTTATTATCACAGCATTATTTAGTTTTTAGTGCTGAATTTTGTTGGATTAGCACCTGAGTTTGTGCATCCAAATCATTATTTGTATTGGAGAATTAAGTTTGGCAGTGGCTAAATATTTATCCAGTCATAAGTTTGACTATTGATATTATTTTTGTTCCTTCATGAAGATGAATGATTATTATTATAATCTGTAATGCTGGTGAAGTTATAATTACTTAGTATTTGTTTTTGCTGATCTTTCTGGCTTATATCTCTTGTATTTAATCATTATATTCATTTTATATTTAAATTAGATTAGTCTTGGACTTGCAATTGATGGTGATGAGGTTCATCACCCCAAGTTCACCCCAGACATTGTACCATCATAAATGGCTACCCAACTGTGGAACCAGTGATGATCAAGTACTATTAACCATTACTACAAAAGTGCCACTCATCTTGATTTCAAATAAAACCACATCTGAAGAATAAAATGAATGCATTTTATGTAGAATTAATTTTAAAGTGTTACTGTGTCATAAGTGATGTGTACCAGAGTAAGATTATAAATTATAAAATAGTAGTTTTAATATATATTTAAGGAGTTCATATTTAGAGATTAATAGAAAATTTGATTTTGAAGATTGAATTGAGTTTTTGGCTGTTGGAGTTTGTTTATCTGTATTTTCAGTTTTGATGGATAGTGGGTTTTGTCATAGCTTAAGGACACAATGTTTTATGCAATTTCAAAAAGTATTTCATCTTAGGCTTTGCTCCAATTCACTTTCTGATTTCCTATAGTTTATCATAGTGCAGTTAACATAGTCCTGACATGATCCCAGCTTTTAAGTCTCCAAGAAATGGAGCAAAACACAATTCTATAATTCCCAGCCTCTAAGTCTCCAAGAATAGGAGCAAGGCATAATTCTGTATTTTTATCTCCTAAAGCTCAAAGGTGCAAGGCTTCACAAAGATTTTTGCATTATTTTTATTTTGGGTTGTGGTAACATATTGATCTAAATTGAGATGGGTGAATGCTTTATCTTTCTCAGAATTGCAGATTATTATTCATCTATGAGCTGTCAGTTATATGTCAAATTTCTAAAAAAAATTGATGAGTGCATAGCTTGAGATATACTTTGTTTTGGTTATACATGTATATTATCTAAAATATTGTTAGAAGGGTGTTTTTTTCCCATGATGAGGCTCATGACATGCATGTATGTATAAATTTAAAAGAAAAAGTAAAAATAAACACAAACAATTTTAACAAATATTTTCCATCTTACACTGGAAAAACAGTTAAGAGTTAAATAATAATTTCAGATTAAAAAAAATTATAAATTAAACTTTTAAAAAGATATAGTTAATATTTTATTAATTCTGTTTTTGAAATCTAAATCAAGATTGCTTTCATGTTAATAGATAGTACAGTAATTATAAAATTTCTCTATCAAAATTTTACAATTAGATTAATTTTTTTTTTTTAATTTAAATACTTTGATAAATTCCTGAAAGTTTGTTTTTGAAATGATCAAGGTAAAGTGAAAAGAGTCATTGACTTTTTTCAATCAAAATATGTAAAAATTACTTTTAATTACTGTTTTTTTTAATTCCATGATACAATATAAAAAGATGGATTTTATTCATTCAAAACTCACAACAGTTTTACAGTAGTAAAGTTACTATAAAGATATAACTGAAGGTACAGAGTATATACACATCAGCTGCTGTTGCTAATGTGATGAGAGAGGAGTTTTGATTCACATTGAGGTCAGAATCATTTTTTCTGTGGTTCATTAGCCTATATATATTGTGCACTAGACAGCATGACTGAAGTCTATCAAATTATAGAGACTGAATAGAGCTGACTGAATGCCAATAGTAATTAGATTATACTTTTCCCAAAGATGAGAATAAGCCAGTCTACTGTTTAGAAGGGACCAGTTTACCAAGAAATTCTATTGGCTTGTTGAAAAACTGGTTTATATGTACAAACATTTTATGTATATGCAAAGAAGCTTTGATAAGGGTACTACATCACATATATAATACAGCTGTTAAGTAGAATAGTATATATTGATAATATTATTTTAAATAATTTCTTGAAAATGAGTTACAATTATTTAAATTACAAGATTTTAACAGTGAATAACTTTTGTCAACTAAAAATAAACAAAAAAGAAAAACAAATGACATTTGTCTCTACATGATTGTTTGCTCATGTTAATGTTCACTAAAAAGAGTGGAAAATCATAATCTTTTTTGGAAAAAATATTGAGAGTGATGCCACAAAGGCACAAATCTTAAATGAACTTTCCAAATGATAATAGTATTTTTTTTAAAAAACAAACTTTTACTTAGCATAAAAAATAAAATGCTAATTAATAGCTTTAATTGTGATTATCTGTATTTTATATACACATGAACATATGCATTTTGTGAACATTTACAACCTTGAAATAATTGTCTTGTAAAAATATATTTTTAATAAGTTTAATATTTTTGACAAATGAAATATCATAGGATATTAACATAAGTATATGCACACACTTTAATGTGGACTCACATATATGTTAAATTAATTATTTATATATTATTAAAAAGAATAAAATGTTTTAAATAGGATGTCTTTGCTTATTTATATAGATATGTGTCATATAAACATCTAGAAATATGAATAAAAGAATTTTTGTAGTTAAAAGTAATATATCATAATAAATACATTTTTTATATATTTTGGATCAATAAATATAACTTCAAGCCAGATAACATAAGTTTATTGGTTTATATTATTATAAAAAATGCTCACAGCACTTATATACCAATAATGTATTTTAAAATTTTATCAGAAATTTCAATAGGATCAACAGCTTTTTATTTTTATGTTTGCAAAATGGTGTTTTAATTTATTATGTTGGAAATTGTTGGTCAAGTGTAAATAAATGGGTAGGATGAATATTTTATATGTTGTATTCTTATATCATTATTTAAAGCTGTTCACATAATTTTCTTCATTTGTCTGAATATCATATTTTAAGTTAATAAAATTAATTTCTATTAAAGTAGGTTGATTTAATAGATAATAGTTTAAGTTCTATATTTTGTCTGAAAATTTAATTTGCAATCACTTTTACATATTTTTTTTAATTACTGAAATTTTGATTTTCTATCTTGTGTGGTTTATAAAAGTCTACATTAACTTTCTTTTTCTGATAAGCAATGAATGCCAAATGCAAAGACACTAATAATGTAATTATTTTCAGAGAGTAAGTTCATTTTTTTTTCTCTTAGTGATCTTAATAAATAACTTATTTGTATTTATAACTCACTCCTTAAGATAATTGAAATTATTTTTTTGAAAATATAAATAAACAGTGTTAATGTATAACAGCTGTTGAAATTAATTATGATTAATTTTTTCTAAAAAAAAATATCAAATTGCTTATCTTTTATATTTGAGACTAGAATAATTTTTATGCAGCTACCATTTTCAGCTTGTAATATACTTATGATCTGTTAATCTATGTACCATCTAGAAGTTAAACACACCTCTTTTACATTCTATGTTTGAACTATAACCTATTCAATATGATATTATTGCTTTGCATGCGGATGCATCTAAGTTTTTTTATAGCATTTGTGAAAATCTACATGATATAAAAATTCAATACTAATAGATCATTAAGTTCTGAGAGTGATTATATATTTTTTCCAATAACTTTAAAACAAATAATAGTGTTCATTGCAATATGACCGTCAATCAAGCAATAATTTTTTTTTTCTGAATTTTATAAATCTTATTTTAGTTCATAATTATATCCTTGTGCAAATTACATTTAATGTCATTTGTCTTTTACTGATCCATCTTAAAAGAACAGAAAATATCAAAATGAGAGTTCATAGAAAATTAAATACCATATGGTTTCTATTCAATAAAACCTGTAAAATATGTACTTAATTAACTGTATAATTATTTAGTTTACTATAAAAGATTAGTTTTATTTAAAGCAACTACATAAAAAATAAATTTAATAGCTTATTAGTAATAAGTCCTGTTCTATGATAAGGTTCTGAAACATTCACTTAATGTAAGCACACACATTTTTTAATATACTAAAATGCTTATCAATACTATTACAATGTTTGTTTACAATTATATGAAATCAAATTTGCATGATTTTAGATTACTTTATTTAGGTCACATTGGAAGACATCAAAATAGCACTGTCCAACTATACATTTTTAAATACCAAGTATTTTATTGTTGATTGTACTGTCTTGTGTGCAAACACAATAATAATGGAACAACTCAAGACTAAAAATTACATAATCAATTCTCAAATGAGTAACATAAATTTTAAAAAAAATGCTTCAAACTAACTCATTTAAAGAGTTAAGTGTTCAATCTGACCCTAAAATACAAAAACATTATGTGATTTTTCTTTAGACTTTTCAATTTAAATATTTGACTTTTATTAAATATATTTTCTCTTGCCTGAACATCTTTCACTAAATCTATTCTGATTGTTGTTTCTCAGATCTGCATTATTGCATAAAAAATTTTTAAAAAGAGCAATTTCAGTCAAGTATTTCTCAAACAACATTACCATAATAAAATATTATGCATAAAGATAATGAACAGCATAAAATTCTCAGGATGATTAGTCCTTAATTAAAGTAACCTAAATTAATGAAGATAATATAGAATATTTATATTGGAATGGCTTTTCATTTTAAAGATTACATGGGTAGTTAACTATATGGAAAAAGAAAATAAACCATAAATATTGTTTGCATATTGATGAAATAGTAAATATTATATTTTAAACTTAACATAGGTTTTAAGAACACACACATTGGTTAAATGAATAAATATCCCTTAGTGTTAAATATATACTTTAGGTTTAAATAAAAAAAAAGTTAAATAATAAATGTTTTAATTTAATTTTCAAACAGGTTATATATTTTAAAAAATCTTTCATAATTTTAATTCATTATCAGTAAATGAAATAAACAGAATAGCAAAAAAAGTACATTTGGGAAAGGACAATCAAGATAATATCAATGGCAATGTTACAATTACCAGTTAATAAAGAAGGGCTCAACGTAATAGATCTAAAAAAATATGTATCACTTATTAAAGCAAAAACTCTAATAAATGTAATAAAGAGTAAAACTTTCAATTCACCACAATACAACATAAAACTGTATAACAAGATTGAAAAAAAAACAAGATCCTTTGTGGTCAACTTCTTTATAGCATATGAGGACTTACAAGATGAGCTAAATATGCCTAATTTAGAATGGGTAAAATACTGTACCCTTAAAAAAAGTAACAAGTATCAGGAAAAATCATGGCTAAACATATCCATAAGTAGAATTCTAAAAAACTTTCAGTCAATTTATACACCCCAAAAATACATAAAAACCATCAATAAATTGATGAATGGAATACACCCCACAACAATGATTTCAAATGAAAAACTATGTATGAATCTCAAACCAGAGTGTACAACCTGCAAGAACTGTTAAGAAACTTTTGCACACCTGGTCAAAGAATATAGAGCATCTAAGCAAATAAGGATAAAAGTATTCAAAACCACAATCATTAATTTAAAAGATATGATTAACAAGCACATCAAGAGATTTGATCCACACAATGCTATGGTACTTATCCACACAATTAGAATAATAGGGGAAATAAAATGTTCATTAATATTCGATAATAAAAATATAATTGGATTAAAAAGCTTGATAAAGGATGGGAAAATACTTTGAGCAATGTTTAAAATACTTACCAAAAAGCAAATGATTAAAATCTGGGAAGGAGCAGCACCTACAGCATGAAAAATATGGCAATAAATAAGTTATGAAAAAAGATATACAATGGACAAAGACATAATAGCAACCAGCCACACCCAATTACTAACACCCACTTATTAAGCTTAATATAAGGATATATAATTTATTAAAGTAATGTAAAAAAATTGTAAGTAACCAAGAACAAAAAAAAGATTGGAAAAGAACAAAACCTTGTAAATATATATATATATGGAATGTCCTTTAAAACAGGTAAATACTTAAAATAAAAATATCAAGAACAAGAATTGGATTTATTTAACCAAAGTTTAATTAATGAGATCTAAGTAGAAAAAAATAAGCATTTTAGGATAAATTAATTAAAATCAGATGATTATCAAAATTAATTACTTTGAGACTAATCTGTTATTTTGGATTCATGATTGGGCTTTGTTGTATATATATATATATATATATATATATATATATACAACAAAGATCGGATATATATATATATATATATATATATATATATATATATATATAGTTTCTAGTCTTCCTACCCTTTACTGATGATGGCCAACTAGCTCAAAACCATGGTCTAAAGGTTGGAGACAACGAAAGAGATATTGAATTCTATCTTTCCCGGCATTTTTGTAAACAAAGCTTGTTAGTGGGCTATTGGTAAAGCTCCATCTAGTGATCATATATATATATATATGTTTTTTTTAATTTTTGATTTGATTAATAAATAGAAGTGGTTTATCGTAAGCCTGTTTTGATTAAACCAACATGTTGAAAATAATTAAGTAGTATAAAAGAGGTAGCAGAGACCATCTGAACTTTCTTTTTGCTTTATTTTGTTTGTGTTCGCATTGCATTTGGTTTCTGCATCATCATTATATTAATAAAATAATGTACAATTAAAATAATATTTTCCTGACGTCAAAAAAAGCTTACATGCACTGCTATTTTGCAGTGTTAGGAATTCTTTTCTAGATAAATTCTTAATAGAGGTAAATAGATCCAATTGACTTCCAACTATATACTACCTTTGGTATTATAGTGTACTAGTGGAAAATCAATTATGGTACTGTAAATAATTCAAAACCTGTGAAAACCTGAATGTGACTGAATGCTTAAAAAGTTTTTTTATTAAGGAAACATCAGATACTATAATTCTAAAGTCAATTTGGAATTCCTAGGAATAAAAAAATAAAAAGAAACATACATACATGAAGTAAGATTTTTATTCTGCTATGAAGCTTTGTTATTAGTGGCTCACAGATTGTTTAAGGCAAAATCTATTAAAGGCATTTTAATATATAGACATTTATGAGCTTAGGTTAAATTCTAAATGCACTTTTTTTTTTCTACAAACGTATAATCTTATTATCCCACAATCAGTCTTTTAATTAATATGTTGTTAATTTATTAATTATTTTATTAACAGATAATATATTAATTATGAATAAGAATGTAAATCACCTACTGTCAACCTGTTAGGGCTAATGCTGAAAAGTGCCTTTATGTATAGATTTAGTTAAAGGAGGCTTGACTTATTAATCAAATGTTTTATGCAAGTTCGAGTTTATCACAAATTTCTGTATTATAGAGAGCTAGAAAATATCAAATTATTTATGTATATTTGGGAAAGTATATTCCAAAGATTTTATGTGCCTTTATCTTATAGTTATATTTTGATGCATGCATACTGCTGCCTCGTAATTTATATGCTTACCCTTAGATATTAAATTATTTAATTACAATTAATTATTTATGTGATTATTGTGTTTATGCAATCTGGGGATTTATTAATGAGGTATGCTGCTTTGTATTAATGTATATGGTATTATTTGGCTCAAAGCTCATGATATTTTATATGTGAAGACAATTAGATACTTGATTGGAATCTGTATTATGTTCATTTGTTAAATAAAATAAACCAATATATATGCATGTACATCACAAATTTAGTTTGGACATGTCTACCAATTGTTTTATTAACACACTCATTGAAATTATTAAATCATTATGGACACTCAGCTCTTGATTGCTTTCAGAAGGATATTAAAGTTGCCATATAATAACGCAAGGTTTTAAAGGGAGTAAGTAATTAATAGACATATTATAATTATATTATCAATGATGACTATAGAATTCAATCAATCAACATTATTTTATATGTGTTCAAAATATAATTTAATAAATTTTCTAATAAATTTTATTTTTTTATTTAGAGATCTCATTTTTTGCTATTAATGTTACTATCTTCAGTTGTCAGTCTGATTTTTTTTGGAGGAATCTTTTGATCTCCATAACTTAGAGACAAAAGAGCAATTACTAGTCATTTCTTAGGATTTGTAGGTGTCTATAATTTGATTACCAGTAAACTATAATATATATATATATATATATATATATATATATGAATATTAGTGGTGGAATATTTACTGAAGGCTGATAAGAAATTTTAGATAGTAAATCTAATGGAATCCTCTGGTGATGGATGTTGACCATATTTTCAGAGTCTCATTTGTCCATTATATTATATATAAGCAAATGCTAAAGTGTAAAAAAATATTTATATACTTTTTTGTGTGTTTAAT
The DNA here is from genome assembly GCA_028023455.1 of Epiperipatus broadwayi. Taxonomy (NCBI): domain Eukaryota; kingdom Metazoa; phylum Onychophora; class Udeonychophora; order Euonychophora; family Peripatidae; genus Epiperipatus; species Epiperipatus broadwayi. The sequence continues at coordinate 365,334 of JAQFVV010006398.1, forward strand.
TTTTAAAAAATGTTTTTGTATGTGTAAAAGTATTTTATAGAATATATTTTTCTTTTTGCAAAATAAAAAAGTAAAAATCGGCTTTACTTGGAATCATTAAAAGAAGTGAATAAAATGAAAGATGAAATCAAGTCGGAATGGAGACATATTCAAGCTGTTGAAGATTGTTTTGAAGCCCAGGTGAATAAGTGGGATTGACTGTAAGAAGTCAAAGCAGTTGCCTTTTTTTTTTATTTAACAAAAAAAAAAAAAAGAATTTGATTCTTGAATCAATGAACTGCTTTCACTGTTATTCACTTGTATAAATAATTTTAAAACAAGAAATTTACATTTTAAAAATGAGAAAAGGAAGTTATTTATATTACTAAAATATTAAATAAAAATATTATATTTAATTTAATATTTTCTTCTGCTTCTATTTATGTAAAAGTATTATAATTCTCATCAGTAGTGAAGCTATGTGATATAGACTTTCTAATCATCTGCAATATAATTTAACAATATTAATTAAATTTATTTTTACTTTATATATATATATATATATATATATATATATAAAAATAAATATATATATATATATATATATATATTTCAACAAATTGGTGCTTCAATATGTAACTGCTGAAACTATGTTAACATTTTATTTACTCATCATAGAATTAAAATTTATTTTATCTGAAAATCTACCCACCATCATAGGTTTAAGTGGTTTGGTTATTCAAAGTATATTTTCAATAAAATAACACTAATGAAATGGTTATTTTTACCTGCAGCAATAATCACTCATACTTCTGAGTAGTGAAAATCAAATTTATTTGTTTCCAGGATTAAAAGACTTTTATACTCTCTGGAGCCATCTTGAATTAGGAATGATTTGTCTATCCTTATTATTCCTTAAATATTTCCTTGTTTTTACTAAATTTCCCCAATCTTTCAGAATTTAAATTCTTTGAAACTATTTTGTAGTATTAGATAACCCATAATTATCTATATAAATATAATGACAATTTGTACTATGCAAGAGTAAATAATTGAATCAAAGATAGATGTAATTAGTACTGTTAAATTTTAAAAACATAAATCATCTTTATACAGCATGTATATCTGCATTTGTCTCAGGCTAGATTTACTTCTTTAAATAATCATTTTAAATAAAAGAATTTTCAAAATAACCTTTTTACTTATTTATAAGGCTGGTTGAAGTTATAATTATACTTTTAGTTGCTCTAAGGAATTAGCTAAGCTGATCTCTCAGAGTGATCTATTATGCTCATCCCTTTTGAGCGTTAATTTTATTTTTTTTAACTTTAGGACAAAAATACAATTTCTCAGATCTCTCATGGTTTTAAACCTGAATTTTCTGTAAAGTTAGAAATGACTAACCAATTTAAGGAAGTTGATGGTCACATACTGGTGCCCATTATTGCAGGTCATCAATATCATCATCAATCATTATCAATCCACTGCAGGATGAAGATCTCTCCAAGATCAATCCATTTTCTCTTATCTTCAGCTTGTCTTCCTCATATCACCCCTGCACACTTTCTTATTTCATCCATCCTTTCACATGTGGTCTCTTTCTGGGTGTTTTATAATCTCTTGGAATCCAAGTTAAAATTTTAATTGTTCATCTATTATCATCTGTTCTAGCAATATGTCCAGCCCAACTTCTCTTCAGAATTTTAATTTTTTCAATGAGATCAGTAACACCTGTTTGTTCTCTTAGGAATATATTGTGTTTTTGATCTCTTCTTGTAACTCCCAACATGCATCTCTCTACACATCTGTGAGTATTAAGTTATTTCTACCAAAAGCAATCCTGTCAAGTTTAATTCTATGATTAATTTCATCCATTATGTTGCCATCTGTATTAATAATCTGATCAAGGTATTTGTACCTGTTTACTTCTTTTAAGTCATCACAATGAATCTTTATCTTTATATTTTGAGAAAAATCCATTAAATATTAGTTTAGTCTTTTTAACATTTATCTTTAGTCCTATTTTGCTACTTTCATCTGATAACTTCTGCAACATTTTCTGCAGCTCCAAAGCATTATTTACAAAAACAACTACATCATCTTCAAAATCTAAATGACTTAAATAATCCAGCATTTACTTTCACTCCTTTAGCTTCCCATTTTAATCCACACTATACTTCTTACAGCACTGCCATAAAAAATTTTGGAGATATGGAGTCACCCTGTCTTACACCCCTTCTAATGTTGACTTTCCTAATATCATTATGTAATCTAATTCTTGCTGTTGCATTTTTATAAATATTCTTTAAAATATGACAATATCCTGGATCCATACCTTGATAATCCAATGCTTTAATCACTGAAGAAATGTTTATAAAATCAAATGCCTTTTCATAATCTATAAATCCAAAGCATAATGGCAACTCATATTCATTTGTCCTTTCTATTACTTTTCTCAATACCTGAATATAATCTACTATACAAAAACCACATTTAAATCCAGCTTGTTCTCTTGGTTGGTGGAAATCCAATATTCTCTGTAGATGAGTTGTAATTATCTTGGTAAAATTTTTGTATAAGTCCAATAAAAGGCTGATGTGTCTGTAATTTCTAATATCTTTTTATCATCTTTTTTAAATATTAATATTAATATTGCATTCTTCCAATCATCTGGTACATCTTTATCATTTAGACAAAAAGGAGTTTGCGATTAATTGAAAGGCAACCCTTTGATTCCTTTTGGGGTCTTAAAGGAAATGAGCAGGGCAAATTCCTAATGTTCCACTCCATATGTTCTTGTCATGGCAGCTGTTATTACTATGTGATTATTTATATAGTTTATGAACATGTATGGACTGCTCACCAACATGCATTAACCAGAGTGGTGAGTTTATTAGCTTTTTACCTTTGAGTTTAACATCAAGAAACACCATGATCTTTCTTCTCAGTTGCCTGATAAGACAGAATGAATGTATGTGTAAATGATAAATATTTTTCCAATGGATATATAAAATCATGACAGACAAAAATAAATCATGGCCATTATTCCCAAGAGGCTGTAAAGTTACCAACCAAGGCATCTGTTGATGGCCAAAGGCGGAGAGTGCTAAGAATTCCCTGATTGTGGACCCAAGCTGCCACTTGATGATGACTTTTTATTTATGTACTTACAACTGCAGATCACTTTCAAGTGAAGGAAGATTACAGGAATTAGAAGAAGAACTGTCTTATATTAAATGGGACATATTGGACTTTGTGAAGTTAGGAGAAAAGGTGATGAGACAATTGATTTAAAAAGTGGATATGTACTCTACAGCACAAATATTGGAAATACAAGTGGAATATGATTCATTATATTATAAAAGTGTAAGAACAACATTGTCAAGATTGATGGTGTATTGGACAGAGTGGGAAGATTAGTTCTATAACTTAATAGCAGATACCAAATGCAGATAATTCAGGTTTATGTCCCATCAAGTTCTCATAGTGATGGAGTAATAGAAGATTTTTATATGGATGTACAAAAGGCTTTTGATCAGAGTAAACAATATTTTAAAATTGTTATAAGAGACTTTAATACTACAATTGGTTAATAAATGAAAGGTGAAAGTACTATAGGTAGTTTTGGTTATGGTAATAAAATTGAGAGCAGGACATAGACTTTGTAGAATTTGAAGGAAAAGAATTTTTTTTTCATGAATTCCTTTTTTGAGAAAAATGTTAAAAGGAAATGAACATGAAAGCATTCACAGGAAGGTACAGCAGAATTGAATTATATTTTGACTAACATAAAATACATATTCCAAGATTGTAATGTTCTTAATATATTTAATGTAGCAAGTGATCATCGATTAGTAAGATGTAAGATATATGTTAATGCAAAACTAGAGAGACAACAATTATTAAGAAAAACAATACTTACACTTGATATTCCTAATCTTCAGCAACATTCTAATGAATTTAAATTAAAACTTACAAATCTGTTTCAAGTATTAGTAGATTTTGAACATGATTTAGATTTGAATGAAATTAATCTGAAAGTAGCTGATACACTTTTAAAAACTGTAACAAAGATAGCTGGTAGAAAAAAACAGCAATTGACTAATAAAATTTCCATTGAGGCTAGAGAATTTATGAAGAAAAGAAGAAATATGAAAATATACAAAAATGCTGCATTAAAAAGGACTGAATATCTCGAATTTTGTAAAATAGTACTAAAGAGTTGAAAATGATATAAGAAAGTATAACTGTGAACTAGCAAGGAAATCTGTAGAGGAGAATAAAAGTCTCAAGAGTGTAAAACAACATTTTGGTATTGGTAAGAAATTTATATCTGCAATAAGAAAAAAAAATGGAATTATTACTAAAGAGAGAGAGATGACATCATGAAATGGGTAGAAGATTTCTATCAAGGATTATATAATAAAAGAAAAAGTACCTCCTTTATATATTATATCATCTGAATTGCCCAGAATTTTAAATGAAGAAGTGAGACATGCAATTAAATTTATATAAAAAAGGAAAGGCTCCAGGCAATGATGGCATTATAATTGATATATTAAAAGAAGCAGGTTAAGAAATAGAAATTTTTTTAGCAAAGTTATCATGCCAGGTACAACCCAGTATTTCTCAGTAGTGTTACAATATATATATATATATATATATATATATATATATATATATATATATATATATATATATATATATATATATATATATATATATATATATATATACAAATATTTGGCCAGATCACACTGATCATCAACTGGGTAACAAATATTATAAAGTAATGATTGAAACATTGGTTTACATAAATATTGTTAATACATTATATACAGGTGTACCCCAATAATATATCATCTATATCTGTGGCCAGTGAAATCTTTGATTTAATATATATATATATATATATATATATATATATATATATATATATATATATATATATATATATATATATATATATATATATATATATATGCAGACAATACAGAAGACCATTAAAATTATTATATAACTAAGAAATGCTAAATAATCATTTAAATGACTAAAATGTAAAATATAAATGAATTTTAAAAGTATAATTACTATTTGTAAAATTTACCTGACTATTTGTTATTATTTTATTAACAAAGTCTATCCACTACAACATGATCACATGACTCTATCACATGGCTCAAACTGGCAGATTATGGTTTTAGTAGTATATTTTTTCTCTCACTGCAATCATGCCTTCTAAAGTATGCTTTAATATTTAATAGATGTGGATGATAATATTTAATAAATCCTTATCCAATGTTATTCTATATAATATCCCCAGATTAATTTATATTTATGGCTTTCATTAGTGAGGTGCTTTAGATCTTGAAACACATACATCTATATGATTATATAGTCAAGTTAGTTTACTTTCAAAACATTTATAAGCTTTCCAATTTGGGTTGTAAGTTTTATAGTAAAACAGAGAAGTTAATGGTGACTTCTTAAAGGTCCAGTTGTACTATTTCAAGATCCAAAGTTTTTTACTGATGAAGACATAAGCTAAAGACTAGTTTGGAGATACTGAATAGCACAGAACTATATATGGATTTATGAAGCACCATCATTTGACATCTATTAATTCTAAATCTTACATTAGGTGGTATACTTGTAGTGAGAACAAAAGTATTTATCCACTATTGTAGATATTTTTTCTTCTTAGTATTCATTCTATATAGTCTCCAAAATTATGTAGGATCATGACTTTGAAAATGTTCCATACAAATTATATGTTGGACTTTTACCATTTTCTAATGTTAATAAATAAATATCTTTAAAAAATTCAAACTTTTCAAATAAAACAACAATTTGAATCGTTTCTAAAGATATTTAATAATTAATAGTCCAACATATAAATACTACTAAAATATCATTATTAGGAAAAATTCAAGCACACAATATGATAGCTATTATCTACTATTAGTAAGTAGATATATTATAACTTTGCACATTTAAATTTTCTCCACTCAATTTCAAATCCAAACTGCAACTACTAAAAAATTGAGTTTTTCTGCTTTATATAGCCACTTGTGTTTTTAAATATTTTGTCATATTATCTGTCACATTATAATGTGTATTCAAAGTTGTTTGTACATTCTTCATTTTTAATTTAATTAATCTAAGACGATTTATCTAAAAACAGAATATTAAAAATATTTTTAACAAAGTAATAATTTGCTTTTTATTTTTCCATTGAAAATTCTTTGAGCACATTTTCATATATATAAAATCTATAACTTTAAATATAATTGTATGACTTTTTTTAATCTTGCCTTTCAAAATTTATTTTAAGATTTTTTTTTTTAAAACATATGCATAAACATGCATATGTCACATTGTCAATATATAAATTTAGGAAACATCTTCAGACCAGTAGCAGAAACAATGAAAGATTTTATATTGTTAACTTATTCATATATGATTATCATTTCAAAAAATTAAATTTATTGGCAATAAGGCATTCTATTTATAATTAGATTCGAATTGTTTCAATAGAACTATGCTTAAAATGGCCTACAGCACAATAGATTTGATAGATTTCAGTATTAAACTGTATTACTATTCCAGATTATTCTAAACTAATTTAAAATATAAATTTTATTTTTACATCACCTTTAATGTATGGGAATTTTCAGATTTACAAACAATAAAACATTTGGCAACTCCTATGTAATTAATACTATTTTCTAATTAAATATATTTTTCGAAATGATTTGTTTTTTCTATGATTTCAAATCTAGAATTATTTGTTTGCCCGTTCAACTTTATCTTTTTTGTTTTGACAATCTTAAATACATTTATCTGGTACTTTCTATTCATTTAAAATCCGAATCCAATCCTATTTTTTACAATAATATTTTTTTTAAACTAAACTTTTGAAAATAATCTTTTGTTAATTTAAACGTAAATGTATTTATTTTTTCTAATTAAAATTTTAAAAAATGTGGATTGATTTTAAATAAATTTTAAAATTATATATATATAGATTGATACATCTTCATGGACATTCACTCATATATATATATATTAGATTTTAACAGGTGCTGTACTTAAGTAATACATCTTCATGGACATTCACTCATATATATATATATTAGATTTTAACAGGTGCTGTACTTAAGTAATATATGAATTTTAATATAACTAATTCAGATTTATTTAACAAGTTAAAATCATGTTTAAATAAAACTGTTCTATATGTTTTTTCTATTATCATGGTCTCTTTTTGCTAAGTTCTGTGTCTATTTTACATCCCATAAAATTATTTTAATATCTTTGTATATATATAATTATTTTAATATCTTTGTATATATATATATTGTAACGTTAATTAATGCGGGAAGCTGGCTCCTCAAATATTCCACGTATTTGGCAAAACTGTACCGTACATAAAAGGATAATGAGAAGTGAAATTGGCATGTTTTATTTAATATTTACTGCGAACTGAATAAGCCAAAACTAACTATAAATAATAAATCAATAATAATAATAAATCGCTTATTTTTAGTTGGCTAAATTTATAAAAGATTTTAAAACGTATTTATATCTAAGATTATTCTATTACATATGTACATCGAAATCAACGGGGCATTTTATTGATCTCGAAATATATTTAAAATAAATAAACAAATAATCCTAAAGTTTCTTTTAATGTAAGCATTATCCTTTTCCTTTTTATATTACAATGTTATTGTATCTAATAGCAATTTAATACGGCTAGGCAAAAGAAAATATTGGTGTATGCGTATTTAATGTTTCTGGATAAATATTACAATGCCATAGCAAAACTAATACATGTGACCATAAATGAATAATAGGTATTGACCTTATAAAAGAAAATATACAAAAAGTAAATTTAATTTTAAAAAATATATACATTTTATTGACATTTAAGTGATTTCATATTATCATTAAAAACAAACGTTTATAAAGTTACTACAGCTTTTCAAACTATTAAAAAAAAAATCAATGTGAAATTATTCAGGCTGTTTCTATAACCTGAAAAAACAAAGTTTTAAACACAGGATTATACTAAAGAATATTATAATTATTTATTAATAAAATAAGTAATTTAAAATATAGTTTATATATGTATTTTTCAGGTAAATTTTTTTTTTAATAACACCTCTTATAAACTTCTTTAAATATAATAAACACCTCCATGCTTCCCCATTCTTTTTAAATTCACTTAAATAAAGATATAATAAAAGGAAAATGACCCCCAAGATGCATTTTGTACTGAACCAGCACTCATCAGTTGGCCCAGGTCACTATCTCTTATATATATATATATATATATATATATATATATATATTATAAAAAATGTTTATCTAGAGTAAATTGTTACATTTTCATTTACCACTGTCAAACTCCCTCCACTCACAACTCAATGCCATCCATTTCAGATAAATACAATAATGACCATTACTAATCATTATCAAAACTATAGATTATCTCTAGCACAGATCGTGTGTCTAAAATAAATAAAAGATCAGACATATTAATCTTTAACTGAGGTTTTAAAGTTTATATCTGTGCTAGAGATAATCCTGGTTTCGATAATGATTACTAATGATCTTTATTGTATTTATCTGAAATGGATGGCGTAGGAGTTGTGAGTGTAGGGAGTTTGACAGTGGTAAATGAAAATGTAACAATTTATTCTAGATAAATACTTTTCATATAATAAAGATATACACCTGGGTCACTTTTTATGCGGATTTATTTAACGCGATTTTGAAGTTACGCAATTCATGTTTCTTTGGAAGTCGAACTCTGATAATGCGCTATTACTTTAAATAATAAATTTCACACACTTATGTCATATTGAAAGTAATAGCACATTATTGGAATTTGACTTTCATCTTAGTAATTTCAATATTTATCAGTGCTTTATAATAGTAAGATTTTATGCAATAATGAAATTAAAATCATGATTTCCACATTTTATGTATACACACATTAAATTTTACAAGATTATAATGTAAATTTGTTCAAACATTGTGCGTGTTAATTTTGCATTTTAAATCACATTCTGTTTTTGCTTTTTAAAAAAAGAACGTAATCAATTATTAATCATTTAGTGTCCGCAAGTTTATTTTTAAAAGGTGAGTAATAGCAGTGGGCACAATTAAATTTGACAATTAAAAATTAAAATCTGATTTTTAATTGTAATAAACAATTTAAAAATTACTTAAGGTGACTAAAGTGATATGAAATGAAATTTGATTTTTAAACGGAATTGAAAATTAAAAAATTAAAGACAAAAATAAAAGTTTAGATACAGAAGAAAATGTAGAAAAAGATAATGAAACAGAAGTGGAACCTGTTCCTTTCACTGCAAAAATGATTCGAGAAGGTCTTCAAGTTTTTAATCAGTTGGCAAATTATTTTCTTATTAATGACACTAATCATGAACGTGCTCTTAAATTTCAATGAGAGCTAAATGGTTGTATGTCTAGATATTGCATTCATAAACAATTAATAAAATTATCATCTCAAAGATTAATTACTAATTAGGTTGTCACCAGAAAACCATTAACACAACATGAGAGTGAAGGGGTGCTAATTGTATTTCCCCTTGTGAAGAATCTGATTTTTTACCAGTTTGCAAACGAACCTGTTTGTCGGCAAATAGCGATAATAATTAAAATGTGTATAAAAAATGTATGCATAAAAATACATATTGTTTTGAATAAAATTAAATATTATAGTTAAAAAATAGTTTAAAAAGTTTGTCTTATATCAATTTTTTTCAAATTTGAAAATTTTTATTAGTCATAATTTATTTCTTTATTTTTTTTGCATGAATTTTAAAGTAATTTTACGTTGGTGCTTTGCTTTTACATGACTTTTGAAAAATCACAGTCCATATCCCCGTTTTTTCAAGGTATGTTATGTCTATTTTTGCATAATTTCATTTGCGTGTGTTTTCTGAGGAACCTATCTATCATGTAAAACGAGACCCAGGTGTTTATGAGAGATAGTGACCTGGGCCAACGATGAGTGCTGGTTCAGCACGAAATGCATCTTGGGGGTCATTTGTCTTTTATTATATCTTTATTTAAGTGAATTTAAAAAGAATGGGGAAGTATGGAGGTGTTTATTATATCTATAAGATATTACAACTGGGAAAAAGAAAAGTTAATAACTCTGTGTGTCTAAAATAAATAAAAAATCAGATATATTAATCTTTAACTGAGGTTTAAAGTTTATATCTGTGCTAGAGATAATCTCTAGTTTTGATAATGATTAGTAATGGTCATTATTGTATTTATCTGAAATGAATGGTGTCCAATTGGAGTTGTGAGTGGAGGGAGTTTGACAGTGGTAAATGAAAATGTAACAAAATATTATAAAAGAAACTTCCCAACACACTGGTTAGAATGGTGGTGGCAAAAGTGACATAGACATAATACTACAAGTATTCATATACATTCTCATTTAACATGTAATAAGAGAAATTTTATCAACTCTTACATAAAAAATGAAATATCTACACAATGAAAGGAAATCTCATCTCTCAGATAAAACAAGTTTGTAATAAGATGAATTTACCATCTCTCATAAAAAGCTCCTCACTGATGAAAGTGGCAAGCTAGAAACTTGTCTGGGGATGTTGGATGTCTAGGCATTAGATAGGAATTTTATGCACAATCCATCCTGCATTCATTGATTATGAAAGCTTGCACTAAGTGGTACTATTCAATGGAGAGTTTTGGTACTCTTATTAGCAGCATGTGTAAGCATATAAAATGGTCATCATGTGATGTTTTGATGGTTTTAAACTTCATTTTAGTGTTTAGACTGAAATATATATTTAACAGAAAAAATTGTCCATCAAATATCTATATTTAAAACAAATTTCAGCAAAATTATAACCAATATTTTTGAAATATTAAAGATCAATCTTCCATCACATAAAACAACATCAAAAATATGGATGTTTTTAATAGTAGATATTTCCTGTTTGACATCATATTTTTAGCTGTTTAATTTTTTGCTTAAAAGCAAATATATTCAAATAAAGTAAAAATAAATAAATTATATGATAAATTTATTTTTTTCTGAATTTACAATATCAACAATAGCTTATGTTGTTTAAACATTTTCTCTTTAGCAAAAATTAAGTACAAACTTTTATTGTTTCTCTTTTGTTTACTAATAGCTGAACACATTTAGTTACTTTAATTAGCATTAAAATCTTAATCTGTATTATTATTTTTAATAATTGAAATAAGACAAAGTCTTTTTTAAATTAATGTGTTTTTTTTTCATATGTCATAGCATCGGCCAGCTAACCCAGGACAACTGCTTGTAAAGCAGTTGTGCTGACCTCTTGACCACCAATGCTTGATTACATTAGCCATTAAAATTATGTAATCATATTGCAATATAAAAGAAAGTCTAGCATAAGCATCTTAATGAGCATCATAAAACATTTTCTCTAATTCATTTATTTATTAATTCTAAAATGATATTGATGATCTTTATGCTTTAATAATCAATGTACAATGTTATAATTTAAAGTTTAATCATGATCTATTCCATTTAGATAAATATTTTATTTTGACATTTTTCTAAAATTTTTATAATAATATTTTGTATGTCTTATGTTGATAATGTTTTGATAAAAGCCATTAGTTAGTTATATTTTTAGTGAATATTATTCTTATAGTGCATTAACATTTTTTTATTGTTATAAATTCTGGATTAAGTTATCTTTACTGTTTTGCTAAATTCTGACTAACTCAATACCTATAGCTCTTGATCTGTAACTTTAATTCTATTTTCTACATGGAAGATCATAGAATGTAAATTGAAAAAGCTGTGCAATTGAGAGAAAATACTAATTAGATACTTTTCCAGATAATATACTACTATTAATAATAACTATATAAAAAGCTATTCTTGTTACTACTTTTAGTATACCAAGAATTGATACAAATTTCAAACTTTAATTTTTTTTATTTTTGTATATAGTGGAGATGATTTTCAATTAGCACCAAAAATTTATTATGTAATTGAGAGTATTTAAAACTTAATTTATCTTAAAACACTCATGTAGATAGATATCTGTTTTATACAAATGAAAATATTTTAGTACTTAAACTTTAATAGTATATTTTGACCATCAACATATGTTAATAAAAAAAAATTAAAACTTATATATATATATATATATATATATATATATATATTTTAATCTAATGATCATATATATATATATATATATATATATATATGATCATTAGATGGAGCTTACCAATAGCTCTAATCAAGCTTTATTTTTATAAGTGCTGAAACAGAAAGAATATATATAATATAGAAAGCATGCTAATAGCTCTAACAAGCTTTTTATTGATAAGCGCCACAAGAAAAAACATTTAAAAATCTCTATCTAGAATTATCCCTATCCTCAAACCAGTTTTACGCTGTTGGTTCTCATCAGTAAAGCACTAGGAAATTTCAGATACTAGATCTAAAATACCAATGCAAGGCCAGCACTTATCTAATATTTAACAATTAATTAGAAAATCTGATATTTTCAGACACCTATATATCTCCAAATCCAAATATTTAACTTAAATAGCTACATGGGTCTGAAAACACTTCAGCCTCACCATATATCAATATAACATCACCAAAGCTTCAAGAGCAATAATAAAAAAAAAAAACATATACACTAAAAAAAAATTGTCTTATAAAAGTTGATGTGTGTATATATATATATATATATATATATATATATATATATATATATATATATATATATATATATATATATATATATATATATATATATATAATAAAAACTAAGTCATATATTACATGACTTGTTTTAAGTGTGTAATACAGATATGTAATATAGAAAAGCATGCTAATAGATCTAACAAGAATTTTATGGATAAGCACTGTAAGAGAAAGCACTTAAAAATCTCTATCTACAGTCACCCCCATCCCTAAACCAGTTTTGAGCTGTTGGATCTCCTGAATGAGATGCTAGTATATTCAGACACCAGATCTAAAATACAAACTCAAGGACAACATTTATCTAATATTTAATTAATATAGCTTTACTTCTCACTATATGTAAAATATATAATTGTTAATTAGAGAAGATATTAATTAGTATTAAAGTTTATTGGCTTAACGTTTTCGAGGATCCATGCCTCATATTCATAGCCTTCATTTAATTATTATGTAGAAAATCTGAATTTTTTAGATGTCTTCAAATCCAGCTATCTAACTTAAATAGCTATATGGGTCTGAAAACAATTCAGCCTCACTATATATTAATAGCCTCAGTAACATATTATTGCCAAAGCCTCAAGAGCAAAATTATAATAATCAAAAACTAAGTCATATATCATGTGACTTGTTTTAAGCTTGTAATACAGATATGTAATGTAGGGATTTAATATATGTCATATAGATAATTAAGTTAGATAGCTGGATTTGAAGACATATAGGTATTTGAAATTTTCAGATTTTCTACTTAATAATTAAGTATTAGATAAGTGTTGGCCTTGAGATGGTATTTTAGATCTAGTGTGTGAATATCCTAGCATTCACTGAAGAGAGTCAACAGCTCAAAACTGGTTTGGGAATAGGGATAATTCTAGATAGACATTTTTAAATGTTATCTCTTATGACACTTATTGATAAAAAGATTGTTAGGGCTATTAGCATGCTCCTTATATTACATACCTGTATTACAAACTTAAAACAAGTCACATGATATATGACTTGTTTTTTATTATTATAATTTTGTTCTTGAGACTTTAGTGATGTTATATTGCTGGGGGTATTAATATATGGTGAGGCTGAAGTGTTTTCAGACCCATATAGCTATTTAAGTTAGACAGCTGGATTTGAAGACATAAAGGTGTCTGAAAATTTCAGATTTTCTACTTAATAGTTAAGTATTAGACAAGTGCTGGCCTTGAATTGATATTTTAGAAATAATGACTGATTGTTCTAGTGCCTCACGGAAGAGAGCAACATCTCAAAACCAGTTTGGTGATAGGAATAATTCTAGAGAGAGATTTTTAAATGCTTTTCCTTGTAGCACTTATCGATAAAAAGATTGTTAGAGTTATTAGGATGTTCCCTATATTACATATCTGTATTACAAACTTAAAACAAGTCATGTGATACATGACTTGGTTTTATATATATATTTATACATACATCAACTTTTATAAGACAGAAAAATATTTTTATTTTATATGTATCGACATAATATTAAATTAACTTGCTAAAAGCAAATTTGACAATTTATTATTTTTTAATCGTAAACAATGTTAAATATTTACAGTTTTTTATTAGTTGTCAATTATTTGTACAATTGTACCTTTAGGGGAATAAATATATACTTTTAACATATAAAAAATAGTTAAAACTGCTTACAATGTTAATCTCTAAAAGTTTATGCAATTTTTTTTAGAAAATAACTTATTTTCCACTATAGTTTAGACCTTTAAAAAAAAATTGACATCATAAACCTAAACACAGTCCTTACATAAATAATGCATATTTATCATCTATATTCATTCCTTAAGAGAAAGTTACTTATTTTATCTGTAGTAATATGTGAAAAGAAAAAAAATATATAATATCCACTTAAATATGTCAACCATAAAGAATTATATAATTAATCATTCTGAATTTAATTTTAAATTCAATAAACTGCAATATATAATATGTTCATTTCATTATCATATTTTTATTGTTTTGTTTTTATGATTTCCTTAATGCTTCTTAATATATGAAAAGTTTTAAAAGGTCTAAATTTGACTATGAATATTAAATTTATCAGATGGGAACAAAATTTGGAAAAATTCATCAATAAGCATTAAAAATAGTGCTTGTTCTTCTTCCTAACGTAGTTGTATTAGATTTGTTTAACACCATTATAATGAAGAAGTGAAAATATTTCAATTACATTGAATTAAAAATATAAATTCTTTTCAGATAATCACTTTTTTATTATGTTTCTTTAATGATAATCATGATAAATTTAACATGATCCAGACAGATAGTTATTTGGCATATACTCTCATTAGAAATTTCTTAACTAAAAAAATATTAAATATAAAATTGAATTTTATATCTATCTTATAATTAATAGCTAGTCAAATAATAATTATATTCTTTAATTTAAGAGCAAATAACAGCGTATAGACAATAATAATTTGCACACAGGTATAACAAATACAGTAAACATTACATTATCTGATAATTAAATAAAAGAAATAACATATTGCAGTCTTTCTTAATTAAACTGCAACTTAAAAAAGAAAGGTATAATAGTATATAGGTTAGAGTAGAGAGGAAGTAAATTAAATTTTAGTAGTAATGATAGGATGTGTCAATGCATTCTGTGTTAGATATTTTATTTCTTTGTATTAGAACAATAAAAAAATAATATACTATAATTGTAAAAAAATAAAATCAAATGGTTTGAAGTTTACTTATTATAAAAGAAAACAAATCAAGTTTGGTAAACTTAAATATTAAACAAAGTTATCAAATTATTAAATTAAACACATTTTTAAATTGAATTTGCATTTGTGAAAGCAATATATTTTCTTTTCTTCTTTCCTCCCTCTTTCTTGTTTTTAATTAAAAACAACAGCAACAACAAATTGGTTAATTATTTGAAATAGATACAATAATTTTGGAGATAGACAGCTTGACATATTGGAAAACATGTTATTTGTAATGTATGTTTAGAAATGTGGTTATAATAGGTTGTAAATTGATTGAGATAATTAATTTACTTTTTAGAGGAATGAACCAAAATCATGTAATCAGAAGTTTCATTTTTTCTGTAGTGAAGTTAAATATAACAAGCTATAAATTTTCCAGTGGGAGAAAAATATCTTCCAGAATGTAAGAAAGTAAATATTAAATGGCCCAACAAACCAAATATTTGTTTAGCTTTAATATGAATAGCTAGTTGCTCCTTTAACAATGTTCATTTCAGCCCTAGTATGTGGCTACATAAAAGAAGTAAGTTATAAAGTCCAGCCCTAGTTTGAAAGGTTTTTTTAAAAAAAATTGTCCTGAAATTTGAATGACTTTTGCTGTCTCCTTCCAAAATTCTACAAATTAATCATTTAAACAGGTAAATAGATTACCGTAGAGAAGAAATATACCAATGTTGTCCATCCTAACTTGGAGATTAAAGAAATAGTGAAATTTACAATCCTAAGAATAATATAAAAAGATCATTTGTGACCAGCCTGAAATAAAATAATAAATAATTGACAATTTTACATAGAAAAAATTGTATCTTTAAAAATAAACCTGCAATATTAATTGAAATTTAAAGTGGGTCAACTAATCAATAACTTTCCTAAAATTAAATACTATGAAAATCAGAAATTTATTAATGAGAACTTACATTACCAATAAAATCAGTATAGACTATATTGATATATATCACATGTGATAAAATCTTAAAAATAGGAAATGATAAACTAAAAATTGAATTATTATTACCCTGCTAATGGATTATTATATTTTAATCTTATTTATTGTTCTTTAAAGTAAAGTTTGTACTTACTTTTTTATCATTTAATCTTTTGATGAAATTTATTTCATTATTAATTTTTTATGCTTGTAATTAAAATAGTAATCAGGCATGGAGTGAGAGAGAAGAAAGATTTTTTAAGTTAATGTATTAAGAAATAGAGTATAATGGACACTATTAAAAGCCATTATGCAAAATGCTTTATCAAAGACCTCTTAGTTGTATATAGATAGTTTGGTAGCATTCATTATTTGACAAACAGTTAAGTTGAAAACTTTAGCTTATGTTTTAATTCTCATGTTTGCATTTCCTCAAGTTAATCTGGGATTAAACATTAAATAATTCAATTGTGCAATACAATATTATGATTATGTTTAAAGTAACTCCAAACTATTGCTTGATGCTAATAGTATTATAACTAACTAATGAATGAAGCTTTGAACAAGAATTTGTGGTCATTCTTTAAAGAAGTAATGAGGTGGCATTGGAATGGAACATGGTGAAAACTACCAGCCCAAAAACAAATGAAAAATTCTCAGAGCTCAGTCTTTAAAGCAATATCCACTCTAGATGTAGTTACATAATTTTCCATTATTCTGATTTTACAATATATATAGTTATAAACAACAAATTAATTTTTAAATATAATTAACAATTTAGTTTTTATAAGTATTTCACAGTTAAAAGTTTTTTTTACTAACACATCAACCTTATCTACTGATATAATTATCATTAAAATCTCTCCAATAATAATCTTATCATACCCATTTAGCTCAAGAGTGTATTTATTATGCAGATTATTTTTAAGCCAATAAACATCACATAATCATTATTCTTTATGCAGTGCTCTCATATCCAAGGCTCCTCACTGATGAAGGCCACAATCCAGAAACTAGTCTGGGGATATTGGATGAGTAGGCACTAGATAGGGATTTTATGCACAAGCCTTCTCGCATCCATTCATTACTCTAGCTTGCTGTGTGTGGCAGTACATATAGTGAGTTTCACCTGTTTATGCAGATTATTGTTGTGGACAAAGAAAATGGCTATACTATCCCTTAGTAGATTATAAGCAATGCGTTTATCTCAATGATTTAAGATTGCACTTATATCATTCAAGATAATTTTTTTCCAAACTATGAAACAAAACTCATAATAACACCACCAAATAAACCTGTTTATTATTCATAACAGTAAGAAACAATCAGTGCATATTCTTATAACAGTAAGTCTTAACAAATTTATACAAAATAAATGTCACTATTGGAAAATCTATATAGCTATATCCAAATATGGGAGAAGATAAAGTCAAACCAAAATTCGGTTTAAATAATAAACAATTTATAGGAAGTTTCAAGAGTTGTCACTTGAATCTAAATACTTCAATGTTCCCTTCAAATTGAATGTGTTTATAATGCCAATATTGATGTTCTTAGAATATCAAAGAATCCATAAAACTGTTATCATATATAAATTATGCCCTAGAAAAGAAAACGATCAAAAGCACTTTTTTTATTTGAATATGTCAATCTAGAGACTACCAGAGCTAAATCAACTTAAGCCTAAAAAAATAAAAAATATAAAAAATATTTTGTAAACATGTTTGCAAATAGATATTTGATCTGTCATATCATTGTACTTCAAGTTATAATGAAATGTACTTTTTAACATTATTTTTTATATATTTAATTGTGATTACAAAATCAATATAATTATTATCCATTTATCAGTGTAATTAACATTCATTTACAATCTAACTAAATATATGATCTGTATTATTAGATTTTTCTTGAGTAAAATTCCTCTGAAATAATAATAAAAATAGCAACAACAACAACAACAACAACAACAACAATAATAATAATAATAATAATAATAATAATAATAATAATAATAATAATAATAATAATAATAATAATAATAATAATAATAATAATAATAATAATAATAATAATAATAATAATAATAATAATAATAATAATAATAATAATAATAATAATAATAATAATAATAATAATAATTTTATTCAATATTGATCATGTCACCAGAAAAAAACATCCACCCCCCAGGCTATTAGCTCTGGCAGATGAACTACACAAGATGATAACAATGTCTAAACCCACTCACAGTACATATCAGCATCTATATAGGCTCACCCAGATATATAACAGCACATGTGAAGCACTTAAAGACTACCTAGCCATCCAAAAAAGCAAAATCTGCCTCAGTCAACATCAGGCTATATCAGATGGGCAATGGGTTTTTCCTCCACCATTAAAATGCCTATGGCACTTCAAATTGGAACAACTACACATGCAGCACATAACATAATTGAACCTATTTACAAGCATTTAAAACAGAAGCTTGAAATACATCAACCCTTCAACCCACCTCCCAATTATTTTGAATCACCTGAAAAATCCAGGCACTCATGGCATACCAAAATTGGTGTATGAGTACCTTAGTGATACAACTACTCAAGTGTTATATAATCTTGCAAACTATCTCTCAGAAAAAATATATAACATTGAACATCTTTATCCAATTACAATAGTACTATTTAATAAGAAACCAGCTTCAATAATGACTCTTAATAACATTTGGCCTATCTCCATGGGTCCAATAGCCATCAAGATCATTTAGAAAGTCATTAAAGACAAAATTGAACCATATCTTCCTTTGATTTCACCATATCAGTTTGCAAGAAAGCAGTCATTTACAGGACAGGCAGCACTCCTTTTCAAAACTGTATTGGGCTTGGTGCAAGGCCGAAAAAAATATAGCCCAGTTGCAGTCCAAATAGACATTGAGTCAGCTTTTGATTCTGTGACAATTGAGATTTTAATTAAAATGTTGGCTGCCACCACAATACCTCGTACTCTTTTATATGTTATAACCAACTTGAAGTTGAATTGGGAAATACATATTACACTCAGTGGCAAAAATTCTGAATATTTTATTCCAACACAATCATTCTCATAAGGTTCCCCCCCTGAGAGCTTTACTTTTCACTTTCTACATCAACCCTCTATTAGTAAAAATCCAGAAAACATTCATTGGCATACAAATACCAAATGCATCTCAGAAGGTAACATGTATCGCTTATATGAATGACATAACTGTCTTCCTCCCATCCAAAAAACACCTCCCAGCCTTGCATACAATACTACAAGAATTCATAGCTACACACAAACTCAGGGTCAATCTAAATAAGACTGCAGTTTGGTTTCTTTATAATACAAAGCAATACACAGGAATATATGGGGGAAAGCCATCCACCTTCCTGGTTTTCATTTTTATATGACTGCAAGTGCAATGAGAGTCAAAATCCAAAACACACTGAAAGAAGAAATGGAGCAAATCACTACTTCACTCTCAAAGGCATATCTCTCAATATACTCCAAGATCCAGCTATTTAACCAGCTAGTCATAACAAAAATCACCAATTACTCACCCATTGTCACTTTTTGGTTGTATAAACAAAATCTCTTCCATATGCAATAAGCTTTTGTGGGAGGGAGTCAATATTTGCAAAACAGCTTATCAGACCACCCATTCACAATGCACTAGGACTTCATAGTATTTATACTTTCCATACACAGAAGGTCACAAACCTAATAGCAACTACAGTCAAACACTTTCCAATGCTTGAATGCATTCTTCAAATAACACCAACTGATAGGCCATCCCCTGTCTATGACCAACTATCATCAATGATCAATTATATAAAATCCAAGTCTCCACAGATATCTCTTCAGACAATATGCAAGTACCCATTCTGGAAAATTTACTCATTAATCCATCCAAATTTAAGCTATGAAACCAATCTGACAATGCTTAGAATCAACAATCTACAATTAATTTGTAAGTTTAAAAAACGGTCTCTGAAACCAAAGCATTTTAATTTTTTGTTGAGACTAAACTTACACACACTGCCCATGACATATTTTCTGAGATACCAGAGACTATTCACTAATATAGATCCTTTTTGTCCCCTGTGTCACAGGGCTAAAGAAACACAGCAACATCTTTTCTATCTCTGCCCAGCACTAGACAGAATTTGCTATATCATGATAGGAGCATATAAGCAATCTAACACAACTCTTCAGACAATCTATAATTCATATTGCAAAGGCTCTATCCCATCAGTTCATGCAGCCATTTTTGTGTTTTACACATACTTGTGCACTAGATGCACAATCACCTTAGGTAATAACTGAAGGTGACATACATCAACTTTCAATATCAAACTGGCAAAATTATGAGCCACTGACAATAAAATTACACATCTAGACATTTATGCAGCAACATGGTCACTGATTACACAACAATCAACCCTGTAAGGTGTCTCCCTATGACAAACAATCTGTGCCATCAACCAACATTTTTCTCCAAAAGATGTGACATGTATCTACAAATAAAAACACAAAGAATGTTGTTTTATATAGAGGACAGTATCAACAAAATCAGGACTTAAACACTGGAAAGAAAACTAGACCCAGCACTGCAATAGACCTACAAGTTGATGTTTATAATTGAACAGTGATGACACAAGACTTTTGAGAACTCATATTCCAGCAAACGATACTCATAAATGTAACATATACATATGTATTTGCACCCCCCTTAAAAGCATTTGTTAAAACATATCCAAAGAGAAATTAATAAATGAATAGACTAACTATCATGCCTATCCCAAATTCAATGTAAAGATCTTTCCCTCCTAATTTAGTTTGATTTTTTGTTCCATCACATATACAAACTTAAACTTGTTCCATTCACTAGCAATGTAAACATATGTATATGGAGTGGCTTATAGCAAATGTAACCCTATGGTCATCAATAAAGGTCTTTCTTTGAAACATAATAATAATAATAATAATAATAATAATAATAATAATAATAATAATAATAATAATAATAATAATAATAATAATAATCATCATCATCATCATCATCATCATCACATCGAAAAGTTAAAATATTTATTTACAGAAAATTATCATTTAAAAAAATCAACAAATCAATATCAACACATTTAAAATATCTTACAAAGAAACCAATGTATATTTAAGCTTTAATCAGTACCCTCATTTTAAAAAATAAAAATTATAAATAATGGATAAATAATTTATTTATTTGTAAATGAATAAACATGAATTTCCTTTTTTTGTATAACATTATTAATTTATTGGCATTTTATTCAACAATAATTACTTTTAAATTATTTATGTTGCAACAAATAAATTATTTTTAACTTTATCTTTTTTATTGCATTGCCTAATTTATACAATATTAATATGATTTACATTTTTATTACTTTTACAATGCTCCATATAATTACAACCCACTATTGTTGGCTTCAATTGTGCCAGCAATCTTCTTCAGAATTTCTACTTATATTTTAAGATCTTAACTGCTAACTATTAAATCTTTGTTAGTCAGTTGTAATTATATGAAGCAATGTAAAAGTAATAAAGAACAGTCTTAATAAATATTTTTATAAACGACATTAATAAATTGTTTATATATATGTTGTAAATTAATTTATAAAAAAATTTCATTTATTAATCCATTCACAATAAATTCAGAATAGAGATTCACATTTTACTCATTAATAATTGGTCTAAAATTATTTATGTTACAACAAATAAATAATTTATTTATTAATTAGAAAATGTTTATTCATTAACCCATTTATAATTTAGTCAGAGGGAAATTAATCAGATATATATTTTAAACCACTAAACATCACATGATCACCATCTGATACTAGCACATAATTGTTGTAAACAAAGGCAAAACTCTCCATACAGTAGTGCCACCCTGTGCCAACCAGAGTAATCAATGGATGCCAGAAGGCTTGTGCATAAAATCCCTATCTAGTGCTTACTCATGCTAGAAGGCTTTTGCATAAAATCCCTATCTAGTGCCTACTCATCCAATATATCTGATGAGTAGGCACTAGATAGGGATTTATGCACAAGCCTTCTGGCATCCATTGATTACTCTGGTTGGAACAGGGTGGCATTACTGTATGGAAAGTTTTGCATTTGTTTACAACAATTATGTGCTAGTATGAGATGGTGATCATGTGATGTTTAGTGGTTTAACACCAATCTTGCCTAATAGGATAGTGGTGGCTATGGTTGTTTAAGAGTCAAAGACACCAAAATGTATGGGTGCTGAATTGAGTTCAGACCCATATGACTATATAAGCTATTGAGCTTACTTAGATTGAAAATATTTTTGTGTTTTCAATTTCATTCTCATAGTTTTGTACTAAAGTAGAGTTAAAATGTGGCTGCTGGAGGGTTGCATTAGATCCTAAGATCTAGGTACAGTGCTATCAGATCCAAGGCTCCTCACTGTTGATGACCACAAGCCAGAAATGAGTCTGGGGATACTGGATGTGTAGGCACTAGGTAGGTATTTTATGCACAAGCCTTCTGGCATCCATTGATTACTCTGGTTGGCACAGTGTGGCACTACTGTATGAAGAGTTTTGCCTTTGTTAATATATATTTTTACTTCAAAATTTTTTCCAGTCATTAACCATTTTAATTTGGTGATAATTAAATTAAATAATAAATTTATTTATTCATTTACAATTATTAATTATTTGCTTTTGAATATTATTTATTATTTATAAATAAACCAAAGTAGAATTAGTTATAATAATCATATAGCTTAGTTTCTCTGAAAGTATACAAAATATTTGAATGTCTGATCTGAATAACCATTTTCTTCAAACTTATTAATACAGAGAAAATTTCTGGAGTTTAAATAAGTAATATCAAAAGCAATAGCATATAACACAATAAAAATACTAGAATTAATTCCACATTTAATAAGTACAGCTGTATATAAATAAATGCACAATAGCATTAAGTAGCTTAAGACATAACTTTCATTCATTTCCAGTAACATTTTCATTTTATTAACATATATATATTGACATCTTAAAGATTGTAGAGTTAATGTTCATTGAAATAAATTATTAATAGTTTTGATGATAAATATATGCTATAAATAAAGTTTTTGATACAGTAAAATAATTAACATAAATGAGTCTCCAAGAATTGTCAACTGGTAATGTATTAATTTTTACCATTCATTCTTTTTTGTTTGTTTTATCTTATTTCATTTCTTGATATGCTAATATTTTGGCAACTTATAGTAATTATGTCATCGTTATATAGAAACAAAAACTTTATTCAAATTCATATCATAAAACTATTCAATAAAAATATATGAGTGTCATAATATAATAATAAGTGAGTCATTTCTAATACAAGAGTATAAGCAACATTTATAATAATGAAAGTGATGCTAAATATAATTCAAGGTAAATAAATATGTTGGCTTTTAAATTAACCTATACATAAAACTTATAAATGCTTTCTAAGTCAACATAAAATACTAAATGGATATAAATATTATTGATAAAATATCTAGACTTGCTGCAAATTCATGTATGGTAGTATATATATCAAAGAGAAGTAAATTTTTTTATAATTAAGGTAAGCTATGACTAATGCTATATGCAGTTTGTTAAGTAATATAATGGTAGATATTCAGAGTCATTTAATCAGCTGTGAAAAATAGCAAATCTATTTTGAGTCAGTTGATAGAATCTGTCATGTTTAATGTTTTATTTAGATGCTCAAACATATATGCCTTCACATATAATTGACTATATAATTATAATGATAATCTGTTGTTATTCAAATTTAGAAAGAAAATCAATTTCATTCATTTGTTGCAGTAATAGTCAAAAAAGACTTTATCACTTTTCAATTCTTTATAATTCTGGATACCATGTATTTTATTCATTAGTTTTTATCATCATCTATTTAATTTACAAAATTTTCTCACATCTAAATATGTATTTCTTATTTTTTTTTTTTTGCAAATCCATACTGTTCTGTTTTTCTTTTGGTATCCATTTTATTATTTGTTTTAGTAGTCATATATTATATTTTCTCTATAAATGGTCATACTAATCACCAACTTGTAAAGTTATAGATTTGACATTATAATTGGTTTAAAATAATAAATTCTATTTTAAATATCAAATAGTATTTTTATATAAATCATAATTTTTAACTAAATTTAAAAATAATACTTTAAAAAATTATTTTATCTTGCATTGGTGGTTGAGAGGTCAGCGCGACTGCCTTGCATTAGCAGGCAGTTGCCCGGGTTGCGGGTTCACGTCCCGGCCGATGCTATGACACTTAAAAATAAAAAATAAAATAAAAAAATTATTTAAATATTTATTTTTAAAATCATATAGCATATAGACTAATTGCCATTTCAAATGTTTTTTGATGCAAAACAATTTTTCTTTGTGTAAGGACCAGTAATATACACAATTGCATATAATATTTGAAATACAAGCATAATTCATATACTTGGAGTTTAAATGTAATAGGGGATTTGAACACAGATATTCAAGCTCCCTTCAGCTATTCATTCTATCTCATAAAATTAATACACATGATCACACATGTGCAAAGAAAAATGACTTCCACTCATGAAATACATATATTGGAAATCATTTAATTAAAGAGAGTTTGAAAGTCTGTGATCAAATCCACTATAATTCTATTTAAACTCCAAGTATATATATATAATTCTATTTAAACTCCAAGTATATATATATATATTATGCTTGTATTTTAAATAGTACAGATTCAGCCTGTTCCTACCCATCTCTCTTCTGTGTATTTAAATGAACAATTTTTCTATATGTACGTAATCATAGTGACTTAAATTCAACATGGGCATGACAATAATATTGGCATAAATGAGAGATTTTTTATACCAGTATCAGATTTTTAATGGCATGGATAACTGAAGAGTTAGAGAGTGGGGCAGAAAAAACTATATCCATTAAAGTTTGAAGATTTGCTATCTTAATATAAATCAATCACTGATTATATATATGTGGGGGAGATGATAACCTAGACCAACTGGTAAATGCTGGTTCTGCATGAAATAGGTGGATTGGAGTTTTTTTACATATATGTTGTCATGTATATCAGTTATACAAGATAGAATGGATAATTGAAGGAATCTTGAAATTCTCTATACTTATAATTACATAAAAATATATATTAATGGCAAAGTTTTAATAGTGTATTTCTTTTCTTTTTTTTTATAAAATCAAAAATTTTGAATTACTCAATATTTTATTAAGGGTTTTTTTAATGAATCAAGTCAATAATATACTCTTAAACATTTGAAATAATAATATTACCATACATTTTTCATTTAGTGAATTTTTGTTTGTTGTTCTTTCATTGTCATGACTCTAGTTATCTTTATTATTATTATTATTATTATTATTATTATTATTATTATTATTATTATTATTATTATTATTATTATTATTATTATTATTATTATTATTATTATTATTATTATTATTATTATTATTATTATTATTATTATTATTATTATTATTATTATTATTATTATTATTTTGCATTATTATTATTATTATTATTATTATTATTATTATTATTATTATTATTATTATTATTATTATTATTATTAAAAATATTTATCGTTGAAAAATGGTGTTAAACATGTATAATAAATTTATATTTGTAAAAAAAAATATTGTAAGAGAAAACCTATAAACAAAAATATATATTTGCTTTATTTAAAATTTAGTTTTATCTACCAATTCAGCAGTAATATAAAATTCTTATTTAAAAAATAGACTTGCATTATAATGAATTTTTATTTATCTTTTTTTCCTCTGCTAGAGCTAAACAAGATGATTTTATACTGTTTAAAACCACAATGTTACTATTAATGCTATTAATATTTTTTTCATTGTTATTATTATTATAATTTTTTTCCCAAAATGTAAATGTATACACTTTTTTTTTCATGTTTACAATGTTTTTGTTTTTCTTCAGAGCTTAAAATTAAGTACAGATAAAGATTTCTAGCTGATTAAAAAATTGGAGAGAAGAACAACAAAAACATTAAACCATAAAATGTAAAGCTGTAACTTTAAAATTGCAAAAAGTATGTAGTGTAAAATAGAATCTGTAATTGAGTTGAGCGAGCTATTTACATTTCGTCTAAAAATTTATCATAGATTGAAGTATTTAATGTAACTAGACAAAATTTCTTATATTAATTTACAATCTTTATTTACATCTGCTAATGCGGTTATTTTTTTTTTTTATATATTCATTTACTTATTTTATGAAATAATAATTTGCAGTAAATAGTTTGCTGTAGGATTTTTCTTTTATTATTACAATTAATATTTTTATCATTATAATCAATGCATTTGTGCATCTCAATACAATACTAACCATTAGAAACCAGTCAACAGTTAGACAATCCCAATATAGATAACATTCAATTATCTTAAACAGAACAGTTTGAGATTGTTGATTGTTAACTATATTGGGATTGTCTAAGTAATGACTGGTTTCTAATGGTTAATTATGAGCTTATTTAGACTTGAGCATTATTATAAATATAATACCGTATATGGTTTTAATATAGACTTATTCACTAAAAAAATGTATTGATATGGAGTATGGTTTTCTCTATGGAAAAATATATATTCTTATTTTTTTATTCTTAATCATACTACAAACTATATTATTTATGATAATTCAATTGTACTGGTATGTATATTAATTTCTCTTCATCACCTCATATTTGAAGTAATTAATTAAAGAATAGTAGATTAACAAATAACATTTGATAATTTTTTTTTAATTGTCATAGGACTGAAATAAATTATGAAGTCACAAGCGATTCCACTTATTAGATATAATTATAAATATTGCAAAAAAAAATAAATTCTTAAAACTTTCTATATTGAATCAATTGCTTTTAAACTTAGATTAATAATATGAATTTATCAGTTATTCTTATTGATCACAATATAGTGGAATAATTTTTACTTATAATTATATGTTTGAAATCAGTTGGATGAAATACATTTTCTTTCATAAATGAACTAAAACAAGTTATTGATCAGAATTTTATTATTGTTATTTAAAAATTATATAGAAGAGCAGTGTATAATAAAATCTGAGCATCATCAATTCAAATTTCTCATTAACTCTCATTTAATTGAATGATTTAGTATATTTATAAATTATAATAATAATTCGTAGCCACATTGACATTGTGAAAAACATTGACATTGTAAAACTAAAGGTATAACGAATAATTAAGAAAATCATTTGTGAATTGAAAAAAACAAAGATTAGTCTTGCATTGGTGATCGAGAGGTCAGCGTGACTGCCTTGCCCTTGCAGGCAGTTGCCCGGGTTGCGGGTTCGCGTCCCGGCCGATGCCATGACACTTAAAAAAAAAACCAAAGATATTTTTATATAGTTTATCATTTTATATATATTTTCAAGCAATTTTCAGATTTTTTTTTTTTTGCTTTAATTTAATTACAAGGGAAAAGCATTTTATATTATTTTAATTATAATTGCTTTAGCACAAAATAATTTAAATTTTCATATTAAATATTAGTTAAACATATAGTTCACTTTGAATGGTTTAAAGCAATAATAAAACTTTGAATATTGGAACAAAAGATTCGTAATGAATTAGCATATGACAAAAAAACTAACAATTTAGTTCATTTTATAGCTCACTTGCTTCATTTCTGGGACTTGAATTTCTTATGAACTCTTGAGCAAAGTAACATTTATTTATTTATAATATGAATAAAACTTCTTGCGTGGTTAAGAACAATGATAAAGTGCCAGACCCTTAAATTAAGGTTCAACTGAAGATTGTCTCTTCTGGTATTCAAACTTCATATGTATATTTATATGAAAATTCAACTGTCTAAATTGGTTTTATTAATTTATGGTATTTACAGCAATTATAATTGTGCTGAAATATAATGTACGCAGAGAGGGAAAAAAATAAAATCTTCATTTATAAAATAAATCTAATATTTTTATAAAAATTGTTATGTTTTGTTTATAATCCTAAATTATCTGTAAATATATATTAAGAAATAAATCAAATTTTTATTGCTTTTAAGTAAAAGCCTTTTAAAGGTTTTATTAGTTGTTCTGGACAATTAATCAATATTTCTTCTGATGAAGCTAGTGGAAATGTTATATCACTAAGAAATTCCTCTGGTCATTTCAAAGTATGAAAAGGCATAGTTAGTTAAATTTACAAAATAAAATACGTTTGAAATAAATTTCGAAGATATTTAAAGATTATTATTTTTATATCTGATAATAATCTAATTTGCTTTTAAAAATTATTTTAACCGCGCGTATGAAATAAAAATAATACTGTAAAAATATATATTTTTAAGTGATTACTTATAAAGATATGAGTAAAAAATTTAAATTTTCTTCAAAATAAGTTTTTAACTTTTTGACAATATTTAATCGTCCTTTATACATAATTGTTATTGAATGTGGCCCATAGGAGATGGATAATGAAATTACTCTGAGATATTAGAATTAACTGTATATAACCAACTAACAATATCTGAGAAAGTACATTCTGTTCCTTGTAGGAGATTGTTTACCTCTTTTTTCGATTAAATTTGTGCACAAATTTGTCATTATAATCTCCCATGCTATCAGTCCTCTCTTTAATATCAATCTTAATTGTTTATATGTTTAGGCATTCCCATTTTTCATTATTTAATATCACACACCTTAATATTGGCTACATATTTTTTAAAACTTTTTTATTTCAGCACAAGTCCTCAAACACTAAAAAATAAAAAAATAAAAACATGTTTAGTAGATTAAGTGTCCATAGATTTACTCAAGGAAATATATAACTAATGAAACTTATTCAAGATTAATTTGGTACAGAAGTTTCAACTTGCCAAAAATTGTATGTTTAAATAAACCTTTATAAGAATCACCTGCCTATTACAGGAGTAGAATATGTGTTTCACAATATGTCTAGACCATTGAGCCTAGTAGATTATTCATTAAAGTGACAAAAATAATTGTATTATCAATATTAATGACAAAGCAGAAGGCAGTGGTAGTGAAAAAAATATTTCTTTTTTTCTCTCTAAATATTATGCATCTAAAATGCATGGATTTTATTTAATGTAAACCTTTCAATAACCAAACAGAGAAAAACACTTTTAACTAAAAAGCTTAAAAGAAATGAAGTTTAGTAGAGCAGGCAGATAGCTATGGCAATCAGTCAGTGAAAAAAGATTGTTTGATATTGGATAAGCTGAAAGATTTAATTTTATATTTTTTTTATTTTTATTGATGTAACAATAAAAGGCTAATAATATTAATACTTGATTTACACAGTAGTATCTAAACCTATTTTATAATGTATGTGCTCCAATGATAGATTTAAAAAATTCAGAGAGAAAAGTTTTAATTTCTTAAATTGAATAGCTATGCTAAATCAATATTATTTAAAGTTATTTTATTTTTATCTTCTTGAAGATATTTGAGCATATCTTAGCAGAAATAATAAAACATTTGGCTGAATGTTCTGAAAGTAATGATATTTGTGCTGTAAATGTAAATGTTCTTCAATTATTAAACTTTTGCATAACATGTAGATTTAGTACATAAACACTTAGCTTAGACTTTGGAGTTTTATTAAAGAATGTATATTGTAGATACAAATATATTCATTCATGCTCACAAAAAAGTCATCATTTGCTGATAATGACTTTTTTATTATTAATTTGATTATATGTAAATGTGTCATTTTTGATTGGCAGAAGTTTAACAATGAACAAAAGCCATAAAGTGATTAATGAATTAAAATTGCAAGAAACATACATACATTCATTGATTGGGATTTCTTTTTTGTATATTAAAAGAAACATCTGGACTTATAAAGTAATATCATAATCCTATTAAATTTATTGATAACATTCTCATGGTAATATTAATATTGCTACATATACAAAGAAAATATAAAAACATTAAATACAACTTTACTGCATTTTCATTGTTCTATACTGTTGCCAATATTATCAAAGTCAAACATTATATTCAAAATAAAATGTGTGGGGGGGGATATGCATTTAAGTGTACATGTTTTAAAATGCACTCAACTGACAAGTCCATTACTGAATCTGTGATATTAATTAACTATACTTAATTTTATGTTTTTTGTCATTATGTTCATTGCAAATCCATCTCTACTTGTCTAGATTTGAAAATGTAATCCAAATTTTTTCATGTTCTAAAAATACTGATGCTACTATAAAATCTATTTTAAATTTGTTATATATGTATATTGTTTTAAACTTGCATTATTTTTTCCACAGTAGTAAGTATATGAGCAACTTGATTTCTGACATTTAATTACATAAATAATCTGTTTAAATTATGTGCAGTCAATTTTATCATTGGCATTGTTGATTAATTGGTTTAATATAATAATAAGAACAAGCTCATCTTATAATATTTTTTCCATATTTTTTTTACATTTTATGAAACAAAATGTATGCAAAGATCTATTCAAGATTTATTAGTAGAAAATTTATTGGTTTTCCATTTGAATTTATCATAAAATAACTTTGCTTGCTTAAACAATACACATTCGGTGTAATGATAAGTAACATAAAATTGAAAACATGTAATTTATTAATAACATGGATCTAAGCCCATAATGTTTTTAACATACACATAAGTGTATAATTTTATATTTCCATTTTATGTTGAATATAAGAAATGCATTTCATAAGATGTTAAACACTGATAATTTATTGAAGTTATATTTACTGCTTTCAATATTTATCAATATTTTAATGATGAACTTAGTATAGTGTTTTTTCAAATATTATTATATATCATAACTAAGGTCTAATATTAATAATTCTTGATGATAATGTTACTATTACTTACAGTTGAACTTAATATATTTTATTTTGCATTACATTGCAATCCATAAAAAAAAGCTTTGCAACATTTTTAAAATTGCAAAATTATTAGGGACACTTTAAAAATTTTTAACTTTTGAATTTTTATGAAAAAAACAGAAGTGTTCTTAATCTTTTTAAAATAAAATAAAGCAATTTATTTGAGTATATGTGTATGTATCCAAGTATATATATTCTTTCTGATAATTGTTTTAATTTATGCAATTTATATTTTGGGTTGGTAACTTAATGTATTGTTAAATTTCTAAATCAAATCATTTGTCTAACTTTACGTCATGTAATTTTCAATCACCAAAAGTAACAGACTTTGATCTTGAATCTTACCTTCATCTCAGTCATCGTAATAAACTACTTATATTTTACTACATTTTATTGTTGTTAGTTACTATTTGTTTATATAATAAATAAAGTCTGATTAAAAAATATAGCTTACAGAATTATAGATTTTGTTTATAAGTAAAATAACTGTATATTATTGAAATATATATAGAGATGGTTATGTAATAATTCTATGTATTTTTATTTTATATTCATTCTTTGAATATTCATAGCAGATGTTTTTAGATAATTTATATAATGAAAAGAATAATAAAAAAAGTGTCTTATTTTATAACTTTTTACTTGTTTACTTAATAGCAAGAAAAATTTTATATCACTTTAATCAATGGAAAACAAACAATTTTTATCAATAACATTGCTTGCTAGAAGATAAAGTATGACCATTAATATATACAGAATCAACAATTATTCTACGCAATAATTTTTTATTAGTAAAAAACAATATTTGTTGTATACTTTGAAAAAGAAATAATATTTTTCTAAAGGTTTTGTTTATTTTTTGAAGCAAAATTTTGATTTTTTTTTTGAAAAAGACAATTTAAATTAAAATAGAAATTACTATCTATCTATATATAAGAATAGCAATTTTGTTAGAAATATATTGATTTAAATTTTGATACCTAGTTATATCAAATATATATATATTTAAATTAGAAAAAAAAATCACATTTTATCTATTCTATATGTTTTAATAACAAAAGCAAAAAAAAAAAAAAGATGCAGTGTAAATTAAATTCTGATATTTCATATATTGTTACTTCAAAAGCAAGTTAAAGATATTTATTTAATCTTTTTTAAAAAAAAAATAGAATGACATAATGGATTTAAATTTATATGCATGCATGCATATATTGTGTACGCTTTTAATTGTTTTATTTTACACAATTTGCATTCTGTACTGCTAACTTAATGCAATATATTAGTTAATTAATCATATGATTAACACTTGAGATCATGTGATTTTGAGTGCTAAATGTGCCAAATGTTTTGAGCTGGGATCTATAACCTCATGTCATATATTTTGTCATTGCAATAAACAACTACATTTTACTGTTGTTGGGTATTATGTTTCTTTAGTATATATGAAATAAATAGTTGTTTTACGAAAAAAATAAACAATCCAATGTCAACATGAAAGAAAGCAATACAATAGTAAATGCCTCATAATTAATGTAGAAATACTCAAAACATAATCATGATGCTTACTTCAATATTTGAAACAATTAATTTTAAATATTATCATCAAGTATATAAATATTTTTATTTTTAAAGTAAATCAACTTTATAGATCATGCAAGCTAAAAACTCTTACCAATTATATACATTGTGTTTCACGTTAAGTTTATAATATTAATGTAAATTATTACAGATGGTGATGTATCTAAATAATAAAAAAAGGAATTCAAATAATATTTTTAATAAAAAGTCACTACAAAATTTAGCAGATTGCATCCAAATCAGAAACCAATAACAAAAATCTATGTTATCTGACTGATTTAATATTAAAATTTAAAAAACAAACAAACAAACACGATAATCTAAAGTGAATAACAAGGAAATCATTCCATGATGATAGTGACAAAAATCTTGAATATATTTTGTATGTAAAACCTTTTGTTTTGTCTTTTTTATTATTTTCATTGCTGATGCAGTTTTAATGTTTTACGTATATATATATATATATACGTATATAACATATGATATATATATAATGTTTTACGTATATATATATATATATATATAGTTGACAAGTCAATAGATACATAAGTATATAAAAGATAAGTAGCTTTCAAAAACATCAATGTCACATATATGATCACTGATAAGGAAGGCAGTGTTCACCAATAATTCTAACCATGGCATTTGGTGAAAAATTAAGCAGTTTTTCATACTTAGACAAGAAAATTTTAGATAATAATTTAGATTAGTATTGATTGTCTGTAGATCATTTTCTGGAAAAAACATACTAAGCATAATTAGAACATGAGAAAAAATTAAATTTTTTTGGCCTAGATTCAAATCCATATCATGTATATGGAAAAATATATACTAATCATAGAACAATTAGTATTATATATATATATAAAATTCAAATATATAAGTGTATTATCTGTACAGAAATTAATGTTATTAGAAGAGACTTGAATTTAGACATTCTAGCTCTCTACACCTGTGCATTCCATCTTATACAACTAATACACATGACCACATATATGTGAAAAAGAAAAATGACCTCCAATATACATATTTCACATTGAACCAGCACTCGTCAGTTGGTCCAGATCAACATGTACAATCAGTGTTTGATTTATATTAAGATAGCAAATCTTCAAACTTTAATGGACAGGTTTCAATTCACTCCACCCACTAGCTTTTCAGCCATTATGGTATGGATGACTGAGGAGTTGGAAAATGAAGTAGATTGAAGTCTGTCCATTAAAGTTTGTATATTGGCTATCTTAATATAAACTGAGCACTGATTGTACTTATGTGTGAGAGGTGGTAATCTGAATCAACTTCTGATTACTGGTTCAGCAAAAAATACATGTATTGGAGATCATTTATTATTTTCACATTTATGTGGTCATGTGTATCAGTTGTATCAGATGGAGTGCATAGCTGTAGGGAGCTTGAATGTCTGAGTTCAATTTTCTATATATATATATATATATATATATATATATATATATATATATATATATATATATATATATATATATATATATATATATATATATATATATGAAGTTATATGTAGCCCATGCAAATCTTTGTTTTAATATATATGTACAAAATGCATTTCGATTCTAGTATTATATATACAGTCTAGTATTAATTATACAAGATTATGCATCATATACAAATTATGAAAACATGTCAAACATGCAAGTTTCAAATAATGATATACTTTTATAAGTTTTTTTATTAATTTTATTTTATAATAATCAAAAATTTATAAATACTAATAAAATGTCTAGAATTTGGATATCTGAAAACCTTGATGTTTTAAAAATTACTTCTGCGCCCATCCTTGTACTAGGAAAAACTTCATTCAATTAAATTTTAAGTCTAAATATAACTTTTCTATCATAATGAAAAACAATTATAAAACTTTTTTTTTTCTGCCAATAGTATTTTATTTTATCATAGTCTTGATATATTGTATAGAAATTGTTACTATTGTTTATAAGTTATTGATTTTGCATTGATTTGATTATAAACATTAATTGTAAAACAATATTTTTTTTCCTAAATACACATTTTACCACTTAATATGTCCATTTATTCAAAAACATGCATCAATAAATGACACTTTCACAAATTGCTGGGCTTAAATCTTTACATAAAATGCTAATTGTTCCTTGTATATTGTCTAAGTAGTTTCAGACATAATATGTTTTAATTGGAATTTATTAATGTAAAATAATCTTCTTAATTACAAATTTTAGAAATAGTATTTATTGACATTACAACTTCTGGAAACCTATGTTTGTTTAAAACTCCTTTCAATTTTCCATTATCTTCAGTAAACATGATATTCATAATTTTTCATATTCCATTGAAATTACATTAGTAAAATTATCTTGGCTGTTGCATATAAGCTAAGCCAAGGAATCAACAATAAGGCAATGTACACATTTTTGAATGGAATAATCCAATTGTGTATCACATGATTGAGTACAGGTTTACTTTAGACAAAAACAAACAGATATTAAATTCAATTCTATTTTATACTCATATAATATAAATAGGCTTGGCAATGTACATTATATTAGATTTGCACCATGTGCTAATTTTTAATTATTTTTGATAAAAAAATATCATAGTGGTGTGGATTGCAGATTCAAACTGAATCAACTATTGTCTACATTCTATAAATTTGGTGTTTATGGTATTGTCACATGTTTTTTGTAATGACCACATATTATATTTATTAATTACTTTTAAAAAGTGAAATATATTATCACAAATCTAAAATAGTTTTAACAAATTATAATATACAAGTTTAATAATACAAATTTTATATTTAATTAATTAACTGTTTTTTTTTTTATTTCTTTTTATTCGTGTCAATAAATAAAATAACATAATAATACAAATTTAATATATAAATGTGTGTTTTATGCACAATTTGTAGATGAATTTTATTATGAGATAGATACAATATAACTCGCCTCCCTCCAAAAAATAAAAAAAATAATAATTTGGAGGCTAAGATTTTATAAATATGCTTTTATTAAGAACTATTTTCATACGAGTGCAAATAAAGTTATTGTTTTACAAAATATGTTTACATACAAAAAAAAAAGATACATATTATTTTGTTTTATTTATTTTTAGAGAATATTTTAAAGTTTAATATGGTTAATTAAATCAAAAAACTTTAATTAGTTTTTTTATTGTAAATGTCTTTTGTTTTTTGTTTTTTTAATTCAGTTTATATATCCAACAAGAATATATATTTATTAGTATGTGTAATCTCTCTGTTGGTATTAGTATGTGTCATCTTTCTATGATGATTGTTAATGTTCACATGCTTGTAAAATGGTATTCTGTTAGGCTTTTTTGGAATAGTGTACATGGTTGATGCTAACATTCATTACTATTATTGATTCACTTTCACTATTTTTTTTTCTTTTTGAGAAATTATTTTTATTTTTGATAACAGACTGATATAATGTGTTTCGTTTTGTGACTGCAATTGTACACTGATTACTTGTAGTTATTCAGAAAATGTTATCAAATCTGTTATCATGTTTGTTAAAATAAGAATCATTTGTGTTCTTTGTTTTTGGTAAGTTTTTCCAATTTAACTGCTTTTTGTGTAAATTTTTTAATTTTATTATTTTAACTATTTTTCACAGTATATAAATAATTGTGAATAGTTTCATATTTCTTCCAAGTATTTTTATGAACAATTGCATTTTTGTGACTTCATATGTCAATGTCAAAATACTAAGTAACTTTTATTGGAATTATGTTGTACAGATTATTTATGGCATAAAACATCATGTTAAATATTCCAAATAGGAATTTGTCAAGTGCATCATAATCATTAATATATTATTTTTTTCTTTGAGAATATTTTCAAAATTGAAATCTACACGTTCATATGGTAATATTCAAAATATGTTTTCAGACAGTACTATTAGGAAAAGTGATAATTTTAGTTTTTGTAAGTTGTTTTGCCAGTGACTGTGTCTATTGTGATTCTTATTTTATCGTCATTTGCAGTCCTGCTTAAATCTAATAAAAAATATTTTTCTATGTAAGATTTTTAATACACTTAATTTTCCAAGATAAATAGTGCAATTACACTGGTAATTGAAATTCAGTATCAAGATTGTATTGATCCACCATGTTTACTTTTTACTTATTTTGATGACTTCTTAAAAATTGTCTCAAATAATTATTTCCAATGAGTGAGTTTAATAAAATCATTGCCAATTTTTCCATGTAATCTTAGGATGAATGAAGATACAATATACTGGTATAAGTGCTTTGTATTAACACATTTATTCCTACATCATACGAATTTTGAGAAGTAATATTTATATTTTTGTTATATGTTATAAACTCATATAAGCATGCTTTTATAATATGTAATATGTAATATCCAACAAAATAGTATATAATAAAGCAAACACTGGAAAGAGCTCTATTATTTTCACTAAACCAACATATAAATAATAACAACCATAGTTAGCTTTTAGTATAACTTCCGTATTTATAGTTATTTTTATATAGTGTTGCATTGAAATTTTCTGAGTTAATTTCAATGATATATATAATATTTTCATGTTTATGTGATACATTATACAGGCTTAACACCTGCATTTATATATGTAATATATGCAGATTTGAACTCAGACTTTCACATGACCCACAACTCTCAGGGCCATCTTATTTTGCTGACCCACCTGATCACACACATGTTGAAAAGATAAATAATCACCAATATACATATTTCATGCTAAACCAGCACTCATCAGTTGGTGCAGATTACCATCCCCATACATATATACAATCAGTATTCAGCTTTATATTAAGATAGCCAGTCTTCATTCTTTAATGGACAGGCTTCAAACTACTCCAACCTGAAACTCTTCAGTCTTTCCATTCATTGAAAATCTGATTACTGATTGTATTTATATGTGGAGATGGTAATCTGGACCAACTGATGAGTGCTGGCTTAGCATGAAATACATATATTGGTGATTATTTATCTTTTCAGCATGTGTGTGATTAGGTGGGTCATCAATATAAGATGGTACTGAGAGTTGTGAGTGGTGTGAAAGTCTGAGTTTGAATCTCACATATATTACATATATAAATTCAGATGTTAAGCCTGTACAATGTATTAATTTGTATAAGTAGTGCATAATAGGTCTGCCTACCCCTTGCATATATATATATATATATATATATATATATATATATAAATGGATTATTCTCCTGGACATGAAGGGTTAGAATGACTAAACGTCAACATGGGTAGAATGACAAGCTTGGCACTAACATGGGTTTTGAACATTCCATCATCAGATTTTCAATGAAATGGAAGGCTGAAGGGTTGCCAGTTGGAGTAGTTTGAAGCCTGTTTATTAAAGTATGAAGATTGGCTATCTTAATATAAAGTGATCGTATATGTGTGGAGATGGTAATCTGGACCAACTGATGAGTACTGATTTAGCATGAAATATGTATATTGGTGATTATTTATCTTTTCAATATGTGTGTGTTCAGGTGGGTCAATAATATAAAATGACACTGAGAGTTGTGGGTCACGTGAAAGTCTGATTTTGAATCCCACATATGTTTATGTGATATATAGTCTATTTTTGTGTTAAACTATTTATTATTGTGTTTAATAAATTTCTGATGTTTTAGTGAAATATCTTATATGATTGTCATAGTTAACATTTTAATGAAGAACTGTTAGGTCTTAAGTAATAATAATATTAAGATTGAGCGTGAAGAAAAGAATCCATTCTTATATATATATATGATGGTTGATTATTCAGAATAGATAAATTATTTTTTTCCAGTAGTTTGACAATTAATTGACTTCAAGTTTATTTTAGAAGAAAGAGTTAAAATAAGTGATCTCTACATAAATTGAATACATTGCACTTGTTGTTTAAATAAATCTGAGGAAGTAGACAATTTGACCTTATGGAGACCACTTATTTTATCTTTTCTAAAATCAACTTGATGTCAATTAATTGTCAAACTGAAAGAAATATAAATTTTGTTAATTCACCCATTCCAAATAATCAACCATTAAATACATCAAAAAAAAAAATGTTCTTCATTTTACACTCTGTCTCAAACTTATTTTTTTAACATCTAACAGTTCTTCAGTAAGACCTTAACCTTGGCAATGATGAATAATATGTTGTCAAAATTTTGAAAGTTTAATAAACAATTTAATATATGGATTAACACAGCTTTATATATATAATCATAATAATGATTACAGAAATGTAATTGATTATTACAATTGTAATAATCACACACTTATTTTTTTATAATCATTTCTAAATAATGTGTATTACATTTTTATGCTTTAATATAGAATGTACAAAATTCGTTTTATGAAACAGAGAAAGTTTTAAATAGTTTTGGTTTACTGCTAATAATATTTAAGAATTGAGGTTAGCTAAAAATGTAATTTAAGACCATTTATATAAAATGTAGAATGCTGTTGTTTAAAATTCTAAAGTTATTTACATAGTATCTAATATTCTATCTTACAGTGAATTTGTAACAAAATATTTTGATGACGTATCTCATTTAAATAAAGATGTGTATTTGTGTTTAGTTTTGTAATTGAAGACATAGTATTTTAACATGTAATGTTTGATATATAAGATTTGTTTATTAAAAATTATTTAATCAAAAAACATACTGCATAATAGAAAATATGAAAAATTTTACTTTATGTGTGAATACATATTACTTTTTTTAAAAAAATCGAGCTTTGTGATCTAAAAAATGTACTTTGAAAGTGCAATATTTTTTTTCGTATAGCTGAGTAAAAATATTATAATATTTATTAATCAAGATTTATTGCAATGCAATATGATAGAACATTTGAGATTGTATGTGTATGGTATTTAATATTATATGAAAGAAAGAAAACTGCTAAAATAATTTTCAGTTTTGTGACTTGTTTTATATGTATTTAAACGTAATTCAATCTCATTTTTACTGTTAATAATTCATAACCAAAAAATTTTTGTCATTAAAAAATATACTTTTTACAGTTAATTGTATTTTTACTTTAAAAAAAAATGTTTTACCGAAAGATTCATCTTTCAAAAGATTATTTACAAGATTAAATTCATTTTTTGATAAAAGTTATAAAAACCATTAAGAATAAAATGCAAATACGTTGAAAAATCTACTTGGAGATCTTTTACACTACATTGTAAGGTAAAATTAATCATTATTTATTTCCCATAATACCATGATAAATTACTTTTTTTACAAGGTGAAGAGTGTTTTATTTTCTATTACATTAAACAAAGAACATATTTTTCAAAGAATATTTAAGCCAAATTTATTTTTAAGAACCTTTAAATTTCTTAACTTTCTGACACAAAGATAAATAGCACTAGTGAAAAAAATTCTTTTAATTTGAAAGATGTCATTAGATCGCTTTTTTTTTCCTTAAAACTTTGACATTTATTTTTAAATAATTGCATTTATATTAGTTTTGAGTAAGATTTTAATAAAATCATAATATATATATTAAAATACTTTATAATATTTTATGGACTTTAAAAATTATTTATGCATAAGATATAAACGATTGTGATCAAAATGATTATTAAACTTCCCCAATTCATGTTTATGTGTTGACTCGTTTATGTCTTTGTTTCGAAGCTGGTTTCTTTTATATATATAAAAAGAGATAGTAAATGAAAATTTAAAAATTTAGGCGATCGATATCATTTTTTATATAGCAGTAAAACTTTTACTTATTTTTTTTTGCAAAGGAGGATAGTTGTAACAAGATTCGATATTATTTTTAATATCTTGATATCTAATTAATTATTTAAATAAATATCAAAAAATGTATTGCCTGCGAGTTCATAAGAAATAACCGAACTGGGCAATTTTAGCAATGCATTAAGAATTGCGGGTCAATTATTTCAATGAA
Organism: Epiperipatus broadwayi; assembly: GCA_028023455.1. Classification (NCBI taxonomy): domain Eukaryota; kingdom Metazoa; phylum Onychophora; class Udeonychophora; order Euonychophora; family Peripatidae; genus Epiperipatus; species Epiperipatus broadwayi. Next base: position 406,312 of record JAQFVV010006398.1, read on the forward strand.
AAGATGTATAATAATTATTAGAAAGTGAATGTGATTTTTTAATCTTTCTTTTTTGCAAATAATAATAATAATAGTTACTTCATTTAATTACAAATGTGCATCGCAATATATATATATTGTAGAACAGGGGTGTCTAACAATTCGATCGTGATTCACCGGTTGATCGCAAAACCATTTTTGGTCGATCGCGAGGCCAATCTGGCAAGAGCTGTCAGGTAACGAGTGAAACAAATTAAGTCAAGATTTTCAAGTTTTTTCTTTATTATTTTTGTTTTTCTTCTAAATTTGTTTTCAATTCTAGATAAGTGATGTCCACTAAACCGTATCATTATTGAAAATAGTATTTTTAATCTTGATTTAATATAGCTAATTTGAATTAATAAATATTGTTAATAATTACTCATGTTGCTTTAATTCCTCTGGACATGAGTTTTTTAGCCTGTTAAATAATTGTTATTTTTTACTAGTAGATATATAAAAATAATATGTATTTCACACCTCCCTCCATTTATAAACGCCTATGACAACAAGTCGATCACAACACACTTTTAAAATAAAAAGTAGATCTTATGAACACAAAAGTTGGCCACCCCTGTTGTAGAATATAATAAATGTAAATGTATTTATTATTTTATAGGCCATGCTTATTGTCATCATTTAAAGTTTGTTCATTAATGATAAAAGATGAATAAAAACAAAACATTAAGAATGAGTTTATTTATAAATGTTTAAATCAAGCAATAAACTACAGATATGTTTGTTGGACCTTGAAGTTTAGTCTGATTATGATATATTATATTTAACAATGCCGCCCAATGCAAGCCATAGTAATCAAGAAATGATAGAAGGTTTGTGAATCAAAATCTTTATTTAGTGCCTCCATTGATTATTATGACTTTCTCTAGATGACATTTTTGCATGGAGAAAATTGCAACTGCTTTAAAACACTGTGAAAACATAAGAAATGGTGATTAAGTGATATTTTAGTGGTTCATGATATATTTTACTGATGTCCTTTAATTTATTTTGAAGCAGTCATTTCTGCTTAAAAGACTTTAACGCTTTACTTAATTATCAGCTGACAGTTTAATTTCATTCTCAATTATATTTTTCAAAACAAGCAATTCCAAATATATCAATGGAGCAATTTATAATATACCTTACAGTTATCATAACATTTATGTAGATCAGAATAAATTAAGTCTTAATGAAAGAGTTAAAGATCATAAGAGTAGAGTAAAAAATGAATATCATAAGTCAGTTTTCTATATTCATGAACTGAATACAGATCACCAAATATTATTTGACAATGCAAAAGTGCAAAGATCTTCTTTTATGAAAAAAGTGAATTGAAAAAAAATGTAAAATAAATTTTGATTTTTTTTAATCTGAGGCCAGCAATCTTATGAAGACATACCATTGATATTAAAAAAAGTTGGTTTTTGAAATGAATGATAGAATATCTACTTTATTTTGTATAAATATTCTGTATGTTTAGTTCAATTTTACTTGAAAAGGTCTAGGTCTTTTTATTAATAAATGAAACCATGATTGTGGAAGAATAATAGTAACATTCTGTTATTGGCTCACATTGTAATGTTATATGAATTTTTTTTTTCATAATATTAAATTTTCAAAGTAGAATTTGAAGATAAAATTAAATGTTTAGATATAGATATTCACATAGATACTGTAATAAAATTATATTAAAACATTTTACTAAATAAGACAAATTAAGAAAAAAATATTCCTATATATTCACAATGCACATGAGTATAAAAGATGGTAGATATTAAAAATTTTAAGTATAGAAATGATAAATATAATACAGATAAAAATATAGTTTATTTACAAAAGTATCAATTTATTAAATTATATAAAAATTATGGATACATCTCTAAAACAATTAAAAATAAATATTTTAATTCTAAGAAATCTATAGTAATTGATAACATCTCTATGTAAAATGATTATAATGATGCTAGTAACAATAGTGCAAATAAGAAATGGTTCAAATTTTTATATTATCCCAAAATTTATAATACATTAATAAAAACAAAAAATGCATTGCTAAGCATATAATTATTGGTTGGTCAAATATTAAAATTATGAATAAATTAATATGTAATTATAAATTAAAGTTGATATTTAATACAAAAAACAATTAGTATATAAAATTAAATGTGATCATGCAATATAATTTATTATGATCATACAAGGAAATAGTTTGAAGGCAGAGCCAAAGAACATAAAAATGGAATTAGTAGACATGATGATAATTTTGCTTTATAAATTCATTACTTAACATATGAACATAAAATAGATGATATAAAAAATATTAAATCTTTAAATTACATTAAAGATATAAAAAAAAGACAAACATATGAAACATGTTACATTAAACATAACTTAAATAATTTATAAATATTTATATAACTTCAATAAATTTAGATAACATCTGGTCAATTAAAAATTAATGGTAAATTATATAAAATAATATAAAGTTATATAATGTATGTATTATTTTATCTGTATATTGTTATGTTATATAGTTAATTCTTTGGAAAATATACTGATCTCTATATCAAGGTTTTATTATATTTTACTGGTATTTATTTTATGTTATTATTTTAATTCTATTATGGAATACTTGATGGTGTTCTATCTGCAATAATTGGTTAACATTAATATAGATGATTAAGATTTGAAAAGGGCACAGTACCATGTACTGAAAAAGGCTTTTTAAGTATAATTATTTTAATATATATATTTATACAGCTATTATATATAATTTTTTTTATTATTTATTATGATATTACCATAAAATAGCTTTTATGAAATCTGCCATTTGTTAACCGTTTCACATATTTAATTTATTAAGAATCTTCCTTTACAAGAATAAATTTAGTAATATCAAATTAAAAAAACTGAAAAACGATGAGTAAAACAGCCATTACGTTTTCAGAATCTTACAGAGTACTGTAAAATAAAAGTTTTTTTGATAATCTAAACCAGTTATGTTCTGATCTATCATGACAGCTGCCTGTTGATGCTAACCAAAAACATATTAATATAATGTTCCCGAGCTAGTGATTCTCTATTAATATTAACTTCTTTTTTTTTTGTTTGCAAATTTTACTTTCTTTCATTTCTAAATTATTTTTCACAAATAATATTTTTGGCAATGGGACAATAATAGTTGTTTTTTTAACTTTTATTGACAAGAGGGTCTTTTTTTGTGTGTGTGTTCAAATAGTAATTTGGGTTTTTTAAATAGTATTACTGTTTTTTAAAATTTGGTTGACAAAATTCAAGAGAGAATGTTTTTTTTTATGTATCTTTAAATAATAATTTACATTACTTTTATTGGTTTACATTTGATTGACAATAATTAATGGAAGGAGTGTTCTTGTGTATGATTAAATAATAATTTACATTACTTTTATTTTACATTTGATTGCCGACAACAATTATTGGGAGAAGTTTTTTTGTGTATGTTTAAATAATAATTTAAGTTACTTTTATTTTACATTTTATTGACAACACCAATTTTACTTTCTTTCGTTTATAAATTATTTTTCCCAAATAATATTTTGCCAATGGTACAATAATAGTTGCTTTTTAATTTTTATTGATAAGAGGGCCTTTTTTAGTGTATGTTCAAATAGTAATTTGGGTTATGTTGAAATAATAATTTAGGTTACTTTTATTGGTTTACATTTGATTGTCAATAATTAATGGTAGGGGTGATTTTGTGTATGTTTAAATAATAATTAATGTTACTTTTATTTTACATTTGATTGACAACAATTATTGGGAGAAGGGTTTTTTGTGTATGTTTAAATAAAAATTTAAGTTACTTTTATTTTATATTTTATTAACAACAAATTATTCTTTCTTTCATTTATAAATTATTTGGTTTTCCCAAATAATATTTTTGTCAATAAGACAATAATAGTTGCTTTTTAATTTTTATTGACAAGAGGGCATTTTTTGGTGTATGTTCAAATAGTAATTTGGGTTATGTTTAAGTAATAATTTATGTTACTTTTATTGGTTTACATTTGATTGACAATAATTAGTAGGAGGGATGTTTTTGTGTATGTTTAAATAAAAATTTAAGTTACTTTTATTTTACATTTGATGAATGCCATTTGAAAACCCTCAAACAAGCTGCCCTTTACCAAGTGAACATTTTCGTCAGCAAGAAAGAGACTTACAAATGAAATTTTAAAGATGTTTATGGAACTTAAGTCACATATACTCACTACACAAACATTTCTTTTTTTTCAGCAGGATGTTTTTCTTCTGTAGAAATGTTACAACACTGGCTTCTGTGTCTGGCAATTTCCAGATTTTCACATTTTCTGTGTTCGAATTAGTCATAATCTTGGTCTCAGAAAATTACTCACTAAAACGTAACTTAAAGCATAATCATCAAAATATTGCACTACCCCACCCTAATAGAGAATTTAGGAGGCTTACATCTTTATGAGGAATAATCATGACACTGTTAAAACTGTTAAAAGGTAACAGTACATCAATTCATATGGAAAAAAGGCCCCAATGAAAATTTAAATAATTTTGACATGATGAACTTAACACACCCTCATACGATACTGTTACATAAAATACATAGCACAGCATTATGATATAGTGCATAGCACAAACAATTACAGCATTTGCTACTGCTTTTAGCATAAGAAAAAGCCACAGTGTTAGCCACCAGCTGAGTTAACACTCTTTTTAGGTTTTATCATAGAAAGAAGGCTTAACTTCGAGTTAACACTTTTTCTAGACTTTAGCATAGAAAAAAGGCTTAACTCCAAGTTAACACTCTTTCTAGGATTTATTACAGAAAGAAGGTTTAAATGTTTGGGTGTGGTCATGAAAATGGCATATTTCTAGAAATTAATCTAGAAATAGCACCATCCTGTGGCTGACACAATAGATCAGAACACTTCCTCTAAACCTTATATTGTGAATAGTTGCTTAATCATTTCTATCAGTAAATATGGAAGAATAGCAGCTTGTATACTGTTAATTTGGGTAAATTAATTACATTACTATGATGAAGTAATATATTTTTTATCTTGACAGCACAGTAATATATGTATTGCACTTCAACATCTCATACTGCTTCTTTAAGTATAAAATTATAAACATATTTAAATTGCTTCATATTATTAATCCAATAATTACTGAGCTGAAAGTTATTTATTTTTTATCACTTTTCCTCAAACATCTGATTTTCTGAATAGTAATTGCTAAATATTAAAGTCTGTTTATAATATGGTATACTTTTGCCATAAGTAGTTTAATGCAGTGATGGAAAGGCAGTTATAATAGTTAAAAATAATTGAATCCCATGTTCAATCATGTTACTTCTAATGCTTAAATGATTTTGAAAGACATTGAAGTGAAGATATTACATAACAAATGTCTAACTTTTCAAAAATAAAAATTTGAGCAGTTTATATATTTTTCCTCTCTAAGCATGAAAATACCTGGAAAAATGTTTATTGTATTATTTATTTTTGACTTAAATTCCTAATCATAAACATAGCACATAAATTTACTATCATTATAACATGAACTCTTTTATTTATTGTCTTTACCTATACAGAGTTACACATTTAAAAAATCTATTTATATATAAATATATGCATCAACATAAGTATAAATAGTTACATAAAGTTAAATATTAAAATAAAACAATGCTTATATAATTATAAAAATTAACCTTATATCAAAAATAAAAATAAAAATAGATGGGTCTAATATTTATAGGTAAATTATTATAACATTTGAAATGAATTTTAAGAATATTTTATTAAATTATTTAAAACAACTATGAATAAATAGTTTGAATTAAACTCACAAAACAAATTATAAAGTAGTATATTTTATAAATATGAATGCTTTGTAAATCTGGATATATAGTTATATTTTAGTATACATTTATTCTTTTTTTTTGCATTTTATTTAATAAATAATTTTTGCTAGTGTTAGATAATAAACTATATTAATAAAAATAATTCAATATTAATGAAATAATCAATTTTTATATAATTGTTCAAACAATTATTTTAAATGTGAAGAATACTTAATATGAAAATTGATAGGTCAAATTTAAATAAATAAAACTAAGTGGTTCAAAGTATTTCTTATGCACTAATTGTGGAGAACAACACTAGTCAAATTTCTTTCCTTATGAAGCTGTCATTTTTTAAAAATATAATTAAGTTAATAATACAGTTAATTTTAATAATTAAAATTCACATGTCTTCACCTAGTCCTTTATTATTACCATAAGCATTATAATAATATCTCAAAAGAATATTACATTTAATAATATCATTTACAACTAGATAAGGAGTGGTTTAAAATCATAGGTGATTTTAAAGCAAAATTTTTATTTTAGAATAACTCTGTTATGATACTTTGAACATTTAATTGTGTCAGTATTGCTTGGTAAATTACTGATTTGGTACACTTGTGACATTTGCATTTAAACAAAATACAGAAAAATTGTAAGAAAAACAAATATATTAATAAAAATAATACCTATGTTAAAAAACATGATTGTCATATGCAATAAAATATTGTTTATTTATAGATGTCTCTTTTTACTTAAAATAATACATTTCTTTGTATCATAACATATTAATTATGCATGGCTAAAAATAATGATTTGTTTTATACATCCATTTAAAAAAATATGCTGCTATTAATCAATATGGAGATAATAACTTATTTGCTTATATATTTTTTTTTATTTGAAGTTTATAGAAAGAACTATGTCAATGTTATAATTAATATTACTAATGTAATTTGTCACACTCACCCTCCTCTCTCTATGTATATATCAGTGACAAAACACAACTTTTTAGGAATGGAAGTATGCTATATAATCTTTTTATAATGTTTTTGTTTCACTTGCCACAACAATTTTTACATGATAATGTCTAATATAGACATATTACACACATCTAGAAAAATATGAAACTCTCTTAACTGTAAATCAGAGGATAAAATATCAAGATATTTTTATCTTTCAAATGCTTTTAAAATTCTTAAGTTTTAACTCTAAATTAGATTTTAGCATTGTTTGAACTTCTATAATCAATCAATAATGCATTGGTCAAACTCATTCTTTGTTGTATATAAAAACAATTCAACTGTTGTTAAAAAAATTTTAAGTCAACAGAAATTTCATACAAAAATGATGAGTTTAATTGTTCATTCTTTTTTTATATTAATCAGACTGTGATTAGTTTAAATATAAATAATACATTATCAATATATTTTTATCTTCCAAATACTTTTAACATTCTTATGTTTTAATTATAAATTAGATTTTAGCATTGTTTGAACTTCTTATAATAAAAAAATAATATGTTGGTCAAACTCATTCTTTGTTGCATGTAACAACAATTCAACTGATGGTTTTTTAAATTTAATTTTAATTAAAACTTTTTAAAGTTTTAGTGATTTTTTTTTTACAGAAGCACTCATTTCATTCAATACATGGATGTTTCATCCCTGGTATACATAAATATTTTCTGATGTATTATTCATCATTTAGAACCATGTTCAAATGAATTATGAACTAAGTTATGTTTTGTCCCTGGTATACATAAATATTTTGTGGTGTATTGTCCATCACTTAGAACCATGTTCAAATTAATTATGAACTAAGTTATAATTAGACTAATTATTAATATTATCTCTGCTATTTATACTATTAAAAATAATAAGCATGTTATTCCATGCTTATTATTATTTTTATCTATTAATGATGGATTTAATAATTTATAAATAAGTTAAATTAGCATAATTAAACATATATTACTAGATTATCACCTTATTACTTTAACAAGTATCATAAGGTAAAGACTAATGCTATTGACAAATAGAAAAAACAGTCATCTAGGATAATAACATTCAAATTTAAAGACTTCTTTTATTACATAAACTGAAATATTTACTTTAAAAATGTAGATATTTTAGTAATCTATTAATAATGAGATTTGAAGTAAAATTTACATTTTTTACTATTATATGAAATAGATATTTGCGCTATTCTAGTCAAAATGTTTAAAGTCATCACTACTTGGTTTTGATTTGTTGTCATAAAGTAAATCTTTTGCATAATTGTAAATGAAAATTGTTTGATTCAATTAGTAAAAGATGATAATTTAAATTCTTACAGGTAAATTTATAATGGTAATGTTAAGAACTTTGTCCATTTATTAATTAAATATATAGAGAAATTCAGGCAAATGTTTGTATATATAAACACTTTGATTTGTGTGATTGAAATATATATTTCATAAGAATAATATTATTAAATAAATGGTTTTATTTCTCAAGAATTGATAAGTTCATAAGAATTGTGAGCATCATAAGTGCCAAAGTGAAATCAGTCTGAGGATCTAATCCCCAAGATTTGACACTCTACCACTCCCCTAAAATATACAAGGTATAGAAACACAATATGGTTTTAAGTAATGACATATTTTTTATATAATATTTTTTTCTGCTTTAGATTATTTCTGAAGATCATTCAGATTAGTATTTGAATTCCATTAAAAAAAACAAAGCTTTTAAACTCTAGAAAGAAAACCCCAAGTGATTTGAGGATAGACCATCTTTAAAAAACAACTTTCAACAGTAAGTAAGACTAACAGAAAAGGAATAAGCTAAGAAGATAACAGATAATTTTATTGGGAGATTATATTCTCCATAAGTAAAAAGACAACTTAGAGCATGCTGTAAATCAGTGAGATTTTTTTATTTTGATAAATGTTTTCACTAATTAGTCATAATGTTATAATTACTTTCTATGCTTAGCAGATAATTAAATTCTTTTTACAGAAATCTCCAATGTGTATCTATGTCTAAAATGTTCTTATTATAAGTCAATAGGAGTATTCTGACTACTTTATGTAAATTTAATTTTCATATATATCATAAAACATATTCTATGGATGCAATCAAAGATTTGAACTGGGAAAATTAAGCTTTTGTTGGCTTTAGACAAATTATTATAACATAAAATCAAGGTTTTTCTGTCACAATGATGGCCAAAAGCCTATTAATGTTTAGTAGGTCAAGAATAATTTGTCCTGATTTAACAAAGTTATATCATCTTTGTTATCTTTTTTTTAAAAAAAAAATTAGTATGAACTGAAGCTAAATAATAAAACTGCTTTTTTCTACTTAATTAAACATCAATATAAAGATAATCATAAAATCAGCCTTTCATTATAGTAACATTAAATAACATAACTCCAGATAATGATCAATAATCATTTTATATAAAATGTTAATCATAGTTAAAGAAGTTAGTAATGCCTGAAATTTCAATTGTAATCACAGTAAACTAAATATTATTAGCCAAACTTCTGGCATATTACTAAATTTAAGCATACCATTTTCTAAAAACTATTTGCCAATCAAATAACCTTTACTAATGAATGGTAACTATTTGTGTAGAAATTGTCATGACATCATTCCAGAAAATGTTAAATAATGGTTAGAAATTATATAGAATTTTAACAAGTGTTTATTTCTGTCAGTGTTTATTAAATAAATGAGCATGTCCACAAATAATCATGTACAAGTATTAGTATAATAACTCATGCTGACATTTAGTCACAGTCCTTTATTTACATACTTAAAACATCAGATTACTTTCAAGTAAAGAAATACTGCAAGAATTGGAAAAAAAATTTTTTTTAATATTATTGGACTTTTCTGAAGTTAGAAAAAATGGGTAAATAAACAACTGATTTATGAAGTGGAAATGTACTATACTACAAAGGCTCAAACATTAAAAGTACAATTGAAATAATATTTATTATAAATAAAAAAAGTTGAAAAAACTATTGTGGAGATTGATGGTATATCAGAGAGAGTGGCAAAGATTAGTTATCCAACTTAATGGTAGATACTAAATGTAGATAATTCAGATTTTTACCCCAACAAGTTCTCATTATAATGAAGAAATAGAGTATTTTATATGGATGTACTAAAGGCTTTTGACAAGACCAAACAATATTTTAGAATTGTCATGGGAGACCTTAATGTTGGAATTGGTAAACAGTTGAAAGATGAAAGTGCTGTTGGTAAATTTGGTTACAGTGATAAAAATGAAAGAACAGAAAATAACTTTATATTATGAGTCTTTCCTTAAGTAAATTATAAATGGAAGTGGATATGAAAGGATAATAAAGGTAGATTACATTTTTACTTATAAGAAATGTATATTCAAGATTGTAATATTCTTAATAAATTTAACATAGATAGTGATTCTCAAATAATGAGATGAAAGATCCATTTCATACAACTAGAAAGACAAAAATTATGAAAAAAAAATGGTATTCACAGTTGATATTGCTAATCTTCAAAAACATTCCAATGAATTTATATTAGAACTTGCATTTATTTTTAAATATTTATGTATTTTGCATATGATTCAGATTTGAATAAAATTAATAGGATACTTTTTTTTAAAAAAAAAGTTGTAATTGATCAATAAATAAAATTTCTATTCAGCCAAGATAATTTATGAAGAAAAAATGAAATATGAAAATATATAAAAATGGTACATTAAGAAAGATTGAATATCTAGAATTTTGTTGATAATAGTAGGAAATTTACATCTGTAATACAAAAAATGATGGAATTATTATTAAAAAGAGAAATGACGTCATGAAATGTGCATAAAAGTTGTGTCAAGAATTATATAATTTTAAAGAACAATGAAAAAGTATTTTCTACAACTACTATATTTTTTGAATTGTCTAGGATTTTAAATGAAGACGTGAGACATACAATTAAATCTATGAAGAAGGGAATAACTAAAGATTATGTATATCTTAAAAGAGATAGGTTAATTTTTTTTTTTTTTTGCAAAGTTAGATACAAAATGTCTAAATGATAAAGATGTACCTGATCATTAAAATAATACAATTATTAATATTTTAAAAAGGGGATAAAGAAAATAGTAGAAATTACAGATTTGTCAATTTTATCAGTTCTATATAAAAATTTTATAAAGATAATTACAAAATGTCTCCAGCTAACTTTGCATTTTAACCAATCAAAAGAACAAACTGGATTTAAAAGTGGTTTTAACATTGAGAATAATATCTAAGTATTGAGAGAATCAATGAATATGAGTTGTCATTATGATTTGGATTTGTAGATTATAAAAACAATTGATTCTAAAAGCATTTTTTTCAGTGATTAAAGTATTGGATCATCATGGTATACATCCAGGATATTGTCATATTCTAAAGAATATTTATAAAAATGCAACAGCAATAATTATATTATATAATGATAATAGGAAGATTAACATTAAAAATAGTACATAACAGGATGACTCCATATCCCCAACATTTTTAAAGCAATTTTGCAAGAAATATTTTGTAGATTAAAATGGAAGCTTTAGCTTAAGTCATCTAGATTTTGCAGATGATGTAATTGTTTCTGAAAATAATTCTTTACAGTTTTAGGAAATTTTGCAAGTATTATCAGATGACAATAAAAGTAGGACTAAAGGTAAATGTCAAAAATGTTAAAGTAATGTTCAATAAAGTTTCTCAAAAGATGAAAATAAAGAGTGATATTGATAAGATAGAAGAAGTTAACAATTATAATTATCTTTGTCATATTATTACTACAGATGGAAATGTAATGGATGAAATTAATCATAAAATTAAGCTTGGTTGGGGTGTTTTTGATACAAATGACTTAATATTAAAAGGATATATATATATATATATGAGTGTGTGTGTGTGTGTGATTGTGTGTTTTACCAGATTTTTTTTTTTAATCTGAGATTTGGACACTTAACATAATGACAATACCGATATTTTAGATTTCTCAATAAAATATGTACAATGGTGTATTGAGAGGAACAAGAAGATATTAAAAATGAAATACTTAAATAAGTGAACACTCAAATGTTTTTGACATGATTGAAAGAATTAGGAGAGTGAAATAAAGTTCGTCTAAACATATAACTAGAAGAGGTGACAATAAATGAATAATTGAAATTGTAAACTGGATTCCAAGAGATAATAACAGACTTAGAAAGAGACCACATATGAGATGGATGTATGGAATAATAAAATGACTTAGTATGATGTGGAGAAGAGGAGCTAGAGATAGGAGAAGATACACTGAGCATGGAGACCTTCATCCTGCAGAGAATCAATAATGTTTGAAAATAATAATGATGATAAGAATTGGTGTATAACATTTTATTATTATAAAAAATGACACAAATAATAAAATACTGATAATAAAAATGTCAGTTGATAGTTTCATTAAAAGATTTATGTTAAGAAGGATTTTTAGGCAACAAAATAATAAGTTAAAAGATCAAAGTGGTAGCAATGTTAGATTTTGATTGAACTAAGATTGTAAAAATAACTAATTACATATACAAGCCAAACTTTTAGATGATCTGAAAGGGGGGGAAATGATTATTTTAATCATGAACCGTCATATAATATCTTTTCCTTTATATTTTCAAAATAAATATCAAGCAAAAAAGAAAGAATTTAGGAAAGTGATTCATTACTTTATGACCTGCTTAAAACTGTTTAAAATGATTTCTCTGAGAATTTATAGTTTGAAGTGCTTTTGATGATATGCCTATCAATAATTGTTGAATAATCTCGAATGTTAATGCAAGTATTGGAGTAGGAAAAGCCTGGATTGTTATACAGTTTTAGAAAATTCAAGTCCTTGACTCACATAAACCTTTAAGGATAATTTATTTCATATGAAAAAAAAAACTATCTACTGATAAAATGTCTTTTTATTTAAGAAAATTACAAGTGAGAAAAATTGTACAAGGTTTAAAGTAACCTGTGAAAACTATAAATAAAAATACTATTTATTAGAGTTACTTATTTTATAATAATACTTAACATCTCATTCAAATTTCTTCTCTCCAATATAAAAATGTATAAAGGCAGAGAAAAAATAGAAATGAAGCAGTATACACTAGAAATACCAAAAAATAGAACAACTAATCAAATCTTATTAACACTATTTTTATTTAACAGGAATCTTATGATGCAGATAATTAGTGAATTTTGAATCTATCTCCTGTCTAAAAATTATGATACAACATAATTTAAAAAAAGTTATTAAGGAAATAGAAATCTGACAGCCTAATATATATATATATATATATATATATATATATATATATATATATATATATATATATATATATATATATATATATATATATAGTGAATCTTTCAATTAAATTAAATAACCATTAGATGATATTACAATTTACATAGTCACAATTAAATTATATATAGTTCTAAGTGCATGATCAAAATAATTACAATAAATAAGGAATTACCTACAAAATTTACAAAATTATTTGAATCTTTAATAAGTATTAACAATTAAAATTTAATTATATTGGTGAAATACTATTTAATTTTAAATTTCAACTTTTATGCTCTCTTGAAGATGAAGACAAAAAAGAGAGAATTATAAGGTATAAAAATGTAAAAGAAATAGTTTCACAAAGATGTTTATATGAGTTTAAAATCCAACAAAACGTTTTAATTTTAATAAAGAATGTTTATGTAGAAAGAAACAGATTTATACATATATGCAGTTTTTGAGGTAATAATAAAGATAAAAGTAAACTATGCAATCAATACTTGTAAGATAACTTACCACTATTAGTGAAGGTAGTAGTATATTACACTAACATTTTTTTCTTAAAAAATAGTCATTCAAATGATTAAAATAGAAATAAAATAATGATTATCTCAACCACAATCAAATTTTTAGATTTAACTTGAAATAAAAGCATTGGGGGAGGAGGGCAGAAATTAATTAAGTCAATCTCTTGTTATAAAAAATAAAGATTGACTTAATTAATTTCTGGATCTATTTCCCATGCTTTTATATTAAATTTAATTTACAAAATTCATTGTGGTTGAATAAACAATTATTTATTTCTTTTTAGTGCATAGTCAATAAAAGCATTTAATATTTAAAAAATCTTTACTATTAATTTTTAGTTTTGGCACACAAATTAAAATGTAAAACTATATTGTAATTTAAATTTATTAAAGACTTATAGTTGATATTGTAACAGTATATTTGGGCAAAGGTATACCCTGTACATTCAGATTACCATTTTCTATAATAGGGACATATATGTTGAGACACTCTTAATATTATATTGAATTTTTTTTGAATGAGAACTACTAACTTTAAAATCTGTAAAACTATTTATAAATATTTATCAAAATCAAGATTCTACAATAATGTATATTTAAAGTCAAAAGGTACATTTATTAACTCCAATTATAATTAAATTGAAAAATAATAAATAATTAGTGAACACTGGGCTTAAAATAATAATAATCCAACTGTAAATTGATGTGAGATGAATAGTTGTCTAAAATAATATGAACTAATTAGGTAGAAAATCATCCAATTTTATTTACATTGCTGATAAATAATATTAACAAAAAAGGGCATTATTAGTTTAAATGTCTTTGATCAACTTATAATATTCAATTACAAAGGTGTTACAGAGAGTTTTATAAGTAAACATTCTTACATTAAATCTTTTATGAAATTCAAATAAATCTTTGGATAAATACAGCAGGCAAAAGGATATTGTAATCCTAAACATTTAAATTATATACAACAATGAAATGTTTTAATTTATTCTTATCAGTTGAAACATAAATAATATAAAGTAAGCTAACTATCTAAACATTCATACATGCATGCATGGTACTGTGTGTACACTTAAATATAGAAATAAAATATTATTAAAATTGTTTTACCTGGCTAGGAAAGCTATTGTCTATAAAAGCTCTAAAATGAAGAAAAACATGCATACATGATAAAAAATATATAGAAAATTTTATTATTTTTTAGAAAGTTTATTTTTTAAAAAATGTTTTGTATAAAATTTCTATATTGTAGATCCCATAATCAGTTAAACTTAACAAGCTTAACGTATAAATTTGCTCCAGGTGGTGACTTCTTCATACTAAATCAATTACCTATATAACCTGTAAAATGATGAATTTTCTAGGAATGTTCCATTTGGTTTTTTAACTTATAAATGACTCGTCTCAAGGAATTCAGGTATAGTGGTGATAAAACAGCTTATTTTATAATAAAATAAATTCATTATCTTGCAGTTGTTTAAGATTGAAATTAACTGATTATCAGAATTCTTCCAGAAAAGTTGATAAAAAATTTATAAATGCATGTATAATGATCAAAGACATTTGACCCCTATTCTATTTCTGTTAACAAGGCATTCTGTTCTTTGAACATCTACTGTATATTTCTATGGGAAATACACCCATTGTTATTAGCAGCAGATTTAGATTGCAAATAAGTAATTTTTATTTAATATTCTTTTCTACTATTTTTTATTGTCTCATAATTTCACATAGCATTGTTATAGGGATTCTAGAATAGATTAATTAATGATGCTTTTATATAATTTTAGGTATATTTATACACACATTCAAAATTAGTGTTTTAGAATTTTCATTGATTAATAAAATATAAATCATTTAATCTTTATAAAACAAATACAATGAGATTTCAGTACTTAGGTTTTTACTTAATAATCTTACCTAAATTCACATACACAATTACCATCATTTAATTTTTATTACTTAAAGTCTAAATTATAACAATCTTTTCTTTTTCAAACATTTATCTATAATTTGGTATGTTTCTTTAAATTATAAATCATTTAATTAATATGTACACAAAGAAATTATAAATAATTAATTAATGAATAGTTGCTTTTCATAAATCCCTTTTTTTAATATATAGGATTAAGAATAAGCATATTGTTATATGTCCATTCACTTAGGGAAAAAATGTTTACTATATAATTACTATAGATTTAGTCTTTTTATTTAATTTTCTTAATAGTAAATTTCTTAGCCCAATTTTTGTTTCTTATATTTATTTTCATTTTTATTTTGTGTGAAACTTTTCATTAGATGGTACCTTTTTACATAGTTTTATTAACTAGAAAGTGAGCTATACTTTCACAAGGTAATTCAAAATAAACACGTTAAAACAACAAGTTATATTATGCTAAGCTACAATAAAATAAATACTATTATTAATTAAAATAAATCCTACTTTGTGACTTAATTTAATACTAGGTTCAGGACAGTTAATTTATTTGACTATCCCTATAAATAGTACTACTTGAGCTAACTCAGAACACACAATCTGTGAAAACAAGTTGTACTGGATCCATTACCAATAAGATACACAGTATAGGCTTCTTCAAACATGGGTATGACAATAATGTTGGCATCAACAAGAGCTTTTAGAGTTCCATCATCATATTTTCAGTGATATGGATGGTGAAGAGTTGGAGATTGGAGAAGATTGAAGCTTGTTTATTGAAGTTTGAAAATTGACTATTTTAATAAAAACTGAGCACTGATTGTATATATGTGTGAGAGGTGGCAATGTGGTTCAACTGATGAGTGCTGATTTAACACAAAACATATATATTGGAGATTTTTTCACATGTATTTGTTCATGTGTATCTGTTGGATTAAAATAGAGTGCATAGATGTAGGGAGCTTGAAGGTTTGAGTTCAAGTTCTTTCTAATTAGACTAGTTTAGTTATATTTGAATATTATATATATATATATATATATATATATATATATTCAAATATATATATTGTTATTTATATATATATATATATATATATATATATATAATCAAAACTACCCCAAATCTAAAATTAAACCAGACCAGCATAAAAATAATATTAAAACACAACCTAAGGTTTCACTGCTACAAGCAGACTTCTCAAGTGTAAAGAACTACAAAAAAACCACACATTATATATACTATTAAAAACTACCCACAAATCCATTCACTTCCCATCCACCCTTAATATTAAAAGAACTCTTAAATAAGTTAATTGCTTCAGAATAATAAATTTTCAATAATAAAGACTCTTTAATTCTTCTTTTGATTTCATTTCTCTCAAAGAAGACAACCTTAGCTTCATCAAAATCAATAGTGTGGCCAGTATCTTTTTCATGGACATACAAAGCAGAACTAAGATATCTATTTTTAACTCTACTTTTATGAACCTTTATTCTTTCATTTAAACTCAAACTACTCTGACCTATGTAAACCTTCTTACAAAATAAACAAGGAATAAAATATACCACACCAGGAATAGTCTTTCTATCAAAAACTTCTTTTGTATTATTTAATAAATTATTCAATGTAACACCCCTTTTCCAAGCAATTTTCTTATTTCCAAACAATTTACTATTTCTACACACAATTTTATAAGAAGACAATTTAAATGGCAAAGAAATAAAATCATATTTTTCTTTAACCTTTACATCCTTACAAATATTACTATTAAATAAAATACTTTTAACAAATTTATCAGAGTATCCAACACTCAAATAATCTTTATAAAATTGATATTTCTGAAACAAAGCTACCCCACTAGAATTATTTAATTTAATATTCCTATGACAATAATTCCTTAAAGCAGCTACTTTATGAGATACAGACTGATAGCTATCAGGTTTAATTATAGATCTTAATTCTTTACTTTTAACTAAATGACTGCACAATAAACAATTAGTTTCTATATTTCTAATCACCAAAAGATCTAAAAATTTTAACTTACCAAAATCTAACCCCCCTCCTTCTAACACAAATTTTATAGAAGGATCAAAACAATTAAACTCATTTACAAATTCCTTCAATTTATCATTCTCAACTACAAATAAACAATCATCAACATATCTGACAAATAATTTTACATATAAACAATTCTTTTTAATAATAATTTCCTCTTCCATAAAACTAATATAAACTGAACATACTAAAGGAGAAATAATATAACCTATTATCCACCCTTCCTTAATCTTATAAAAAATACCTCTATAAGTAAAATACATAGAATCTTCCAATAACAAAAGCAAATCTTTAATTACCTTAATTTTATTTTTTGATAAAGAACTTTTCTTAATCAATACAGACAAAAGAACATCAATACTGCTTAACCTATTAACAGACTGATACATATTTTCAATATCTAAACTTCCAAATACCCAATTACTTTCCATTTTAAAATTATTAATCTTATCAAAAGCCTCAAAAGAAGAAGAAACTGTGTACTGACCAAAATCAACAAATTGTTTTAAAAAATTATTCAAGAATCTAGAAATACCCTCTACAACACTACCTGTAAAATCAAAAATAAATCTTAAAGGAAAACCATCTTTATGAGTTTTAATATTCACAAACATCTTAGCTGATGTAAGTTAAAATTTTTAGATCTTTTGGTGATTAGAAATATAGAAACTAATTGTTTATTGTGCAGTCATTTAGTTAAAAGTAAAGAATTAAGATCTATAATTAAACCTGATAGCTATCAGTCTGTATCTCATAAAGTAGCTGCTTTAAGGAATTATTGTCATAGGAATATTAAATTAAATAATTCTAGTGGGGTAGCTTTGTTTCAGAAATATCAATTTTATAAAGATTATTTGAGTGTTGGATACTCTGATAAATTTGTTAAAAGTATTTTATTTAATAGTAATATTTGTAAGGATGTAAAGGTTAAAGAAAAATATGATTTTATTTCTTTGCCATTTAAAATTGTGTGTAGAAATAGTAAATTGTTTGGAAATAAGAAAATTGCTTGGAAAAGGGGTGTTACATTGAATAATTTATTAAATAATACAAAAGAAGTTTTTGATAGAAAGACTATTCCTGGTGTGGTATATTTTATTCCTTGTTTATTTTGTAAGAAGGTTTACATAGGTCAGAGTAGTTTGAGTTTAAATGAAAGAATAAAGGTTCATAAAAGTAGAGTTAAAAATAGATATCTTAGTTCTGCTTTGTATGTCCATGAAAAAGATACAGGCCACACTATTGATTTTGATGAAGCTAAGGTTGTCTTCTTTGAGAGAAATGAAATCAAAAGAAGAATTAAAGAGTCTTTATTATTGAAAATTTATTATTCTGAAGCAATTAACTTATTTAAGAGTTCTTTTAATATTAAGGGTGGATGGGAAGTGAATGGATTTGTGGGTAGTTTTTAATAGTATATATAATGTGTGGTTTTTTTGTAGTTCTTTACACTTGAGAAGTCTGCTTGTAGCAGTGAAACCTTAGGTTGTGTTTTAATATTATTTTTATGCTGGTCTGGTTTAATTTTAGATTTGGGGTAGTTTTGATTTTATATTGACTAGTTTAGCTTTATGCTTGTAATGTTTATATATATATATATATATATATATATATGTAATGTTTATATATATATATATATATATATATATGTTAAAACGAAGATTTGCACGGGTTAAATATATAAAATACATATTTTGCGGGTTCATCCGTGTTAAAAACTTTTAATATCAATATACTGACGTTTCGACTTGGTCACACAAGCCATCCACAGAGATGGCTTGTGTGACCAAGTCGAAATGTCAGTATATTGATATTAAAAATTTTTAACATGGATGAACCCGCAAAATATGTATTATATATATATATATATATATTAACCCTCTCCTATAACCTCCATCTTCTTCACTTATTTACTTTATTATATTTATAATTGCCCAGGCGCCAATTCTATGCAAAATAGAATAAAATTTATAATTATAAATTATATTTAAACTTATTTAAAAGGTTTTATATGATAACTATTCTATGGCCTAGCTCAGTTGAGATTATAAGATATGGTCTTTATATATGAGGCCAACAAGGATGATAAAAACGTCTATAAACAATAATACTATAAGGTTAATTTAAATATGTTCAGAGCATCTATTCAATACTAAAACTATTGCACAATCATCAATTATCATATTTAATATAGGATAGATAATGATTAGGACCGGGTACCTTTATATCCATATCACTATCTATTCTAAGCAAAGTAAAATGTATTATTGGCATTGTAATACTGAGATTTATTACCATCAGACAAATTAAATAAAACTTGAATTATATTGACAAACTTATATATTCTATAACTGTTATATTAACCAGGTGTGTGTGTGTATGTGTGTAAATTAAGGATCGAACGTAAATAGTCAAGCAATTCATTTGGACTTTTAATTCATTAAAATATTTATTAAAAAAAATAAAAAAATAAAAGACAAAAGAAATAATTATAATAAAAAAAAATATTATTTATGTATCTTGTTAACCAATTACATCTCTTCTAAGGTAAAATCAAAATTGACTACTATTTAATATGTTAATCATATATCTTCGAATATGTGCGTTTGATTATATTGTAAATATAATGTATTCATGAAATATATTTTATTAGATTATTTATAAACTTGTATGATGCCACAAATCAATCATCTTTTACATATTATAAAAAAAATTATATAACACATCTGTTACAATCGGTGTAAGTCATCTAGCAGTAACTATACAAAATAAATAAAGGCAGGGAAAAATAATAACCAAACACTTATACCTATATGCTTAAGAGTTAACGAATATCTCCAAACTTAATCTACATAATCTAATTGTCCCTTGACTATTTCTACCTTCAATTCACATTCAATATACTTCCTATATACTGAACTTATAACAGATAAGGTTTTAATTCTTTTTTTTAAAATATACTTCATTAACTAAATTGCATAATAAATACAACATCTTTAAAATAATAATCTATAGCATCACGCACACATCCGAATATCTAAAATCACCTATAATATAATCTCCAAATCATACAAAATAATAAATTATCATATTATAATGACAATGAAATTATACTGTTTTGTTTTCTTTTTTAAGAAGGAAAAAAAATTTTTTTTGCTATATATCTATCATAAGTAATAACGAAAAAAAATACCTGTCAATATCTTATCATTACAAAATTGACAGTTGAAAGAAATATACATATCAGTATAAAAAAAACAACAGTAAATTATAACATAAAAAAAAAAGTGTCTGTCCATTGTTAAAGCATAATTTATTAAGAATGACAAGAGTTTTTTTTTTTATCCTAGAATTCCGTGACGGGCGTTAAAAATTATATTTGCATGCATTGACATTATTTCACTATATATACATGAATAACAAAATTTTACAGTAGAAAATTATCCTCCTGGTATAAAATTAAGTAGATAATTTTTTTTATTTTAAATTTTAATTTGCAGAAGATTGATAGAAGATGATTAGAATTTAATATTAAGCATTTGGTTTTAGCATCTAATAAAAAAATTGAGCTAGCTTTACTTTAAATAATTTTGTCATTTTAATATTATTTACTTTTGGCAATACTTTTAAAATAAATTATAATTACTTATCTTACGTGACATCAAGGTAATTTTAAAAGGTAGCGATCTTGAACCATCGTTTAATAGAAGTTTGGAACTGATTTTCCCTCTGGGTCTATCTCTTCATGGTTTTATTACTCCAGTAGTATAATAGAAATTTTCCATAAACATATCATTAGAATCCTTGTGATGTATTTTTTTTTAATATTTGTAATACTTTTAGAGAGTTATTGATTCCTTTAAGTTTTTTTATCTTCTTCCTCTGAGCTTTTTTTTTTTTACTTTCAAGTTTTACACTCTATGTCTTTCTCCCTTCATGCCCTCTGTGTTTCTATTACAATCAACTTTGGAAGCTTGCCAGAAATATTATTTATAAAAATTTTAACACTACAATATTTGAATATAATAAACATAGTAATAAAAATATTAAATACTAATTATTAATTTTAGAAATGTTATTTACTATTACAAATAATCTCTATCATTTTTAAAACATAAGATTCTAAGACAATATATAATCAGTAACTTATAAATAAAAATATAGCAAAGAAAATTCTAATTAATAATATATTTATGCATCTGCCTATTATGACATGTAAATCCTCTACTATGCACAAACATCTACCACTAAACATATAGTCCAAAACTCCACCAATCAATATACCCATTTAAAATTTTCATTTTGTTAAAATCCTAATTTTAACTAGCAAATTACATCACAATTTAAGTTTAGTTTTCCTAAAAACTCAATTTTAAATATTAGATTATATCACAATTCATTTTTTTCAACTAATTACCTTTAGCCATTGTTAGCACAAATGTGACCTTCCCACATTTCTTTCTGGTGCCAACCTGGAAGGTTACCCTTATGAAAGAAAAATGAATTGGATAAACAACAATCAATATTAATAACACATTAAATTTTACATTAAGATCATTCCTCAATTAGAGAATTATGTTTGTCAAATAAACATAAAACAATAAAAACATTTAATGCTTTTATAAACACATGTTTATATTATACTTTAGCAACATTATATAAGCAAAAAAAATAATACTTACATTCTATATTGAACAATATGTATAACTTTTATTAATCATGTCTTGCAGGACATGGAACCAAACTGCGAGCATTATAGGTTACTTTAAACCTTGTGTTTATATTCTTGATCTCCTTTCTTCTAACAAGTTTTTTCCTACAAGATTTCATTTTCACTTTACTAGATTTAACTCTAAACTTTTTAATATATCTTACTTTATTTTTCACTTTCTTAAGATGATTTATATTAAATAATTCTTCCTTTACTCCTTTGAGTTTGATCTTAGCCTTTTTAACTTCTTTTTCTTCATCAACAATCTTTCTACTAAGATTTAAATCAACTATCTTTTTCATTTATTAATTTTAATTTGACTTTTGCCTTCCCAATATCTCTTATACAATCTACACCTTTATTAAGATAACTTATCTTAACCTTCTCTTTACTCATCTCTTTGAATTTTATTTTAATTTTCTTCATATGTTCATTGTGATTAATTATCTCTCTCATAAAATCTAATTTAGTTTTCTTCTTACTTTTACATTTAAGCTTTACTTTGGCTTTGCCTAACTCTTTTTCTGAATTACTAACTTTTCTAAGAAAATTTAAATCAGACTTCTCTGTATTCTTAATTTTACATTTTATTTTCACCTTACCAACTTCTCTAACATGACTAACACTTTCTATTAAATATTCCATACTACATATTATATGTTTAGTATCTCCATAAACTATTTTTTTTAAAACATTCACCTTCACCTTATGTTCTAAATAATTAAGAATACACTTTGGAATTATGTCTTCATTTTTATTTTTAAATTTATTATCTGTAATATCAGTAACCTTAAACAATTCATTCACCAAAATTTCTAAATACTTCATGTCTAAGGAAATTATTTCTGTCTTCATTGATTTACTAATTTCTTTCTTTTTTTCAAGATTCTCCTTGAAATCCTTAAGCATGTCTATATCTTCAATTTTCTCTAATTTTGAATCCTGATTAACTATTTCTCTAAGTTCTTTGTATACATTTATTTCATTACTGGCTAAACTAACATTCTTATTAATCTGCATAACTTGATCATTAATATTCTCTTGCATTTCTAGCTTCATTTTGGGTATTTCTACTCTTGCTTTTAGCTTTGTTTCTAGTTTCATTTCTAATTTTATCTCTGACATTTCTGACTTTATTTCAACTATCATCTCCTCTGATTTCTTTTGACCCAATTTTATTTCTATTGCTATCTCTGATTCCTGACCTTTTACTTTCTTCTCCACAACTTGCATCTGCCTAATTATAATAGCATTTATTTCTACCATTTCTGACTTTATTTCTGAAACCTCCAATTTTATTCCTGCCATCCTCTCCTCTGACTTATCTTGATTCACTTTTATTTCTTTTAGTTCTGATTTCAATTCTACAAACATTTCTTCTGACTTTTGTCTATCTTCTACTTGTCCAGACTTTAGTTCTGCAAACATCTCTTCTGACTTTTTTCTATCTTCTATTCGACTAGACTCTAATTTGACAAACATCTCTTCAGATTTTTCTCTATCCTCTGCTCGACCAGACTTTAATTCTACTTGACCAGACTTTAATTCTTTTAGTTCTGTTAATATATATTTTTAATAACATTGACATATCACCATCTAGAGTCTGAGGGATAGTATCTCTCATCCTACTAGACTCTCCATAGGACATACCTATAGTTTCATTTCCTGATTCAAGATCAGGGGACATCGCAACAATGTCTGGAGATGGTGTCTCTTGAGACCCAACCAAACTATCATATAAATTAAATTCTTCCATTTTATAATCTTTTTAAAAATTTATTAATACTATCTAAGAAAACAAGGTTTACCAGCCCCAACCTCCACCAAATCAACAATTCAAATTCACCACCACTACCTAAATTGACATAAAATTTCCACAATTTTATTTTCCCATATAATGTTCAATTTTCCACACACACATAGATAAGAAGACATTAAGTTTTAACTAGATACAATTAATCTAAACATAGCTGAAATTATAAATTAAATTTCACATGATCCGCTATAGTCATATTACAAACTACACCAATTCAAATAACTGATAAAAGACCAAAATAATTTAAACATATTCATTTATCTTTATGCTGAATTGGGTGCATTCAGATATTATAACCAGCATTTATAACAAAAAAAAAATTCATAACCAAAATCAAATTAATGATGACATGCATTTATTATGATGACTGATATACAATTTTTACTTAAATATGGTAAATGCCAATCTTTGCATAAGAATATAGAAAATAGGCTGTTAAGGATGAGCTATATATTCAAGTTATATATTTATCCATTCTTCTAAAGATCCAACAGATACTGACAGCCAAAAGAGTTATGAGCAGTTTACAATTTTGAGATGGATAGAAGAACTCCATCACTGCTCTCAAAACATACAATGCTCCATGAACACTCTGATGATCATCTCACTTTAACCACTCTAAGCTACCACAACTCATAATATTCTACTGCAAACACTATCACAATGCCCTGCTTTCATCCAAGTCTTAGGGGCTATTTATAAAATATTGTCTTGCTCATCTTTAGGAGTCTTAGAGACAAATATTACATTTATATTAGAAAGAACTATGCCTTGCTCTCTCTGGAGTCTTAGAGGCAAAATCATGGCAGGACTACTGTTAACTGCTTCATGATAATTAACAACTGATATCATAATTTGGGTTGGAGCAGTGAATGAGAACAATCAATCACCAGTGACATGAATACACCATATATCTAAGACAATAACAAAACTCTCCATCCATCACCAAAATTTGCAACACAACCAACAAAACACCACCAATCAAGTATTCTATTTAACCTTCAAAATTATGGACTTTCTATAACAAAAGTGTTCCAGATATGAAAAATATTAACACTTTATAATTTAATACTATCAATAATTCTATGTTTGTCTAGTATCAATGCTATATTTAATTGACAGGCAAAAGATATATATAAAAGAAAAATGCTATCAACTTTAACATTTACTATAAATTGTGACATTTATATAGCTTTATAATCGAAACTAAGCTGTCTCATGGCTGTATTTATTTATTTCACCTAAAAAAAATGTTTTCTTTTAAACTATACATCTGACATTTATATATCTGTTACACATCTTTCAGGTATTGGCTTATTCCAAACTCTAATTTGCTTATTTCAAACCTTAGTTAATGCTCCATTTACCCCTAGTTCCATTTTACTCTTACTACCTTTCTAACACTTTATTTTTCTTTCTCCTAATTGTTACGAATACATATTAACAAATGTATAGAATATATATATATATATATATATATATATATATATATGTATTCGTATATATATATATATATATATATATATACACTGAGATAGTACAAGCTACACATATAATTAGTTTATATATATATAAAAACAATATTATTCTTTTTAAATAAATATTTTGACTAACAATACTGTTTTACTCATATAGCTTATGGTATTTAACCAACAAAATTAATTAATGAACCTAGGTTTAGATAATCCTGGAGACATTAAAACATAAGCCACCAAAAAAAAAACATAGACCCTTTACAAGGTCTGGTATTTAATTAATATAGACCCCAATGATTGAGCCAACAACAAGATAGGCAGTCTACAGGGTGTGAAATTTAAATAACTGAGGCCCCCATCAGATTACATTTTGGACAGAATTATCCAATGCTGATAAAGGCTCCCTTGCCTGTAGATTGGGACAAAATTGATAAAGAAATGGATAAAAGAAAGGTTCGAATAAAGTTGAAACATAGGGCTGAAGTATGCATAAAGTAGGGAAATCCATGACCATATAGATTCGAGGTAGGGGACTTGGTTTTTGTATGAAAACCTCATGTCAGCAATCCAACACAGCATCAATATAAAAAATTTTTTCCAGTATATGAGGGACCCTTCACTATACAAAAGAAAAGTGGTCCAAATGCCTTTGTATTGGAAGATGAGGGTGGGGTTTATGGATCTTATAATGCATGAAGCCTTAGGCCAGCCACCTAAAAGATAGGAGGTACACTTAAGGAATTGACCTCAGGGCAAATGTTCAGCCAGGGGGAGGGGATTTAAAAGTTTTAAATGTTGGGGTTTAAAGTTTGAAAAAAAAAAAAGGAAATAGCAAATAGATGCTTTATTGATTTTTTTTTGTTGGCATGAAGGGGCAGTTGAACTGGATACTTTATCCAATTCAAGGGTTCTATCATGTAAATTAGAAAAAAAAAACCAAGTTTTATATGTGCAATAACACATACTTATTTATCTTATATTTTTAATTCTCATTTGATTTTAGTATAAAATATTTTTTATGATGCTTGTTTTCTTTTAAAACAATTAAAAGCAAACAAAGTTTAAGTAGTGCTCTTATAAAAGTATTTTATTTAAACTAAAAAAAAATTAACGTTGATGTATTTTTAAAGCTGAGATTTAGTTTTGTATTTTTTTTATATAAAAAATAATCATTTTTGTAAGATAAAGCCCTGTAAGTTATTGTTTTTCTAATTAAGATTGAGTGGGAGATAGAGATTTACCTTGATTGAAAGTTGCAAAAAAAGATTGCACAGGAGATAACAAAGGACATAAATAGCTGGGTAAATTTTTTATAGGGAGGAGGATTCAAGGAGACTATTCTAGTCATTCAGTTTTTATTTTTATTTTTTTATAGGTCAGCTTACTTAGCTTCTTGTTATTGAGGATCGTTCCAGATTTTAGCTGTTATTGAACTTTTGCATTGTTAAAGTGACTAATTTTTTTTTGATATTGGTGCCATGGGAATCACCAAGTTGAATTTTCATTGACCGACAACGACTCTATTTGCCGCAATAATAGCAGTCATTCAGATGCCGTGACTGTAATATAGCCACGAAGAATCTCCACAACACGATGGGCTGAGCCTTTCCAAAGATGAACCTCTGGAGCTCCAAATTGTGACTTCAATCATGACCTAACTGTCAAGTCAGAGTGGATCCTAATAATGCCTCCAGACTTCTGAACCTGTAGTAAATGACAGCCATGGTAGAGGACTCTATAAACTGAACTTTGTGTGAACAGCAGAAATTAATATTATCTCGAGGTAACTTACCTTTCCATATCAAAATCAGGGCTAAATCTCTAAGTCTCTCGCAAATCTCAGCTTAATCTTAAAAAAGAAATTATATTTAGGATGTGTAATTTATCAATTTAAATATTAATGTGTTTTTGTCTATTTTACATTACAATCTTAGTAGCAAGATATTTAATCTTAAAATGTTACTTGTTTGAGAGTGTAGGGTGAGTGATATTTTATATGCTTAATAATTTCTCAGTTTTATGATTAACCCTTGTTAAATGCTCAGACCGACCTTAGTAGTTTTTTTTTATTTTTGTTTGTTTGTTTGCTTTGACGTTAAACTAAATCAAACTTGGCTTTGGCTAGTGATTTATAGGATATATGATTTATTTATTTTTTGGTAGAGATTTATTTGCTATAATTCAGATTACGTAGTTCATAATGTTTCTTTTCTTGTGTGAGACTAACCTTGGCTCGTTTCAATGTACTTGCCCATGAGCATTTTGCAGAATTATGACATTCTTGGTTCCAATATTTCTTTTCCGGACTAAGAAAAACTTGTCTGTGCTGTCCCGTTATTCTCCAAAAACTTCCATCTTACTAAATCTCTATAGGGAAAAGGGAATTGCTTGGGTGAACTGCTAGCAAGCAAATATAAGCCACTATTGTGTTATAGGTAAGAAATGAACTTGTATGCCTGGGTATTTAACATGGTACTGCTCGCATACACTCAATGTTAAGATCTGCTAAGTAAATGGAGATCAAGTTTCATGTTTATTTTGTTATTATGTTTAATAAATTTAGAAGTTCTTATAAGTATTTTGGCTGACATTTGTATCAGTGCTTTCTCAATTGTCTGAACCACATTCATTAGATTTTGCTCTCCCTGGGTTTAGTCTGGCACATTCATGTTCGTATATCCTGCCCACCCTTAAAATAAATGTGTAGTTCCCATTTTCGAAACTAGTGGCGCCCTCGTGGTCAGGATATATAAAACTAAAATCTTTTATTCGGCACAATATATATTATTACAAATGTGCAAGAGTAATGTGGATGAGAGCCTAGAGATTGGAGATGGGTTGAACTTGGACAGATCTTTATTCTTCCATGGATTAGTATTATTATTATTACAATATTTGTTAAATATTGGACAATTTATTTGTAATATAAATATGTGGGTAACAGTTAAAATAGTTCAATAAAAGATAAATATATAGAGAGAGCATAACACATATTTATAAGTAATAAATAATCCACATTCCAGATTAAATTTACTTATGTCAGAAAATCTGAGCACTTTTTACAGCTATAACTAAATTTTAATAAATTATCTTCTATGTAATAAAAAAAAAACACAGAACCTTTTTTAATTTGTAGGTAGGTTTCTGAAATAAGTGTAATCATCAGATGTAAAGAATATAAAACATATAAATTGTATCCACCTTTTGTCATAGGTTTTGCTTTTAGATACAAATATAAGTAGATTTGTAAGAAAGTTATCTATGGACAGTTATTTAAATGAAATATTGTTAGTTTACTTAAAGTTGAATAAATTTATTATGCCAAATGTACTAAGCATTTTAAGGTAAAATCTTTATTTTTTGTACACATTTATATGATATAATAAAACTGATATCTCTATATTTATTCTGCCAATTATTAATTATGTCAAAGGCATTAAAGGAGCATTAACTTATGGCATGTTCATTATTCCTATTAACTTTTTATAATATTCAAAATGATCGCGATATTTTAATATTTAATTAATATCATTAATAAATAGCATAGAAAATACAATATAGATTAACTAACCATTTTTTTTTCACTACTTATAATTCTATCTTTAAGATTATACGTACTTAAATACGAATACATTTGAAATAAAGTTGACAATTCCACACACATATATACATGAATTTGCGATTAGTATTTTTTATTGAACCTTTAAAATAAATTATATAAACTCAAATTAGCAAAGATGTACATATATGCAAATGAATTTCAGTTCAGATTTTTTTAGGAACAATTGCATACTTTTTATATCAATCATTATTAAATTCCATAAAATAAATTAGTAATAATTCAATTTTCTTATGTTATATTTTACCTTATCAAATTATTTTTAAATATATCCTCTGTTTTTTTCAATCTCAAAAATAGTTTTGTCGAAAGAATTTATGAAAACTAGATTTTTTTAAAATCTTATAATATTTTTAACATGTTTTGAAAGAAGTAAGTCTAAAAAAAAAAAAAAACATCAATTTGAATCATCAGCAAAAATTAAAATTACATTTTATTTTAAATGATTATCTTGCATGTATGACTGAGCTGATATTTTCTTACAAATTGTTCTCTTCTCATCCAATTTTAATTACCCATAATTATTTTAGATTCTCCACTAATCAATAAATATCATTCCACTCCTACATTTAGATTATCAGACAAAAAAAAGAAAGAAACTGCAACATAAGTTATAAATATCGTTTGAAAAATATATATATTATTTAAAAGAAAAAAACACATAAAACTAACAGTATTAGTTCCTTTTTCTTTCTTAAAAATATTTTATTTCATACTTTAACATTTCTAAAATCAGTTTTTGCAAATTTGGTTAATTTCAACCAAATATTTTAAAATGTCTTCCCATAGAACATCTGTATGTGCTATTTTTAATATATGTAATTTGTCAATTTATTACCAAAATAATTAGTAATTATTCAAATTTTAATAATGTTAGATTAACAGTGCTAAATGAACATAGGGAAGAAATATGATTTAATAAGAGATCTACTTCATATTTTTACCAATGTAAAATAAATAAATATTATTAACAATTAATTGCTTAGAAGATCATATGACATTCAAACATTACCTGACATAGATTGAGCTTTGGTCCAAAAACATGGATCGTTTGGGTTTGCCATTCTCTCATTGCACTAAATTGTGGGATTACTATTATTAAAGTCTACCATAAAAACAATTCTATTTTTTTCTAGATTAACAATTTTATTTAATATAATATTAGAAAATAAAAGATGACTATTGCAGATTGAGACGTTACTGGAACCCATATGTAGTAATTTACTCTTTTACTTAATAATTTAGATGCATATACGTAAACAAATATTTTTTAAAACATGCTCATATTTAATTGAAAGTTGATAAATATAAAATAGACAGAAATCTCATCTTTATATTAACATTCTAGCATAAAAGATAATTAACAAATTATAAATAAGACTTTAACATTCAACCTTTACATATTTTTTTTGTCATCAAAACTACTGGTGTTTGGTTGTATAATTAGAAATTCTACAAATACAGATACTTGGGTTAGTGTTTATTACAATATATATATATATATATATATATATTATATATATAATATATATATATATATATATATATATATATATATTAATGATCAGTCAGTGCCTCTCATTTATATGAAGTTAGTTTCTGATATGATCACCAGTGATGCTTGAGATTCTGGTGCTGACAGATGCTACCAATATAAATTAAATTATGTTGAGACAATTCTAGATAATTCAATGTAATGCCAGGTTCTTCCAAAATCTTAGAGATTATTTAGATTGTGTTTAAATCCCAATCTTATTATATATTTATGCTTATACATTGAGTTTTCCTTGATATATTAAATGGTATTGTAGATAATATATTCTTACATTTTAAAATAAAATAACAATTAAATAATTACTTTGATTACCTCTTTTTACTTTTTTTCCTATCAATTCATAACCACCAGCCAATCAATTTACTTTCATCATAGACCACAAGCTTATGATTCTCTCTAATCTATGTAATAAATGAAACATCAATAAAGGAAGTAATCATATAATAATATTCATTTAATAAATATTATAATATATTTATTTATTCATAGGACTACTTCCAAAATTATAATTAGTTAGTGATTATTTTTCATATTAATATTTAAATGAGCTTAGCCTTATTCTAAATGATTTTTTTCTCCAAAAGTAAATTACCTTCAAATTTAAATGATATGTTCTCTTTTCTAACATTAATTATATGATTGTCTTTAATTTATCTTCAACAATGTCATGGCTAAGTTACACTAGATATATACCTTATGGGTATGAATGTTTATGAGATTAAATTACAATACTTTAGAAATAAACATTAATAAACATGTGTGTCTTAAGAGCAGTTTTAGAAGTTCTTAATTTTCATAAATAATCATTTGAAATCATCATGTTAATTATCATACTACTATTGCATCATAAGTAAAATATATCAAGTTTGAAAAATCTCTCAAGTAGAATTAATTCATAAATTTTCAAGAAGAGATATGATAATATCATTAAACAACATTCATCAAATATAACTACACATGTAGGCAGGTTTTAAATCCTTAATCACGATGTAAATCAAGCAAATGAAAATATTTTTAGGAAGTCATGTATAGCCAGGTGAAATTAACTGCATATGTTAAATAACTTTATTATTAACTCAATATTCATTATTTAAATATCTACAGAAGGCTCATGGTGCAGAACTCTTTGAACTGTCCATGAAAATTGAATAAAATAGTTAAATTCATGGTCAGCACATTTATTAAATCATATGAATGGGTATATCTAATAGTAAATAGGTTTATTAACATTAAATAACAATGATTATATTATAATGTATATTAGTCCATTATGTAAACATATAAGCAATTTTACATTTGATTTTTTAAAATCATTCTGCAAGAATTCAATGATAAATCATTTCTTTGTATTCAGTATTAGTGATGAAGAATAAATTGTTGTTGTTGTTATTATTATTATTATTATTATTATTATTATTATTATTATTATTATTATTATTATTATTATTATTATTATTATTATTATTATTATTATTATTATTATTATTATTATTATTATTATTATTAATTCATAGTAGTAGTAGTAGTAATAGTAATATTAGCAGTGGTAGTGACAGTGGTAGTAGTAATAGTAGTAGTAGTAGCAGTAGTAGTAGTAGTAGCAGTAGTAGTAGTAGCAGTAGTAGTAGTAGTAGCAGAAGCAGCAGTAGTAATAGTAGTAGTAGTAGTAGTGGTGGTGGTGGTGGTAGTAGTGGTAGTGTTGGTGGTAGCGGTGGTGATAGTGGTACTGATGATGATGGTAGTTGTAGTAGTAGTAGTAGTAGTAGTAGTAGTAGTATCAGTAACAGCAGTAGTATAGTAATAGTACTGCTACTACTATTAATATTACTTCAACTACTACTACTGTTAGAGAATACATTCTCATTATTGCATCTTTTTTTTCAAGTTTATTTCATTTAAATAAAGTGGAAATATAGATGATTACAAGTATTTACAGTATCAATTTAACTTTAAAATTAATTGATTTATTTACTTACAAAAGCATGTACTTTAATGACCCTACATTTACTTTATAAGCATATATTCACATATGCACATATAATCATTTACTACTGTTAAATAACCTTTACTTTTCGTAATTTTTTAATCTGAAATGATTTTTTTAAAAATAAAACTAATTTTTAAATACAGAAAACAAAATTTAGAATTGTCAAAATAATTTATAACTTTAAAGAAATATGTTCCAAATTCATTTATTTTTTATATACTTTTTTTTCAATTGCAATTCAACCTTTCAATAAGTGCTACAATTATTTTCTGACTCCTCCTTCCTTTCTCAGTACATCTTACTGATCTTACAATACGTTTTAACAATCAGTAGAAAAAAATATAACATATATATATATATCAAATAGAAAAACATAAGATTATATAAAAATAAAACTTATTTTTCTACAATAAATCAAACGTAAAATAAATTTAATATTAATAATTTTTTAATCATTCATTAGATTAGAGATTGTCCAATAATGAATAATATTTCTGTAGTGCAATTTTCACTACACTATTCTCACACAAAATAGGGATTGTTTTCTATCTGCTTTTAACAACCTGTGAGGGAATGTAATATAAACATAAGAATAAAGGTGTGAAAAAAATGTATAATCCCCAATCATAAACATAAGAACAAAGGTGTGAAAAAATGTATAATCCCCAATCATAAATATAAGAACAAAGGTGTGAAAAAATGTATAATCCCAAGATACACATTTCATGCTGAACCGTACTCATCAGTTGGCCAGACCATAATCTTTTACACATATCTTTATCATTGGGCGATAGATAGATAGATAGATAGATAGATAGATAGATAGATAGATAGATAGATAGATAGATAGATAGATAGATAGATAGATAGATAGATAGATAGATAGATAGATAGATAGATAGATAGATAGATAGATAGATAGATAGATAGATAGATAGATAGATAGATAGATAGATAGATAGATAGATAGATAGATAGATAGATAGATAGATAGATAGGTAGGTAGGTAGGTAGGTAGGTAGGTAGGTAGGTAGGTAGGTAGGTAGGTAGGTAGGTAGGTAGGTAGGTAGGTAGGTAGGTAGGTAGACAGACAGACAGACAGACAGACAGACAGACAGACAGACAGACAGACAGACTGACTGACAGACAGACAGACAGACAGACAGACAGACAGACAGGTAGGTAGGTAGGTAGGTAGGTAGGTAGGTAGGTAGACAGACAGACAGACAGACAGACAGACAGACAGACAGACAGACAGACAGACAGACAGACAGACAGACAGATAGATAGATAGATAGATAGATAGATAGATAGATAGATAGATAGATAGATAGATAGATAGATAGATAGATAGATAGATAGATTACTTTAGTTTCCTTAATGAGTGATAAACATACTGCTCTCACAACTTTTGCACAAATCACTTGATTTAAGTATATTAATAATTTTTAATAGTCATTTATTACACTAGAGATTGCCCAATAATGAATAATATTTCTGTAGTGTAATTTTCACTTCATTACTTTCATACAAAGTCTGTGTAAAATTTATAGTTTGGATCCATAGTTTTTATTGATGTCTAGAATATATATGAAGACTCAGTGAACCTCATCAAAATTCATGTTATATAATATATTGTTGATAATTTTTATTATTTTTCCACAAGATAATATATATTTCATAAATATTATAATTGGGTACATTTTACTAAGTCAGTTATTTTTTGTACTTAGTTTGGGGTGATTCATGATCAACATGTATGAAAGATAATACTCTGGATACCTCTTTCCCTGGGATAAAAATCCAAAAAAGACATGTCCTACATTTTTTTTAATCATTAATGTTTTTTTTCTTCTATACAGTAGTGAATTTAGTTAGCATTAAAAATCTGCTGATACTTCACCAAGGTTCTTCATCCAAGCTATCTCTGTTATAGAAAGTAATCTGCAAAAACTAATGCAACCTGGTTACCTTCTCATAATGAAAGTATTTGATTAAAAAAAGATCTGTCCTGTTTTTCTCATCTTGTATGTAATTTTATAAACAAATTATCAAATTTACATACAAATTAAATTAATAGCACTGTTTTTTTAAAAAAAAACATATTTGATTGAAAATTTTAATCTTGGATTTAGCTACTTACATTGTTTGTTTGAATTTAAAATAATTACATGGCTTTTCAAAAAAAATACTAAAATTGTTTAATTAAAACTGAATTTGAACTCCTATTAAAATGTGGTTGAGAAAATGAAAAAAAACTAAAAGAAAACATACTTAATTGAAATGAACCTATTTAGAATTAAACTTAAATGCAATTTTGGAAAGTTTGACTTATATACACACACAATCATGCCCACAAATAATTTAATATCTGTGTGTGTAAATATGTAGTGAAATAACAAATTGAGTTTAAATTATGAGTTCATCTAAAATATCTTTATGTCTAAAATAAAAGTTATGCTCTTGATCTCTTTTTCGATCTAACTAATGACTAACATTATATCCTATTACTCTTTCTCTGCCTAACAATGACAACTGGGTATAACTACTAATAAAGTATTCATTTCTATATATATTGTGTACTTTTTATTAGCTCAGACTATTCTAAAATAAAATTTTAGAGTATAATTTTAAATTTTACAAATCCAATAATATTTACTTATTAAAAGAAGACAATAATGACGTATTAGATCATAAGATTTAAACTCGGTTTTAGCTAATGGAAATTTATAAATGATTTTAACTCAAAATACATATAGAAAATAACCTACAGAGTCATATATATGCAGATGGATGAACAATTAATATTATTTGGAGTTTAAAACCAGTGAAGTTTAAATTGTAATTTTGTAAACATAATGCGTAGTAGGGACTAGTAATTATTGTGGGTGCGCATTTGATTTTAAACATAGAAATCAGTTATCTTCAAATCTTACTATATTTAAAAGTAAATAAATAAAGTTTAATTTTAAAAAATACTGATTTAAAATTAAAACAGTAAATTTTATCATTTAAATTCTAAAAAATATTGTATTTTAATATTTTTAAAAAAAAAAGGAAAATCGGTCATTTTAAAATAATAAACTAAAAACTTTCAAAATAAATAATTGTTTCGTAGAAAAAAGTGGGAAAATATTAGCCAATCAAAGAATTTCAAACAATCGGGGGAATATAAAATTCAAGAGAGGATAAAAAAAAAGAGCTTCTTGATCGTAAAGTTGAAGTAACTAAGTTTTTTTTTTTTTTTTTGGTGATATTTTTTTAAAAAAAAAAACAAAGTTGGATTAAAATTCCTAAAACCTTATGATTTATAACTCTATATTAATATACATGGATAATTATAAGCTCTGCTGTTAAAATAATGGAATAAATTAATCGTTTTTCTACTGGGCAAGTCAATAATCGGAATTCCCAATAATCTCTTGAAAATTAATAAGTATTGAAGAAATAATCGGAGATGAATAGTCAACGAATATATTCACGGAAAAATAACAATAATTGTGCCATAGGGAAAATGAACTGCAGTAATACACAAAAGGAAATAAATAAACACCGTCAATATCCAGTAAGGATAGATAAAAAAATAGTATATCTCTTAGAAACAGTTAAGTATATATATTTAAAATTCAATGGAACTAAATTAGTAATAAATGAAAGTGTTCATTATTATTCTGGATATATTATTTATTTTGTGCCATACCAGCAGGGATGTCAGTGTTTATAAAGTTTTAGCTGAGAAAAAAAACGTTGTACGACAAATTTTTTAATTGAAATAATAAGTGTGCTTTTTACTATGGAGAGAAATATATATCATATAAAGTAAATAAAGCAAGCCACAAATAAATTTTTATTACTAAACAAAGAACAAAACAAAAATTATTGTTGCAGTAACTCAAATACCTACCGAATCTTAGGATAAGCAGAATCTTCAAAAAAATAAGGAAAAATAAAAACATTATGATAAGTTTATGGAGTGTGGAACAACTAGAAGATTTAAAATTGTTCTTATACTTTAGCTGAGAGTTAAAAGAGACCTTCTTTCTAATGTTGGTATTTATATTTTTAATCGATGATTTGTTAGTATAATCGGGGGGGGGGGAAACTAATTTAATAAGGAATTAATTCAAGTGTTGTTATATTAATAGTTATTTAATAATTCGTTTAAGTTTAAAGATTATGAATTCTTTAAATAAACAAATATACTCGATATTTTAGTATGAAAGGGTATTTAAAATGATATATACATACTCCAAAGAGCAGGTTATATATACATGTACAGATGGATAAACTAAAAAAACAATGATTTTGTTCTTATGTGAAAGATAAAAGTAGTAATTTTGTTTGCTTACCAACCTCCAGAATTATAACCCTATATTCTCATTTATTTTTTGTATTGTTACTTAATCATCAAGTACTACTATTATGTAGAGATTAAACTAATGAACCATGAATGAAAAAAATGATTGTTTAATAAACTAAATATGTGATATATAGTTCACATACATAGGGATAAATATCTCAACATATAATGGGAAATCATTAGTTCTGTTTGATAATAATACTCTAAAGATTAATTTTCTGTTGTTATTAGTATTATAATATATATGTATTATTTTGTTATGTTATTTTAAATTTGATATTA
The DNA here is from genome assembly GCA_028023455.1 of Epiperipatus broadwayi. Taxonomy (NCBI): domain Eukaryota; kingdom Metazoa; phylum Onychophora; class Udeonychophora; order Euonychophora; family Peripatidae; genus Epiperipatus; species Epiperipatus broadwayi. Next base: position 443,857 of record JAQFVV010006398.1, read on the forward strand.
ATGGAAATGTTTATTATCATTTGTAATGAATATTATTAAAATGATTGTTTTAAAAGTTTTATTAAATTCCAATTGCTGCATATCTTTTCTGGGCTCATTTTCACCACATCACACAACTTAAAATGTACAGTTAAAATTAAAATGAAAAGTCAATTCAATTTAAGCAAATCTAACAGTTTAATAAGCATAAATTTCTTAGTAAAAATTTTTTTTTTTACTTGTTACATGCTGCCTTGAATCCATAGGTCATTGATGACATTGCCAATTATTAAAATGTATTTATTAATATAAAATTAAATGATACATTAGTTATTAGTGAAAGTATTAGTGTTAATCACAGTTTAGTTAATAATATTATTTTAATATTTAGTATTGAAGAACATACATATAAAGCTTGACTATGAATTTAAATTATAAGCCTTTCTTAATTTGTACACTATCGCAGGAAATCTGTAAAATCCCTCTTGATATTCCATGGGTAGTATGAAGAATTAATAAATCAATGATTTTCCTGAGATCTCCTTATTATAAAGTTATTCTTATAATTATTGCCAATCTTAATTATTAAACATAATATGAATCAAAGTTTATCTGTAATTATCTAACAGATTAATTTAATGAGTGATTGAATTAAAACTTAATAGTTATAAATATAAAATAATATATTAGATATTATTGTTAGTCATGATAGTATGTAGATACTTAATAAGGAGGAGTATCTGGGTATTTTTATGCCATTGAACAAGTATTTTGTATTTGTTTAATGTTAAGGGGATTTGATCTGTTTATAGGTGAACGAGTCTCATATTGATTATATTTAAAACATATCTTATTTTAGAAATGTTTACTCATGTCAAAGTAACATGGGATAAATACTAATCTTATCTAAATTCAATTGTTATAGTTAAAGAAAATGGTCGGGATATAGTAAGTTTATTAATAGAACCTAACCCGAATCCAAGTAGGGCCTAATATAAGGGACTTGGAAACTCTACTTAGGGTCGTGCCACTTATAGACAGGCCACAGTATATATATATATATATATATATATATATATAATTGAATACTATATATATCTACAATATATATATATATTTACACATACTATGTAAAAATATTTAATCTTAGTAATATTATTTTTTTTATATGCAATTTTTATTTTTTTTCAATCTATTTGTTTTTTTTTCTTAAAATATTCATTAACTGAAACAATTCAGGAAATTATTTTCAATGAATCTATGAAAGTTAGTTCTTTCTGTTTCTTTTTTTTTTAATATATTGTGTAACATCAATTATATAATTTTTATACTTAATTGTAGATAATATATTAATTATTATTATCATCATCATTTTCAACCACTACTGATCTAATTGCAGAATGAAAGTCTCTTCATGTTTAATCAATCTTCTCTGATCTCTAGCCTCTTTTTTAATATCACCCCAGCATACTTCCTTATATTATCCATATTTCTCACATACGGTAATGAAATATATTATTTTCATTTCAATATGTTCATCACAACTGTTTATAAATTTACAATTAAAAATATTATTTTTTATTCAATTATCATATTATTTTAATACAATAATATATATTTCCAAATCATTTTTCAATGTCTGCCAACAATTCATCTGGAACTTCATCAAATACTTATATTTTTTAAAAATTTCTATCTATATAAAGGTAGTGCTAAGATGATATGTAAACCACATGACATATTGAATTAATGTAATATCTTGACAAGGTTCAATTTTGAATAAAATCCATTAGATAAAAATAAATATATGTTTAAAATACATAGTTGTCTATTAACTTGATTGTGTTTACATAGTGAGAATATACGTATATTATTTATGAATCATTTCATTCATAACTTTTTTATTTCTTAATTATTGTAAATTAATGATGTTTTTCTAATAAAAATAATAATTATTTTTATAAAATTTGCCATATTAGCAATTTCTCTAATATCTATTCCTTATTCTACGGTAGCATTTTTTAATTAGATCTACTTTATTATATTTGTTCTAATTCATATAATTATTTACTTTTTTAAGTCCACTTTTGTTATTCTTATGTATGTTTTTTTTTTTTTCGTTTTATCATTAGAAATAAAATAAAAATATTTTGACTTTTTTATTAAACTCTTTATTCACTCTCAGTTATGTTGTTGCATTTAATTTTTCTCTAAATAGTTTTTACTTTTTGTTATTACTTGTAAATTATGAATTTTTTTTTTATTTAGTTTTTGTAAGTTCTTACAGGCTCATATTAAAAGTGTCAAAAAAAAACCCTACTTGATTTAATGTAATTGTAAGCGCAATTTAGAATAATTATGAAAAATTATCATATCATCAAGTGTTAATCCTTTATAATTGTCATTATACTTTGCCATTGTTTTTTGATAATTTTACTTTGCCATTGTTTAACATGTGTTTAGAAATTTATTATACCATCTCAAATTTGAGACTTTTTCATAAATAATATGATTTTTGTATTATTTTTTTGTATAAGATATAGCAAAATAATTATTATAATTAAATTTATGTGTTTACATATTTGTATTCACAAGAATACGAATTAAATGTATATGACCAACATATGTAAATAAATATGTTGCTGACATTACTAGAGTAATAAAAGTATATTATTTCCTATATAAATATTTAGGTTTTTTTAAATAAAAATGAATCTCAAAATATTTATCTAATTCTTTTAAAAAATGAAATTCTTTATTATACATACAATTATTACTCTATAATTTTCAATACTTTATATTTTAATTTTTAAGTGTTGGTTTGTTTGCTTTATTATCTTTATGTTTATATGTCGTCATTCATATCCTAATAAAGTATAATTATTACAAATAAAACACTTCATTAATAGTTGAAAATCATTTCATAAGATAAGATGAATATTTATTTTGTTACTTTCCACTCAACAACCCTTAATTCTTACAAATGAACCATACTTCTGAGAACAAATGAATAGTAAGTCAACATTGTATATAATTATATTTAATTTATTATTTATAAAAGTGTTCTTAAATTATTATCTTTACTAGTGTATTAAAGTTGTATATATATTTTTTTATTTTTATCAATTCTAAAATAATTATATGTAAATTAACATGCGCATTTCTGCTCAAAAATTATTTTCTTCATTATATCTCAACTGCTATACTGTTATTATTATTCCAAAATTGTAAATAAAAATGTGTATCTATAACTTTAATTAGTTTTCTGTACAATAAATTTTAGACATGCTAATATATTGCATATTATAGAAAGAAATGTGTTTTTTGTTGTTGTTTATTAATATTAGTATTGCTAAATTTCAAACCAGTCTCATATCTGGCAATGCTAACTTAAACTGTACTATAATGGAGCAAACCAAATCTTGAAAATTTGTTAATACACCAGATCAAACCACTAGAATTATAAATAAATGTGTTCTGTAATTATTATAATGACACAAATGCTAAATAAATAATACAAAAATGTACATTCCTTTTGATGATATGAAATTTGTTAATTTGATAAACAAAACCATATTGAAGTTTTCAGACTTATCATCATTTTCAATCATCACCAATCTTCTATAGGATGAAGGTCTTTCTAAAGCCAATGCAGTTTCTCTTATCTCAAAATTACTTGAGCACATTTTTTCTTATTTCTTCCATCCAACTTACACATTGTCCATTTGTTGGTCTATACACACTCCTAGAATCCAGCTTAAAATTTCAACTGTCCATCTATTATTATGTCTTCTATGAGCATGTTTATCCCAATTCTATTTCAGTCTCTTACTTTCTTTAATGATGTTACTAACACCAGTGTGTTCTATCACCCATGTGTTTCATTTTTGATCTCTTCTTGTTACTTATAACATACATCTTTTTATATTTTGTTGAGGGGCCTGAAGCAAGTTTCATAACCATAAGTAAAAATTGGTAAAACATATTTATTAAAAACCATTTTTTTCCAAACACATAAGTATACTTCCTTTTGATATTAAATTATTTTTATCAAATATAATTCTATAATTGATTTCTTCCATTGTGTTTGCATCTGCAGTAATAATCTAATCAAGATATTTGTAGTTCTTAATTTCTTTTAACTCATAATAATCATTTTGAGAAAATCTATTGAATATTACTTTAGTATTTTTAGCATTTACTTTGAATCCTACTTTTTTACTTTCATTTGATAACTCATGCACCATTTCCTGAAGCTTTTAAGCATTATATTCAAAAAACAGTTACATCTTCTACAAATTCTAGATGATTTAAATAATCTTCATATATATCATCATACACCCTTCTCAATGTGAATCTTTCTAAAATCATTATGTTATCTAATCACTGCTGTTGCATTTTTATAAATGTTCTTCAAAATATTACAATATTCTGGGTATATATCTTGATAATCGAATGTTTTAATCACTGAAGAAATGTTTATAGAATCAAATGTCTTATAATAATTTACAAATTCAAAGCATAATGGCAATTGAGATTTATTGATTCTTTCTATAACTTCTCTGAATACTTTGATATGATCCACTGTACCTCTTTTAAAATATATTTTTTATTTATTTTGGTAAGTTAAAATCCAAAACTTACTGTAAACCATTTATAGTTAGAATTGTAATTATTGTGCTAAAAAGTTTGTATACAACTGATAGAAGATTTACAGGTCTATAATTTGTAATATGTTCATTATCACCTTTTTTAAATATTAATAAATATATTGCTTTCTACCAATCAACTGGTATATTGTTATCATTTAGTCATTTGTTACATATAACAGTGGATAGACTCCCAACTTGAAATAGTTATGATTCAAGATTTGAGTATGAACAGTGTAAATATTGGATATTTCTTCAAGTCACAATCATAATATGTACACAGTTTATACTCAAATCCTGAATCATAAGCATTTCAAGCTGGTACCTATCCTCTATTATATATCTTAATTGCGTGAGCACATAAGTGTGTAATGTCTTTAAAGCAAAACAACTATAAGTAATACCATTAATTTTCTGAACATATATTAATTGCAATACTATAAATTTATATCGTATATATATATATATAAGAATTATAATAAATTATGTTATTCTTTTGAACAAAAATCATTTTTGACAGCTTGTGCTCCTTTTTAACGATATGTGACACTTATTTATCCAAATGTCATGGATTCTCAGCATGCATACTAAATATTAATAATATTTTTTCCTTAACGTTCACAATTTTTTTTTGTTCCTTTTTGCTTTAATGTTTCTTTTTTGGAGTATTTTGTTATATAGTTGTCATCTTTGAAAAAAATAACGATATTTTCTATTCTTTTAAGTTTATTTTTTTCATATAATTGTTATTACACATGCTGATTCAATTTTATATTTGTTAAAATTATAATATAGTATTACTGTTTATTATAATTTTTAAATCAATTGTACTACTCATATAAGTTGGAAATGTGTTAGCACATAAAGACTATATTAACATATAATATTAGAATATATTTTGAAGTTTTCTAAAATATAGTTATGATAAAAAAAAATACGATTTTATTTTAATCTGTTATAAAAAAAAATGTAACATGTAATACTTTGTAGTCAATGATTGACTGTAGTATATATTAAAAAAAAAAAAATTTATAATAAAATGAATTTTTAATATCATCAAACTATATTCCGTCTCTGAAGCATACTGCCATCCATGTCTTTTTTCTTTTATAAATGTTTTGTAATTTACATGAAAAAATAAAAAGAATATATACTGAGTTATATTCTTATATAAAATGTAGCATTTTAAATTTTATTTTTTAAAAATATATTTGTATATAGATATATGAATTTTTAAATATTCTCTGCTTTTTTTATTTATATCAACAATAAAAATATAAATATTCTAACGGTAAATAGTATTTATACAAAGTACTGGATTTTATATTGGTACCATTTCTTTTGCAGTGACTTATCATCTGCTATATTTTAAATTACTAAAACAATCCCTAGTAAATTCAGAAAGTAAAACAATTCCCATATTTATTAATCAAAACAATATCAGTGTTTTATTTATAAAAATATTTGAAATATTATTGATGTGAAGGGTTCAAAGTACTTGAAAATAATGAGACTATGATTTTAAAAAAATACTATTATTAAAAAATATTATATAAAGCAATAACTTAAAAAACCAAGTTAAAAGTTTCTGAGTAGGTTTCATGCTATGAAAAACTACATTGATTACTACACTATAATAAATGAAATTTACAGTAATGTGTTTTGATGATCAATTGTTAGTTTTCAAAAATAACAAAAATGTAAAACATTCTCTTATTTAAAACCGTTATGTTTGGAAAATAATCCAATAATGTATATTTATATAATTTATTTATTTTTGTTTTTCATTATGCATATATTTATAATAACATACATCATTTATATTTTATGCCATGCATGAAAACTACTGATAGATCACTTTTTTCATGAATATTTATATGCTAATTGCTTTAATATGTTGGTGCTTATTTATATATAAAAATATTATTTAAGATTAGTTTTTTTTTCTCCTGGTTTATTGGAATTTGAGAATGATAAAGTGTTTTTGCAATAATATTCATCTTGATCTGGATAGTGTTGTATAATTGTTTCAGATAAATAAAAAAAATATATTTACATGAGTAAAGAAAATGTAACATTGATATGAGTAACATATTATTTAATAAGTTAAAATAAATTAGAAATTCAAAAAGAATTTTATGTGATTTTAATAGTGAATTTTTTGTCAAATCCTCCACTGACTATTCTCAAATTTTCAAAGGTTTGTATTAGTTGTGATAGAGTTTTTGTAATGAAAAAGAATATATTTCTACTTAGGGCTGGCTATAATATTATTTTATCTGGATAGATGATCACAGATGTAAAAAATATATATTTCCAGTATTTTCAAATAAAAGAATAGAAATTTTACTAGGAAAGTATATGATTTAAGTATTATATATATATATATATATATATATATATATATATATATATATATATATATATATATATATATATATATATATATATATATATATATATATATATATATATATATATTATATATATATATAATTTAATAGTATAATGCATGTACTAATGCAGATACCTCCTACTAAATTACTAAATTCACATTCACTCTCATCTAGCAATCAAAGCATCATTTATTATGATCACATTTTTTGTTTATATGTTGATTTTTATCTAATCATCTGACTAATATGTAAATTTATCATCTTGATAATAATAGCTAGAAATTATTTTACCAAATATACTGCTATCTAAGTGGAATATAGTTTTACAAACTGAAAAATAATTTTATAGTCTACCTGAACCATTGGGAAAAAAATCTAAATTCATTTAATGAGATCCAATCTCTGTCTTATAGCCACATAAATGGAAGTGCTAACATATTATATTATATATGTCAAAGCATTGATTGGGAAGCAAATCCTGGACCAGCTGCTTGAAAGGCAGCTATGATAACCACTAGGTCACCAATACTTAACTACTAATATATGATAAGATTCTTTAGTAAATAAAACATTAAGTGTGCTGCAATCAATTAATAGTTTTCTGAATACATTGTTATAAACATAAGCATTGTGTATTTAGTTTATTTGAATGTTAGTGAGTCTGGATAGAAAAATGAAAAAGGTTAATAAAAGATTTATCATTAGTTTTGAACTAAATGATATAATTTTTGAATATGGTAGAGTGAGACTTAGTGCCATCTATAATACAAGAAAAATATATATCATGGAATAATTACCCATTTTGGCCTTATAACAGTAATTACTATAGGAATAAGTATCTTAGTATAATTATAGAGAAATGATAATCAAATACTATAATAGAAATAGTTAAAAAAAATGTATTTCACTACAGTGAAGTTATTTTCTTGAATTTTACTTTGATAATAATTGAAATAAAATTATATAATTTTTAATTAATAAATCAAAAACAAAAGTTAAGAACATTATTGATGGGTTTTTTTCATTTATTATATACGTGTCTGCTGTTTGTAGTATTAAAATTGTAAGTATTTCTTAATCTGTTTTTTTTTACAATTAATCTTCTTAATATTTATTGTTTTTTTTTTCCATTAGTTGTATATAATATATAGATTCCTGAAATATTTTGTGTTAGATTTGAAGTCTTCAGATAACTTATTGATAAATATTTTTAGATATATATTGATATAATTATCTCAGACTGATTACTATATTGCAAAAATCCACAAAATTTTTTTTTTTTTAAATCATGAAATTCATTAAATATAAAATAATTATGCTTTCAATATATTAGACAATTTAAAATAATTTCTAGAACTTAAATCTATTTCAATGACAGCATTACATTTATGTCTGAGATTTGGAGATTCTAGTATCTATTTGATATCTATAAAAAGTTGAATAGAATTATATTTTTATCAATGTAATCTATTATACTGTTGTCTAATAAAAATTAGAAGATATTATTATACCACTAACAACAATATCACATGATTTACTCATGTATTTAACCATCTTTTTCCAAGAATAGATGTTTAAGAATGACTACCTGATCAAGTTTATCACTTTTGCATTTGCCAGTAAAGATTAGGATGCAAAACTGAAATTAATGCACTTAAGCAAATTTACTTTTTTGCATTATTCAAGTTAATGCTGTGATCTTAAAAAAAAAACTATTTAATTTTTAATCCCTGGCTAATCTGGCAATCATATTCTATAGATTTAGAATCAATCTTGGTTCTAAAATCTTAGAGTATTTTTTAATTTTACACTTTTCATATGAAACATATAAAAGAATGAAAGAATTATGTCAGATTTATAATGCATTTGTTTCATTGATGCTCAAAACCTGTCTAAAAATGGTGATTTTACAACAATTTACCATATACAGCACTATATGTCCATTAATTACACAAATGAAAAAAAAATAGATAACTGTTTTTGGTATGAAACATTATTTTAAAGTGCTGCAACATAATAGACTCAACTTCTGTCAGTTACAATACTGCAATAATGGAGAATTTGTATATATAATTTCATTTTGTTAACTGTTGTTAGGGTAATATAAATCAATACAACTGCATTGCTCTCTGTTTTTAAAAATGATGGAGATATCATTTTTTGTTGAATAAGTTTATATGGTATTTTATCACATGACTTAAATTTTTTCAAGTTTTGGGGTTGCTTCCAAATTTTAAGAAAAAATAAAAGCAGTATTGACCATCATGTGATAGTCCATTTTTATAATATGGTATAAATTGGAATTAATAAATTGCTATTATCAAAAGTGATATTATTTAGAAGTCTCTTCATAGCATCGATTTGAACAACTTTGGAAAATAAATTTGAAAGTTTCAATTTTTTTAAAATAATTTTTTACAAAGTTTCTTTATTTTTTTTAATAAAAAATTTACTTGGAAGAAAAAAGTTTGATCTACAAATAAAAAAATTAAGTACATAAAATTAAAAGATCTATATTATAGTAAGTTAAAACAATTCAAGATCAATCTTTTTCTTTTTCAATTAAATTGAATGCTAAAACGAAAATATATATTATTGTTTTTAAGTATTCAATTAATTTTAGTTTTGAAATAAATACTCGTTTATCTTTTTATTTCTACCCTCAATTAAATATAAGATTTAAAATTTCCACTTACGCTTTTTTAAAATATTTCATCTAAAATCATTGCGTTTAACTAATTGTTTATTAAAATAATTCATATAAAAATGTAAATGTCCTAGTATTATTATAAATAATTTTATTTAATAAATTAGACTCAAATGCACATAGAATACATAAGCAAAAGGAGGTTTATAGTGAAGCAATTTTAATTGACTAGCATCAGTGATCGTTTTTTTTTAATGTCCTAATTCTAAAACTACATCATAAAACTTTAATAAGTCCAATGTGGCAATTCTACAAGGTTTGGTTCAGTGATAAAATTTAAACTCATGATCCATGTATCAAATCTTGGTTTAACCTGCTCATATTCAAACTTTTTATGAATTCCCAAGTGATAAAACATTTGATTATTTTTGATATTAAGGTGGCTTTATCATTTCCATTCATGTTGTTAACTGTTATTACTGTGTTGATAATGATATGTTAGATTAAGATTTTATTTGCTAAAACATTACATGTTCTAAACATTAATCACATTTGGAAAAAAGTTACTTTAAAATATTTTTCTCATAGTCATTTAGTTTTTAGCTCCAGGAATGAACATGATATGGAAGAGTCACAGAAATAAATCCTATTTTGGTTTTTGCTTTTACACATGTATTTATTTTTGACCACATAAATGTGTGTCTGTATATATATATATATATATATATATATATATATATACAGACACATTTTGATGAATAAAAGAATATATATATATATATATATATATTCTTTTATTCATCAAAATACAGAGAAGGTAATAATGCTTTCCACATTTTCATAAATATTTTTTCAGCCAAAAGACACTTAAGAAATAAATAGACTTTTTTTAAAAATAAGCTTTATTTAAATATTTAACTTTGTTTTTATAATGATAATAAATGATATTTTTACAAATTCATCAGACTTTGTTCCTTCCATTCCCTTTCACTTTTAATCTACTAAAATTATTTTACAAAGATTTGCCTTTCTTTGATCAAACTCAGACTTTTAACTAACTTAATATTCAGTTAAGTTTTTTTATTTTGAATATGTTACTATTTTTTTTTAAACATTAATAATATAAATAATTGATTTAATAATAATTAATCATTTTAGTGTTTATACTTTTATAAATGCTATACTAAGGTTTATGAAATATTTAATTACAAAATGTATAAATAAAATATTTTTTTTTACCTATTTAACTTAAGAATCAAAATTTATATGCAATTAATAATAAATTTTTAAATAAAAATACTGAAGTTATATGTTGATTCATGTGAAAATAGCAATTATTTTTTTAATTAATAAATTTAAATAAAATAAAATCAATAGCCACAAAGCATTTAAACTTTAAAAACATTAATTGGAAATATATTTTTTATGGGAAATTTTTAATTTCAATTGTTTAAAAATTTAATCATTTTAAATCTCATTATATAAATTTCATTAAAATATGTGTATAATAAGAAAATAGTTGAAGAAAAAAGTCATAGAAATCTGTACAAATTAATTATCTTCTGAAAGCTTCATTTAATTTTAATGATAAAAAATTATGAATATAATAAAAATCAAGAAGTTAAAATTAGAGAAAACTTAAATGATCAATTAAATTTTGCATACAATTTGTTTACTTAATAGATTAATTAACTAATATGCAACATCTTGAGATTATTAATTTGAATATGTTTTGTTAATATACATATATATAATAAACAGATAATGAAACATTTGTTTTATGTAAAACACATTATAGCCATTAAGCATGCTCAAAAGACATGAATTATTCTTTTATGGGATCACTACCTCAATCAAACAAAACTAACCTGGATTTAATAATGATTGAATTTAATCAATTATTCCATGTATATCATGTTCCATACTAAAAGTATACTAATCATGCCTAATAAGTAAATTTCCCCTGTAACATTTAACAACAACATTGTTTGTTTATCATTATATATATATATATATATATATATATATATATATATATATATATAATGATATGCATTTATATATATATATGTATGCATATATATATATATATATATATATATATAAAATGCATACAAAAATTATTAAAAATAAAATTAAGCTTTTTTTATCCTCTGATTATTAAGATTCTTAAAAGTCTACTTACTAACCAGTATTATGATATTGACCTGCTATGGGAAGCAACAATTTTAAATCAGATTAAAACTTTTTGTTTAAACCTTATTCAAAATTAAATCAAAAGTAGTGAGAAATTGTACTATTACTCTGATGAATTTGTTTGTAGCTTGTGGACTGATATAAAAATAGCTCACAATTTTAAGTTATGATTTTTTAAATATTTAGCAGGATAATATAATTAAACATATAATATATGCAATCAATAAAGGCTTTAAAAGTTTTTTAAAGCAAATGTTTCTCCAACAGCCCATCATAGAGGAATAGTGTAAAAGAGAAAGTGGTATTTTTGAGATTTATCACTTAATGAAGATTTTAATTACTTCATCTCTTATTTTTTCCTCTGTTAAGAATAACTGAATATTTATTTACTGACTCATATAGCAGACTTAGGATGATTAGTTGTGAGATAGGTATTTGAAACAAAAATTTTGTTCAATATTTTTTTAAAGTTTAATCAGCCCGGATTTGAAACACTATAAAACAAGCATTTTTACTGTACCACAAAGTTCTTCAAAACATGTTATTTAATAACATATATATATATATATATATATATATATATATATATATTTATTATATATTATATATATATATATATATATATATATATATATATATATATATATATATATTAATGATTATATGATGAAAATAAAATCTTAACAACAATGAATATTATTTCATCGAAATATGGGAAATAAAAATATAATATGCAGTATAATTCAAATGAGATTCTCACTCTTTCTCTCTCTCTCTATATATATATATATATAATATTGAATGTTTTCGCGGTTATATAATGTAGATAAATTATAACTTTTTGGGCTGTACCGTGTATTGTTTTCCATTAAATATCGATATTTCGACGGACTAGCAACCGCCATTATCAAGGTTAACTTTTGAAAGAAAATCCTTTAGATCTTAAAAAATAACGTGACTGTGTGGGAGATGAGAAATAAGATTTAAGTTCAGCAGTCACAATATGAGGCTTACCAAAATGTTTATTTCCCTCAGTATTTTTATCTATTAATTTTAAGTTAATATTAGATAAAATGAGAGGTTTCCACATAGCTGGAATATGTTGTTCTTCATCAGCCCTATTTAAACCAGTAGGTCTCTTTAATTTACTTTGTGCTAATATTAGATATTGAATTATATAATAATCAATAAATTTTACAAATGCAGTGTTTAAATTGTAATTATGTAGAAGGTCATCATAATTTAACATATTCTAATATATATAGAGAGAGAGAGAAAGAGAAATTTATGGCTATTCTTTTCGATGTTCTTAGATATGTATTTTACATGTGTATGTTTAAAAATAGATACATTTCACTATCATCATTATTGATAAATTACAAAATATGCATTTATTAGTTAATATGCATATTTGAAAAACTACAGATCTATTTGAAAACTGCTTTAATCTTTCATCAAATGTTTTATAAAACAAAGTTACGGAATTAAAAGAAATTTGACTTATAATTCTTCGTGAGCATTTTTATTACTGCCACTTGATTTTAAGATGGAGATCTTTCCTAATTTTTCCATTCGTCTTTATTCATAGATTACCTTCTATAAATCACTATATATATATATATATATATATTTTTTACTATTTAGATTCAATTTAGGGTTTTAATTGCCCACCTACTTTTATTTCCCTTAGCACATGTCTATCTAAATATCATTTTAATATTTTGACTTTATTCACTCATTCATTTATTTTACATTTGATTATTTCTTATTAAATCTAATGTACATATTCTAATATATTACTATATGTTTATATTTTAACATTGCCTTACATTAAACGTTCAAGTACTGTGTTTGTAAATAAACACTGGCTGAACATATTTAAACATTTCTTTACATATGCATTAGCATATGTTTTAAAAAATTATTTTTATAAAAAGAACTCAGTGATTAATTTTCTCATTTTATTTATATTAATGTTAACAATTTATTCAACATATGTTCCATTGATAACAATTTCCAATTAATTACAATTTAAATTTATTTTGTCTTTTTTGAAATTTTCTTAAATAATATTGTAATCTTTTAGTATTTATTTTTATTCCCAATTTTTGACTTTACATCATAATATTTCATAATAATTAATAACTTTTATAAGCACCATGTTTAGATTGTAATTATATAGAAAATAATCATCCCTCCTCACTAGTACAGGATATTCTTGTCTCAGCCACAAGATAGAGACTTTGAGAAAATATGAATGACTACCTTATTTTCAAACTCAAATACACTTATATGAGCCAATCTTAAGTTTCTAGAAGTGAGAACATGCATATATAAATCATTTACTTTAAGTTCATTTCTTTTTTTAATAATCTTATTATAACTTCTGCAATATTAGAATTTACCTTGTGCTAATATTAGAATATGTTAAATTATGATGACCTTCTATATAATTACAATTTAAACACTGCATTTGTAAAATTTATTGATTATTATATAATTCAATATCTAATATTAGCACAAAGTAAAATATAATATTTCAAAAATTCTAATAAGATTATTAAAAAAGAAAGGAATTTAAAATGAATGATTTCACAGTTTCACTTCTAGAATCTTAATATTGTCTCATATAAGTGCATTCGAGTTTGAAAATAAAATGTTTATTCCTATTTTCTCAAAGAATTTATCTTGTGGCTGGGATGAAAGTAATCTTTCAGTTTAAACATCACCACTTAATAGAACTAGTGAGGAGAAATGATTACTTTCTACATAATTACAATCATAATATTTCATGAATCTTTGTAGAATTGTCATGCAAAGAACTATAATATATACAAAATCCAGATGACTTAATATATATTTATTTTCATTATTTTTTATTTTAATCCATAAAATACCTGTCATAACCTTTTGTAAAATATATAGAAGTTGGAATCAGTCTGTATATTACTTGTATAATAATAAAAATTTGAAGTCATTGTTCCAACCAGTGTTGATGTAAATATTCTTTAGAATTTTGAATGTGTCCTTAATTTGGTAAATGATTTTTAAGTTATAAATTATAGATGAAATGGTATGTATTTAATATCTTTGTATTATATTTCAGTTTAATGCAGAATTTTAACTCATATTCATTGACTCATTTTATAATTTTTTAATGTTTCTATGTGACTGATTTTTTTGATTAGCCAGAGTCTAAAGATAACTGTATATGATTTGTAATTTTCTCAACAATTAACTTATGTAAGAAAAACAAGTAGAAGCCACAAATCTATAATTCTTACTGGTTTTTTATATTTTTTTCAAATACCATGAACACTTTTGCACATATCTGGTACCTTGTTATCAATCAGAAACATTAAATATATCATGAGCAGTAATTACTTTATTTTTTGTTTATTTTTTTAAATAATATTTATACCAGTTTATTTGTTTTCTAGAATATTTTGATTCTTTATAGTTTCTGCTATTATTAATATATAGTTCTTTGAAAATATTTTCATGTCTTTCATATTGTACTTAGAAACCATACAATGATTTATTTTATACTTGTATAGCCACATTCTAGGGGAATTTTATTTCCCTTTCCCAGACTAAGTTCTGGGCTTTTATCTTATAAAAGGCTTCTTTAATTTCTTTTAGCTTAACGTAATGGTCATTAATAATATTTTCAGTTTGCAATAGATGGCACTAGAATAGAAAAATAAAAAAATGTAAAAAAAAATTCATAGTCTCGCTATTTTATATATAAAAAAACAATAACATTAAATTAAGTTAAAAAATAATTAACAATAATATTCCAATAATATTTCCAGACTAGGATTTGATAATTTCTATTTATATATTTATAAACTTACAGATTCTAAAGTTATTTCTGGAAAGTTTTAGTAAAACACTAAAAATAAGTATTTGTGATATTTATTTTTACATATAATATATTGTTTGAGAAAGTGATATTTTAAAATGATTCAATAAAATTAGTTTCATCCATTGCATTATAAAATTCAGAAATGCTGACAGATGGGAAAAGTTCTTATCTGCATAATATTTGCAAACATTAAGAAACAATGCAATATCTTTTATAAAGTAAATTTAAATTTTATTTAAACATTTTTGTAGAAATAAATAATATACTGATTACGAGTATTTTATGTAAGTAAAATGTTTATTTTATTGTCTTATTATTTTTTTTTGTAACTACCATATTACAAAATGTATGATTTTGATTTGTGATATAGATTCAACTTAATATGTTTATTTTATTACAAGTGTATATTTTTCACTATATCGAAGAATATCCTAGTACAATAATGTTAGCTGTGATGTTCCAGGATCTTAATTTAAATATGGTAAGACATTAAAAAAGTTAGGTTTCAAACAGGATTATGATTTTTAAAAGCAATTATTCTATATGTAATCGTAAATGATTATCCGGTATTATTCACTAAATTGCTATTTATCTACTCTTATCTAGAAAGATTTCATATATTTGACAAAACTAGAGAAAAATTATTTTTTTATTGTTTCTATATGAAGAAAGTCTTTTGAAAATAAATTAATCCTGAAGTGAACTAACTCCACGACTTATATCTTTGCTTTTTGTACTTTTATAAGAAATTATGTAAAAAATAATTTGCACAAACATGCATATGAAAACAGTAAAAGAATATTGTATTTAGTAATATTATGAAATTTATTATTTCTTAACAAATCTTCGAAATATCTTCTAACTTCACATCTATAAAGATTTTTTTTTTACTGATGAATTTAATCAATAAAAATGGCACTGTTTAAAAATATTTACATGCGGATTAGAAAAATATCAACAAATAAAAAATCCTTCTCCTTTTTCTTTTCAAAAAGTTTATTTTTTATCTCAATACTGAACATATATATACATTTATATACAAAACTCCAACATTTCAACTGTTTTATCTCATATAGTCATTTTCAAGGATCTACAACAATATTAAATACATATCAACAAATAAACTTCATTTACATAAAAACTTTCTCTTACATTAACATAATAACAAACATATTAAACATAGAAATATATTTTACTTACATCTTTCTCCCACTGCTATATTTTATTACTCTTTTTTTTTACATTGTTTAATTACAAATATATCTTAAAATCATCCAAGAAACTTTCTATACAAATTTAAATACCAACTCTAATTTCCAAAAACCTCCCCCTTTATTTAAATTTTATCTAAAACCCATCTTAAAACTACATTACTAAACTATATATTTAAATGAATATAAAACAAATATAAACAATTTCCTCGCCCTCTCTTTTATACAAAAAAAAACTTCTAACAATTTACCTAAACCCATTAAGCATTTATTTTAATTATACATTAATTTATATTCCTTATCTACTCCATTAATTCTATTTAGAGTAGGATTATATTTTTTATATAAAAAATTCTTTAACCATCCTTTCCCTGTAATTTTTAATCCTTTCTAACATTTTAATACTAAATTCTTTATGACCTAAACCTTTACAATGAATGTAAATATTTGAATTTTTGTCATACAAATGTTGTCTAAGTCTAGTTTTAATGTATTCTTAGTTGTACCAATATATGAAACCTTATCCCCCTCCATCTAAGTCTAGTTTTTAATGTATTCTTAGTTGTACCAATATATGAAACCTTACCCCCTCCCTCTTACAATTTAAACATTCAATTATAAATGAATGTTACCCCCCTCCCTCTTACAATTTAAACATTCGATTATAATTGAATGTTTAAATTGTAAGAGGAGGGGGGTAAGGTTTCATGTATTGGTACAACTAAGAATACAACAAAAACTAGACTTAGACAACATTTGTATGACAAAAATTCAAATATTTACATTCATTGTAAAGGTTTAGGTCATAAACAATTTAGTATTAAAATGTTAGAAAGGGTTAAAAATTACAGGGAAAGGATGGTTAAATAATTTTTTTATATAAAAAAATATAATCCTACTCTAAATAGAATTAATGGAGTAGATAAGGAATATAAATTAATGTATAATTAAAATAAATGCTTAATGGGTTTAGGTAAATTGTTAGAAGTTTTTTTTTTGTATAAAAGAGAGGGCGGGGAAATTGTTTATATTTGTTTTATATTCTTTTAAATATATAGTTTAGGAATGTAATTTTAAGATGGGTTTTAGATAAAATTTAAAGAAAGGGGGAGGTTTTTGGAAATTAGAGTTGATATTTAAATTTGTATAGAAAGTTTCTTGGATGATTTTAAGATATATTTGTAATTAAACAATGTAAAAAAAAAGAGTAATAAAATATAGCAGTGGGAGAAAGATGTAAGTAAAATATATTTCTATATGTTTAATATGTTTGTTATTATGTTGATGTAAGAGAAAGTTTTTATGTAAATGAAGTTTATTTGTTGATATGTATTTAATATTGTTCCAGATCCTTGAAAATGACTGTATGAGATAAAACAGTTGAAACGTTGAAGTTTTGTATATAAATGTAGATTATTGAGTTTTTGAAAACCTAAAAGTATTTTAATAGACATAAATTGAACCATTGTCATATGAAAAAATTATAACTAATACCCATTGTGTTATATAGTGTGTATGATAAAAATTACTCTAATGTAATCTAAAATATAATATCAAATTTCAAATAACACCTAAATTATCTCATTTAAGTCATTTGTAAAATAAATGTGGAATTTTAAATTTTCTCCCAATGCAAAATAAATGTTTGTATTATATTTCATGTTTCAAATTTGGTTATTAGTTTTGTTCTGTTAGATTATAATGATCCATTATTCTTTCAAAACCATTATATATATATATATATATATATATATAATGGTTCATTTTATATATATATATATATATATATATATATATATATATATATACACATAGTAAACTAAAAAAAAATATATATATAAAATGATTGAGAAATAGTTAGGATAAGAAATGTAAATATTACAAGAATTGTCTATGCTAATAAAAGTGATTTCTAATGTTGATTGTTTAAAATACTTATACAATAAAAAAAAGACTTTTAAGTAAATGAATTAGATTATAACTTTAAATAACTAAAAAATATTAGCATATTAATGAATAGACTTTTGTCATTGTAAAAAAATAACTATCAAATATTTTAACTATTTGACAGCAATTAAATTGACCAAACTAATAATCAGGAAATTAAAATAAGTAAGGATAAACAAATAAATAAATAGAGACAAAAACAAGATATGCTCATGTTATTTGGAATTAATTAAAAAATATCATAGAGTTTGAAAGCATGACCCAAGAAAATATGAATATAATAATAAAATTAAGTAAGAGAACGTGTAAATATAAATTCACTTATTGGTCAAAAAATAATACCACGTCTTTAATATTTATATAATAAATAACAGTGTACTTAGTTATTAAATATAATGGCAGAAAATCTATACTTCAAAAATAATGCAGTATATGTAGTAAAAAATATAGAAATGAAGTTAATGATAATTTTTTATTAATAACAGATGAGTGTGTGCATATTTATGTTAGTTAAAATCAATATGTAAAGAAATAATACTATTTTATCAACTACCCTAAAACTAAACTTACTTTTAAAATTATTTAAATAGTAGCTACTCTTTATTAGAAACAAAACTTCTGTCAGATCTGTAATAATTCTATAGACTAAACTCAAAAATATCATGTAAAATATAAACCTAAGAAGTTGTATATTCATAGAAAATGCACTCTTAACAATAATGAAAATTATATGAATGTGAAAGAATATTTGATAAAGATAATGTTTACTTTTTTTGCTCTGAATTTAGTAGACTATAATTTGTACAGCCATATTTGATTATAACATTATATATATATATATATATATATAAAGATATTAAACTAACTAATAATTATAAAAATAACAACCAATACAATTACAAATATCCATAACCTCTTTTAAATCTATATCTCAATAATACAAACAGAACACTTTAATTTATAAACGATAAATATTGAAATACAACCTACTCAACACAGACATAAATTTTAAATACAAACGATCTTAAATTTTTGCTAATAAACTAACAAGTTTACAAAGTTATTAAAGACAAACTAAACATTAGATTTTAATCTTTAAATTCCTCCCAAACTATAAATGAAAAGAAAGTTACTGTTAACACTAACTGAAATAATTATAGAAAATATATACATATTCACATTCATATAATTTTCATTATTGTTAAGAGTGCATTTTCTATGAATATACAACTTCTTAGGTTTATATTTTACATGATATTTTTGAGTTTAGTCTATAGAATTATTACAGATCTGACAGAAGTTTTGTTTCTAATAAAGAGTAGCTACTATTTAAATAATTTTAAAAGTAAGTTTAGTTTTAGGGTAGTTGATAAAATAGTATTATTTCTTTACATATTGATTTTAACTAACATAAATATGCACACACTCATCTGTTATTAATAAAAAATTATTAATCGTTTGCTTATTTAAAATTTCATGCTCTGTGTTTGAGTAGGTCTGTATTTCAATATTTAACATCGTTTAGCATACAACTTTAAAGTGGTATCATTTTAAGGTTTGCTATTATTGAGATATAGATCTTTAAACAGAGGGCGTTACTGGATATTTGTAATTGTATAATGGTTTGTATATTTTCTATAATTATTTCAGTTAGTGTTAACAGTAACTTTCTTTTCATTTATAGTTTGGGAGGAATTTAAAGATTAAAATCTAATGTTTAGTTTGTCTTTAATAACTTTGTAAACTTGTTAGTTTATTAGCAAAAAAATTTAAGATCGTTTGCTTATTTAAAATTTCATGCTCTGTGTTTGAGTAGGTCTGTATTTCAATATTTAACATCGTTTAGCATACAACTTTAAAGTGGTATCATTTTAAGGTTTGCTATTATTGAGATATAGATCTTTAAACAGAGGGCGTTACTGGATATTTGTAATTGTATGATGGTTTGTATATTTTCTATAATTATTTCAGTTAGTGTTAACAGTAACTTTCTTTTCATTTATAGTTTGGGAGGAATTTAAAGATTAAAATCTAATGTTTAGTTTGTCTTTAATAACTTTGTAAACTTGTTAGTTTATTAGCAAAATTTAAGATCGTTTGCTTATTTAAAATTTCATGCTCTGTGTTTGAGTAGGTCTGTATTTCAATATTTAACATCGTTTAGCATACAACTTTAAAGTGGTATCATTTTAAGGTTTGCTATTATTGAGATATAGATCTTTAAACAGAGGGCGTTACTGGATATTTGTAATTGTATAATGGTTTGTATATTTTCTATAATTATTTCAGTTAGTGTTAACAGTAACTTTCTTTTCATTTATAGTTTGGGAGGAATTTAAAGATAAAATCTAATGTTTAGTTTGTCTTTAATAACTTTGTAAACTTGTTAGTTTATTAGCAAAATTTAAGATGTTTGTTATTTAAAATTTCATTGTGTTTGAGAGTGTATTTCAATATTTAACATCGTTTAGCAACAACTTTAAGGATCATTTTAGTTTGCTATTATTGAGATATAGATCTTTAAACAGAGGGCGTTACTGGATATTTGTAATTGTATAATGGTTTGTATATTATATATATATATATATATTATCTGAACCAGAAAACAATAAAAGCAAAAACAAAAATATAGCATATATTATAAAAACATTTAATCAGAAATCATAAAAAAAAAACTTATACCCAATATACTCTTATAGATTTCTTTTCAGTAAAAATATTAAAAATATCATAAGTACAAACTTAAATCTCAAATATAAACAATCAAATTATTAAAAAAAAAAGTACTTTCTTAATAGCAGGAAATAGCCCCTTGATATAAGCTGAGTATTCAAAACATAGCAGATAACCAGAATAAATCGGTACCCAAATAATATATCACATGTATATATCACCATAAAGATTATAATGTATTATTTGAATAGACGTTGTTAATAATAAAATAAGTTTAATTTTAAATGATGAAGAAGTTTAAAAAGAAAAAAAGCATTGGCTGTATAAAATCTCAAACTTATATATAAAAAATAGTTTTATGAACTTTAAAATCAATAATTTGTGAGAGCTGAAGTGGCATAAAGAACTGCTAAATGGTAGTGATTTAATACATCTCCAATACTAAATGTTTTAAGCTATAACTAAATATCTTCATTTTTTGAAAGATAGTGATATTTTTAAAAAAAATTAAATAATTAATAAAGTTTTCTGGTGCATATAGATAAATAAAGATATCATCTTATAAAATATAGAACAGTAATGATTATTATAATAAACATCATTAAAACAAAGTGCTTATTAAATGCTTGTGATTAAGGATTTTCTCTCTTTCTAATATTAAAGACTTCTTTGTGTGAAAAAATGTATTATTTATTAGATTTTATTTCTCAACAAATTTCTGCTTGGATAATAAAATAATCCTTTAGGAAATTTTCACACTCCCACTAAAAAATAAATAAAATTTAAATATTTAACTAATCTTTTTAATTTTACAGTAAAAATAACAAAAATTAAACTTACAAAATATGTTTTTATCTCTTTATAAAACAAACTTTTCGCCTTTCATTCTCTCTTTATTTATTTATCCTGCTCTCTCTATTTCTCTCTCTCTCTCTCTCTCTCTCTCTGCATATATATATATATTAAATTAAAGCACATATATATATATATATATATATATATATATGCTTTAATTTAAAAAATAAAAAATAATTTGTGTAAACTTGAAATTGATTTTTTTTTAAAAACAACTTTTTAACTTGCTTAACTGAAGTTTAGTTTTATATAACGCAAAATTTTTGATAATTAAAAAGAAGAAAATTTTTTAGAGACATTTCAGATATGTATTGGAATAAAATAGTAATATGAGCGTTAAATGACTAATATCAACATATTAAAAGACTGGGAAAATCATAAAGGATATTACTGAAAAGTTATTGTAATAGTGTGAGTAGAAAAATAAAATGATGCATTGAATATTCATTTAAATATAACCTTTTACCAGCTCAAATATAGATAAAATAATGTTTAAGTAATGAAAACTCCTGAAAGAGATCTGTAAACTAACTGTCAGTAAACTTAAAATATAGAATGAGCCCATTTATACTTTAACTTTGATCGTATATACCATTTACTGATATACTTATATGTAGAGCATTTTATATATACTAACATAATTTTAAGTCAATTATAAGCTAATGTGAAGTCACTGTTACTAATTAGAAGAAAATGCTAAATCTTATTTAACAACAACTCAATTAATACATTGTAACAGTCAGAAAACGTGTGACTCGTAAACATAGTGCAGAATT
The DNA here is from genome assembly GCA_028023455.1 of Epiperipatus broadwayi. Lineage (NCBI taxonomy): Eukaryota > Metazoa > Onychophora > Udeonychophora > Euonychophora > Peripatidae > Epiperipatus > Epiperipatus broadwayi. The sequence continues at coordinate 467,054 of JAQFVV010006398.1, forward strand.
CGACCACCATACAGAACAGCAGCACCATCGAGGTAGCGAAGCCACCCATGTTACTGAGTTTGAACATAGTTTATCGGTTCCACAATACAATCCATGAAACAATGCATCTGATGCGACATTATTAAATATTTTCTTAGGCATGGTGGTCAGGGATATGCAAGAGATTCAGGATTTTATTCTCGAATTAGCCAATAATCAAACTAATATTAATGAAATATTCATATTTACATAATCGAGGAAATATTATATGGAATGGGTATCGAATAAATGAAACATAACTGCAGATGTATAGTTTAAAATTATTTATTAATACATTTTAATAAAACAATCATTTACTAATAATATTTTATGGATTCAAAGCTTCAGTAGTGGGATTTACGACATGATTATATTTGAAAGAATACATTTATTTATTTAGACATTACTTTACATTGAGGACTTCAGTAGTAGTATTTCCGATACTGTAATGTTTACAAAAAGAATACATTTATTTGTTTAGACATTATTTTATCTTGAGGACTCAGTAGCAGCATTTCCGATACTGTAATATTTACAAAGGGAATTCACTTATTTGAAGGCTTAATCTAGCTACCTAAAATTCTCAAGTAAATATTTCTAATGCATGCCTTGGGGAATTTATACCTTTGCAATGCAAGAGTCTAAAATAAGATTTAAGAGTAGCGGTGGACATATATTTATTTAATTAAAATATTTATTTTATGACTAAGGGCAAACATTTATTTTAGAGTGAATTATGAAGATAATGCAGAGGCGGAGTGATATATAGAATAATAAAATTAAGTAAAGGAACATGTGGTACGCTTTAGAAAGGCGATATGGAATGGCAGTATATTGAAACTGCAATGTCGCGAATGAGTTTATAAGACTGTCGGGCTAGTCTCTGCCTCAGCCTGACAAAGTAAGGTGTCACATAAGCATAACCAGGGACAAGCAGTATGTGTCGCAATTTGCCGGCTGGCTGCATGACATTGTCAAATCCTACGGGAGCACCCATTATGCCCATTTGTGTAGGATGACTGGGGTTAATTTCAACCCTGAAGAATCTGGAAATTTCACGGCAGAATGGGTCATCGCATCTCTAAAACATAATACATGTATACTGTATAAATGATTATGATGAGATTTAAATAGATTTCTGACTCAGCCCTACATTATCAACATTTACTAAAGAACTATGGCGACTCTCAAAGAAATGTAATTTTCTAGAATTATTCATTAGATTTAATAAATACAAAACATATATAAACTGGGAGTTATTACAACTAATATGCCAGCCATTTGCAAAGTAGTAGACCCTGCATTACAATAAATGATGCATTGAATGCGTGTTGATTTATATGAAAGTTAAGTTATTTAGGAAAGTAAATATTAATGAAAATTTGACACACATTCATTGTTTCAAGCGATCATAGATTTAAACTTTGAACATTGAGACAATTATTAGCATGCAATAATTAAATAATTAATATAGATAAAATGTAGATTTTAGAAATATGCACCCAAGAAAGATAGAATGAGGTAAGCTAGATTATTAGAGAAATTTACACATTAAGTTAATTATTCAATTTAGTTATACAAATGGTAGTTTTTTACATTTTACAATTTAGATAAGTAATATGAAGAAGAGCTATAGCATGTTAATAGAGTACTCTAGAGTTTGAACACAGACAGGTACCTGTTTTATAAGAAGTTTTCTGATTCCATTAGTTTAGCAGCAAAAAGTTCACGAGTGTCAATTCTTCTTGTATTTAGATATTTCATTTACTTTCACAGCAGCAGCAGCTTTCTCATTTATTTCAGGCAGCAGATCTTCATTGTGAATTTATGACAGGCAATGGAAAGTTCTGCATCCGATAGGCCATCTCCCGATGGAAAATAATCTAGGTGCTTTATTCGGTCATACCTTGGCAGGAACAAATTATTTTTATATTTTTGGAGACTCTCAGTGATTGAGAGCAAAGCTAAAGTTTAAGTGAATGTCTCCAGCAAGTCTAAGATGACCTCTTATTTTATCTTGATCTTTGACATTTTTGTTAAGGTATTTTTAGGTTCTACTTAATCTGCCCTGAGGATAATCAATGCATTTTGTTGGTTTTAATTATAGAAAGCTGCCGTTCTATTGTTTACATTTTACATTTACTAATTACATTTTGGGGAATTTTTCTTTAATTAATCTATTATCTATCACTGACCGATGCTTTTAAATTTCAAAGACAAAAAGGAAACATAAGATTATTTTAACTTTTAATTAAATATTACATCAGATTTTTTTAGAATTATTATTAAACAAAATTTAAACAAAGCAATAAATACGAACTTTATAATCCAAAATAAATGATTAAAATTATACAAAATTATATAACTAAAAGAAATCTAAATTATATTATTTTATCCCTATTTATTGCCTTTAATTTGAGATCAAAATGTGTGCGTGTTTATGCTGAATTCTACATATATTTATACATTTTTAATATTGCTACACACACAATTCGATACCAAAAAGTTTAAATTTGGGCAGGATAGATCGGTCAGTGAGAGACGACAGAAAAAGGTGAAACTTAAGATTCGAATACGAATCTTACTGTTTCAACATGTAAATATAATCTTTTAACCACTTGAATATAGATTAAATAATGCAGAAGTACTGATAATGCTCATTGAGCTATATTTACCCTAACAGTCAGTTAACATAAAATATAGAATGAGTCCACCTACTCGTTAGCTCTGATTATATATAAGCATACTCTATACATACATAATTACACGCACAGCTTGATTATATTAACACAATTTTAAGACAACTATAAGCTATTCTACAATCATCATAATCAGAAGTCTTCAAGTATCTCCACATTATTTCTTCAACAGGTAAAGGTTATATTTACATCAATTAGCTGAAGATTAATTTAATATTAAGAGGCTATTAAATGAAAGATTCAGTCTTTTCCTCTGATTAGTTACAGTGATTTCAGAATAATTTATACTTATTTTGAAATTATGTTAATATATATAAATCATAATCTGCACATAAGTATGTTCGTAAAGGAAAGCAAAAGTGTAAGTGGACTCATTCTATGTTTATGTTTATTGACAACTTACATATAGCTTGCTGGGAATGGGAGGGTGGTGGTGGAGGGTTTCAGTATTTTCTCATTATTTCATGAATATACATTGTGGCTAAGAAAATAAGGAATTAAAAAATGCTTAACAATCAACCATTATAAAAATTTAAAAGTTTGCAATAAAGGCGGTTAGAAGTTGTGATCAGACATTTGGAAATGATACATATACAAAATCTTTTGCTAAATAATATATATATATATATATATATATATATATATATATATATATATATCTATATATATACATATATATATATATATATATATAATGTTATAAAGAATAAGTGATCATATTTAAATTGTCCTATTTCACTATATCATTCACCTCATTAGTAACATATAAAATGCATTAAAAGTACTGTATAGTGGAAGTAAAAGAAAAAGATGATGGTTTACAAAAGAATTAAATAGACCTTATCTCAATAATGAGCAGTCAGAAAATAATAGTTACTCTGGAGTAATTTCTATTTATATGATGTTCTGAAAATCAATATTGCCTTGATATATCTTACTACTGCTGATGCTACTGCTACTGCTGCTTCTACTTACAACTACTATTACTATTACTACTACTGCTGCTGCTACTACTACTACTGCCATTGCTACTGCTGCTGCTGCTACTGCTACTAGTTTTAAACATCTTTTTTTGATATCATAAGTACATGTATTCACTTTTACATAATACAGAAACAAAAATACAAATTTTCTAATTTTGCACATGGATAAAAAGGAATTACAGAAGCTGTATTACAATATAAAACCATAATAATTAAAGTTAAGTATTATAAATAAATGTTAATAATTTTACATAACAATGTGGACATAAAATTAGAATGTAGTCAATTTATATCAATAATAAATACAAAAAAGTGAAAATCAAATAAAATGCAGTAAGATTGCAATCCATATTTCACAGTGGTGTTGGTTATTTGACCAAGATCCAAGTATCCATTACTATATCTACAGGAGCTAACATCTAATATCTTGTTTTAATTTTAATCAATTTATTTAGAAAGTGGGATTTAAGTTTACAAGATGTGGGATTAAAGACAAAGTGGCATCTCATAAACCAAAGTGTGAATAAAATATAGACTGTTAGCCTTATAGTTGGAAACAATCTTCTCTAAATATTTTTTATTAAGATCTTTAATGAGGAATTTGAATTACTTGTAATTACAGAAATAAATTCTCAATATGTCTATAAGGAAACTCACTAAGAAACAAAGTGTTCCATAGTTTCATCTTCACTACCACATAAAAAACAATTAGCATCAATATTCGCAAATGTCATTTTTTCAACCAGCAAAGTATTGGAAAATAGAGCCTTAAGATTGATTTTTATTTTAAAAAAATCCAGGTACTTAGGTTCCAAGTACCAAAATCTGAACCTTTGTATTATAGATTTATTTGAGATATTAAAAAAACTAATGGTATTTTAAGGGGACTGGAATTAGTGGCTACATAATGAGCTTTCCAATATTTAATTTTTGTTGAAAACAATTTAGGAACAAGTTCTTTATGTCTCAAAATGAATTTAATCAGGCTATTGATAAATTTATTTTTAATAGGATCTGGAGTGTCTGTAGGTGATATGGAAATGAGTACCTGCAAATTTTGATACATAGTACAAAGCTTAGTCATTGCATTATATGTTCTGTGATAATAAAAAATTAAAATGCAGTGTAATGACAGGCCATTCAATCATGAATATTTTGAAGACTTTTAATGCACATTGCTGCTTTTTTATTTTATATTAGCTTTATACAAAGTTAGTTAACTTTTTTGTGAATAAGGTGATGAATTTAATGTTAGGCGCATAATAATTTATTTTTGAAAGTATTAGTATGTTAATGAGTGAAATTTTACTGTTCAGTGAGAGATGTCTTTGAAAGTGAGTTTATTACATTTTCAATTGCAGTTCTTAATTGCTCTTGTATCATTATTCTCATTGCATTCATAGAAAGGTGAATTTAGAATTGTAGAAACTTATGAGGGGGGGAACTGCAAACTGAATAAATTTGATTAACAGAAAGAAAACTTCAAATTGATGTAAAAAACGTATCCACTATATTAGTTCATTTCTGGGGAGAGAAAGTTTTTCAGCACATTTATCTTATACTCATTAGATGATCAAAATTTTGATGTCTAGCTGTGTTACTTATGACAAATATCATGGAAAAAAGTTTAAACTTTTCTTAAATTTCTGTTACACTCCAATAATATTTTTACCAAATTTTATTCAGATTTAAACTTCAGATAAAAGTCATATCAGGAAGACGCTTGAAATCTGTTGTCCTGAATCCATTATATCATAATGTATATCAACTTATATACATGTGTGTGTTATTTTTACTAAAATATTTATGTATGTTCTAATGTAAAACCACTAAACATCACATGATCACCATCTCATACTAGCACATAATTGTTGTAAACAAAGGCAAAACTCTCCATACAGTAGTTGTAGTAAATTAGAGTTAAAAGGTGGCTGCTGGAGGGTTGCATTAGATCCTAAGATCTAGGTGCAGTGCTCTCAGATCCAAGGCTCCTCACTGATGATGGCCACAAGCCAGAAACTAGTCTGGGGATATTGGATGAGTAGGCACTAGATAGGGATTTTATGCACAAGCCTTCTGGCATCCAGTGATTACTCTTGTTAGCACAGGGTGGCACTACTGTATGGCGAGTTTTGCCTTTGTTTATGTTCTAATGTACTAGCTTAATAAATATTTAAAATATATAAAAAAGATTGAAATTTATTTATAGTGGTTTAATCACAATACCACTTGATTACCATTGATGTCATTTTGTAATTAATTTAATGGTGTGTTTTGATATGACTCATATTTTAATATTATAAGTTCATTTATATTATTCATGTATTTTATAATTACTTTTAATTATTTAATTAAAAAATCAATATTTTGTTATATTCATAATGAAATTCAATTATAATTTAGATTATTCATTATAATTTACTTTCATTTTTGGTCTATTTCAGAATAAAGAAGAAATTCAGTTTTTCCAATCCATAGACATCAGTAAACTTCTTTATTTCATCCATTAAAGCTTAAATGTGGTTTTTTTTACAGTCTTATACAGTTTAAAACTTCAACTGTTCAGTTCTTCTGTAAATGTGTCAACTAATATCCAATCAGGCTTAATATTTTTGGTGATATCACTGATAACTGTTTGTTCTGTCTTTAATAATATTTTTCCAAGTGTACATCTCTCCATACTTTATTGAATGATCTGAAGTATCTCTCTTATCTTTCCATTAACTGTCCAAGTTTTAGATCCATTAATAAGAAATGATAAAATACTTTTATTATTTTTTTATACACACTAATGGTCATTTTATAGCTATTCATTACTCTATAAATTAATAAATGATTGAAATACCAACCACATTTGAGAGGATTATGATTTTACAAATAATTGAAAACAAATAATCTGCATTATGTAAATACATATTTTCCCTTATAATTATATAAATTATATATTTTCTGGATTCAGCTGTATATAATTTTTGTTGCAAGTATATTGATTTTTCAGCTTGATCATGCAATCTGACAACTGGATAGTAAATAAAATATTATAAAGGTGGTTGCAGAAACACTGTAAAAAGTGTCAATAAAAAAGCAGATATATCAAATTGAAAAATAAAATAAAAGGCAGAAACTTTTTAGATTAATGTGTGTTTTTTTTTTAAATTTATTCAAAGAGAAAACACCACATTTTGTCATCATCTTTCTTGATATAATTTGGTATTTTGAGTATCTCAATGGCTTTTCTGATCTTATATTCATCAAGAATGTCTCATTCTCATTAGGATCATGGTATTATAGAAATCAATATTGTGACCTGAATCCATAACAAGGAGTGAGAGTGCTGATGATGATGATTGTTGCTTAACTGCATTAGAATGTTTATCTCTTTTAACACTGATGCAAAAATTGCTCATATCTATATAATTTTATGTTTATCATGTTGTCAGGTGATAAATGTGTAATTTATGTCTGAGCAAAATAAGGTTATAAAGGTTCTGATTATAAAGCATGGATTTCTATATATTCCATAAATAAATAAGCTATTACTTTTGATTTAGGTCAGCCCATAGAAGTAACAAAAGTTTGTTTATAATGTTGTCAATTGTATACCAAATATATGATTGGAAAACAACGTTTAGCTAAGTCAATAATACAGATCAGTTTAAATTGCAACATTGAGAAATGTTGCTTTAAGTTTTGTCAATTGAATGTTTGTAAATAGAAGAAACAATATTGAAGTTGATGAGAATATCACTTGTATTAACTTTTAATTTTTTTACTAGAGAAATAAAAATGTATATAATTTTTATGTACAATTTAATAGATGGAATGGTAGATTTATTAATAATATCAATACCTAATTAAAAATGTTAGTGGGAGAACAAACCAAACCATCTATATATTTGTAGTAAAAATCATACACATATAAAACCAGAAAATATATATTTTCTATGTGGAATCCATGAAAATCTTCTTATCAATATATATGTTAACATTTAACCCTTAAGCTATCAAAAATCTCAACCTATAGTTAAGGCAAACTTCTTTAACAATAAAGGGGATATTATCATTATCTGTGGTTTGATATGCTTGTATAGACATTAAAGATCACAACTTGACCAAGGAGAGTCAGATTAATAATGCAAATATCTTTAAACAAGCTTCATTAACTAGGCAAATATAATCTGTTCTGAAAGCAGACTAATAAATAGTCATTTATAATTTCCAAAACTTCATATAAAGTATATATTTACTAAGACAATAAAGTCAATTACTCTAGGGTTTAATAGGTTTATAAATTGAGATGATAACAATTAACCTTTAAGCTATCAACAAACTCAATCTGTAGTCAAGGCAGCCTCCTTTAACAATAAAGGAGGTACCATCTTTATCTATAGTCTTATAGGTTTATATATACCCTAGAAATTGAAATTTGTAAGTTATAAATAACTATTCCTTAGTCTGCTTTCAGAATCTGGAAAGTTATAATTGACTATTTATTAGTCTGCTTTCAGAATAGGTTATATTTGCCTGATTAATGAAATTTGTTTAAATTTCTTTGCATTATTAATCTCACATTCCTTGGTCAAGTTGCAATCTTTAGGGTCAAAGGTGGTACCACTTTTATTGTTAAAGGAGCTTGACTACAGTTTGAGATTGTTGCTAGCTTAAGAGTTTATTGTTATTATACATTTATACACCTATTAAAGCCTTGAGTAATTTGTTTTATTGTCTTAATCAATATATATATATATATATATATTGATATAGGCACATATAATTTTATCTAAAATTAAATTATTAAAGTAATTTTTCATAAAAGAGAAACATAAAATTAAATGTTGAGTTTATTGCAGCTTGTTTTCGGAAAAGATAAGAATCAAATAGTTTTTTATCGTTAATTTCAGAAGGGGAGAGGGGTGTTTTGTTAGAGAAATTAAACTAAGGGTTATAAAAGGAAGTAAAGAGTTTTTATTAGTATTCGTAAAAATATAATTTAAAACATACAAATCTCTTTTCATTCAAGTTTAATTAAAGAAAAAATAATGTTAAAACTAATATATGTGCGTATATATGTGTGATTGTCAACAATAGAATAAATGTTATTATAAATAAATGAAAGTTAAAGAAGATTATTATTAAACAACATGGCAATGGTTATTAATTAAAATATAAAACAACATCTCTGCATGGCTATTACTAATTAAGCAATCTTCCAAAACATGTTTATCAAAGGATTAATTGATAAAAATTTTGACAACAGATATTTGCCGGAGGATATTGAAAAGAAAACACTTCATTGGTATAAATACTGAATATTTTATCGGACAATCAGTTGAGACAATCAGTTCACAAAGTAATTGAGTAGTGCAGTTCAGAAATTAATTGAGCAGTTAACAATCAAAATGCAGTGTTGAGAAGATCTTGGGAACGCACGTTTATCTCCAGCCCAGATGTCCTAGAAAACAGCAGATCTGCCCGTGAAATAATGTCAGCTTAACATCTTAGAAAATCTCCGTCAGTATCTATTTGTCTCTGATAGTAATAATCGTGAAAATCAGGAAACTCAGCAAGAAAACATCCCAGCCGGCTGGAAGCATTCATACTGGAACCATTCATACTGGAAGAAACAACAAACAAGAAGAAAACAAAGTGTTAAATCTACATTCAAAATCCTAGGTAAAACATTTGCTTATTTTCGTTTATACTGTAATAGCCATTGCATTTCATTAATTTGTGCGAATCCTCCAAGAGTCTAATTATATGAACTCGATATCATACATAAATGAACTATTGATATGTGTGTTTAAATTTCAAATGCTATGTAATACTTTATTATTATTATGTGTGTGCATGAGTTAATATGTGCGTGATCCTTATATCAATATTATTGGTTAAATTAGATAAATACCAGTGTTCGGTTATGAAAATATACAAGAATATTTAAACTAGTTTAGAAATGTTAATTTAAAAATATGCGTGTGTTTTTATTAGAATTATAAAATGTTTAAATTTAGTAAATAAATGTTAGTTAATAAATTGTCTTTAAAATTAAACTTTATTTGTCGGTCAATTCCTTTTATCAATTCTTTTACCAAATTCTTTTATCAATCTCTTTTATAAATTCCTTTTACAATTCTTTTATCAATTCTTTTAACCACTAATGATGTATAATCTATTAGTGATTACAAACAGCTGAGCTAGTCGTGGATTTAGGCGTTGAGTTAGTGGCCATTGCTCAAAGTGCGTTATTTATTCATCCTTGAATAGATAGCTGGCGCCCGTGTTTATACACAAACAAAAAAAGGGCTTTGAACTTGGTGTTGAACTCAACAGCCGAGAAGAAGTTATGTCTTGGAAATGTAATGCTAGTTATATATTTTATAGCTATTGTTTGGGCATACATACTCTCCGAGTATGTTCTTCTCTGCCTAAGAGGCTGGTGTTTCGAATGCACATATTCGAACACGGTTCAATATATATATATATAGGACATTATTTAAATGTAAATATTGTAATCATTAATATAATTCAAATGGAAAGAAGATTGTGTATATTCTTCAAATAAAATAGTTAAAATTGTTTGTTAGTATGTTAATGCCTATTAATTAATTTTCAGATAACTAAATTGTTTTTCATACCACATATGCTTGCAAATGTCTCTCTTTACTAATATCATATTGGGCTACATAACATAAATGCAGTTAAATAAATTTCCACCATAATATTTATGCACTCACATATTGAAATCATTATTTGAGATAGTCTTCTGAGCATAGAAATAATAACCAAAACTATGACCACATAAATGAGTAGTGAATTTCTTGAAATAATGATTCTGAATCTATTTACAATATGCATAATGTAGGAGTTGTAAGAAACAAGTTTCTCATTATTTAACATTATTTTATTTATTATTTCTTAACACAAATTTTGGGTCATGCATATAAAACAGCATATAAGGTGTTGTTTTTTCATAGATAATATCTTCTCATATACCATGGACCACATACATAATTTTATATATTTTACTTTTTTTTAGCAAAACAGTAAATAGATAATTGTCTAAAAAATAATGTCGATGTTACAGCATTAAAGTGTCAGACTGGCCTTTAATTGAGAAACTTTTAACTCTTTAGTTTACTATACTATTATTTGTTAAAATCTCAAAGAGCATTTCTTTTATTTTTAATGATTATTGAAACTACTGAATAAATTTATTTTAACTAGAGAGTAAAAAAAAACAAGTTTAAAGATGTAATATTAAATTTAATTTAATGTTACAGTTTATTACAAATATTGTCCTGAGTATTTTTAAAATTTTAAATATTATTAATAAATAAAATACAATTTAAAGGTATTAGACCAAACTACAGACATATTTTATATATATGTATGTATGTAAAATATACATGCATTTTATTTTAACGTATAAAAAGATAAAATTTTAAAATATTATTTATACAACTTGAAAATTTAGTTAATATCAACATTATTTTGTGCATAGAAATTATAATGATTTTTTTATTTTAATATTATTTTTTTATTTTATTGCATATTAATAATCAATGTTTAACGCATTTAAAACATATCAATTAAATAAAATGACAGTATAAATATGAAAAAACTGATTCATTATCATTTTACACTTTTTATAAATTATCTAAAAATATATAGTATAAACATTAACCATGACTAAAATTTTTAGTATTTGCTGGGTAGAAATTCGATTTTTTTCAACTCTGAGAACTATCATCATATCTAACAATCTAATGTTGGTTCAAAAATAAAAATATAATTATTGTTTTTAGAGAGTTAAAAAACCACATATAAAACTTGTTTGGTCAGCAAAATGCCTATGCATTGAATTTCAAATGCTTATGAGTACTAAATTTATGATAACTTTTATTGTACACTAAAAAACATCTGCAGCTCAATTTTAATTAAGATTTTTAAAATGTGTATATATATATTAGGACAGTTAGCTGTGATATTTCCAGACTTTTATTATTTATTTAAATAATAGCATAATGATTAAAAAATGTATATATTGGAATAATATAATACATTGCATTTATAAATCAATCCTATTTAGTTTTCAAATAATAAATGAAGTTTTTCAATGTGTTTACACTACTAACATACTAAGTTATTATTGTTTTTATTAAAAATATTGGTAATGTTTGTTTTTCAAGCTATCTGAAGCTTCACTAAATTACGAATTTATTACTTGTTTGGTCTTAATCTTTAAAGATCAACTTCATGGATTATTTCTCAGTGCTTTTTAAAAGAATTTACCATGACAATCGTTTACAATACGGCCTTGAACACAACCATTTGAATTATTGCTTTCTTCCTCCTATATATAAATTTATTTTTTATTTAGTTTTCAAGCATATAATTTAGCATTTTAGAATCAATAGAACTTTTATTACGATTTTACAGATAAAAATACAAATATATTTTTAAGTATTTAATTTATAAACTTTTTAATTTTTATTTTCAACAATTATATTGAACTTGTTAAACTTATTCAAAATAATAACCTTTTAAACAATTTTTAAATAGCATCATTTTAAATTACTCTTTATTAAAATTACATGTGACCAACTTTTGATTCCAAAAATCTTTTTTTATTCATGATTATATACTTTAAAAATATTAATATCACATATTGTTCCATTATATATATATTAATTCTAATATTCTCACTGATAAATGTATTCATATTATTTCTGGAGCTTCCATGTAATAAAAATATAATAGCTAAATAGCTGATGTTTCGGTAGAATAACAAATACTTTCCTCAGAAAAAAGTACTTGTTATTGTATTGAAACATCAGATACTTAGCTATTATATTTTTATTACATGAAAGCTTTTGGAAATAATACTATGAATATAGATTTATAACAAATATTGATATGTATTCAAAAAGATCTATTGCAAAAAAGAAAAAAAAACATTACTTAACTGATATTATAGATTAACTTTCACATATAATCAAAACAATATTGGTATTAAATGAAAAATTTATTTTTATGCATTTTCTTGACATATAAAAAATTAATTAAAGCTGGTGATGTAGTTCTATAACTTATCATCATAAACTATAAGTTTAGATCCCACTATTTTATGATGCTTTCTTGATAAATTGCTTCCAGTATTAGCTATCTCTTGCAAGAACATTGAATTTATGCAAAATATACACTTCAATTTTTAATAACATCTGTCACATATATTCTTATGTATTTGAATTTTGTATGTAACTATAAATCAGTATTTTAGTTTCTAACATTATTTAATGAAAACATATGTCCAAAATAGTTATAATTTACTCTCTTTATATTCAATAAAATGTTTTTCTCATATACTTTATTTCATAATTTTTGTTCAATTTTTTTTTATTTTTTCATTCAATAATTATCATTGTTTTTTTATGACATGTACTTTTACACATTGTTTTTTTTTTATTAAATCTTTTCTGATTCTCCATAATTCATATCCATACAGTAAGTATATGTATAATTTCATTTGTAACTTAATGACTATAATTTCCAAATCTTACTCATGGTCTTTCAGCATATTTTTGATTTTGTATATAATTAATTTTATTACTATTTATTAATGTAGATTGTTCTCATCAAAGATAAATAAAACTTTAATATATTGCATAATTCAGTTCATCTCCAATGTCAATTACACTAATTTTGTATTTTATTTCATATTATCTATTTCTCTTTCTAGATGTATAAGAATTGTGTTTGTTTTTTTCTCCTGCTTTTGCCAATTTTAAACAATCTTTCAAGCTTTTCACATATACACAGGTGTTTATTAACTGAAGTAAATATTTTTAGAAGATTCATTAGTTTGATATATGTTCCCAATGTTTCAGATATTTCCCAGTATATAATTTCATTAGTTTTATAGAAGGTTTTTTCTACATTAACAAAGCAGATACATCGGGTTTTTTTTTTATTTTCTAGATTTCTTTGGGAGAGAAATAATATTTAGCATCCTACTTTTTTAAAAAATTTCAACCGTTTCATTTACTTGGCATTTTTATTATCAAGACTATGGTTAAAATATGATGCAGTAATACATTAATCAACTTGACAACTGAAGATTTAAATCTCAATTGGTTATATCTAGTAACTAAGCATTATGCTATCTCATTAGTCACAAACAATTTAATATTTTTTGTCAATACTTTAGCCAAAATTATCATTATTATAATATCTATATATTTTTTTTTATTTTTCATGTTTATCTTTTGTATATTAACTAATAATATGTGATTTAAATACTATATCATTTTTTTCATTCAATATAAGTTTTTTTTTAAATAATTGTTTTGTGTCATATCTATTTATTTCTCACCTGTTTTTTGTCCACTTCAGGGTCTCCTTTTCTATTAAAATTAACTTTATCCAATAGGATATTATATTCAGTATTATAATATAGTGATAACAATATTCTAGGTGTGTGTTATTTTATTTACTTTTAATCATTTAATAAATTATCTGTAATTTTTCTAAAGATTTTTTATCATGTTGTGTACTAACCTTTATTTATTTTTAACATGACATGGCATAAAGCCTTTGCATTTAACATTCACCATTTTTCTATTATTTCCATCTTCTTTCAGATTTCACTATACTTTATTTTATTATTAATCTGTAATTTTAATCATTCTTTTTTTTTTAACAAATCACTTTTTCTTTATAAATTTCAATATTTTTGTTTGATCCATTTTTTTTCTAATTATTATTTATTTGGCATCATTTCAATAACCACTTTTTCAAAGATTATTTATTTCTTTTCTATTCTTGAATCTAGTTTATATAATTTTTCTATCTTAGATTTTCTTCTTAAATTTTTTCTATTTTGTCTATTTCTGCAAATTTTGTTACTACTGTTTATTTTTAAAAAAAGTGTTTTATTGATTTTTTAAATTTTCATTTTGATGCATGCAATTACTCAGATATTAATCTAATCTATGCCTTCATTTTCAATATCCAGTTTACTGTTGTTAACTATCTTCTATTTTTAATATATCATATTTCTGCCATATACCATATAATATTTATTTCAATTTTATGTAATTGTTTTTCCAGAAACGTATTTCAAATCAACATATAATATTATTAGTCTTTCACATAATATGTATGCACTATTTGTTCTCACATATATTGTCATCTTAAAATTAACATCTGCAATAATAGTGTTTATTTTATGAAATATATTATTCAAAGTTTGTTTCAAATATAGTGAAAGTGTTCTATGTCATAATATTTACCCTTTAATGGAGAAGTACTTACTTGAATTAATGGGATTTATAAATGAGATCAAAATTTCACCAATTTGTATTGCCATGCTTATGTTCTATAAATAAATAAGTATCTAGAAGTGCTATGTAAGTTTTGTGTTTGAAATTATTTGAAAACAAAGTAGTTTTATAATAATTTAGCTTTCAAAAGCCAGTTTAGCATACAATACACTAATCCTTGATTATTTTTCTGGTATTTCTTTTTTACAAAATAAATCTAATTTTTTAGGTCCTCATACAAGTATCATATTTCCAGTTCTAGTGACTATGTTTGACTTAGTAGATGGAATATGTTTATTTCAATAATTAATTTTCCAACACATTCCTGATTATTCAGTTTATTTTGCAGTTTTTTTAGACTATTCTCTAGGCAATAAATAACTTTTGAAAAAATTGCATCATATTTTATTTGTGTTTTATTTTTTTGTCAGTGAATTGAATTTTAGTCTAACCAATTCTTTATAAAGAACTTAAAAACTGGTATTAAAACTCTTTTGCAGCTACTCTTTTAAAGAGCATGTACTAAAAAGATGGATATTGTCATTTGACTAATAATAATAACTGTTGAACATAATCTTTTTAACTCATTAAGTACTGGGATTATTTCTTTTTTCTCTTACATTCAGAGCCACTTTTTATTTCTGTTTCTTATCAATAACATCTGATGAAAATAAAAAACTAAAATAAAGATTATGAAAATAAATAGAAAATAGATTAAAAAAATATATATTCTTTTATCAAAAATTGTTAAAGAAAGTAAAAAGAAACATAGTATATATACAAGATTAATTAATAGAGAAAAAAATACACATAGATACAACTTTTCAAAATGCATAATCACTAGTTATAAGCTCCTATAAATTTTAAAATTTAACGTTACAATTAATTTTGTTAATAAATTGACAAAAATGGCAAACTACTATTGATAATGATTAAGTAAATTTACTTATAAGACTAGTTTATCACTTAGTTATTAATCTTATTTTGAGCACAAAATTTACATATACTTATACTATTTTGATAATTTTTAAATATTAATCATAAATTGTTACGCTGTGTGCTTGCTATTTGGAAAGAACACAATTTAGTTTTAATGAGAAAGATTGAATGAATATTTACATTTCTTCAGTGCAATAAAATATGCTATTAAATTTACAATGACCTAAATCTCCACGTAAAAATAAACATTCTGCTTTTTTTTTTATGATGCATGATTTTTTTTTATATAAATGAAGTTTTTTTTTTTCACATGTCAATTGTGTTGACTGGAAATCAAACCCGGGTCAGATGCTTGGAAAGCAGCTATACTAACTACTAGGCGATCAACGTTTGACATAAATGGAGTTTTTTCTATAATATGGAAAACTTATCTCTTTGTATTTATGTTAGTCTGTGTTCTTTCTTTTTTTTAAAAAAATGAAAGCCTTTGAAAAATAATAAAATTATAATTTAAATATGAAAAGTAATTAAATTACGCCTGAGAATATGTCTGAAAATAAAATTTAGTGTTGTTAAAATAGTTTCTATCATATAATTGCATTAATTTTAAACGACTTTTTAGCTTAATGATTTTTAGAATTAAACATTTGCTACGATGTTACAATGTAACCTTCTGTTTTTTTACTCATTGAAATATGACATTTCTGCTTTTTGTTATTTTCAACTTGGACCATTAAAAAAATAAAAATGTAAAAAAAAAAAAAAATCACTCATTAAAGTAACTAATTTTGCAAGTCTACATATACAATTAAATTATTTATTTATACTATTGTTCTATAGACATGACATATTTTCTAAGCAAAACCCTTTAAACTTTATGTATGTTAAAAATGAAACCGCAGTTGTAGTGACATTAAATAAGTATTTTGATGCTGCATCTTTGTAAACTCCTAATCTCTTTGCAATTAGTTTTAAAAGTGATGTATTATTTTGATATTGAAGATGAGAATATAAGTTGTTACTTTAATAAATCTAAAGATTGTAAACTTTTTCCAAAAATTTTTACTTTTTCAAAATTGCATATAGAGTAGGTTTTTAATTTATATGCTATTTCCAAATTTCATGGATAGTATGGAATGTTATATAGTATACATTTAAAATACACACATATTTATTATATGTGTTTTTAATTTAATGTATCTGAAATACTTTCTAACAAACAATGATAAACTTATCATTCTATTTCAAAATCATGATTACAAATTGCTTGCTTTTAAAGACTAAATATATTCCTAATTTATACACACATATATGGTAATTAAAATTATAATGCAATATTATATAAATAGCCTAATATGTGAAAATAATTTCTGACCACATTATATTTCCCAATGGTCTATTAAACATCACACTTAAACAAATATATATGTTTGATTAACTATTAAATGAGTGAAGAATTAACCAATAAAATTAATTTGCAGAAAATATGATTCATAATACTGTCATAAGCTATTGGTCAATAAAATATTGAAAGTTCTCCAAAAATGTATATTTAATAAGTGCTACAATCTAATATATTTAACACTGATCTATAACATATGATTTTGTAAAGTTTAAATCAGAAATTGCAGAGATTTGATTTGGTTGTATTTTTATTTTTCCTCTTGATACTATTTAATTCTTATATAAATATTATTTAAAATGTGAGGCTTAATATTTCATTGGATGTTGTAATTTGGAGAGAATATGTATTTATAATTTAGGAAATGTTATAATGTTACTAAATAGTTTAATGGTGTTAATATGTGCCATTATACAAAATATAAATGTTTTTGAAATAGTTATTTACAAATTATTTGTACATATTAAAACAGGAACAAATATGAATATCAAAAAATGTAGCACATTCTTCAGAATATGATTTTAACATACAAATATAAACATCTATTCCACCTCAAGCTCTGAAAATGAAAAAAAATACCATTAAGTAGCATTGTTGATTTCTTTGAATTATAATTCTATCAATCAATGACATTGTCAGATCCTTTGAATTTAAAATATCTGATGATACTAACATCTTAAAATACTTTTTAAACTAATAATTCTAATTCATATTTTTCTATTATATAAATACAAACCAGCAAAATACCATTATAGATAGTCACAAAATAACAAAAATACTCTTATGATGATAGCAGAGCCATCATAATACTAAAGAATGTCTGAGGACAGATTGGTGGACCAATAAAATATTAAATCATAAGTTATAAAAATGTCAAAAATTTTACAATTATTAAAAATCAACTTTTGAATTAAAAAAATGAAATAAAACACCAATAATAAAGTTAGTGATAAATATTATTTTCTATCTGACATCACATTTATTTTGAACACGTTAATTTTCTCCTTAAAATGAATTTTTTTTTTTAAAAAAAACTATATGTAAGGAACATGAAGCTATATGTAAACATCACATGCTTATTAAAATTAATATCTGACATTTGTATATAAAAAACAAACTTTTTAAGATATACTTTTTTCATATATATATATATATTGAAACAGATAGATTGAAGAACCGATCTTAGTTTCATGTGTTTAAGTACGGTAATTCGAACTACTATTCGCCCGCAATGGGATTTTTCCATTTCAAGTCACAAAAATTGAGCTATATATATTTTATGTTTTGTAAATAAATATGTAAAGATTCCGTGCATAAATGTCACAAATCATGAAATAATATTCGTGTGTGCGTGGTTTGTGAATTTATATCAGCTTAATTTAAAGTTTCATTTGGGTCATTTGCTTAAATTTTACCTTTTAGAATTATACAAAGTCGTTTAAAAATACTGATCAAAAGTCACATTCCTTTGACCAGTGTTTTTAATTAAAATCTGTATTGTACAAATGTATAGAGTAATTGAGTTGTATTCGAAATTAGATAAGGAATTTATATTTGTAATTACTTTGTCAATTTAAAATTCTATTAAAGTTAAAGATAGCTGAAAACGGAACAATGGAAATGGATAATTGATATTGTATGGTCAAGCTGATTGCTGAAGCTAGAGAAAAGTAGCACCTAAAACAAAACCAGACAGAAAGTCAACCTGCCATTGTAGAAAAACTAACATTCTAACTTTTGACGTGTGGAGTAGATTGTCTCAAAAACACAAAGCAGTTGCTAGAGAAATCTCTCCAACTTTTGTTAAGAAGTCCACCAGTAAACCGTAATGTCGATGGGCTAAGTGCCAGGAGCTGATCTCTGTCCCGCCAATTTGAATCTTTGTGCCGCTGACTGATCATGTTTTATGTGCTTCACAATTTCCAGCTTCCAATCTCCAAATTGACTATGCCTTCCAATAGATTTCAAATCCGATATATATATATATATATATATATATATATATATATATATATATATATATATATATATATATATATATATATATATATATATATATATATATTGTAAGGACTGAAAAAGTCCAACCCTTATTTGCAGTCATTACAAAAAAAATGTTTCTAAAATATTTCAGAGATTTTGTATCAAGTTACATTTACTATTACAAATACTCCTTTTTTGACATCTTTTATCTATGTGGTTAGCATGTTTTTGATACAATATAGATTACAAATATATGATTCAGATCCATTATTATTAGCATGTTATTAATAATGATTCAAGTCCCTGAGATCTGAATCAATGCCTTTCAATATTTTTACAATGTTCATATTAATTTTATAAGATGTCATGTATGTCCTATTACATTTCTTTTTAATATTTGCACAATGTATACCTATGCAGACACATGGCCTTTGCATCTTGCTGCTAATTGTATTTTTGGAAAACTTTTCTGGTAATACTTTGGCATTTTTATTTTTTAACTGGAGAATAAGTATTTATATTTTGATCATTTAAATATTTATCTGACCCATAGTTATGAATTATCAATCCTGAGGTGAGCTATTTCTAATAGGCTATATGTTTGCTTAGATTTGGCTAGTCTCATCTGGAAGATTTTATAATTAAATATAGTGTCTAAGGTCATGATCTCTCAATGACTCAATTAGGAAATCTCTAAAATAGCAACTCTTATGCTAACTTTGCAAGATTTATGGTAAAACTTCTAACCTTTTCATTCTTTTTTTTGTATTTAGCACAGAAATAATTACTGAGAGTGGTTGTTTTATTAAAATCAAGTTTATATTAAAACACAGAGGCTGACTGAAAATGTAAATACTATCAGTGGTAGCTGCACACATGCTTATAAATTAATGCATAAGTTTTATGAGTTAGTTTATCTCAGAATAAGTAGATAAATCAATCCACATGTAGTGGTGAATTTTCTAGATTGGTGGATTGAACATTTCCAGGAAATCAGCCATAGCAATTTAAATCATTATTTTCTTTCTTTTGCAACATGAAGACTTTTTTTCCCATATATTGCCACAAATAAAGTAATCTCTATGCATTTTTTTAAAATTGACTAGTGCTAATAGTGTTAATTGCTGTTAATACCACCTTTTATTTAGTACTAAATTATCAATTATACTGATGAAGATCTAATTAAATCATGTGATCAGAACCCATTGATATTGTTCCAATTCTATTGATTGTAAATATTTATTGCAGGGTAATGTTTGCTACATATTATAATTGATTACAGGTTACATGGATATCAGAACAACTAATTAAATTAACATTTACAACTGCATTGGCTTGTCTAATAAAAGATCTGATACCATTTACTGATAGCAACTTTCTCTTTTAAATAAATATATTTTACTGCATTCTGCATTTAGTAGTCATTGTGCATTATTGTCATATCATTCCTGACTTGAATTACTGTTATAAATATGTCTCAGCAACCTTTTCAATTTGTACTTCTCTCAAATGAACCTCAGTTGGCTAGCCAGCTTTCCTACCTCATTTATTATCACATCAGATTAACTGAGCAAGTGTTTTTATTGACATGTTTGTGCCAATGGCTATTTTTATAAATTATTGTTGCTTAGTGGTCAATTATACTGTATTCTGAAAATGATATAGACTGTTCTATAGTTTATAGAAATTCATTATTGAGAGCAACCCATGGTTTAATGTATGTTACATTATATTCTTGAAAGCCATTTGGGTTGACTAGGCAATAGCTACTATGACCAGAGATAACATTTTCATGTACGAATAGAGATGTGCCATTGCTTGCCATATTTTTACCATAATTTAATGTAGTATCTCAATTTCTTAAGTTTTACCTTAGATTTTTATGTGCACATATCATTAAAATGCAAATGTAATAATATTTTAGTTAATCTGCTAGAGTGGTGACATTTATCGTTATTATGTTTCCATTAATAACATGATTAGACATATTTTAAGTTTCTATAAAAGTGTAGTTATTTAAAGAGATGCTATAAAATAAATAAGATGGCTTAAGTTTGTTTCAGAAAGTTTAATTTAAAGACAGTTATTTACCTTAAATTAGTGATAATTTATTTACACTTTCATTTAACTGCATTTAAATTTTATTGTTGTTGTTAATACTAAAGTAAAACTATAAAGACCTTTGAATTAAATCTAATAAACTGTCAATAAAAAAATATTTCAAAATAAAATTAAAGTTGACCACAAAATTAGTAAAAAAAATTAAAAAAAGTTAACATAAAAATGATTTTATTCTTAGTAATCTACAACAAACAAACAAATAAAAAAATTTACAAGTACTTTCAAAAAGAATGTTTAAGTAAAAACATCTTTTAAAACTAAAAGAAAAAAGATTTTATCGTAAAGCATAAAAATGTCGTTAGTCAGTTCTTGATTATAGTGTTGGTAAATATATATGAACTATATAAACGTTATATATAAAAAAATAATAATATAATATTCCTTTCCTAAACATCAAATTATTTTTTCTCTTAAATTAACTACAATTTTTTTATTATTTTATCTATTAATTGATCCACTGCTTCCAAGTAATTTATAAGAAAAGAAACAAAAAAAAAAAACATTTCTAGTCATTGAAATTAAAATTGTATTACAAATTAAGTTATAATTTAAGTCATGTGTGGCCAAACATTTACTTTCACAGACTATATTTTTCCAGACAAAAGCTAAAAAAGACCATGGACAAAAAATAAAAGTAAAATAAGAAAAATCAGTAATTACACTCTCATTTAAATTGATATAAATGAAATACAATTACTTTAAAGACTATCAATGAGAAAGATAAAGCTGATTTATATCATATTTCAATTATTTCACATGAGACAATAAATTTATTGGTAAAAACTTTCATATGAATATCAGTTGATCTTGATGGATTTTTATGGATATTCATGGCTAAGAGTAGAATTTTTATCATTAATTCTTTTGCATTAATACTTTTTCTAGTGTTTAAATTTTTATAACAATTAAATATAGATTCTTTATTTTAATATTCTCCCTAGAAATTGTTGCAAGACAGACCTATTAATTAAAGATAAATGTCAACTTAAGCAGAACCAATATTTGATGTAAACAAATTGGATTTAATTGATGTAATAACTTCATTCTCATAATACATTTTTATTGCATTTTTAAACAAAATAAACTGCATGTGCTTCAATCCACACAAATGTAAAAAAAAAAGATTTATAGCTATTCTTATTATGTGATGAATTTTTAATAGGTTTTGTCTCAAATCATTTTGATGAATAATTCAGTGAATGATTAATTTTCTGAGTGGGATTCAAAAATTGTACTTTCTGTAACAGACATACATTTTTAATCACCAAGTTCATTACTCCATTAATTGTCATATTAAGCAGTTTGTTCCATTCAACATTATATGTTGAAATACATTTCCCATCTTTGTTAAAAATATTTTCCCCATAGCAGTACTTTCTAATGATATCATCAATAATTCTTCTCTGAATTCAAATTTTTTAAGAACTAATCATTACACAGTAACTCATACTTAAAACTATTTCATAATACACTAATGATTGCTTATATTCTATCAGTTAAAATATTTTATTTTTTATTGCTTCTTATCATTGTTCATCAATTTTTCAGAAAAAAATGATGTAGTGAAATTACAGAATTAATATTTCAGAAGTATCAATTTTTAATAAATTCTCTTTTAAAAAAACATTTTCTACATTTTATCTTATTTTTTGCAATATTCTCTTTTAGAAAAAACATTTTCTACATTTTATCTTATTTTTTGCAATTAGATGTTTCTAGTAATTTCAAGTATTATGTAAGATTATCTACATGTCATTTGCTTCCACCATAAATTAAAATTTTAGCATTATTTATATGGATTGTCTTAAAATACTTTTAATTTTTATAAATAACTATAAATTGATGCCAAATGAGACAAAATGGTTTGTTTTGTAAATCATAAAACATTTAAATTTCTATTTTTATTCAAAAATACAGCATTAACTCTCTTTTAATTTCTTGATGTTAATAATGCTATTTTAATTTAATTAATAAAGGAAGGTATTTACTAATTAAAAAACATTTTCATCTCTATTGTAATGCAGTTATAGAAATTTCACACCATTGATTAATATTTCTAAAGTGTAATTTCACAGTATAGAGATATTTTTTATTGGATATACTCCAGTCTTATGAATGACTAATAAAATTAGTAATTCACACCATTGATTATTTCAAATAAGGATTATATGTTTGTAAATTTCCTTTGAAACTGCTATTATTTACTTTAAAGAAATATTTCATGTTTATAAATTTTATATGAGATCAACTACCATAGAATTATTACCATAGCAACATTATCAGACTCAAAATTGTAAGCATATATAAATTTATTTTCTGTGGCATAGATAATAATGCAAGACAAGTTTTGGGATAATCATAGTCAAGCTGAACTTAATTCTGATTGAACATAATTAAGTAATATTTTTGTTTTCAATCATATTTAAAACAAATGCTACAGTATATATTTCTCTACAAGCATTACATTTATAGTATTTTTAACCATATTGCAAAAAGTGTTGCCAGTCTGATTGTCTCTGTTTCATTTTACTAGAGTATAAATTCATAATATATATTTATAAGTATGAAAAATGTTATGCACATAATTAGATAAAATTTGTTATATAAAAAGTATTATCAGGCTATAAAGTTTAATATTTCTAAAATTAAAACCTATTACAGGTAAGCTTAACCTAAAAAAATAAAATCTAATATTCATTGTCACTTAAGTTGGAAGTTTAAATAATCACTGAATGTATGTTATCCTGTATGATGTCAAGTTGCATGCTTATGTAGATCACATAAAAAAGTTTAAGATCTGCATATATTCTTCAGCCACAGTTTGACCATATCTAATTTAAATATTTTTTTTGTAATAAATAAACTTTACTTAATATTGAGTCATCCTTTAATACATAAATAAAAACTGTCAATGAATTGCATGAAAAATTTATTATATTTTCTATATTTTTTTTGTTAAATAATATGTTTACTTTCTGTGTAGGTAGTATTGTGGCATTATAATAGACTTAAAAAAATGAAAGTTCTTAAGAAATTCCATCAGTCAATTTGTTTCTTGAATGTCATGCAACTACCCAAGCATTTATTTTTAATCATTAACAATTATAACATATTTATTTTACTCTTCATTAAAAAAAATATATTCCCAAATATTTATCTTTTGGTTACTAATAATTATAATATATTTATTTTACTAAGGGTTTATAAAAAATGGTATTGAATAATTGATAGTGTTATGTTGAATAGCAAAAGAAAAATACATTGCTTTTATATAATTATGTACAAATGGAATATGCAGTGGAATGTTGCTGCAAATTCAGGGTTCATTGTTATTATTGATATTATTTTATACTATAAGAAAATTAACATAATTTGATTGTACCAGAACACTTTTGATGCATCATCAATAATTCTCTTTCACACGTGTGCTAATTGGAATAAAGGACATCAAATATTCGATTAAAAAACAGAGCTTAGCTTTAGTTTTGAGGATAATCATTATCCTCTGAGAATGCTTTATCCAGTCTAAATAAGCCAGCATTATTAAAAGTTTTAAAGTTTCTTTTTCTCCAAGCATTTTTGTTCATAAATACTAGTTATCTTGTTAAGTTGATATTAATAATTATAATTTTTATTGAACGGACAACCACACACACACACACACACACACACACACATATATATATATATATATATATGTAAAGAAAGTTATATATATATATATATATATATATATATATATTCTGACCTTGCTCTCATGCATCCTCACTTCCAGATAATATATGATATAAAATAAAATGGGTTCTATCTCAGTTAATAATTAAAAACTAAAATATTCAGCATTAAAATTAAAATATTTCACTAGCTCAAATTTAAAATACGAATAAGGTTCAGTTTATAAAAATAAATTAAATAAATATTTAATATTTTCATGAGACTTGAAATGAAAATACAGGTGACAAGATAGATTACATTGAGCCAATATCCCACAGGATACTACTTCAATGGCATAAGAACACTACCCCCCCCCCTTTATTACTATTTTAAATAACAAACTCATAGTATTCTTACGACTTTAATAACTTCTACTCACTAAGATTAAACTAATAATTAAATCTTAATCTTCTATTTAATAATAATCTAGCTCAAATAAAATAATCTCAGGTTCATAAAGTTTATTCTAAGTTAATTTAAAAATACGGTAGTAAAATATGAGAAGGGATTTTATGTCATAATCTACTACACTGAAACTAATAATAATAAATAACAATAATAATATTCTTCATTGTTTAATTACTACTGGATATCTTTTCTTTTCGTTATATTTTTATTACCATAATAAAATAATAAAATAATTTTATATAATCTTTTATCTTCATGAATATAATAAATAAATATGTGGTAGCATATGATAATCTGACAAACAAAATATGTGTGGCAACTGATAGCATATGCTTCAGTATACTATTGTGATAACTGATTTATGACCAATAAAATAATGTAAGATTATGATTATTTAATTATAATAAATACCAATAAAATATTTAAAATTCTTAAAATAATTCTCTATTTATCTTTTGTGCAAAATTATATATTTGTTTCAGTTATTATGGATATATCGTGATTTCATGCAGCGATGTGGAGAAATAAATAACTAGGACACAAAATTTTTGAAATAACAAAATTTAACAACGTTTATTACTAACAACAAATAAATAAACAATTTATTTACATTATTTACAGTGGATATCCTTAACTTTTTTACTTTACAGTTTGATCTACCAGGTTATAAAAAAAATAATTTATATTTCAACTATATCTTTGTTTACATTTAGGACGAAATTTTAAAAAAAATGTTACTATTGGGTTTCTCATTATGATTAACTTATTACAAATATTTTTATCTACTTTATTAGCAACAGCATTTTATCCTTAATATTATTAAACTATCTTATTTTAAAAATTCATACTTAGAAAACATTTTATAGAAAACAAAATTTATAATGAGTATGGACTTCTCAAAATATTAAAAAAAATTTCATCTTGCAAAGTCAAAGATGTTACACAAAATATTATCCAAAATTCAATACTAGATTTTAGTATTTATCACACAATGTTTACTAATCATAATATATTCTTCTTTAAGCCTTACTTTAGTATGATATAAGTGTAATCATCAATATATTTCTGTTAATCAATAACAAAAAAATATACTATGCATATTGTTTACATAATTTACTTTGTACTATTGTATTTTAAAAATATACTATATTAATTTTGACTATTTAAATATGATTACAAATCTAAATATAGCCTTTATTAAATTATACGTTTTAAACTATTAAAATCGGATTTTTAAATATACTTTTAATTTTTATAGCTGTGTTATTTAATATGACCAGCTTTTGCAACCATATGCAACAATATTTAAAGCTTTACATAACTATTTTTAAATGATTTTATATACTACGTATTCTCTTTAGCTTTAAATTGTACTTTAAAAATATAATCGACAAACTATAATTAATGTATTAAAAGAACATATTCTAAAATTTAAAATTTTTAATAATTGACTGTTATAAACTATTACTGACCTATAGAAAAGGGCACATAACCTCCTCCTTCGAATAAAAATTTTAAATTAAACATCTATCTTATCATTTACTCTATTCATTGACACTTAATATCTTTATCATTTGCTATAACCATATTCTATCCTGTACTACTGAAATATAAAAGAATTTACTGTTTTTAATACAAACTTATAAAATATTTGGACATTATACTTCAGAATCTCAATTAGTAATACTAAAAAAAATTTTCTACACTTCTGATGGGTATGGGATTAGACTCCTAGCATTGTATGTCCCTTTTTCACCATCTGGTGTAGTCAACATAAAAGCATTTTCTCCTACTTTGCTAAAAATCTTATATGGACCCTCATATAACTCAAGAAATTTTTTAAATTGATTTCTTTGAAGGTTGCTAACATGGGGTGTTCTAACAAGAACTAAATCATCAACTTTGAATGGATGTGGTCTATTATGGGATTTTTTTACTCTCTTAGCACCCATAATATGTAGCTTTACTTTAGCTTGATTTATATCTTGATTTACATCTATTGGCTCTCTTATCATAATTATAGGTGTTTGAATTAGTAAATTTTTATATTTGCCATAGTGTAGACGGAAAGGTGTAAAACCTGTGGATTCATTGCAAGTACTGTTTATATAATTAATAACCTCAGAGAGTTTATGAACCCATTGTTTATGATCATTGGCTATGTAAACCCTGAATAATCTACCAAGCTCCCACATAACACGTTCACAGGGATTAGACTGTGGGTTTCTAATGGAGCTCATAATATGTTTGAGGTGTTGAGTTTGAATCCACTCATTCCATATACCAGATATAAAAGCGGTTGCATGATCAGTAAGGATTATTTCTGGCTTTCCAACTAAAGGGAATTGGTAATCAAGCATGCATTTGATTACATAATGAGTGCTGGTTTTGGGTACAGGATAGGCTGAGACTAGCTTACTAAAAACATCATATGTTACAAGTATAAATTTCTGATGATTGAATGGTGGAAGGGGCCCATAAAAACTGATCGCTAATAATTCATTAGGACGATCTGGAATAATGGGCTGCATGATTCCCACGTAAGATTTACTGCAATGTTTAGATTTTAGACATATATTACACGTTTTAATCTTTTTAATTACGCGTTTATACATTTTATTCCAAAAAAATATCGATTTTAAAACATACATAATTTTTGGTGCACCATAGTGCCCATAGCTACTATGAATGTACATGATCAGTTTATCAATCATGGAGTTAGGGACAACTATCCTCCATGATCCCCCCTGATTAGAATTTATATTATACATAAGCAAATTTTGATAAATTTTATACTTTCTAAAAATCATTTTAATGCATTTATTTTTACTGTTTATATTATCATGATTTTTTAAGATAGTCATGATCCAATTTAATCTCATATCCTGACTCTGAATCATAGTGAGATTATTATAATCATCAGCTATAGATTCATCCCTAACCACATCTACATTACTTACAATTATGTTTTGACTATTGGGATTTTGTGACATTAAACAGATAGGGTGGCGACTAAGAATATCAGCAGGGATATTCTGTCTCCCTTCAATTTAGAGTACTCTATAATTGAACTGTTGGAGATATAAGCTCCACCTAATAAGTCTCTCATTACTGAGGTAGCTTTTATTTAAAAACTCTAAGCTTCTATGATCGGTCAATACAATCACACTAGAACCTAATAAAAATTGCCTTAATTTCTGAAAAGCCCAGACAACAGCTAGGGTTGCCTTTTCAGTTATAGTGTAGTTCAACTCAGCACCTCTCAGATGTCTGCTCAAGAAGTACAATACATGAGGTACCTGATCCTCATCGAGTTGAAATAACACTACATCCAGACCATAGTAACTGCTATCTATTTGCACATAAAATGTTTTATTGAAATCAGGATATATTAAAATTACGTGTTTTAAAAATTTATTTTTAATCAAATTAAATTAACTATCATGATTAGTGGTCCACTTCCACCTCTCAGCCTTTTTTAGCAATTTGGATAAATGTATAGTGTCCTCAGAAAAATTTTGATAAAAGCGGTTGTAGTAATTACACAACCCAAAAAATGATTTCAGTTGCTTTACAGTTTTTGGTGTGGGAAAGCGTTGAATAGCTGCAATCTTTTCTGGATGGGGCTGGATGCCATGCTCATTTATTAAATGTCCCAGAAAAGTAATTTCTTTAGCTGCTATTGAACACTTTTCCAAATTAATTTTGACATTTTTCATAGCGCATTCATTAAAAAACATTTCTAAGTGTTGGAGATGCTCTTCTAAACTGTCAGAAGCAAAGACGATATCGTCCACATACATGATGATCTTTTCCTTTAATTGCTTTGAAAAAATCATGTCCAAACATCTGATTAAGCCAGCACCGCTATTAATGAGACCAAAAGGCATCCGTCTCAAAACATACGACTGGCCTTGAAAACGAAATGCTGTGTATTGCTGATCATTCTCATGTAACAGTATTTGCCAATAACTAGCTATTAAATCAAATGTAGAGAAAATTGACCTCTTATGAAACTTAGTTAGGAGCTCATATACAGGTGGAGGAATGTCATGCTCTGGCACAGTTATAGTATTTAATATGCGAGCATCCAAACATAATCTAATATTGCCATCCTTCTTCTTTACAATAACCAATGGGTTTACATAAGGATAAGGCACTTTTTTATTATTTCCCACTCTAGCATCATGTATATTTGACTCTGTACCTCATCCTTATATTGGTAAGGGATCGGGTACATCTTTTAATGGAAAGGATCATTACACTTCAATTTAATACAATGGGTATATCCCTCTATTATACCAGGGATTTTAGAAAAAATGCCTTTAAAGCTATACATTAATTGATATAATTTCTCACTTAATTTAGAATCGACTGCATAAATATGTTCATTTTTTGCGTTTATGCTAGTATCAATCAATGTATTATGGATGCATAGTAATTGATTGGAAAGGTTATGCACACCATATTCAAAATTAAGCCTTTCCTTCTTACAAGTAAAAATTTTGTTATAAAAATCTATTTGACAATCATTTAAAATCATGAAGTCAGCACCTATTATGGCTTCATGTATCAATCCAGGCATAATAAGAAAAACATGCCCAAACTCTGTGTTATTAATTTTGAAGGTAATCCAAACTTGTTTATTTGTTAATTTCATTCTCTTTCCATTTGCCAGAGTTACTTGTATTTGTTTTACTGGCAATGAAGGTATATTACCTTTTATGCATACCAGATTTTTATAAGTTGACTCTGATAATATGGAAGCTTGGCTTCCGGAGTCAATCAATGCTTCAACTTTTATATTTTCAATATTTAAAATTACAACCGGACATTGATACGTTATAGGCGGTTCACCTATAGTAAAAGGTTCTAAAAAATCAATGTCTAAATCTAAAGTATTTAGCATCCACATCTGATCGTTCCCCATTTTGTTAGCACCTGGTCCTTGCAAAGAGGAACTAATACACAAAGACCTTTTTAGTTTAACTTTTTCTCACTTGTTTTAACATTTGGTCTTTTTAAAATTGTAGTAATACCACTAGTAGAGGGTTGACTATTTTGTACCTCTACCCTACTCCTAGATATATCAAATCTAACTGCTTTCTTAACATAGGGAGATACCCTATCTCTATCTATAGAATTATATCTCCTCTTAAAACCTGCTTGAAATCTTTGACTATTATTGTTAATGTTAATATTTGATAACGGATAATTATTTCTTTCCCTATTTGCTTTGAATCTAATCTACTGTCTAAAGACGTTTCAGTGATTTCAAGTGTGTCTAATATCTCTGACACATCTTCTATCGAATAACAGTCTGCTGCAATTAAAAATTGCTCCACATTTCTGGGCAAATTATGGCATACTATCCTAACTATCTGCCCTTCAGATAATGGACATGCAGTAAGCGTTTTCAATCGGGCAGCCTGGCTTCAAAAGAAACTAGTGTAACTGCCCTTGCTAGAGTGACATTTTTCTTGAGTTATCTGGAACCTAATACTATCTTGTTTGTCTGCATTCCAGAAACTCCCTATAATTAAATATCTAAAGTCGCCATAAGTATTTGGCCTTTCAAAGAGCGACTGCCACCAGTCTTTGGCAGTGCCACCTAAATGATTACTACAGATGGCTAATTTTTCCTTTTCTGTTAGAATACGTATTGAAAATAGCTTATCCAAACTATTCAGAAACTCAGATGGGTTTTCAGTATAGCTCCTCTAAATGGTTTGACCCTTATAAAACGTAATGTCATCAAGCTATTTGAACCTCTGTCACAACTAATATTTTCCCTAACTGGTCTGCTGTCTATTTCTTTAACATTAGTATATTCTAATTGGTTATTCTCACTTTTTCTTAGACATTCTATTCTATCTATTGGGGATGGAGTTATACAGTCTTCATATTTACTACTCAATACTTTTTCTTTGCCTAACTCTAAAGTTTTATTACTTATGGACTTAATCTCCTCCATTTGTTCATACACTTGTTGCAACTTTTCTTCAAAATTTATCTGTCCAATCACTTGTTCTACATATAACTTCTGTTCATTTTTAAACTTATCCAAGTTTTGATCTATTATTTCTCTACACTCATTATTATTCTTTTCCAACTACTGTGCTTGTTCTTTTACATCTTTCTGTAAATGCTTCATATTCTCACCAACTTTAGATCTATACTTATGTTCATCATCTTTCTGAATACCAAGATCTTTTAATTTCTCAACCAAATCTTGTTCTATTTCTTCCTTTACATCTCTCCTAGTTTGCACTATCAAATCCTTGAACTTCTCTACTAATTCTTTCTCCATTTCATCTTTCACAGTTATTCTGGTCTGCACTACCTCTTCATTTACAATTTTAAAATTTTCATCCATACGACATATATGATTTTTTATTTCCCCAATTTCACGATCAACATCTGATTTATTACTATTAAGCTTCTGATTTAAGTTGCTATTGTTTATCTGACACTGATTGATAGATTCTTCTATTTGCTTACTCAAACCTTTTATAGTATTCTCAAAAAATTCAGAAAACTTATTTTTTAGCAGTTCCTGATTCTTATAATCTATGTGCTCTATTTCCTCCTTTAAAGAACCAATGACTTTTTCATTGCTATCAAATCTCAAATCCAAATTATTAAATTTATCTTGTACTTCCACCTTAAAATCTTTTACCGTCTTACAGGTTTCATTAAGTTTTTGATTCATACTTTCTACACAAGTTCTGATTTCATTACTATTTTTGTCCACATTTTCACTAAGCGATTCTAATCTTATATTTGTTTTATTTAGTTTTTCATTAAGAGATTCAATATT
The DNA here is from genome assembly GCA_028023455.1 of Epiperipatus broadwayi. Taxonomy (NCBI): domain Eukaryota; kingdom Metazoa; phylum Onychophora; class Udeonychophora; order Euonychophora; family Peripatidae; genus Epiperipatus; species Epiperipatus broadwayi. Next base: position 499,462 of record JAQFVV010006398.1, read on the forward strand.
TTTGCTCATATTTTCATTAAGAGCTTTCATATCCTCTCTATTTTTAATCATATTTTCATTAAGAACTTTTGTATCCTCTCTAATTTTATTCATATTTTCATTAATCTCTTCTCTATTTTTTCTATTATCTTCTTTCATCTCCTTCATCATCAATAACAGTTGAGGTATTTGGGAGTTCTCTACCTCCTTTTTAGACACTATTATCTTTTCTTCCACTGTTTTAATTTCCATAACCTCTTCTTTTATCTTACTATCTATAATTTGGACACTATCTACAACTGTTTCCATTTCAATTGTTTTCTATTTCTCGTTTCTCCTCACAACTTTCATCAACAATAAACTCAGATATTTCACTCTCTAAATTATTATCTTCATTATTCATTTTTTTTACAAATATGCTTTTTCAAAACTCAATATTTAAACAATATATTACTATTAATGTTTCATAAAAATAGTTCCTTACCATCTAACCATCACCCACAATAAACTATAGATAATACCTCCTTTCCACCTTATACAATCTAATCCTAAATAACAATAACGATTAACATTATGTGTGTCACAACATTATTTCCCACATGCATGATTCACAGATATTTTGCACATATTAAAGCATTTTCAAAATATATTTTTAATATTTCAATAATTGACATGGTCATAGTAAATACTAAATAATCGTTAGCCACATATGCATATTTTAAAATTTATTTGCTAATTGTTTTACAACAATATAGTACTATTTTTAAGCAATCAGATCATCTACCACATAAAATTGCAATATTTTTAGTAATAAGCACTTAGTTCACTATAATAATCAAATCCTAAATAATTATTGCTATAATAAAATATTAAATTATCTATCTTCTGTGAGATATACCTATCAATAATTTTCAAAGTTACGTGAAAAAATTCTAATACTAACTATTGTATTGTATATTGTTAATTACTTTTCTAATATATCTCATAGCCTAAATGTTTGGATACCACAATCTAAACTATCGATTGTAGTCCCAACTACATATCGTGCAGTCATGTTGGAAGAGCAAAATCTAACCGAGACTTCCCCATGTCATGTAAGCCCATTATACTCTCCCATTTTAAACAATCAGGCCCAACACATTGCTGGCACCATAATCTGACCTTGCTCTCATGCATCCTCACTTCCAGATAATATATGATATAAAATAAAATAGGTTCTATCTCAGTTAATAATTAATAACTAAAATATTCAGCATTAAAATTAAAATATTTCACTAGCTAAAATTTAAAATACGAATAAGGTTCAGTTTATAAAAATAAATTAAATTAATATTTAATATTTTCATGAGACTTGAAGTGAAAATACAGGTGACAAGATAGATTACATTGAGCCAATATCACACAGGATACTACCTCAATGGTATAATAACACTATCCCCCCTTTATTACTATTTTAAATAACAAACTCATAGTATCCTTACGACTTTAATAACTTCTACTCACTAAGATTAAACTAATAATTAAATCTTAATCTTCTATTTAATAATAATCTAGCTCAAATAAAATAATCTTAGGTTCATAAAGTTTATTCTAAGTTAATTTAAAAATACGGTAGTAAAATATGAGAAGGGATTTTATGTCATAATCTACTACACTGAAACTAATAATAATAAATAACAATAATAATATTCTTCATTGTTTAAATACTACTGGATATCTTTTCTTTTCGTTATATTTTTATTACCATAATAAAATAATAAAATAATTTTATATAATCTTTTATCTTCATGAATATAATAAATAAATATGTGGTAGCATATGATATTCTGACAAACAAAATATGTGTGGCAACTGATAGCATATGCTTCAGTATACTATTGTGATAACTGATTTATGACCAATAAAATAATGTAAGATTACGATTATTTAATTATAATGAATACCAATAAAATATTTAAAATTCTTAAAATAATTCTCTATTTATCTTTTGTGCAAAATTATATATTTGTTTCAGTTATTATGCATATATTGTGATTTCATGCAGCGATGTGGAGAAATAAATAACTAGGACACAACATTTTTGAAATAACAAAATTTAACAACATTTATTACTAACAACAAATAAATAAACAATTTATTTACATTATTTACAGTGGATATCCTTAACTTTTTTACTTTACAGTTTGATCTACCGGGTTATAAAAAAAATAATTTATATTTCAATTATATCTTTGTTTAGATTTTGGACGAAATTTTTTAAAAAAAATGTTACTATTGGGTTTCTCATTATGATTAACTTATTACAAATATTTTTATCTACTTTATTAGCAACTGCATTTTATCCTTAATATTATTAAACTATCTTATTTTAAAAATTCATACTTAGAAAACATTTTATAGAAAACAAAATTTGTAATGAGTATGGTCTTCTCAAAATATTAAAAAAAATTTCATCTTGCAAAGTCAAAGATGTTACACAAAATATTATCCAAAATTCAATACTAGATTTTAGTATTTATCACAGAATGTTTACTAATCATAATATATTCTTCTTTAAGCCTTACTTTAGTATGATATAAGTGTAATCATCAATATATTTCTGTTAATCAATAACAAAAAAATATACTATGCATATTGTTTACATAATTTACTTTGTACTATTGTATTTTAAAAATATGCAATACTTATTTTTCTCTTAAAAAATAATAATACTATAGCATTTAAAATTATTATCACTTTAAAGAAAATATCTTTGTTTAGATACTTTATTTTAAAAAAAAATTATATTTCATTTCCGAAATAAAATTCAAAATATATTCGATGATTCTTTTCTTTCCTTAGGATACTTTGGATCTTCAATTTTAAGTTATAATGTCCTATTCCTTCTAAGCAAATAAACCAATCTTATACAAAATGATAGCATAACATAAGTTCTAAATTATTTATCATTTCTCTTAAACATATCTTACTAAATGATGCAGTTACATGAAATAAAGATAGTGAAAACAGATGCATAGGATTAAGGAAGAAAGCTAGAGTATTACTCTTAACATATCTCAAAATCATGGTACAGTGCGAAGAGGTATGACATTTACCTGCCTAATATCCTCTAGTACAGGGACGATGTTAAAGCTATTTCTTCAGCTTTATTAGAACATCAAATATTTAAAGAAATATAAACACTGTCCAAATAAAATGTGTATCAGTCATAGGGCTTTGTTAACTATGCTGATATTCACATAAAGACTAAATATTATTTCCATTCCTTATAACATTCTATTTCTTAAAACATCATCTTGGTTTCCTGTTCACTAATTACTTCCAAGCCTCTATCTCAACATTATTCTCAAGATTTTTCCACATCTTACATCGATAAATAACTATCTGCATTTATAAAACAATAAATAAAATTCATTAATAGTTAAACAATCTTACTATCCCATAAGAAAAGTTGCTTACTTCATTGCTCTGTATGTTTAATCATATACGATCTACTTAGGCAATATTTGAATATCCCATAACATGAAAATTTTAAAAGAATCACATAATTATTTGTTATGTTGTATTATATTACTAATAAATAAAAAAATCAAAAAAAAATTGTTGTATGCATATTTTCAAATCAATCCTATCTCATAATGTTTTTTAAAATGTATAAATTGCGGTACATATAAGTAAAAAAAAAAAACTTTTACACTTTATTCTTTCAATTTATGGATGATCTAAAGAAAACAAAAAATATACATTATAAATTATCAATAGTTATTATTATTACCAATAACCTTTATCTAGTCATCGTGTTCAGTAGGCTTTTTTTTATCCACTTGAGCATTGCAGATATAAAAAAAAAATCACACCCATACACTTTATATTAAAATATTTTTAGCTAAATTATTAGATTGTTATATTATAAAATTTTAATATTAATAAATTAATGTTTTTATGTTTTCCTAATCTTATATAAAAATTTAGATTAAAACTAGGTTAACAAAATAAAAAGAATCAAAACTATAGTTACATATTTTCTTGGCGATAGTTCCTGATAAGTCCAAAATGCTTATTATTTTCTCTAGAGTTTTTAAAAATGTTCTTCTCCAAGTGCGTTAAAGTTTAAAATAAAAATAATTATTAATCCATTTAATAAAATTTATAGAAAATAATCCTTGGTTTTAGTATTTAGGATGATAATTATTAAATCATAATATTAATTAATCCCTTCCAATATTCTCTGTGTATCCGATGCATCAATCCATCTAATTTAACTTTAAAATATTTGATAAACTTTTAAGTACTATTTGTATTTCCATGGATCCACTTTTATTCATCTATGTGTTCACTTTTTTTTATGTTTCCTTCTTGATACATTTAAACTTTCATTTGGTATTTTTATATATCACTTTAAAATAAAAACTTCAAGTACTTTTGAACAAATCTTTTCCAAATACATTTTAAATAATTCGAAGAAGTGACATTTTAATATCAAAACACTTCTGTAACATATTTTCCTGGGTTCTTTATTTAATTCTTGAAAAAATATTTTTAAAAAATATTACCTTCAGACAGGATATAACATTTTATTCCTTTGAATATCATATTATATAAAATAATTCATGCAATATATAATTATCTTATTACCATTTAAAAATAAATTTTGGATAGGCTTATAAATAATAATGCGTCTCCAATTTTTTTGTTAGACTCCGTATGATGTCCGTGCTGTGGTTTTTTTTATGTACCAAAAAAATTCTCCAGTTATGCATAAATAAAGCTGTATCAATAAATATTTCAAATATTTTTTCAGCATTACAATTTATATCCATTTTATTTCGTAGTATATCCATTTTTATTGCGTAGTTTAGGTTAAACTTTTAGATAAAATACGACTGGTAAGTACTTTAAAAAATTTAACAAAGCATGTTAAACGAAATTATTAAAATATTTTTTAGTTTACACTCTTTTTTTTTTGCAAGTTACTGTTAAAAATTATCAATTAGTTTTTTTTTTTTTCAAATAAATTATGAGAAAGTACTAAAACAATTGACTGAAATAAAAAAATTTAAAATACTATCTTTTGATAGTTATAATTTACCTTTCTCCGGTTTTAATACATTATTAATTTCCCCCGATAACCCCATGCAAATCATATTTATAGTCTGTAAGAATACCTATTCCTATTGGTTAATTCTTACTTTAGCTTGAGAACAAATTTACATATTTTTAGTTTATAGTAGAATTGAATTTCAAAATTAGAAATTGTGACGTAATGAACCTAAAATATTATTTAAAATATTACTTTTAAATAAATTATTATTTTATTAAAACTATTTAAACATTTAAAATAACTTTTAAAATAACCTTAATAACTTATTCCATTTCTTAATATTCAATTTATCTATTTTTATTTAAATAAAATATTTAATTTTTATATTATAACTGTATTCGTCTTTATGATACTATTTAAAACATTACATCATTTAAATATGCAATAATGACAGTTAACTTAATATTTATTATTATTTGCTTTTATGATAGGCAATAATTCCATCCAATTCTATAATATAACTTTTAAAATATTTTAAACTTTGTTATTATTTCAAACAAGCATGTGTGTGAGAGTATACATTAAAAGTCACATGATTAATAACTTTGACAGATGATTTTTAATCTATTTCTCTGCCTAGATTTATAAAATTGATACACTTATTATATTATATAAAATAATTATAAAAAATTTGGAAGAACAATTTAGAAAATATAGAATTAGATATAATTTTCACCATCACAAAGTTTATTTTAAAAATATACTATATTAATTTTGATTATTTAAATATGATTACAAATCTAAATATAGCCTTTATTAAATTATACATTTTAAACTATTAAAATCAGATTTTTAAATATACTTTTAATTTTTATAGCTGTGTTATTTAATATGGCCAGCTTTTACAACCATATGCAACAATATTTAAAGCTTTACATAACTATTTTTAAATGATTTTATATACTATGTATTCTCTTTAGCTTTAAATTGTACTTTAAAAATATAATTGACAAACTATAATTAATGTATTAAAAGAACATATTCTAAAATTTAAAATTTTTAATAATTGACTGTTATAAACTATTACTGACCTATAGAAAAGGGCACAATATATATATATATATTCATAATAATAACAGACTGTATTAATAGAAAAGTTTTAACAATAAAAAGTTAACATAACCGATTTTAATATGACTAAAAATACAATTAATATCAAAATATGTATATATGCATGTGCGTTAAATTTGAGAAGCTAATTGCATTTATTCATTCCAGGCTTTTCCTTTTTAATAAAACAATATTTCATTAGTTTCTAACAATTCAAATTAATATTATTTAACTTTGATATATTTATGGATACATACAATTATTACATAAATAAGCTTAACTAAAACAGTATTTAAATTAGGAAAAATGAATACATATAAAATAAAGTAAAATAAAAATAAATACAAGTCTTTTCATACAATGTTTTTCTGAAGATTTGTGATAATGGTGTTTTAATTATATTTATATGTTGGATTATTTTCATCACTTAATATTAGTATTGAATGTCTTTTAAAAAAATAACCTTATTTAAATATTCCAAATACATTCAACTATTAATAATATCACATGGTTTAATATATGCACAAAATTTCCAGAGGTATTAATCTTCCATATTTTTCAGGTGTTGCTGGTATGACCAGTGACTGTACTAGCATGGGAATCGAACCTGGGCCCTTAGATTTTTGAGTATTGAATATTAAGGCAATGCTCTAACCAATTGTGCCATTCTGCCAAAGGCAACAGTGAATAAAAAATTTATATTCTTATCTATGAGGTTTCTCCTGATTTCTTCACTTTTTCTAAGAGCAAAATTGATTGGTGATTTCTATACATTATTTGTAGTCACACTAGGTTGATATATGGGTTTTTTTACTGTTATCTTGTGAGCAGCTTCTCTATCCATTGTTTGTGTATTTTTCTAATTGAGCATATGTTCATTGGTATATATATGCTCTGCTACCTAATTGAACATATGTTCATTGGTACATACAAGCTCTGCTACCTTAGACCCATTCCACTTTCTTCTAATCATGTGTCCAAGATAGCAGAGCATATATGTACCAATGTATATATGTTCAATTGGGAAAATACACATATTGGATAGAGAAGAAAAGGTACAAAGAAGAAAGCTGTTCATACAACAATGCAAACAATTCCATAAGTCAATCTAATGTTACTATAAATAATTTATGCAAACCATTAATCAACTTTACTTTTAAAAAAAAAGGGAAGAAATCAGGAGAAACCTCATAGATATGTATATAAAATTTCTACTAACTGCTGCCTTGGGAAGGCTGCATAGTAGGCTTAGTATTACCTTAAAATTCAATACTCAAGAATCTAATGGTCCATGTATTCCTATGCTAATACTATCACTGGTCAGGCCAACAACACCTGAAGAAGAGGGGAGAGTAATACCTCTCAAAATGTTGTGCATATAATAACCCAGGTGCTATTAATAATAGTTGAATATATTTGCACTATTTAAATAAAGTTATTTTTTTCTAAACACATTCAATACTTATATTAGATGATGAAAATAGTGTAATATATAAATTCAACTTCTTATACAAGGATTGTCACTTTTAAATAAAACTATAAATCCATTAAAAAATATAATTACATTTACAGAATAGTATATGTATTCTATTAAAAAGTAATTTTTTCTTTAGGCTTCTTTTAATAAAATAATATATTTAGGAAAATATTTCACCTGAGTCTTTCTGTATATATCTTTACATGGTACCTTTACTTGATTATTAATCTTGACATTCACAAACTATTTAAACTGCATTTGTTTATTAGGTACAGAAGGTGTTCCATCAATATACAATTTTCAGTGTTTATTCACAGATGTTATTTTACATGACCTAAAGATGCTAACATTATTTTATGGACCTAGACTTATTTTTTTCTTTGCCTTATTATTAAATTTTTTATCTATTTTTAAATGATTTTCAGATTTGTGCCTCATAACTAAAGGGTGATATATTCATACCGCACACAGTTTATTTAAGAAATGTTTTTTTGGAATTAAAAACAATTCTAATTTAAATCACATACAGTTACACCTAACTATATATGAATAGAAAATTTAAAATAATCATATAAAAAAATTTAAGATTCTTTTAATAGCTCTATAAATATTAAACATTTATAGCTAAAGTCAAAATATAAAGAACAATTTAATAAATCTGCTAACCTATTATAATATAAATATTATATGTGTTAAAAATATTACCAGCAGTTACTTTTAAATTGGTCACATTTTTTTAATGGATGAAACATAAATAAATCATTGCAGAATAAAGTTTCCTGGAATTTGAAAATATTTTCAAATGAATTTGTTTTTATCTCTAAAAGTAGAAAACAATTTTATGATGTAATCTGAGATATTTTAATAGTACACAAAGTCATTTTTAATATTTATTAATTTGAATATCATAAGAATTTTAATACTAATACATAATAAATATTTTTCACAAACATTCTTTTAAATTTCAAAACTCTTTTATTCAGAGCAATATGAAGGCATAACGAATCAATATGCTGTAGTTATGTCTGACTATTATGGAACTTAGAGACTCGTATATATACTGAATATTTATTAAACTATGTGTTAAAAATATTCATATGTATATATAACTATATTCGCTGGCTGTGGCGTTTCTTTCTTAAAGTAATTTTAATGAGTGATTTAGTATTACATTTATTCAAAATATTTCTTATAATTTTAATTTAAAAAAGAAAATATAAGCTATTTTTATATTACTATTATTAAACTGATATTTTTTTTAAAAAATAATCATTTGTTTAAAACTGTTTTCTACAATTCTCATAGATTTTAATTATTTTCTGAAACAACACATAAAGAGAACTATTAATACTATAAAATCAAAAGAAATATAATAACTTAATTACATCAATGTATATAAAACAAGTATACTTTAAATATTGCATGAAATAATGAACAATGAAAATATATAGCTTGTCTATACTTTGGTTGATTAAAAATATTTAAAACTGTATCTATTGTAATGATACAGATCTAGGGGTGAACCTGAATGATGACAAGTTATTACATCCACCCCAAGTCAAAGACTCAAATTTAAATACACAAAATATATAATAACTATGAGGTATGATAATGAATATAATGGATATGAGGAGCCAGAGAGATCAGCACAGAATTCTTAAGTAGTAAGTCTAAGTTATCCAGCATTACACAAAGCAATAATCATTCATCATGATGAACAATCAACAATAAAAAATCAACTGCCAATTTTGTGATTGGATTTGAAATGAGTTTACTATTGACTAGGCTAATTTTTTAGCCCTTGCCAACTTGGGGCAGATTATTTAAACAATAATTTGGATTCACAAACTTAAGTGCTAATCCATAAGAATATAACAATAAAAAATAATAATACTGGGATAATAAAGAAAAATGCTGATCATCATCAATGTTCTGGCCACTTAGTACCATTCATTTATTGTTCAAATATAAACTTAATTTCTAAATAAATAATTAAAATAAAATGTAGAGCATGGACATTAAAAGATATCCCATTTGTGCTATCCATCATCATCATCATCTGGATGTACATAACACTATAAACGTAACCCACTTTTATTTAACATACCATTATGCATGAATCCAGCTCAGAGAGCAAAAGCCCTATAACTCTTACTGTGAAGAAGAAATAGAATACAAATTTATAATATTTTAAATCTATTATATAATTAATTAAATTCACTGGAATAATTTAAATATAAATTTGTTAGTAGCAAAAAAATTAAATTACGGTATGTAGAATATGGTTAGACATATAAATTAATTTTTCTGATTTTTATTGCTACAAAAAGAAATCTATTATGTTGTAATTTACATATATGTCCCAATAGGTTTATATAAAACCCTACATATCAATACACAGACATGCCTGTATAATATAAAAGGAACATATTTTAATTGCCATATAATAATAAATAGAAAATAAGCTATTTTAGTAATACATAAATAATGACTGTTTCCATATATATATATATATATATATATATGAGTACCATATATATATATATATATATATATATATATATATATATTTGGTACTCATGGAAAAGTGTGTGCATACTGACATTTATATCATATATTTTAATTTGGAAAAATAATAAATTTATTAAAAATATATTTTTTGCAATTAATTCCATGTTGATAATGCACATAAAATTGGCATGCATATATATAAAATAGTATAAATCAGTTGTTAATTCATTCATTATTTCTAATGGAAAAAGGACATTTTTTTTTTTTTGAAAAAACAAGAAATAATGTGAGATTCAGTTTGGAAAGTTCTTTTCTCTTGATTAATTATGTTTTTAAAAATAATCCAGCAAGTTTTTTGTTTTCCAATCTAGAAAGATTTTTGAAGTTTTCTTTTTTTAATAAAATTATATTGGAAACACATCTTACTTTTTGTTGAATAAAGATATTTACTGTTAAAAAAATTGTAATTTAAAAATTACAACTGTCATTTTCACTAAAAAATATTTAAAGTAGCTCACCATCTGTACTTTATATATATGACACAGTATCTTTACCTGTGCCTATCTGCATATAGATAAAACTGTAGACTGGTATATTTTCATCTTTGGGAAACATGTAATCTGGTAATGTTTGGCATTCAGTCAGCTTTATTTTGTTTCTATAATTTGATGGAATTCAGGAAAGGCAGCCATCTAGTACATATCATGGGCTATGGAACACAAAAAAGCATATCCTTTACTTCTATGTAAATCCAAACTCTACCATTGTAATATTAGCAGCAGCAGCTGATTTGTTCTCTGCATCTTTAGTTATATATTCATAGTAATTATGTACAACCCTAGAAACTCCCCTAATCTTTTTTTCAATCTTTTTATAGTCATGATGAAAAAACACAGAAATTAAAAGCAAGTTTTAATTATATTGATTGAAAAAAAGGTAATAACTCTTTTCAATTTACATCAATCCTTTCAAAAACAACTTTACATGACTTTTTTTTGAAACATGTTTTATAAGTTTTAATTTAAAAAATTTAATCTAACCAAAATAGATAGTAGAATTTTATAATTACCAGTATATTTATATGTAAGTGTGACATAAAAACACATTTGTTTTAATTTTAAAATCAGTATTAATAAAATATTAATTAGACCTTTTTAAATGTTTAATTTATAATAATTTTAAATTCAAAATTATTTAATCCATAACTGTTATTCCAGTGGAATATAGAAAATATCTACAATTTTTTTTGTCTGTGATTGTTCTACTTTTCCTTTGAACTTTATATATAAATATACATGCACACATATTACTATGTTGTTGTTTACCATAAGACACATAACCAACTCAATATATATATATATATATATATATATATATATATATATATATATATATATATATATATATTATAAGTGTCTTGAAATCAGACTTTCAAGCTACCTACTTTTATGTAATCCATCTTATTTCTTATACTAACAATATGCATGACCACATACATGTGAAAAATATAAATGAGCTCCAATATACATATTTCATGCTAAAACATCATTCATCAGTTAGCCAAGATATCAATCTCCCACACATATGTATAATCAGTGCTCAGTTTTTATTAAATAAAAAATCTTCAAACTTTAATGTACAAACTTCAATCTTCTTCATTCTCCATTTCTTCAGCTATGCATTTTATTAAAAATACAAGGGTGGAATGATCAAAGCTCTTGTTGATGACAATATTATTGTCTTATACATATTGACCTTAAGTCAATATGATCACTCACACTTTCAACCTTAACGTGTCCATTTAATTATACAGAAAGAGGAATGGAAAGAATACAGGCTGAATATGTATTGATTGTATAAGGTGGATTGGATAGATGTAGGGAGTTGTAAAGTCTGTGTTCAAAATGCTTATAATTACATTGTTTAATATAAACAATATACATAAGTTTAAATATATATATATATATATATATATATATATATATATATATATATTGAACTGGATGGTGGTGTTGATTTATTAGGAAACAAAATCTAGCATAAACTTTTTACTTATTAATACAAATAGGAATTGTGAAACAAATTGTAAGACTTACTTTTATATATACAAAATATGATACAATTATTTTTTACAAATTCGATCCACACCAATGCAATTTAAGTATTGCTCCACCAATCCCTTAGGCAGAGAAGAATACCTGGATGATACCTGTAACCAATCCAGATATATATATATATATATATATATATATATATATATATATATATATATACGGCAACATTTTAAGGTCATAGATCTTATTGCTGCAAAACTCAACACCTATCATTCACAGCACTTTTTTGTTTCAAAGTAAAACTTCAGGCACCAGTTAATTACCCAAAAGATAATTAACATACCTTGAAAGATTGGAAACTAATTCAGTGCCTAAGAAATTCCAACTAACTCAATCAAAACAAATAATATAATACATTACTGATTTAATTAATGATAAAAGAATTGACTAACAAAATGTTAAGTTATAAATATAACTTATTTTAATTAAATACTTATTATTATAATTTTTAAACTACTTTTATAAATTCTCAATTAGTCTAACTGATATTTTTATATAACCATACACACATTTCTAATACATGCAATAAAATGTATTATAACATAAGGCATTAAATAAAAACATGGCATTCTAAACACACACATCACTAGTTAATTTTATGCATGCTATAGGGTTCATTTGTTTTACTGACTTTGGAGGCTTTAAAGATTGCAATGGCTGAATTTATATTAGAAATGGAATAAGAAAATGTTATTTATTACCTTTAGGTTTGGACATTGAGTTTTACCAACTGGTTGGATTTTAGGCTTCTGTGGAGGTTCCTATGTTTGCTAAGTTCATGATACTTTTAACCATGACAGTTATATATCTCTGGTTATTTCAAATTATTAGGCAGGCATTATTTTATTGAGCACTTTGCTGATGTTCCATCAGACTGAGGCTAGAGTCTTGTTGTATGCTTTTGATGACTGCTAACACTACATTATGATGACAAAACACTAACTTTTGATACATGATAAGACTGACTGAAGACTGATTGTATAACTGATTGAATGATGAAAAACTGACTATATATGTGATAACCTGTTGTCATTTTTTTAAAATTAGTTTCTATACCCACCAAGTATATCCATTGTGAAAATTTGTCCACTGCTTTTGATTAAAATTTTGATAAGATTTTAATTAATTAATTGTTTATGGATTCTTGAATTAGTAGCCATTGCAAATCCCTGTTGTTTAAGGATTTTAATTAGTAGCCATTACTAATTCTGTTTTATATAACTTCTGATTGCATACAATTCTTGATGGAAATTCCAATTATATGCTTTCTTTCATTTTTTTTAATATTTAATTTTCATATTCTATTTTATTAACATGCACACATTTTACTATTCCTTTAAGTCTACATCTTGCTATTAACACACATATATATTTACAGATTTATGAAGAATATATATAGATAAAAATGTAAAAAAAAGTAGCAAAATTAAATAAGGAATTCATGTTTTAAATTTCACAGATTATATGCCTGCTTTGCAGATATGGTTCAAATTGACAGATAAATTACAACAATAATAAATTAAATATGATGGCATATTACTGAAAATAAAGAATAATATTAAAAAAAGCTGAAGCAATGTTCAATTAATTTTAAAAATAAATAAAAATTATTAGCAATGCTTTAAAAGAAATTAACAATTATTAATTCATTATTAAATTATTAATACAGATCAAAATATTTAGTCATAGAAATATATTTGAATATTATTTGTAGAAATAATTTAATATTAAAAGAAAATAATATATGTGCCTGAAAACAAATCATTTTTATAAATTCACTTTTATTATTACTTGTTTATAGGTCTACAAATCATACAAGTAATATAAAAATAATATTGAAATTGCAAACCATACAGAGAGAGATAAATTAAAATCAACAAAAGAAGAATAAAAGTAAAATATATGAGTTAAAATGCAAATATCTATGATATAATTGAAAGAATAAATAAGTGGTAAACATTTTTCTTGTTTCTTTAATTTTAATAATATCATATCTTCATAAGGAAGAAGCAAATCTAAAAACAATATATCAACTTTGGAAAATAATAAACAGAGTAAGTAAATATAAAATATGAACAAAAGATTTCACTTTAGACTTCTGATTAAAAACTGTTTTTCAATGAATAAAAATACTTTTGAAATTTCAATAAAGAAAACCTTCATGTAAAAAAAGTAATCTTTGAAATTTAACAATCCAACTTATAATTACAAAAAAATAATAAAATGTAATAGCTATAATCTAATGAGTAGGCATATTTTACTTATCATACTACACTTTCACTTGACTTATTTTTTGCTAAAAGATAAATATAATCAAAGAAAATCTGAATGTAAATACCACATATTTAATAAGAAATAAATATTTCATTTAAGTTTACAAAAATGAAAAAAAAAACCAAGTAAACAACCTATGTTTATATTTTTTTTATTCTCATGATTTTAATAATGGCTGAGGTAATGCAAGAGTAATGAGTGCTTTCAATTGCAAAGAAATCTATGTAGTTTATTTTTTTCATTTAATAATAGGAACATCTAAATAATTTAATTAGAATTGTAACAAATTCATTCATATTTTAGTTTTTATCATCAAATGATTGTAAGATTGTCATAACTAATGCTACATATAATCATAATAGAGCCATTGTAAACCTGATTGCAGTATCAAGTCAGGGACTTTTTTGAAAATATCTTAAACCAATATTATAAATAGCCCCAAAATAGTTTTTTAACATTATTTGTAATAAATTGTGAAAGCATTACTATATATATATATATATATATATATATATAATGCTTATATAATATATAGTAATGATTTATTTAACCCGTGCAAATCTTCGTTTTAACATATATATATATATTATAATGTTTTCACGGATAAAAGATGTCATATTATTATTACTATTTGCGGGATATTCCGTGTAGTGAAAAAGCTAAATGCTGACATTTCAGTACAATATCAAGTACCTTCCTCATAGCGTCCTCTTTCTCAAATCATAAGAATGCATGTGAGATTTAAAATTGTTTTTATTGTTTCCTTTCTCTCATATTTAAATTCTATTGGTTGAGAAGTTTTAAAATTTATTTTCTCTTCCAATAGTTTCTTCCAAATGTTGTTAATCTTCTTTAACTCACACCTTTCATTTATGCTCTTGGGCCTTTTAAAAATCTCTATAGCTTCTTTTAGCAATCTCTGGTCATATTGTTCAATTTTTGCTAAAATATTTGTTTTTTCAAAATTGATATCATGATTTGTTAATTTAATATGAGAATAAATAGCTGATGAATTGGATTTTTCTCTCACTTCCAGAATGTGTTCTTCCTTTCTAATATTTATTCTACGATTAGTCTGTCCTATATATGTATGTGGACAGACCCTACATGGAATTTCATACACACCATGACACTCCAAAGCAATTTTATCTTTAGTAAGAGGAAATATTTCACTAATTTTTTTATAAGTAGTGTAAATTGTGTGAATATTATTATTCTTTAAAATGTTACCAATTCTATCAGTTACTCCTTTAATATATGGCAAAATTGTCTTAATTTTTGATGTATCAAAATCTTTTTTCTTTTGATATGTATAAGCCCTATTAATAATTTTGTAATTAAAACCATACCTTTTTTAGATGTTTTGATTGAAAGAAGGAAAGATGGTTTTTTATCCCATGGTATATATAAAAACCCAACACACACTGGGAGATATCTGCATTTTTCCTCTCATCACCATCCTGCACAACTATTTTCGGTGGCAAAGACATTATTGGATAGAACGAAGAGACTTTCTGATGATAGCCACTTTCACCGGGACCTTTTTGCTACTAATAAAATGCTTCTTCATAATGGTTTTAATTACAAAATTATTAATAGGGCTTATACATATCAAAAGAAAAAAGATTTTGATACATCAAAAATTAAGACAATTTTGCCATATATTAAAGGAGTAACTGATAGAATTGGTAACATTTTAAAGAATAATAATATTCACACAATTTACACTACTTATAAAAAAAATTAGTGAAATATTTCCTCTTCCTAAAGATAAAATTGCTTTGGAGTGTCATGGTGTGTATGAAATTCCATGTAGGGTCTGTCTACATACATATATAGGACAGACTAATCGTAGAATAAATATTAGAAAGGAAGAACACATTCTGGCAGTGAGAGAAAAATCCAATTCATCAGCTATTTATTCTCATATTAAATTAACAAATCATGATATCAATTTTGAAAAAACAAATATTTTAGCAAAAATTGAACAATATGACCAGAGATTGCTAAGAGCAGCTATAGAGAATTTTAAAAGGCCCAAGAGCATAAATGAAAGGTGTGAGTTAAAGAAGATTAACAACATTTGGAAGAAACTATTGGAACAGAAAATAAATTTTAAAACTTCTCAACCAATAGAATTTAAATATGAGGAGAAAGAAAACGATAAAAACGATTTTAAATCTCACATGCATTCTTATGATTTGAGAAAGAGGATGCTCTGAGGAAGGTATTTGATATTGTACTGAAACGTCAGCATTTAGCTTTTTCACTACACGGAATATCCCACAAATAGTAATAATATATATATATATATATATATATATATATATATATATATATATATATATATATATATATATATATATATATATATATATAATGTTTAAAAAATCCAATGTGATAAAAAAATATGGAAAACAAATTATAAAAAAAAATCACAAGAAGAACAAAAATAGGATTCTTAAATGTCTTTGTGACAAAATTCCCCATGGCAAAATCAAAATTACAATTTACAACCAAAACCATACACAGACAAAATATTTAGCATTTTAATCCAACCATACCAAAAACACAGTTTTACTACTGCTGTGGAACAGAGCAAAAAAGTTGGTTCAGAACTTCAATGATTTGGGGAAAATGCCTACACAAAACAAACTTTTATGAAGAGTCTTTAGCCATCATTGTTAACCAGAAATGGTACCAACACAGTTTTGTTACACTCCAACTACAACTGGTATCATACTGTTCCTAATATATTTATTGCTTCTAAGATATGCTTTATATATGTTGTAACTGAAAAGTCTACCCAGATCATAACAGGCAGAATTAATGATACAACACAATACTGTTATGGTATAATCCGGTCATGATTGGGTGCACCACGAAGACCCATTGCAGCAATACATGAAGATATATTAATTAGCCAAAAATAAATTATGTGACTATTTAACTAATTATTATTTTCACTAATGACTGTATCCAAAAAAACTACACTTCAAATCTCTAATTTACTATTTTTATTTTTGTGAGTTCTTATGGCTAACCAAGTACAAGAAGGTATGATCTATAAAACTATTAAATATTACTCTTCTGGGATTAAATATATGATCCACTACATTAATACCAACTATCACATGATGAATATAAGCCATTTAACAAGGCAGTAAAAGTTATAGTCAGCCTCATAACATAATTGGCTGTAGCTCAGGTATACTCAGGATTTTAATACAGAAATGTCATGTAGAGTATTTGCTTTGCAATAAAAGGTAAGCATATAAACTTTACATTCTTTCATCATAATTTACATTTCTAATTAAATCAATAGCAATGAGACTCCTATTAGAATAGGTAAATCATAAATAATAATATTAGAAAATAGGTTCCATTATAATATTGGCTAGCAAATTTATTTTTTAATTTAGGTTCTAATATCATGAACAACAAGAGAAGTAACAAATTCTGAATTATATTCTAGAATTAGCAAAGCAAAGTGGAGGTGATATAGGAGGTAAATGGGATTTTATTATAAATCACCAACTTTCCAAGAATAAAAGCATTAAGATATTCTCTCCCAAAATTTCGGTAAACCTTGTACGCATTGTCAGGAACATGTGCTCTAATATATGATCTATTTAATGCTTGGATTTTTTGGTTTTTATGTATGACAAATAGCAACTATATAGTTAAGTTAAATTATAAAATTAACATTTATTTATGACTCAATCAATACTAAATCAATGATTGTTTAATTCAATGTTCACAAAAATTAGATAAATAAATAAATAAATAAAATAAAAGACTACCACATATACTTGTATTTTATACCTGGGTAATGTACATGAATTAGATTAATAAATAAATAAAATCAAAGACTATCACATGTCCTTGTTTCTATACATGGATAATGTACATGAATTCCAAATAAACACAATAGAAGATTTTCTCATAAATAGATTTGATTTCAGCACTTTATAGGAGAGGTGATGGATTGAAACACTGATATATCAATATCAAAACCAATGCACCTATATGCCAGATTTTTAATAATAATAACAACCATTGGTATTGATAAACCTATGAAAGGTGGCTATAATGAGATAATGAATCAAAGAGGGAATTTAAACCTCAACTCAATTGGGAATGTCATATAATTAACCTATAATAAATTTTAAAAATAATTTCTCAGATTCCCTTTGAATGGCTGATAACTGAACATGCAGGATCAATTTAAAGATAAGAGAACAACAACATCATTGTAATGTATGGAAACTCTGCCCAAACGTACTTTTATACAACAAAGAGCAATGATATTCCTACAGATGTATTTATCAATGCAATGAAATAACAAAGCATTAAATGCCCTGTAGGTTTTTTTAACCAGCATCAGAGTGACAAGCATAATTACAGACTGTTCTGTGGATTAATCACCAGTGCAGAACAAATATAAAGAATATAATAAAATGGCAAATGATATTCTCTGCAGACCACCATCACAGAGTAGTATAAAGAATATAAAAAATTGGAAACGATAATTCTGTGAATTAAACCACAAGCACAGAATAATACCATATAACATTATTAAATAGTGTTAACATTTATTTTACAAATAAAAGGACATAAAATTACCCTCATCAATAAAATTGCTACATTAGGAGACACATGCAGTCTTACAAGCCTGAATTATGACATAAAATGAAATAAAGACTTTATCTATAGGAAGCAACTGAAGTAATGACCAACTCTGCCTAAGACATGAGCGAGATAATAACACATAGTAAATATAATACGAGTGTAGGCACAA
The DNA here is from genome assembly GCA_028023455.1 of Epiperipatus broadwayi. NCBI lineage: Eukaryota > Metazoa > Onychophora > Udeonychophora > Euonychophora > Peripatidae > Epiperipatus > Epiperipatus broadwayi. Next base: position 518,769 of record JAQFVV010006398.1, read on the forward strand.
AACCCTGGAAAGACATACAAGACTAAGCAATGTGATGGTGATGCACGTTATAGATTCATTAAATAATCATTAAACCTTTATCCAAGTGCTGTTCCCTAATAATTGATTTTCTTCAATCCCTATATCATATTCAATTCAATTAATGTAGTCCAATAAATAATTATGTTAGACCCAATAGAATATATATGTGAACTTCATACACATATATAATAATATATAATATGAATCAAAATAAAACACACACTAGTTTAAATAACTAGATTAATTTTATATACATAATATTTCAAATATATTGAATATTCCCAATAAAATCAAAAGCATTTTCTTACTATTTAATGTACAACATATAAATTAAATAGTTTTTCAATTACGGGATATAGAATTTTATGAGTTTGATTGTATTTCCCTTTGTTTCCATCCATTATGAATATTCCATAATTAATTGAAAAGCTCCCTGAATACTCAGATATTTTTAAAAGATAAGACATCGTATAATTTTAATTACAGTATCCCCCCCCCCCCCCCCAAAAAGAAGTTTTAAATGGAGAACCCCCCCCCCCCCCAAAAACACCCCCATTTAGTGCCCAAACCCCAATAAAAAATTTAACCCCTTTGGAAACCACCGGGGGCCAGCCAATCAGGTACGGAATCTGGAATAGTCCACAAAAGTTAATACTTCATTACTTATAGTTTAGGAGTTACTCCAAAGTTAAAATATTTCCTTACTTTTAATTTATTTAGTCAGTGTTGAAGACCAAGAATGATTGTCCAAGCAAATAATTCTGACAGTTATAAAATAATTTTCTGATTGGCTGTTATCTTCTCTCTGCAACTATATTATAATTTTAATAATAAGATAACTCACATAGTGGAAATGTTATTTCTAATATCAGTTCAAAGTGTGGCATAACTAATTTTTTACTGTCCAGACACTGGCACACAAAACGTTAATATAGTATTTTACTCTGCACATATATAATATGACAATATATGTTAAAGTTATAAATGTAAAATTTTATATCCAAGGTTAAGATAGTATTCCACTCCACACATATGTGGTATAACTACATAATTTAAAACCATGAAAGTAAAATATCACATCCAAGATTAATATAGTCTGCAAACAATAAAGAATATTTTTAGGTAGACTGATCTGTAAAATTGTTATTCTCATTGTCATGAGTTAATAGTACCAGAACATTTCAATTATAGATATTTTGGAAAATTATCAGCAGTTAGATTATTGGTTAGAAAACTTGAACAGACTTGTTTAATTTTTAGCTCCTCATATTGTTATCAGCACATGATAATACCACCAATTTGAATTATATAAGAAAAGTTTTAATTTAATTTTTTTTGTCCTTAAATCTTTTTTTAAAGAGCAGCTTTCATATTTGTTATATGTTTAACAGTATAAAAAATATTTTCTCCTCTTTTTTTTTACATACTTGCTGTTTCTATCACAGTTTTTTAAAAAAAATCTGAAAAATCTCTGAACGTTCTCTCTCACCATCCAATCATATTTCTCCTCATTTACATATTTCTTTAAAATTAAAAAAACATTACATATTATATGAGGAAAATTAACATTTATCATATTTTATTAACTAATTCGAGTTAAATTAACTAAATCATTTTAACCAAACTAAGGCTATTTTTTTAGTATTAGTCAAAAGAAAAACAAATAATAATGATTATTATTATGCTGAATTTGACACAATATACTGTTGTTTTTTGCAGGTTAAACACAGCCTGTCTAACTCAGTGATCGGAAAAGGAGTAAAACTAATATATGAGAGAAAATATATATACAATAGGCAAAGCAAAAAAAATGAAATTACATAATCTTATCATTGAGTTAATTTAAATTCAAGTATCAATTATATACAAAGTACTAGCAATGATAATCAAGTCACCTAGAAAAAGATAGAGAAATTTTAAATTAGTTTCACCAAGCTTTATATTTATACCCAAATATAAGGTTACAATGTATATATATTGTAACAATACATATGGGCAAAATAAATGTCTTTTAATTTCAGGTGTCAATTCCTATAATATAAATTTATATATTGTGACTTTCTTAATACTCTATGTAAAATCTATTGAATGAAATTATTGACTATAAGATGTATGACATTCTTCATAAATATAAACTAAAAATGAGGCTCTGCAATAACATATTTAAAGTCAAAGAGTAATTTTATTAACTTCAAATATAACTAAATAATAAATTTTTGATGGTTTCAGAGTTTAAAATAATAATAATGATGTGACTATGAATTGATGTGAATGAATAAAAAAATAATTAATGCAAACTGATTAAGTGAAAACCATTCAATTTTATTTATATCTCTAATAAATATTAGTAATCAAATGAAATTAAGTTTAAATGGCTTTGATCAACTTAAAACATTCAACCACAAGGCTGTTACATTACATTAAAGCTTCTATGAAATTCAAATGAGTCTTTGGGTAAATGCAACATTTAAGTTATTTACAATGATGAGATCTTTAAATTTATTCTCACTATTTTGAAACATAGACAATATATTGTGTGTTAACTATCTAAACATGTATATACTCATTCATTATACTGTATGTGTACATAAATATATAATTTAAATATTATTATTAAAATTGTTTACCTGGACAGTAATCCTATTATTACTGAAAGCTTTAAAACAAAAAAAAATATGCATGCATAATAAAAAATTATTTAAGTACAATTTTATTATTTCTGAGAAAGTTTCTTTTCTAAAAGTTCTTGGAGGAAATATATTTATACTAGATTCTATAATTAATGAAGCTCAACAAGCTTAATGGATAAATTTGTTCTAGGTAGTGACTTCTTCACATTAATCCAATTGTCTGTATAACTTGTAGGATGATGCAATTTTTCAAGAAAGTTTCCTTTGGCTTCTCTAATTCATAAACAACTTTTCTCAAGGAATTCTTAATATAGTTGTGTTCAAATAGCTCTCTTTATAATAAGAACTTTTTTTCATAATTTCTTAAAGTTTCATGAAATGTACTTTGTTGCAAAGATTTTGAAATAAAGTTGATAGATATATTTTTTTTACAATCTATGTCTAACTTATAGGCAGAAAATTGACAGATCAGGGCATTTGACCCATTTCTACTTAATGCTCACAAGACATTCTGTCATTTTAACACCAACCATATATTTCTGTAGGAAATACATCTGATGTTATCAGCTGCACATTTAGAGTACAAATAATTAAATTTTATTCTACATTAGGCTTTTCTGCTGTCCTTTCTTGTTTCATAATTTTATATAACATTGTTGTAGGGATTCTACAGTAGGTTAATTAATGACATTTTATATAATTTTTGGTATATTTGTACACACATTTATAACTAGCATTTTAGAATTTCTGGAGATTAATAAAATATAAATCATTTAATTTTTATAAATAAGTATAATATGCTTTACTTAATAATATTATCTAAATTTACATACATGGCTGTTATCATTCAACTTTTAGTAATTAAAGTCTAAATTATAATGAGCTTTTTTTTTTCAAACATTTATTTATAATTTGAAACGTTTTTAAAAAATAAATATTCTGACAAAAAAAATTATAAATCATTTACTTAACACATATGTGAACAAAATATAGATAATTAATTAATGAATAAGTTGCTTATCAAAACAGATAAATGTAAATATTTTTTTAATTTTAATATTTAGGCTTAAGAACAGGAATATAATTATAATATACATGGAAGTATAGATTAAATTAAATGATCAGTCATAAAGCCTAGGAGCAATATTGAGAAATGATGTTGAAGGTATAAAGTGAAAGAACCACCAAATAAGAATCACCTTATTGAGAAAACGGACATATGACCAAGATAGAAAGTTAAATTATATTAAAAATTCACTATTTGAGAGTGCATCTAAGTAAACATGATCATAGATAATAGTAAATAATTTTAGATAAGAGAGAGCTAAGATAAATTTCCTATCCCAGTTTATAATTTTAAAAAAAGGAATTGGCAATCATGAGTTGAATTTGTATTAAATTTAAGTTTTATTATAGGCAGACATGCTTTAATAAAAGTATATGTGCTTAAAATAAAAGAGTTATATTTAAATTTAGTTTTACAAAATAGCTAATTTATTTCAAATTTGTTTTAAAAATTAGATAGTAGAAACAAAGTTTAATTAAATATAACTAAAGGATCAAATAAATTAAGAAAAAAAAAAGATAAAATAGTTTATCTCAGTATTTAAGGAAATTCTTTAAAAACTGATTTCTTTTATTAAGCTTTGCTTCATTTTTGGAAAATATTTTGAAATTTTAATTGAACATATTTTTGGGAATTGAGATTACTTGTTATCTGAAAACATATTATTGGTTATGTAAGAAATTTTGTAAATTTGAGTGATTAAAATAATTATATTCTTGTTTAATTATATCAAAAAAATGTTTTGCAAAATTGGTAACTATATAAATAAGAAAATTGAAAAAACAAATTATGTCTTTGGTATTTGCTTGTTCACCATTTACTATGATCATCTTTTACTGTCACTATGTTGTTAGAAATCACTAAAAATTGTATTCTGGGCATGGACCTCATAACCAAGAGCTCTAACTCTAATTGCTAATTTAAATCCAACTTTGCACCAAACAGCTTTACATATTTACCATTGCCCCTACAATATATGCACTTTTCAGCAGTAAAAGAGAGTATAGTTTTATACAAACACTACTCTGAATGCAAAATCCTAATCTTGATGAAATATTTTGAAAAGTATCTAGAATATAACTCACTAGAGAACTACAGAAAGAGTTCTTTTTTATCTATTTAAAGTTAAACTGTATATATATATATATATATATATATATATATGTGAAGATTAAATTTATATATATATATATATATATATATATATATATAAATTTAATCTTCACATTATATTAAAATAATCTTTTCTCAGACTTAAGGGGTAATTAGTTTATTTATTTTACGAACAATAACAATTTAACAAACTTTAAAAAACTCTTGTTACGAAAAATCATCAATACATATATGACCATCGATTTATAATTTAATTTATGTGATTTGGAGTATATATTATATCCTTCAATGTTAACTTAGTTTTAATATTTATTTCTTATAATACTACATTTAGTTTTTAAAATATTTGATATATATATCATGATATGCCTCTAAATATTTAATGATGGAGATGCTACTTAAAATTTTTATTATCTTTGATAAATTACATTTTAAAATTAAGTTGTGTGTAGTTATTTACTCATTTAAATGTTCATTATAAAAATAAAAATAAAAGACTCAATCTAGCCATGAATCTTTCTCTTAAAAAATTTCAAAATAATAAAGATTTAATTTAGTTTTCTTAAAAGAAATGAGATTTAGTTAGCAAAACTCATATCTCTGAAGCTATTCAATTTTAAATTATTTGAATGCATAGAATCAAATTATATGTGGGTCAAATCTGGCGTGCGCGTATAAAAAAAATATAGTTTGGGTAGTTAATTTTATTTTCTCTAGAACATTTGATAGCCATTATTTTACATATATCAGAAATTAAATATTACAATATGTGTGTGCGCATTTATAGAGCGATCTTGCAGATATTTTATCCATCATACTTTCGTTTTATTTATGTTATTTCCTCCCAAGGTAGATAGATATTATTTCCTATTTAAGTTTGATTTTGTGTGTGTTACTGACATATGACAAAGATTTCATTGTGAATTTAGAAACATATTTATCCATGAATTTGTTTCTGATTTTACTTCAGTTTGTGGTTTTACTTTTAGTGCAGCATAAGATTGAATGCATGTTGTATTAGAGTGACTCAAATCTAATTTAGTCTGTCTTTTTTTATTGTTATCTATCATTTTAAGTTAATAAAAAAAGTAAAAAATTAAAAGCACACTTCTTAACTTGGCTAACATATGTCTAAATAAAAGAATCAAATAATCAGTGCTGCATAATAATCTTCAGGAATGGCGCTTAATTATTATAGTAAGGTTTTGTGGGTGTTAATATTCAAAGACTGCCCAATGTCAAATGAACTAGGCCAAATTAACAGTTTTTTTTATCAAGTTTTTTTTTTTTTTATTATAATTATCTTGACATTTTCTTTTGCCAATTGATATTTTTAAAGAATCTCTATTCTCTGAGATCTGGAAGCATTAAAATATCTATTAACAATGGTATGAGGCATAGTTTAAGATCTTCACCAGTAAAAAATTTAATATGATATCTTGTGGAAAGACATTATGGATTATAGTTTTAATGGTGCCCTCTGATGTTGTTTATTGACCATGCTACAGTACAAGGCTGCCCATTGCGATATACATATATAATGAAAATAATAAATTAAATTGTAGACAATATGTAATAAATAAGCAATTTCCACAAGGTATGTAGATAAGAATCATGGCAAAAAATAAAGTATAAAAACAATATTTATGAGCTGCTAAGCCAAGGCTTTTGATACAGAGAATGTGTTGGTATTCCCAATTGTGGTTTAACAGTTAATAAATATTGTAAAGTATACTTGTTTTTGTTACCATAATTACTTGTGTGAAAATTTGTGTGAAAATTGCTTATTTATTATATACATAAATATATATTTCAAATTTGATTTTTTTATAAACATTATTTACAATAAATGTTAAATTATTTGCATAAAAATAAAAAATAAAAATATATATAAAAAAATGAAATAAAATTATTTTATTTAACTAATTCAATTGACAACTTTTATATAATTAATTGATTTGTTTTTTTATAATTAGTGTTTTAATGAAATAAATTTGCTATTTATAATTGTTGTCCTTAGTTACAATAATATTTATTACATTTGTTATTAAAAGGTAGATAAAAAATATAAAAACTCTGTCAGAATAATTATTATAAGATAGCAAAAATTCTCTCATTTTAAAAAGATATTTATTACAGCCAAATCTACACTACAAGCTGTATAAGATACCACTAAAATAGAAATGGGGGGAGGGTTATAAAATTATTAATATTTATGAGCTAAATATCAAATTAAATTGATTTTCACAAAATACATAAATACTCAGGAAGGTAATGATAGTATCTTTCAATGTAAAAAGTAATATGAAATTAAGCTACTTGAATTATAGTACTGGTAATACATACCAGTTGTAGCCATTGATGGTTAAGAAAACTTTAAACAGACAACAAAATGAAATATCAAAACAAAAAAAAACAATTATTTATATGGTTGTACCAAGCATAACAGAAAAACTCAAACTATTTAACAATCTATATTACATCATAATAGTTTTCCAAAACTGCAGCACACTATCAATCCTAAGTGCTACAAAACTTTAATTATATCATGTAAGTGGTGAAACTATTCATTTATTAAAAAACTATTGAAGAAGTAGAAACTGATGATCAGAAAAAAAAACAGATATATTGCAAGAAGCAGATTGCATATGTTTTAATAAATTTATGCCCAATGGAGAAAATATAAAGTATATTGGACAGAGGGGGGGAATACAAAGAAAAAAATCAAAAATCAAAATGTTTGGCAGTCACTTATTAACATTGATCTTAGGAAAAAGTGGACAAATCAGATGACTTCATGAATAATAGACAATACTAGATGGTTAGAGCATGACTTTAAATTCAATTACATCTATTTAGAAATCCAGGTTCAATTCCTATTATAGTACTGTTATTTATTAGTTAGTAATATATGAAAAGAAGAGAAAAGGAATACCACTTAAAATTTTGAGCTATACAAATAAGTGTGTGTTATTATGAATAATTAAATGTATTTAAAAAGTTGAAATAAACTTTGAATTTTTCTAAATACATTAAATAATTAAAGTCATATTATGGAAATAGCTCAATACACAATTATTATTAAAGTACTATCATCAGTATACTAGTTTTATTCACATGATCACCAATCTCTTATACTGGCACATAATTGTTTATAAACAATGCCAAATTCTCCATACAGTAGTGCCACCCTGTGCCAACCAGAGTAATCAATGGATGCCAGAAGGCTTGTGCATAAAATCCCTATCCAATGCCTACTCATCCAATATCCCCAGACTAGTTTCTGGCTTGTGAACTTTGTCAGTGATGAGCTTTAGATCTGAGAGCACTGCACCTAGATCTTAGAATCTAATGCAACCCTCCAGCAACCACCTTTTATCTTTACTTAAGTATAAAACTATGAGAATGAAATTGAAAACACAAAAATATTTTCAATCTAAGCTCAATGGCCTATATAGTCATATGAGTCTGAACTCAGTTCAGCACCCATACATTTTGGTGTCTTTGGCTCTTTAACAACCATAGCCACCACCATCCTATTAGGCAGGATTTGTGTTAATCACATGATCACCATCTCTTATACTACCACATAATTATTTATATACAAGGCAAAACTCTCCATACAGTAGTGCCATCCTGTGCCAACAAGAGTAATCAATGGATAGGTAGGCATTAAATAAAGATTTTATGCACAAGCCTTCTGGCATCCATTGATTACTCTGGTTGGCACAGGGTGGCACTACTGTATGGAGAGTTTTGTCTTGTTTATAAATAATTATGTGCTAGTATAAGAGATGGTGATGATGGGATGCTTAATGGTTTAACACCAATACTGCCTAATAGGATGGTGGTGGCTATGGTTGTTAAAAAGCCAAAGACATCAAAATGTATGAGTGCTGAACTGAGTTCAGACCCATATGACTATATAGACTATTGAGCTTAGATTGAAAATATTTTTTTGTTTTTAATTTCATTCTCATAGTTTTATAGTTAAGTAGAGATAAAAGGTGGTTGCTGGAGGGTTGCATTAGATCTTAAGATCTAGGTGCAGTGCTCTCAGATCGAAAGCTCCTCACTGATGAAGGCCACAAGCCAAAAACTAGTCTAGGGATATTGGATGAGTAGGCATTAGATAGGGATTTTATGCACAGACCTTCTGGCATTCATTGATTACTCTGGTTGGCACAGGGTGGCACTACTGTGTGGAGAGTTTTGCCTTGTTTACTAGTTTTATTCTTGTAATAAATGTACTTTAATTTAGAAGTATTAAAAAATATTTGAATATGATATGTTTGAGGATCAGAGTAAAAGTTTGAACAAAATAGTGAAAACCAAATATATAAAATTAAAAAAATCTTTAAAATATTCTACTTGAAAGAAAAAATATTGTCTTTATATTTATCTTGTTAATGACATTTTTTATAGTTTAATATTTTCATATTTTTGATGATCATTAAAAATTATCACATTTAACATTGATTAATGCATTTACCTATCATAACTAGAATCTAAACTTAAATCCAGAATAGTCAAATGTTGAAAATTCATTTAGATTCCAATAGGTTTAACAAGTTGTGGTAATTAAACACAAAGCTATTTCACACAATCACACACTAGGGACTGATAAATAATTGTGTAACTATTATAGCAAGACAACAAAACAAGATTGGAAAACACTTATGTGCTCATCAAAGAGCAATTACAAAGCCTACTGAGTGAAGTTTTCTTTTCCACTGTTTTTTCTTGGAAATATGGACTTTGGAAATATATCTATCTAGTATATAATTATTTGACAATTAACACTTTCATGGGGTTTGACGCTTAAATGTGGTTGTCAATTTTACATCCCTTGAAATTCATTATTTTTTGAGCTATGGAGATCGTAATACACTTGTTTTGAAGTTTAGCAAAAGTCCTGTAAGATGCTGCCCTCTCTTGAATTATTTTACAAGTAAAAAATCAATACTAGGAGCATTTTAAAGTTAACAAAAGAACAATGCCAATTTTGATTGGCTGTGCCATCCATTTTCGATCCTTATTGGCTGATGATTACGATAAATATTTTTTTCACCGCTGAAAATGAAAATATATGTTTTAGACTGTTTTTTTAATAATTTTTCACATATTATAAATTATCTTCCTAAAATCTACTGAAAATATAGTTATTTTACAAAAGTAGTAAGGTTTTATTAAAAAATTGTATACTTTACATGATTGTAAATTGAAAAACAAAGCTGCGATAGTAATAATTTAAACATCCTGTCAATAGTTTAGACTACCCCAAAGTTTTAGAAATTTTTTCTGGCATTTATTTAAATATAATGTATTTTGGTTAAAAATATAATTATTTTGGTTAAAAATATAATTAGTTTTAGAAAGACGCTAATATTTTACTAAAAATTTTTAAAAAAATTCGTAATGGCAAATCTGTGTGGGATATAAATGACATTTGCATTAGTTGTAATTCGCTCGTAATGTTTTCTTTGATTTTTTCACTTTTGAATATTTTTATAAAATACAAATAAAAATATATTTTTGAAAGAACATTTGTTTACTTTCCTAACATTACAAATAATTAATATACTTTTTGAAAATGAAACTAAAATTAATATATATTTAAAAATGAAAATATTTCTATCAAAGGGTTTGTCACTTGACCAATTAAAACCAATTAAAAGTTTCAGAGTGAAGTACTTCACTTGGCCAATAATAAAAATGATCCTCAAAAGTGTTAAATAATTTTAACTGATGGTGAATATATGATTTATTTTATTATACTTTGTTGTTTATGGAATTCTGAGAAAAATTTGTATATAACATTTTAAAATGTTGTCTGTATCCAATTTTCACTTTTATTATAAATCATACACGTAAAACTCCATATTTTATTATCAAAACAATAATATGGTTAGGTGTTTGAGAAAAAACAATCCTAACTTTCATATATTATGATTTTTATTGTAAAATATAATGTATTTGACATGAAACATGATATAAGATTATAACTCACATTTAATGTATTGCTGTAATATTGTCACTACATAATGTTGTTTCTTATTAGAAGTATATACTCTTATTCTTCTGCTTTACTTTTTTTGCATTTCTTTATGTACTCATATGCGTTGCTTATAATAACTTCTCTTTATATACACTTTAATGCAAAAAAAAAATAATAATAAAACTTCTTTATTTTCCTGATAGTTTCGACTGTAAAGCAGTCTTCATCAGAGCTTCACAAATTTCCTCTATTTCAAAAAAAAAGTAGAGGAAATTTGAAAAGCTCTGATGAAGACTATTGGATAATCAAAACTGTCAGGAAAATAAAGAGGTTTTATTATTTTTTTTTGCATTAAAGTGTATATATATATATATATATATATTAATGTTGTTTCCTTGTAACAGTAGTGAATAAGTAAAAAACATTATAAGTGTTTGGCTAATACAGAAAACATCTAGTATTAAATTGAATAAAAGTATATGCTTTATGTGATTGGATTCACTAACAATTAAAAACCATGAAATACCCTAATAGAAAATGGGACACATTTGTCACACAGTAATTTCAATTGAATGTAAAATTTCAATTGTATTTTATATGAAATTACCAGAGTTGAGTTATTATCATAAATAATAGCCCCATTTATAAATTACCAGTTAAAAAAGCAAGTTTTGTACTTAATCCAGATATTAATTTAATGATTCTCAGTATCTAATTTAAATTATGCCTATTCTCTACTCATAATATGGAGACATTCTATTTTTTATACATTTGTCACCTCTAATTTGGTTAAGTTTTGTAATAATTGAAAGTAGTTACCAATTTATGAAGTATTCTAGTAATAACTTTGATTTGCTATCTACTATGTGGTGATATATACATTGATATTATTGCTAGCAAAGCTTACAACTCTCCAAAGTAAAATGTGTCATTTATTTTAAGTTGTTTATTGATATTTCTCCAACATTTAAATAACTTTGCAATAATTCTTATATCATTTTGTGTTAGAATGTGACACTATGCATGTTTTCAGTCTTTATTTTAAACCATTAAAATGTGACATATTCACCATTTCCTATGCTTAAACAAGTTGTAAAAACAGTAAAAAACTATTCATTCAGTAGTGCTACCCAGTGAAAGTAAAGACAATCAATATCTTTTAGAAGATTTGGGCATAAAATCACTATCTAGTGTCTAATCCAATATCTCCTTACAACTTTCTAGATTTCTGACTCTCATCAGTCAATCTGATAGTACTACTACTAGATCTTTGGGAAGTTTCCTACTGTTTTAACAACTTGTGTAAGCATAGGATATGACGATCAAGTGATATCTTAATGATTTCCAACTAGTCCTGCTAATGTGATTGTGGTTACTATTGTTATTAAAACAAAAGACACCAAAATGTATAGTTTCTGAACTGTGTTCAGATCAGTATAGCCATATACATAAATTGAATTAAAATATTATTGTGTTTTCATTTTGGGATTATATCCTTATATACAACTTAATAGGAGGAAAAGATGGCTGCATTAGGGTTGTATTGGATTCAAAGATCTAAGTGCAATGCTCTCATATTCTTGGCTTCTCATTGATAAAAGCCACAAGCTAGAAAGTAGTCTGATGATTTTGGAGGAGTAGGCACTAGATACATATTTTATGCACAGATATTCTCATGCCCATTGATTGCTATAGTTGCACTGGCTACCTATTATATGGAAAGTTTGGTATTTTTTCTTTATTTTAATTATAATATAATAATATTTTTCACTCACTTGATTAATTTAATGTGACACACTTTATTAACTTTTGTTATTTTTTCATACTTTTGGTAGTTTATACATGACTGAATATTAGATGTTATGTTTTGCATATTTTCTTACTAAGTAAAGAATGCTATATATTTTCTGAGTTTGAATCTATAAGTAATATTTCTCTGTAAAAGTATATAAAGTTTAGCATAAAAAAAAACTTCTAATTCATGTTAGATATTCACATTATCTTTTACATGTGAAAAAAGAACATTAGGATTGTAATTTGTGACATGTAAACCACCACTCATTCAAACACTTTACCAATAGATTTTGACATAATCTGCGTGTTAGTGATTTGTTTATCGTAAATAACATTCACTGAATATTTTTTTCAAATCATATTACATATATTAATTATGTAATAAATTTGAAAAAAAAAATGTTTATATATATATATTTCAAAGTAAATCAGTTTGGGGATCAAAATATAAAAAATAAATTATACTTAAGATATTTAATCTAAAATATTAATAGGAAAAGTGATGTAAACTTAATGGAGACCTCAAGAATATATAAAATGTGAGGAAAAGTTCAAATGTTATCTATTTAAATTGGTAAGAGTATACAATTTTTAACGATATAATTAAATGGGATTTTAATTCAGACTTTTAAGTTCCTTTCAGCTATACAATCTATTTCATGCAACCAATTCACATAACAACATGCACGTGAACAAGATAAATGATCTCCAATGTACATATTTTATGCTATACCTGCACTCATCAGTTCATCTAAATCATCTCTCATATATATATAATCTATAAAAACAATCATCTTTTTTTTTAAAAAAAAGTAAAAAATATATATTTACATACACATACTCTCTAAGATATTTTTACTTTAGAATAAGCAATGTAAACGCATTTTAATCAGAATCAATTTCCCGTCCTATTTATATTGATAAACATCAAAAAATAATTTTTATCAGAAAAAAAATATTTATAAAAAATTTAAACTTTAATTTTACTTGTACATTAGTTAAAGTGAAAATTATAATAGTATAAAAAAACTGAAAAAAGGTATTCTACTAAAGCTTCATTAGATATCAGTCAAGGTTAATTTAGGAAAATATACATTAGATTTTCCAATATATATATTTTTAAAATATATCAAGACTTTAAAATGTTTCTATCATTATACATTTTTTATAAAGAAGATATAAATATTTTATGTCAGAGGCATTAAAAATTTTTAAAAAATAATGTATTGCAAAATTCTGTGCTCTCATTTAAAATAAAATATAATACAAAAATTAACAAATATGAAGAAAAATATAACAGCATTAAATGTTACAATATTTTAAAACAATTCTGAATAATATTTTACTTATAAAAATTTATTCTTAATAGAATAAAGACTCATTCAAATATATTTGTAATATATAATAAAAAAATTATTGAAATTAATTTTATAATATTCAATATCATCAAAATTGGAAAACAATAAATATCTTTATACTGTTCTTCCATAAAATAATAATCAGAAAATAATAAATTCTTTACAACAGCTATAATATTAAATTTTTTAATATACATAAAAAGCCTTTTTCATCATCTGATTTGGTGCCCTTTTCAAATATTAATAATCATTTATGTTAAGGAACTATTTCAGACATAAAACCATGTAGTTTTCAATAATGAAATTAAAACATAGTATATAATCATTAAAAAAAATCAAAACCTGCATATATAAATCCAGAAATTACAAAATAATTGACTATATCATAACAATACAATAAATAAAATAAATTATCTGCATTTTTTACAATTGTATATATATGTCAATTTATATAGTAAATTATAAAAATTGACGTATATATATATATAATTGTAAAAAATGCTGGTAATTTACTTTATTTATTAATTTCATTATTGAATACTAGATAGTTTTTCTAGATTTCCTGATCCATTTTTTATTTTATTTCTGAGAATGTATTTATCTATAAACTATAATCAGCTGTCTTAAGAAAACATCTGTAGATATTTTAGGATTGTGTGAATAATGATGTTTACTTTAAAAATCCAAATTTAAACTTTCATTTTGCAAAATCACTATAAAATGATCAAACAATTTTGACTCCAAATACTGTAGCAATTTAGTTATGTTGAAGGTATAATATTGTTTCTCATTAGGAGAATTAATGTGACATACTCTTCATGTTGTTTTGCTTTTGCGGTCTGTCCAGAACGGTAAAACTTTTCTATAATGTCACTTATATCACTTTTAATTTCTTTGAGTCCAAAAAAATCTCTGTCTACCATATCAGCACTCCTGTAACAAAAAATATCTAATTTCAACTAAGATTTTTTTTTCCTTAAAAATTATTTGATTAATATATAAATTTATTATTCCACTGACTAAATTAAATTAAACTTTTCTAGAAATTAAAAAAAAAAATCTCTGTTCAAATATAAAAGCAAAAAAGTTAAATATCATTTTTAGCTTATTATTAACCAATAGCAAGAAATGGACTTGGGCTGTAATTATTTGATGAAAAAATAGGTTTTTCATTTAATGTAAGAATAAAAATATTTCTAAATTAAGAATTAACAATTTATTTAATCTGAAGTTATTTGAAATAGAATAAATAAAATCTATCATTAATAAAAGACAAAAAAAAAATACATTTTAATTAAAATATTAATTTACAATTGTTAGTAATGATATTAAACATACAAATTTAAACAGTCTATTAGTATTATTATTTGAGAAAGTATATTTTATATGATTTTGTTGTCATATTGTTTGCTACATGTGTCACAGGCTGTCAGTTTTTGCTTTGTGATAGATATAAGTGCAGTCATTAGACTCTTTTTACAAATATACTAATGGGTAACATCTATTGGATTTATTGTGTTATCATATACAAAACATTGTTTGGATTCCTGAAAAAGGACATTTTAAAAAATTGATAGAGAATATCATGATTGGAAACATGTCTTAAATCATGAAATTATACCTTGATTTAATGGTTAATTTTATTTATGTAATAGTTTTTTATACATTTTTTACCTTGTACAGGCTTAACACCTGCATTTATATATGTAATATAAGTGGGATTTGAACTCAGACTTTCACATGACCCACAACTCTCAGTGCCATTTTATATTGCTGATCCACCTGATCACATTCATGTTGAAAAGATAAATAATCACCATTACAGCATGTGCATGATCAGGTGGGTCAGCAATATAAGATGACACTGAGAGTTGTGGGTCATGTGAAAGTCTGAGTTTGATTCCCTTATACATTTTTTTTGTTTCAATTTCAAATTTTATTTTGTAATTTTTACATAATTCATAATAATTCAAGTAAAAATAGATAAATACAAATTAAACAATTTTTTTATGATGTTAGCAACTTCTAAAAAAAAATAAATCAATATCAACATCTTCATTTTTTGTCATTATTCTTCCACTGTAGAATGAAGGTCTCTTCAATTTTAATCCAATTTCTTATATCTAAAGACACTCTTTTCCACAACATAACCACAAACTTCCTTATTTCATGTATCCATCTTACATGCATTTTTACTTCTATATTTTTACAATCTCTTGAGATCCAATATAAGCTCTCAATTCTCCACATACTATCATCACTTTCAGAAATATTTCTATTCCAATTCCATTTTAGTCTTTTAATTTTTACAATGATATAATTGTTACTTACTTCTTTTCACTGAAATATTATAATTTTTATTCATTATTATTATTCTCAACATCTATCTTAGTATCCATCACTTTATACTTTGATGAGTGATCTGAAATCTAGGAATTATGTTAAATGTCCATCTATACATGAATAGTAAATAGTAAACATCTCTCTTATAAACCATCCTGTCAATCACATGATACACATACTTTTATTATTATATTTTTTCTATCAAAAGCACTTCTTCACAGTTTAATTTCAACAGTTACTGTATTAATAATCTAACCTTTCTGAAAAATAATTTAATTAAATTGTTCAAAGCTAAACTTATGTTTTATTGATTCTTTGACAACTATTGTACCAAAAAACTTAAAATTTAAGAAAATCAAATAAGAAGCTACTTTTAACTAGCTGACTTCAGGACAAAGTTTTCAGTAACAACACATCATTAAAAAAACACATAAATGAAATGACAATCTCATCAGCTTTTTATAATACTAAATGATGAGGTTTGATTATCTTCTTTTCTGTTTTATTATTTACCTTAAAAAAACCCAGATAATTATTTATTGATCAATAATAATAGATTTATGGAATTTTATATTATTTTGTTATATTATAAAAAATGTCAAGTAAAAACATTTTATAGTTTACTAAGCCAAAATTAAACTTTTTTTTTATTATTGAAAAAGTGATTTGCACATCCTGGAGTCATATTTATGTTGAGTGAATGTTGAAAGTTTGTTTGAATCATAAACAAACTTATAATTGTTTTTATATAACTGATTCTTAAATCAAGTTATCATCCAATATTTCTTAAACAATAATGAGCATTTTTCTAGACTAGAAAATTAATATCTCAGATTAATCTTGATTTGGTAAAAGTCTATTAATATGCTTAAGCAAAGCAAAAGTATTATTATGATATAATGCTGTTTTTATCACTGGTGGATGCTAAATTTGTTAATCACTTTTACTTTTTAAATTAAATTGTCTGAATAAAAATGATCTTGTATCTAAAATTTACAAAGAAAAATGCAATAGTGAAGTAAGAATGTTTATATATTATGTTTAATCTTAATATATTTCACTATTTTGTTTAAACTTATGTGGGCAAGTTGTCAGGCATTGATATAAAAAAAAATAGATGTCATTTGTGAGTTCTTTAAAATAATTCTTTATGGATCTGGTATTTGAACTCTCATTGCAATGTTTTCAGATTTTGTTGTTCCATGAATAAGTTTATATTATCAGCACTGCCATATTGATTAGCTAAATTAATAAAAATAACTAGATTTTCTACTTAATAGTTAAATATTAGATAAATGCTGGGCTTGAGTTTGTATTTGTGATCTGGTGTCTGGATGTCCTAGCTTCTCAATAATGTGAGCCACTAGCTCAAAACCCATTTGGGTATGTTTTGGGTATGTGGATAAGTCTAGATAGAGGTTTTGAATGCATTCTCTTGTTGCATTTATCAGTAAAAAATATATAAAGTAAACTGTTTAGAGCTATTAGCGTGCTCTGTATATTACATTTGTAAATAAAAACTTAGTGAGTCACGTGATGTATGACTTTATTTCATTAATATTATATCTATTGTAGTATAATATAAGACTTAGTATGGAAGATAATATATGTGCTACATAATTAAATACAATAGCTACTGTTAGAATTGCATTAATGTTCAAGAAGTACGTAGATATTGACTAGAAACATATAAGTCATGAGTAGATAGTATTGTATTTCAATGTGTAACAGTGTAAAACTCACAGAAATATAATACATATTGTTTTTACTTAAGAAAAGTATTGATAGCATTATTATGAGTATCACAAACACATATACGTTGAACAATTTTACTGTAAACCATGATTTATATCTCCAAAGCAAGTATAAAAATATTATTAGGATCAAATAATAAGATATAATCATCAATAATACAACGCATCAATCTTTCTCTATTACGACACTAGCGCCGTCTATTGAAAGAACATTTGGTTTAACTTTCATTTACCTTTAACAAATTTTATCGTAGTCTCATGTCTTTAAAAAATTCAGTATTTTGCAATTAAATATTTATAACATATATTGATTTATATCTTAAAATTTAGGTAGTGATAATTTTAGATTTCACTACGGGTACTAAAGCATATCTTTTCTGTCAATTTACAAGTCAATTGCTTTTGTTTTAAATGTTCAAATAATTCTTTTATACTTTGTTACTATTATGTATTTTTTAAAATGATCAATAGACTTTCGCCTTTTTTTTTAATAAATTAAAATTGCAACAAAACAAAGTTACATCATTTTCATTGATTTATTTATTTTAAACTACATTCTTTCTTTTACAGTCTAAGACACAGATATATTTTTTGCTTTGTTTT
This sequence comes from Epiperipatus broadwayi, assembly GCA_028023455.1. Lineage (NCBI taxonomy): Eukaryota > Metazoa > Onychophora > Udeonychophora > Euonychophora > Peripatidae > Epiperipatus > Epiperipatus broadwayi. Next base: position 537,449 of record JAQFVV010006398.1, read on the forward strand.
TATAAACAACTTCCTTTTTGACGAAAATTAAAAAAATTGTAAGATCATCAATAAATGTCAGTTTTTTGTTTATTTTAATCTTATTCTAGGAACTAATTACGTTTTGATTATTACTGTTGTCAGAGGGTCTTTGTAAAAATAAACAGATGAGTTTTTATTTTTTATAATTATTTTTATCGTTTAGTTTGAGTCTGTGTGCATACTTATATATTATAATGATTTAAGACGTTTTTCTTACAAAGTTTATTTTCATTACAATGTTGTTGCTTTTTTTACTTTAAAAGATATATATCAATTATCTTGACATTTTTTTTAACACTTGGGACCTAATACTTATAACTATTTTTATAACAACCAAATCGAGATCTGGTGGTTTCTGGGTGGGTTATTGAGGAAAGTAGAAAAAAAAGGATTACGTGAAAGAAATTCCTGATTCATTTTACTGCTAAATATCACTTGTCTTTTTAAACAACTGACATAAGATCACCATTATCTGTGCTATATTGTTGTGTTTTTTTGTTTTGTTTTAAAACTTCCTCTTGTGATAAATTATGCTGCTTTTGTATTTAATCAATGTATTTAATATGAGTTTAGAGTACTGATAACTTTAAAACTAAAATAAGATTTATTGGTTCGAATATTATGAGAGTTTTACAATTCAATTATTCTATTAAACCCTTTGCATAGTCAGATATGCAACAATGTTATCTATACTGAATGGCAAATTCATGTGAATAATAACAAATATTCAATTATACATTTCAAAAATTGGAAAATCTCTATTGCTTTAGATTAAAGAAAAAAATATGTTAAATGTGCCAAAAAACACAGGATGAAAAGCAGAAGTTGATGTACTATTGATGATAATATTTATGTTCTCTAAGAATATGTATGGAGAATATTCTGTCTTTCAGCTTTGTGACAATACATAACATGAGAATTGGATTCTGCCTGTTGTTCTCTGATCCTATTTTCAAAAAGACTGACTATTTATTATCAGATCTCAATTCTTAATGAAAATATTCAGATTCAGTGAGCATCATCACTTATTGGCCTATACTTGTCATTGGCTGTGCATTATCTATCTGTGTATGCTTAGGTTCATGACAATAGACTCAATTCAATATATATATATAAGATTGAGTCTGGATTAGTCTATTATTTGAAAGCAATGTGAGATATGATAATATATAAATAAGATTGAGTCTAGACTAGTCCATTATTTGAAGGCAATGTGAGACATAATAATATCTAAAAGATTTGAGCAATTTGGATTTATAAATGCAATTTATCCATTACTTCAAACATTTTTTAGCAAAAACCTTTTATTGTACCTATATGCACACACAATCCTATGATTTGACTGTCCAGCAGTCTTCTTCAGAGCCATTTTTACTTTAATTTTTTAAAAAATAAAATAAAAAACACTTTTAAGCAAAAATGTTTTATTGGACTTATATGCATTCTTACATTTGGACTATCCTGCAGTCTTTTTCAGAGTTAATTTAATTTATTTTTTTAAATTAAAAAAAAAAAAAAAAACATTTGTTACTTTTAAAAAATTAAAGTAAAATTGTCTATGAAGAAGACTGCAGGACAGTCGAAATGTAAGTTGTGTATGCATATAAGTACAATAAAAGTTATTTGCTAAAAAGTATTCAAAGTAGTGGATAAATTGCATTTATATAAAATATTGCAGCAAAATAAAGGAAGTAGTGAATTTAGTAATATTTCTGAAGAATTTGGATTTCATTTCACATGCTGTGCTTTCAAAAGATTTTTGTAATAGAGATATTTTTTTTTAAAAAATACAGTTATTATGCTTAAAGTATCCTCATGAAGTATTTGAATAAAAATTTAATCACAAAATCAATATTGCCAGTTTTGTACTTTTTTGCTTGTATATTTAATGTTGACTTTTGAATGTTATTAAATATTTTTTGTCTTCATGGAATACATTAACAAATAGTCCAATATTTACAACTTTTTTTAGTTTTTTGAACAATGATGCATGCTTGAAATTTGATAACTTGGCATTAGCTCATGTAGACAGTGTATTGAGATATTTATTTATTACATCTGAGTTTAGATTTTGCAGTAACAAAAACATTCTTAGTTAGGTCATTTTTGTAGTATTACAATAATTTTGTACTTCATATTGTGTTGCAAATGTGTAAGTTTGTTTGAACTATCAAAATAAATGCACTAATATATATATATATATATATATATATATATATTAGTGCATATATTATTATATATATATATATATATATATCATGATATTTATGATGCACTAATTTAATTGTTGCTTAAAAATACAATTCTTGGCAATTGTATGTTTTGTTTTTGAATTTTGCACAGATATTTTTTTTATAATTATATTTAGTTTAATGATGAAATATTTACAAATAAGTTTTAATTGGTGCAGTGATTGTGGGTGGAAGAAAATATCTACAAACCAGATGCTATTATAAAAGTCTGCAGTTTACTAAAATTTATCTGAAGTGATGATGAAAAGTATGAACATTTGCTAAAATGTTTAAACTTATATTTAGATGAGCAGTATAGAATAATAGGTTCTTAATATAGGTAGAATATCTTTTGATTACTACCTTGTAAAAACTGTACATTGTAGAGTATCCAGCAAATAATTTTTTATATTAAGGAATTGTAATCTGCAAGGTAAAAATAAGGAAATAGAGCTCAAATATGTCCTTAAAACTTATGTAGTGATAATCTGTACAGTCAATAAAACATTGAAAATTAATTGTTAAATTACAAGTTTAAGTAGACAAACTATGAAAGCTTTTATAAAAATTGATTTGCTAAATAATATATTCTAAAGAACAATTTCAATATTGATGGAATATCTAAAGAGAATTAGTGTGTGTACATATATATATATATATATATAATTTTTTTAATTTTGTGCAATTTTTTTGTACACACCAAACTTGGATTATTGTTAAAACACTCTTTAAAATGTTTTATGTATTTGGTGTACAAGTTTGCTAATAAATTTTGTTAATGTATTATAAAAATGTTTGCTGCAGTATAGTGGAGCCATGAACTATAATATGTTTTGTTACAAGCCACTCACGTTCAACATATATTGTGTATAATAGCTCACATTAGGTTAATAAATATTATTTAGAATAAAATAAATATTGTTTTTTGAATTGAAGTGGATAAAGTTAAGAAGTGGATTTCAATTCTATATTCAGCAGAAGTATATGTAATATTGAATAAATATAAGTTAAATGATGAAGTAAATATAGGGTGGAGGAATAGTAAAGATTTAATAAAATGGCTCTAGGAATTATTTATATAATTACATGTGACAGATGCAATAAGATATACATAGGGCAACCATGGAAGAGTGCAATTGAAAGATCTAAATAGCATAATAGTGCAATGAAAAGGAAAGATACTATGTCTTGACCATATAACCATTATTTAGAAACAGGACATAGGAAAATATAAACTAATAAAGAGTAGTAAAAATTTTAAAGAAAGAAAATATTATGAAACATTATATAAACAAGAAAACATAAATAAGTATATTAATATGGTCAATGGTTCGATAAAATTGGAGGGAAATTGTCACTGTTAAATAATTGAAAGCTATAACATATAGGAATGTATATGTATATGTATTGAAAATATAAGACAGGAACTAATTAGTTGTTTGATGATAGATTGTTATAGGCAGGGTGAAAATGAATATATATATATATATGTAAATTTATCAAAAAAATAGTAATAATAATATTTTTATATATTTGTATGAGTTGTCAGTGATGATCACTAGATGGTGTATAAAGCTGTAAAACATTTACTGTCACACGATTCATTTTAAAAATGACATCTTGAAAAGGTTCATATATGTGTGAACAAAAATTGATTTGATGATACAAACAAGTTGTCTAGTATTTTGATTTATTTATTTATAATTTGATTGATTAAAAGTCTATATTTTTTTGACATCATTATGGTGATATATTTAATGTAAAATGACTATAAGAAATGACCCATATATATATATAACATAGATGCCTTTTATATGTATAGTAACAATGTAAATCAGTTTCTTTATGATTTATAAAATCTTAAAAATAGTATTAACCTTTGGAGCGCTGATTATTTTATTGGCCGAGTGAGGTAAAAGTCTAAACTTTTAATTGGTCAATTCACAAACTCAACCATCAAAATATATTCATCTTTTAATATTATATTCACTTTAGTTTCATTTGTAAAAAGTATATTAATAATTTGTCAGGTTATGAAAGTGAACAAAAGTTTTTTCAAAAATAAATTTTTATTTATAATAATAAAAATATTTGATAGCAGCAAATCTAAAATGAATGTTACTCACCAACTAAAAAGTGTTGCTGACATCAGTGATTTCTTTCCCAATTTTATATTGTGGAAAAGTAAGTAATTTTTACTAAAATCTTAACTATTTTTCTAAAATAATTTTATTTTTAGCATATTTTATCAAAATAATTTATATGTCAAAAAATACTTTTAAAGTGGTCTAAAACATTTGTCTATCACTTTTGAAATGAAAGAAAAGAAATTATAGTGGTTTAGTTATTGACAAGCATTTTTCTTTGTTCTTGACAGTTAACAGCCAATAAGCATCAAGAATGGACTGCCCTCTTCCTTTGTTATATTTAAAATTTGAATATTATTGACTTTTTTACTTGTAAAATAATTCAGTAGAGGGCAGGATCTTACAGAACATCACATCACATCACATTAACCTTTAAAAATAATGCAAAATCTTAACGGTAGCATTAAAAATGACGGAATTCAAGTGACTTGAAGCCAGCTCATTTTTAATCATCAAACATGGTAAAAAGATTAATATAGTTATTAATAATAAATTAAGAGGACACATTTACATATATTTTACTGAGTGTACTCATGCATTCACTGAAGCAGTAAGAATAAGAAAGAAAAACTAACTACTAAATCTTTTTAAAATGAAGTAAATCATGAATTTAACTTCATTAGTTATTAAATATGTGTTAGGAAATATTCATTTCCTCTTCAATAACTTATCAAGAAATTAGAATCTGTCTAATTATTTTGACATTTTAAAAATAGTATCAACTTTTAGTATGTTCTAAAACTTTGAAAAACTTTCACGTTACACTCAGAAAATATTTTATTAAGCAAAATATAATGTATCAAATTCAGAAAAGATAATTATGTGATTTCACTATAAACCAAACAAATTTTATTAATATACATAAATGTATAAAGTGCTCAGAAAGAAAAATGGCTACCTAATTTCATAAAAGTTGCTAATTTAACAGGGTTTAGTATGCTTGTTTACATTTTTTGTTTGCTTATATTTTTCTTTGGATAACATATAACTGAATTGTTCACATCTCCCTTCCACATCCTTCACATGTTGGCTAAGGACTGATAATAAGCTTTTGATATATATATATATATATATACTAATTACATTTATACTATGCAATTTTTTCATTTTATTTGTTCAATATAACTATGGATATCTATGCTGTAATAAAAGGTAATTCATTTGTATGTATATAATACACATTGCATTACATTTGTAATATCTTTAAAGTGTAAATTGAGGGAGTATATACATTATGTATCTAGGTTGAATGAAACTTGGGAAATTCTTTTCCATGCCATATGAAGGTTTATGAATTATTTTTATGGTAGCTGGTGCATAACTAATGTGGGTAGCCATAAAGATTCCAAGCTAACTTTGTATGGATCAGATGAGTATTGATGAGCTGATATAGAAACTATATGATTGTAATTTTTTGCTGCATTTATTGCTGTTGGAAGGTATGCCATATTGTTAAGCACCAAACTCATAGATTGTTATTACTTTTCATCTTTGAAAACTGAGCAATTTATAAAAGTTTATGTATCAAAGTCAATGGCACATATATGATAATTGTTCTTACTTATTTATAATCATATTTGTTTAACAGAATTTGCTGCATAATAGGTTAATGTAATATTGTAATAGAAATGTATATTTTTTCAACTATTCTCTTATAGAAACACCAGAGAATAGTTAAATTTTGAGGATTTTTTTATCAGTATTTATTTCCATGAAGTAAAAAATGATTGAAATTAGGAAAATTTGAAAAATGTATGAATGTAATAGTGCATCACTATAATTATGTACATTGTTGGAAAATAAATTGTCTTGTTGTCTGTTAGGAATTAGATTTTTGTATAGATAATTCATTTAAGTAAATATAAAACTTTATGAATACTAATTGATATTACTCATATTAAAAATATTAAATTCACAATAGATATTATAGAAAAATACATTTATTTAATTTGAGAAATACTATTTTTTTTTTTTTTGGCAAGCATAGGTATATCCATAAATTAATTCATTCACTAAATTTAATTCAAGTTAAACATAATCCTAATTGTGGTTGATGACAATTTTTTTTTTAGTTTTTAGTGCCTTGCTCTTTAAAGTAAATATTTTTTTAAATAAAATATTATATAAACGTTATTTTTTTAGTCTTCAGATATTTTGTAATAGACTGTTAGTAAATTATTCATATTCATATTTAAAAATCAAGAATGTAAACAATGTTATCCTATTTGAAAAAAAGGAGCATGTGTTAAAAATCATTTACAATGTTATTTTCTTTTTTAAGATATCATTTTTTTTAAAAAGTAAGTTTTAGTTAAACAATCAAGAGGAATAAATATTTTATCCTTTATTTTATTTCTTGAAAGTTTTTGAAATCATATTATTAAACAATAGACCACCATCACATTCACATAACGCAGTTTGAAATTCAGTTCACAAGCATTGTTACACTGGATAACACTGAAATATTGCACTCTCATTGATACCTAATATATGTGCTAAGCTTGAAGAAAATGTATTCAGTCAAATTAAGTTAAAAATTTGTTACAAGATTTGATCCAAATAAACAAACATAATGTGTAAGTTAAATAAAGGTTTAATAAAAAATATTACTGAAGTCTGGAAGTTACTACTAATGTCATCTTTTTACATCTGTCATATTACAAAAAGTTAATAAAAGCTTTTAAACCATGTAATCCTAAATAATTTGACTTATAATCTTGACCTGTAGAGGGAGCTCTCAATTCATGTAATTAATTTACACATAAATAGATAGAAATATTACTTAAAAGATGAATTGATAGTTATCTAGATAAATATATTGTAGTGTAAATTGTGCCTGAATTTTTGTTTTATTACAAGAGAATATGCTCTGAAATTCAACTTGTATAATTATTGAGCTTTTGTCTTCTTGCTTTTATCAAACAAAAGTTTTACTTCTTTTTTTTTAAAGCTATGACATTTTTATTAAGGATAAAATCTCTGCTTGTAAATAAAAGATGCCGTCAAATCAATGTGTTATTTATTTAATCATCTGTTGTGACCTTAAAATTCAAGTGAAATTGTTTTTACAAGAATATAAAATTTATATTTCTATTGTTTTTTATTTTGTTATGTTCTATTGTAGATTTGAAAATTATACAATTCTCACCAAGCCTCATACATCTGTATTGGTTATTTTAAAATTTCTAGATTTTAAATATATAAACAAAATAAAATATATTTTAAAATTTACTTTATATTTGCAATTTTAATGATTTTTTTATTGACATTCTATACAGTTTAGATTTGATAATGGAAATTATAATATTTGGAGCATATATATCAAAGATTTAAATCCTTGGATTATACTTCATACATAAAAATATATATATAACCATATGTATTACAAAAAACAGAAATATTATTATGTGATGCAAAAACTAGTCATTCCTTAAATTGTAATATAAGTTACATTGAAAAAAAATTAAATCGTTTACAATTTATATAGTATTAATGAATATAAAACAGTAGTGATAAGTTATTATTGTAAGTTGCTATAGACAAGAACAGGGAATAAGAAGAGGTTGGTATATGTAATTTATGTAGATATGGAAAGTATAGAACAAAAATACAAAGCAATTGTTTTTATTATAGGTATGTTATAAAGAGAGCAAAATGAGTTATTTAGAGAACATAAAGGTGAAAAATATGAGGGTTAGACACTTCATATTTCATTTAGGTTTTTCTATGGTAAATATGTTACATTTATACAGTAATGAACAAAGATGTAAATGCATGGTCAAAGTAGAGAAAAAAACATTATAAATAAAAAAATTGCTTAGACTTATATAAAAATTATATATATATATTGTAATGGATATACTCAGATAATGATTAGGACTACTTAATTTCATACAACTCAAATGAATTTATAATAATCAAAACTTACATCATTATAAACTCATGAATTCATAAGGTACCAATAAACCTATGTATTGATAAATATTTTATTTGTTAAATAAAAAATTCAATAAATAAATGATTTATTATCTAATGAATATGTATTTTGGAATATGTGAATCAATAATTTCAAAATAAAGTAATTTAAAAAATAGGTAAATCAAATGATGCGCAGATTAACAGTAAGATATGTTTATTAAGATAATAAACAAAATTAATTCAGCACATGTAACATAAAAAAATCCATTATAGACTTCAATTGTTAAAATGTAATCTATATCTTAAGGATTGTTAAACATGCATATTAAAAAAAGGGTTACATTCTTTTTAAAAAATCTTCTATATCATTAGATCAAGTAATGGTTTCATCACAATAATTATTTTATATACGTAAAATAAACCTTAAATGATAACTATTTTGATTTATTTTTCAACTATTAGGTCAATAATCAGATTAAGTCTTACTTACTTAATCTATTAAGTACATATTGAGTAATATAAATCTTTAAGAATTTAAATTTAAAAGAAATCAATTTGATATACGTATATCAGTGTATTATTATTACCAGAAGATTCTTAGCACCCTCCACCTTCAGCCACCAACCACTGCCTTGGTTGGTGAACCAGGCTTCCATTTGTGATGACTTTTTATTTAGGTACTTACAACTGCAGATCACATTCAAGTGAAGGAAGATTGCAAGAATTAGAAGAAGAACTGTCTTATATTAAATGGGACATTATTGGACTTTGAGAAGTTAGAAGAAAAGGTGAAGAGACAATTGATTTAAAAGTGGACATGTATTCAATTATAAAGATACAAATATTGGAAATGCAAGTGGAGTAGGATTCATTATAAATAAAAAGTGGAAGAACAACATTGTGGAGATTGATGGAGTATCGGAGAGAGTGGCAAGATTAGTTATACAACTTAATAGCAGATACCAAATGCAGATAATTCAGGTTTATGCCCCAACAAGTTCTCATAGTGATGAAGTAGTAGAAGATTTTTATATGGATGTACAAAAGACTTTTTATCAGAGTAAACAACATTTTAAAATTGTTATGGGATAATTTAATCCTAGAATTGGTAAACAAATGAAAGATGAAAGTGTTGCAGGTAATTTTGGTTATGGTAATAAAAATGAGAGAGCACATAGACTTGTGAAGTTTGCAGAAAAAGAAAAACTTTATATTATGAATTATTTTTTTAAGAAAAATGTTAAAAGAAAATGGACATGAAAGCATCCAAATGAATGTACAGCAGAATTGGATTATATTTTGACTAACAGAAAGTACACATTTCAAGATTGTAATGTTCTTAATAAATTTAACACAGAAAGTGATCATCAATTAGTAAAATGTAAGATACATGTTAATGCAAAACTAGAGAGACAAAAATTATTAAGAAAAACAATATTTACAGTTGATATTCCTAATCTTCAGAAACATTCTAGTGAATTTAAATTAGAACTTACACATCGGTTTCAAGTATTAGTAGAGTTTGAACATGATTCATATTTGAATGAAATTAATATACATTTTTAAGAATGGCAAATAGATAGCTGATAGAAAAAAAGCAGATTTCTACGGAGACTAGAGAATTTATGAAGAAAAGAAGGAATATGAAGATATACAAAAATGATACATTAAAAATGATTAAATATCTTGAATTTTGTAAAATAGTGCAGAAAAGAGTTGAATATGATATAAGAAAGTATAACTGTGAACTAGCAAGGAAAACTGTAGAAGGAAATAAAAGTCTCAAGAGTATAAAACCACATTTTGATATTGGTAGGAAATTTATAACTGCAATAAGAAAAAAAATGGAATTATTACTAAAAAGAGAAATGACATCATGAAATGGCTAAAAGACTTTTATCAATAATTAGATAGTAATAAAGAACAAGTACATCTTCCAATTGCCCAAAATTTTAAATGAAGAACTGAGACATGCAATTAAATGTATGAAGAAAAGAAAGGCTCCAGATAATGATGGAATTATAATTGATATATTAAAAGAAGTACGTGAAGAAACAGAAATAATTTGAGCAATGTTATATAGCAAATGTCTAAATGATAAAGATGTACCAGATGATTGGAAGAATGCAGTATTAATATTATTTTAAAATGTGATAAAGAAAATATTAGAAAATACAGACCTATCAGCCTTTTATCAGCTTTATACAAAATTTTTACCAAGATAATTACAACTTGTCTGCAGAGAACATTGAATTTCCACCAAGCAAAATAACAAGCTGGATTTAAAAGTGGTTTTAGTACAGAAGATCATATCCAGGTATTGAAAAAGTTATAGAAAGTACAAATGAATATGAGTTGCCATTATGCTTTGGATTTGTAGATTATGAAAAGGCATTTGATTTTATAAACATTTCTTTGGTGATTAAAGCATTGAATCATCAAAGTATAGATCCAGCATATTGTCATATTTTAAAGAATATTTATAAAACTGCAACAGCAGCAATTATATTACGTAATGATACTAGAAAAGTTAACATTGAGAAGGGTATAAAACAGGGTGACTCCATATCTCCAAAACTTTTTACAGCAGTGCTGCAAGAAGTATTTTGTGGATTAAAATGGGAAACTAAAGGAGTGAAAGGAAGTGGATATTATTTAAGTCATTTAGATTTTGCAGATGATGTGGTTGCTTTTGAAAATAGTGCTTTAGAGCTCCAAGAAATGTTGCAGGAGTTATCAGATGAAAATAGGAAAATAGGACTAAAGATAAATGTTAAAAAGACTAATTTAATGTTTAATGGATTTTGTCAAAATATGAAAATAAAATTGATCATGATATGTTAAAAGAAGTTATCAGTTACAAATACCTTGGTCAGATTATTAATACAGATGGAAACATAATGGATGAAATTAGTCATAGAATTAAACTTGTTTGAAGTGCTTTTGGTTGAAATAATTTGATACTAAACGGAAATATGCCTATGTGTTTGAAAAGAAAGGTTTTTAATAAATGTGTTTTACCAGTTCTTACTTATAGATCTGAGACTTGGACACCTAATAGAAAAGCAATACGGAGACTTCAGACCACTCAAAAAGTATGGAGAAATGCATGTTGGGAGTTACAAGAAGAGGTCAAAAATGCAATATATGGGTAAGAGAACAAACTGGTGTTACTGACCTCATTGAAAAAATTAAAAGACTGAAGTGGAGTTGGGCTGCACATATTGCTAGAATAGATGATAGTAGATAAACAATTGAAATCTTAAACTGTATTTCAAGAGATTGTAAAAGATCTAGAAAGAGACCACATATGAGATGGATAGAGGAAATAAGAAAGTGTGCAGAGGTGATGTGGAGAAGAAAGGCTAAAGATCAGAGAAGATGGATTGAACTTGGAAAGACCTTTATTCTGCAGTGGATTGATAATGGTTGATGATGATGATGATTCTTCTTCTTCTTCTTTTGAATATTGAAGTAAAATAGAAGTTAGTTTAGCAAAGAATTTTAGAAATTATATTAATTGTCTGTTACTGAGGTCAAATTTTAATATTGTGATTGCAGTTTCATTCTACTGTGATATTTTTTTAACATTTCCACAATGATAAACATTGATGTAGGATTCCGTGAGCATTATTACTAGATGATGCTCAAATATTTCTTTTTATTAACACTATGGTTCCTATTAAATGTTTCAGTCTAGTATTTGTTATCTATTTAATTTATTCTTGCAGACATTCAATGCGAAGAGCTCATGCTTTCTCCTTGTACTCTCTACTGAAAGTAGATTAAGCTTATATCAAAATCCACAAAATATTGAAGAAAAATAGATAAAATTTAATGCATCTTGTGTTCCATCACAACATTGTATTTTGTATATTGTGAATTTGAAAACAATATGCTGATAAAGATTATATGGTTCAATTTACATACATTATTAAATTATAATTATTTTAGTATAATAGAAGAAAGTTTATATCTAAGGAATAAAACATATGGATAAAAAGTAGATATTAATTAAAGATTTTTAACCAAACAAGCAAATGAAAGATTAAGTATAAGAAAAGTAAGTAATAGATGGGTCAAACCTATATAAAAAGTTCAGTTACACATATAAAATAATATATCTAAATAAATTGAATAGTAATGAACAATTAAGTCTTTGTTTAAAAAAATCAAAAGAATGTTTTTGATAAGATGATATTGTATGTTCATGTGTAGAAAAGCTTTATTTTTAATAAATTAATCATACTACTATTTTGTTGATATTAGTTGAAATAATCTTTGGTTTTATTTAAGTAGAGTTCCAGTTGATTATTTTAAAATGCAGTTTTATGATAAGTTGAAAATCAATCTATAATTATAAATTGTTGTAGAAAAAACATATTGGCTAGAAAATGAAAGGAAAATGAAGCCATTTAAGAATGAATGAATAAGAAGAATTGTAGAATAAATAAAATGGATTATTGTCATTCTTAGCTTGACAGATGTTTTTGTGATATTTTTATTTACATACCATATGTTAATATTAAACCAATCCATTTTGTCATCTAAGTACTTAAGGATCTTAGAAATTCCCAAGACATCGTTTGAATAAGTAAGGAGCTTTTGGCAGAAATCATATTGTGGATTAAGAGTAGGATTATTAGAATATATATTACTAAATAATCTATGTGAAGATTATATTCTTTATATCTATGCTAGAGATAATCTCTAGTTTTGTAAATGATTAGTGATAATCATTGCTGTATTTTTCAGAAATGATTGGTAGCAAAGTTGTGGGTGAAGTGAGATTGACACTTGTAAGTCAAAATATAACAAAAATTACTGACTAGTATTTCCTGTCTTTATCATTTTTTATTATTAGTCTCTGCTAAATCGTAAATAATAAAAAATGAAATAAAACTTTGATTTAATATATTATAATTAGAATTTGTTTTCAATACCTTTTTATTATATAAAAGAAGTCAATAATTATATGCAGATTTTTAAATTTCCGAAAATTAAAATATCTTAAGGTATAGATGAATTTCTTGAACATATGAAAATAGCTTGAATATGTTTATAAGTTAATAAAACCTATGTATGATTTAATAAGTTATTAGAATTCACAAGTAAATTAAAAATTAATAAAATTTCGTTTATTTCTATGTAAAATTTAATTACAAAATAGCATTAAAAATCAATAATTAAAAAGTAAAAATAAAAGAAAATTCTGATTCAAAGACTTATTTTCATATTAATCAATGCGCAGGTAATTTTATTACTAAAATATAATCTACTCTTTTTTATTGTTACAGAGAAGTTTAGAATTTTAATAATAAAGCTACCTAAAGTTTAAATATTTGATAAAGCTTAGAATTTGAAAGTGAAAGCTTTTGCATTTTTGATGAACAGCAGAAGATTTTAATTGGCAAATTATTATAGTTGGAGAATTGGGTGGCACCAGAAAGACATGTCTATAAAATACTGTCAGGATCTTCAATTCTGTAGCTACAAAGAAAAGAAAAAGCTTTTAGAGAAATATACATTTTTATCATATGATTTTCTCATGTTGGCTAAATCTTAAAAAAATGTTTATAAAATAATAAACGTTAGCTTATTTAATTTTATGCAAATGTTATATACACATATACTTTATTTATAATATTAAATAACATCAATAAAAATAATTATAATAACTATAACAATACTTTTAATTATAACAAAATCAAATAGTTATTAAGTTTCTGAAACAAAATTAAAATGATAAATATATACTATGTGTGTATAGTTAAAGATAAAAAAGCTTTAAACAATTTAGTGGCAAAAAACTAGCCACATGAGAGTTATTACTGAGGATGATGGACTTGACTTACGTTCTAGCTAATACTAGCTAATGATTCATTTATTTGTTAGTAATTACATGATTAAAAAAGTATATATTATAAATGAGTTATCTGGAAACTAAGTCTTGATTAAAAATTCTTGGTTATATAAAAAAAAATATTCTAGAGTCTCATATTTGAATGGCAAACCACACACATTATAAGTAAATATGCTAAATACTATTACCATTAAAATATTAATAATATATGCATATATAAGTTAAAATATGAATAGAATTAACAATAACTACTTCAAATAAAACTCAACTCTTGTCACCAATATTAGTGTTTTATTGTAAAATGAAGTTAGTATTTATCTACAGTACAACATTCTTTTAGTTTACTACAATATTGTATAAAAAGAACATTTCTCTAAAAAAATATTTAATCCTTTTCCTAAACCAATTTCTGGAGTTTGCCTTTATTAATGACCTCAGGCTACAATTGATGTCAAAAAAGTTGAAAATTTATCTTATATATTAAACCTGTTTGTGTTTTTTGTATAAGTGTCCTGCTATCACCAAAACTAGGCTGAAATAATTTTCAATAAAAAACAACTATTTTTTATTGTTTCACTGTAAATACATTTTTTTTTTTTTTTAAAATGAAGTTATAGTAATTTTAAAAAATGGAAACAATTCTAACTTTTATGCCTAGATGTTACGCGTAATTAGTATTCTAGAGAAGAAAAATAATCTCATTATTCAGGAGAAAATACATTTTGCTATTATGCAATACAATCTATAGGTTGAATAGCTGAAAATTTATCTGATGTCAAATAAATATTTTTTGTTGATTAATTTATTAATGTTTATTTTTATTATTTATTTAATTGAAAAATTGATTTTTGGTATTATTTTAAATTTAGAATATTTGATTTTAATAAAATTTACATTAAACATAAATATTTGATAAAGTTTTATCTTATTAAATATATTGTTTTAGATCATTGATTAAAATGAAATTCTTTGTCTTATAAGTGATTATTATATTACATTTTTTGATTTGGAAAATAGATATTTTATTTTCAAGATTACTTTAATTTTTGAACTCGCTTTTAATAAAATTTAATTAAGATGAAACTAATAATAATTATTATTAGTAGTAGTATTGTTATTGTTACTTCTACCACTATTACTACTACTACTACTGCCACCATTGCCACCACCACCACCACTACTACTACCACTACCACTACTATTACTACCACTACCACTACGACTGTGACTGCTACTGCTGCTACTGCTATTGCTGCTACTACTACTACTACTACTACTACTACTACTACTACTACTACTACTACTACTACTACTACTACTACTATTACTACTACTACTTTACTACTACTACTACTACTACTACTACTACTACTACTACTACTACTACTACTACTACTACTACTACTACTACTACTACTACTACTACTACTACTGGAAAAAATTATATTATAAATTAAGCAAAGAAGTGTCCCATAATTGTTTTTCAAAATTAAAAATTAAGGAATTAATGTGTTTATGTGGTCAACAATTAAAATTATGAGACTTTTCTGCTCATAAGCCTATTTTCATTTTTTTTATAGTGAATGCAAGTGTTTATCCATCTAACTTCAAATGTTTTTTCTCTATCCTCTATCTCCTTACATTTGTCTCTCTATAGGCACACTTTATTTACTTTCTGTAACTTTTTTTTGTATTGAGTACTTTATTTGTATTATTTAATATTCTGCTTCAGTTTTAATTATTTTTATTTTAGTTATATAAATATAACATTTAGTATATTTGTATTTCATTTTGCTTATTTATTGCTTCTCAACTTGCAATTTTTTTTATTTATTATATTAAAAAGTTTTCCTCACAAACTAAACACCATTTTTTTTTAAAAATATTTATAGTATTGTAATATGTTGACATCTAAATTAGTCTTTGTTTATATATATTGTAATCTTTGACTTTGCTAAGAAAGCTGATATGTCATTATTGCTGATATTAAACTAGAAAAAAAAATTATAAGAAAAGTTTATTAAATCAAACATATCTATAACTGATCTAAACATGGATAACTCAAAATAGCTATTAATTAAAATATTTCTGTCATGAATATGTAATATGATGTTTAGTTCATGACTTAGTTAAAACATTGTACATAAGCATGTATTAATATTTGGAATCTAAAATACAGTTATAATATTAAAATTAGATTATTAATATAAATTAGAGTAAATAGATGAGTGCCCGAATTAATAAATAATACTGACTAAATTAATTAATATGGTTAAAATTTAAGAATAGTAATTATCAATTTAATAAAATATTTGATTTCAAATCATTTGTTAAAATATCCAATCAATTTAGTAAATAAAAATTTTAAATTTGAGATATATAGTAAACTAAATCAGTTTAAGAAATATATATTTAAGTTATTTCTAGTTAAAGAAAACTTTAAATTTAATAGTTAAAAGAGAGGGAGTGATCATTAAGTGTGTGTGAGTGCGCTTGTAATAGTAAATGTAAACTTTATTTGTGAATGGAAATATTTTTTATGTATAATGTTTGATGTCATTCAATAGCATTTAATTTGATTAAAATTTTTAAGTAAAAATTGAATGAACTTCTAATATTATTCATTCAGAGAATTGAATTAGTTTAAATGCTCAATACAATTAAATAATCTTTTAGTTAATATTTTGTTATTATTATTACTATTATTATATATTTAATTATATAACTTAGTATTTGGAAATTTCAAAGTATAATTAGTGTTATACCACAATAAAAAACAATCAGCTATTCAATCAATGGTAGAAAAATCAATAGAAAATGATGTTTTTTGTCAATCAGTGTGTTTGACAGTAGTAAATTATATAAGGATGTGCATACATATATTTGAGGAGAATTGTATTAGGAGAGTTGCATTGAATGAATTGTATTGGCTAAGTAAATAAAAGTTGCAGACCAATTTAAATTTTAAAGTTAAAGAAGTGTAAAATTTTAACAAGTTTTTTTTTTGTTGTTGTTGTTGTTTTAATGTCAAATGTGTTGACTGGGAAGCAAACCCATGCCAGCTGCTTGGAAGGCAACTATGCTAACGACTTGGCTATAATGTCTACATAAAAATTTTTCATCTAGCACTGAATTCTCATCTTTAAGTTAATTAAAATTTCTAATTAAATGTTAAAGAAAGAATTTATCAGCAATATGTCAATTAATAGTACATCTGGAATGAAAACTTTGCTTTCTGATGTTAGAATGTTACTAGTATTATTTTTAAGTTATTTCATCTAAAACTGTTGTTCATTAAGGACTGTTTAGATGTCTGATTTTGAAGCCGATATATTGAAAAAAAAAAACTTTATTTAGCATTAACTACATAATTTTAATCTTCTCCTATAACTTATTAAGATAAGATTATTCTTAAAAATTATTAAAAATGTTTATTGTCTTTATATCCGAGGAAATTCTTAAATAACTAAATATTTATGAAAGAGAAACTGTTGTGAACGCTAATGATTTTATTGTAGTAATAATTAATGAATGATTATCATATTGGCTAGAATATAAAAAATCTCGATTGAAAAAAATTATTGAGACTCTCTTATGAATTAATATTTCCATTTAGACAATTATTAATATGGAATTAATGTGCTAAATGATTGGAAAATATTATTTTCTATGAACGACTGTATGTAATAGTTACTAAATGTACTTGAATTTGGAAAAGAGGGTTCAACTTAACAGCTATACGAAAATAATTGAATAAACAATATTACGTGTCAATATTTTCATTCATAAAAGTTGCTGAATCCTAGAAAATGTAGATGTGATAAATATTGTGTGAATATTATTTTAAATTTGATCTAAATTGAAATTTTGTTTTGAAAAAAAAATTGAAAGATAAATTTTAGAAGAAAACGGCGATACTAAATATTGTGTGAAAACCTTGCATAAATGGAAAGAAATGTTTAAAAAAGATCTATGATATTAAATATTGTGTTGAGAAAACTATTATTGGATTAAAAAGGAATATGTGTTAAGTGATAAATTAAAATAATTTGCTACCTTAAATTAAATGGAATTATTGTTATATGAAAGAAATGTGAACTGTTTATCCAGTATATATGTGAGACATTTCGCAAAGTAATGACCATTCATTCATTTATTCACGTATTAACCTTTTAACTGCTAATTATATTATTGGTTGTATGAGGTAAAAATCAAATCTTTTAATTGGACAACTCACAAACTGAAGACAAAGCCTATTGTTAAAACATATTCGCCTATAATATTAAATTCAACTCAGATACGTTTATAAAAAGTATATTATTAATTTTTCAGGTTATGAAGAGAATGAAAGTTCTTTCAAAAATAAATTGCTATTTATTTATTCTAAAATATTCAATTTCAGCAACATAAAAGCTATAATATAAACAAAAAGATTGACTTTTACGTTATAGAAAAGTAAATATTTCTTTTTACTAAATCTTCAATATTTTTACTAAAATCTTCAATATTTTTCGAAAATAATTTTGTTTTTTTATTATTCTCTCTGAAAATAATTTTTAATTTCCATAAATATAATTTTATAATACTTAAAATTGGATTCGAAATGAAAATCTCAGCGTTTTTCTTTATTTTCTTTGATCAGGCGGTTTCTTTGTACTTTCCAGCCAATCAGAATGTATTTTTCAGCTGAGAGCTTGCTAAGAACCAATCACAAATAATGTTCTTTCTTTGTTTAGGTTTAAATGCGTTTTTTTTTATTTTTTACTTGTAAAATAAGTCGGAAGAGGTCACCATCTTACAGAACTTTTAAAAACCTCTTCAAAACGTATCGAATGAATTTTTTAGCATAAGAATCGGCTGAGTTAGAGTGACGTCAGATGTCTACGAGGAGCCTCGTAAAAAACAGTCTTTTGGTTAATATTCATTAGATGTGCTGTGTGAAGTTTGTGTAGGAAGAGAAAAATTGACAATGCAAATGTGTTTCCGATTATATCACCTGGTGCGGAGAACATTGTGATGTGTTGCATTACTTGACATTGAACCAGGGCTGTGCAAATTAAGAATTTGAGTATAATTTATTTTTATTTAGAAAAAAATGTTTTGATAAAACTTATGCTTAAAATTAAGCTCCATTATAATATGTTATTGTTAAGTATGCTTTATATTATTATTATTCTCATTGTTATATACTCTTTAATATTGAGTCTATTTGAAAATATTAGTCATTTTATATTTATGTGCTATGGTTTAACTTGCCACAGAGAGATTCACTTATTATTATTATTATTTTAGCATTAATGATTCTATGCTATAGTTAATAATTTAGTATTAAGATTTTAAAGAGTATTGCTATGTCCTTGATTGTGAGAAGTATATTTAGAATTAATGTTAGATGTTATAATGATATATATTTGTTGTTTCTATTAATTGCTTAAGACTACATTTTTTATTCAGTCATATTTGACAATTATTATTATTTATCAGTTTTATGCATCAGTGTAGTATTATATTTAGCAACAGTTTAGAATTAATTTCTCTCTAGATAACATGATATTTATTATAGAACTATTGTGTGTTCCAAGGTGTGTGAATATATTTCTGCCTTGAGGGTTTGGAGATCGAGTTTAGCTCTTTCATTATTATTAATATTGGAATAATTTATCTAGTTTATTAGGATGTAGAGGACCACTTTCACCAATAGTGTTGATTTTTCCTTGAGCGATATTTTCTTATATTTATGGTCATAGTTGTGTTGTTCATTCACATATTATATATGTCTAGGGACAACAATCTAACATATTTTATTGACCTCAGATAGTAGGTACATATGCTGGGTTCATGCTGTCACATTTTTGCTTTAGCAGCTTATCCCCTTCTTGTTATAATATTTTTACTACCACCTAAGGTATTGTTAATTTAGTATGTTCATCATTGATAAGTTTAGTTATTTGAAATGTATCACCCTCTTCAGGAACTCTTGTAACTCCCTAAATGTAGGTTGAGAGTTTGATATATAATATATTTTTTTGTGTATTGTCAGCAATCATTAATAAAAGCAATAATAATTTATTCAAAATTATAAAATTCATTATTAGTCTAAAATAAGCAGTGTGCATCATAATCATCATTGTCCAAAAGCAGGTCATTGCTAGACTGGTAAGATTTAAACATTGTTTATCTTTACTCATTGTTGGGATATATATAGCATCGAGGGGGTAGAAGTATATATGTAACCTCTGCTTTGATAGTTAAAGACCATAAAGTTAAAATGTGATAATTAAAGACCATAATGTTTGATAAATAATATATAGTTACTAAAATATTGATGATTGAAGACCATAAAATAAATAACTAATAAATAATTGAGAAAATTAAAATTATAAATTGATAACATTAGTTAGGGCATAGATCTTATGCAGAAAGATATAACATGTGCTCTAAATTTATTATAATTTATTAGATTATATAATTGAAATGGCACAGAATAATTATTTGTAATAGTGGTGCAATAGTTATTTAATTAAAAGCATATTTTTTTTTTCTAAAACAATTTTAACTAAGACCACTATATGTTGTGGGTATGTAATTCAGTTACGTAATGTGTTGATTTTATGAAATTTGAAATTGTAAAGCATTCTCTGTAAGCAGTTACATGAGACTATTGTAAAAAATTTTATATTTTTCATTCTTTTTGTTCATTGTTAATAAATGTTATTTGTTGTTTAATCTAGTATAGTGTCTATGATGTTATTGGTACTCATTAAATCCATTTTCAGAAATGTAAACATTATACAATTTATTATGCAAATATTTTCAAATGTTTATTCAAGGTATTTAATTACATAATTAAATATTAAATTGTTTAACTAATAATTATTTGCAAATGTGAAGATTGCATTCAAATAAATATTATTAATTTACTCTATTGATCACTATTGAAATAAGACTCCATTATAATTAATTATTGGTGATTTCCATTTAATAAATTTATTCGTTATTGGTGAATATTTCATGTGGATATAAAATCCCTTTTCCACTCTTGGTATTCGAATGTTCTCCTACAAGATGATTATATTATTCCAAATTTAGAGTTTGATGCAATTTTGTCTTAATTAAATTATTTATTAATTTATTAAATAATAATCTTCTTCTTTTTCTTCTTGTCCTTCTTCTTCTTTTTCTTCAATAAGAAGAAGACATAAGCTTGTAGATTTGTAAATCAAATGTATGTTTACTCACGGTTATCATTAGGATATTATTCCTTTATCAACAATATATTCATAAAACAAATAATGAATATTCTATATTAAATATAAAAACCCTGAAATCATAATATTATGCTTTTAGAAATAAGAACTCATATATCTATTGCCAAAAAATATATAAAGTGACATAATAAATCACTAAGATTTATAAAACTAATTATTTTTTAAATGTGGATCTGATCATGGCAATATGAGGATGAAATAATTAGACATGTAAGAGTGTGTTGGAGAAGAGATGATGGAAGAGATTTCATATGAGAGAAATTAATTGAACCCTTGCTATTTGCTGATTTGTATTGAAAATACTGAGAGTGTTTAAAATTTGTTGCAAGGGTGAGTTGAAGTTTCTCCTCCTCTTGAAATTATTAGTATATTTTATAATATTTATTAGTGTTGTAATTCTCAGGTTTCTCGGCATGAATTACTATAGCAAGCACAGAACTATGAGCTTTAGCATAGCATTGTTATTATTAACCTATATATAATCTTATTCGACCATATCAGCCTTAGTATTATAATTGTTTTCATCAAACTTGTTTTAGCTTGATAGCTTAATTCATTAACTAGAGTATCATATGTTTGACCGTTTGGCTTGATATAGCTTGATTTTTTTTTCTCTCTCTCTTTCTTTCTCTGAGTACAATATATATTATGCATAATATATTACAAGAATATTGTTTAAAAAAAAGTAAATCTTATTGAAAATAATGTTATTAAATTATGTTTTATAACTTGGAAATAAATATTTTAAATCAGATATAATATTTTTATTAACGCCAACTATATTAATAAACAATAAACTTAATTTCACAAGATTAGTTAATTATTGTAATGATTTCTATATATGTGGGATTTTTTGAAAGTCAAATGAATATCTAATTGAAGTTTTATGAACTCGTTCATCTCACAAAAATTATTCTAATTAGGTAAAACCAATCTCATGGAAATGTAAAAAAAATATTTGTTTTTGAAACTAGAGGATTGTAAAAAATATATTGGAAAATAATTGTGAAGGATAAATATATATTTGAAAATTGAAAAACAAATCCTTTAACACACTTTTTCTTTTCAAATCTTTATTTTTTTGTTTAATTAACTTTATGAATTATTTTTTGCTTCAGTTTTCCTCCGGCATTTTGACTATACTATTGGTTTTATATATACAGTACGTGAAAAGAAAGTTAATAAATGACTTTACGAAAAATCATTTATATATATTTGAAGAAAATGGGTAATGAGATACAAGATAACATATAGGTTTAAGATTATAAGATATTCCAATAATGTTTAGACGATATAATAAATTGTGACACTTAATGGCAAATTACTCCTTATGATGATCAACTGCATTTAGTAGACTATTGATTATTTATTTCCATCTATTTTGGACAAAAAAATTATTATAAAAACATCTTAGTGTCAAAATGTCTAAAATTGCTGTGCTCTTTTCACAAATATTCTTCAGAATTTTATATGTCTATCTTCATGTTTTAATTATTTAGTGATCACAAATTTGCTTATTGAGTGAAGTGTCTTTTTATAATCTACAATCCAATGCACATTAGAAACTTAATTTTATTGGTCTTTTGTATTGCTTTTAATATTTAAAATGTGATCTAATGTATTATAAACACTTTTACATCTAACTTTGGTTATAGATAAATTATAATGATCATATTAAGATCTTGTAAAGAACTAATAAAAACTTGCAAAATCTATAGTTTCTAATACCTTTCTTTTTCTGTTTTTTTTTTTTTTTAAATATCTACATTAATACTGCTTTCTTCTGATCATTTGGTATATCCTTATTATTTAGACATTTTATATAAGAGTTTTACCAACAATTTTTTTATTTCTTCACCTGATTTTTTAAAATTATCTTTTGGAGTAATTTTCATTCTTTATTAATTTATTTGCACATCTGACTTCTTTATTTAAACTACTGTTATTGTAATTATGGAATTATTTCAATTGTTATATCTGACCTTGCCTTCAGCAGCAGACTAATCCAGATTCTTTTCTTATCTAATCAGATTGAGCACTTATTGCTGCTAATCAATAGAGATCTGTGGGTTAATGTCAGCCCGAAAACCTGATTCGAAATACATACAAAAAGAAAATAGCAAGATAAAAATGCAAATAAACAATCAGATGCTATGTAGAATAAACTATGGATCCACAAAATGGATACCAGTAGTGGTTACATAACTAAAATGACAGTACACTGTAGTAATTCAAACAACAGATGTCTATCAACATTATCACCACTTAAACCAACTGAAACTAAATCATGCAGAAACAAGTACATCAAGTGAAAATGATGGTCACCAAACTGAAGCCAGCCAAAATCCAGGTAAACACTCAGGGGCAAGATCATCAAACAAGGATGATGATCAAGACAAGAACAGTAATAATCTGAAAAACTAACAAAGTGGACAACATGCCATCCAGCTCATCTCAATGACTATGTTCTCCAGAGCTAAATTTATCCAGGGGATGAATGTCATATCTGATCTTGCCTTCAGAAGTGAACTAGTCCAGATTCTTTCCTTATTTATCTAATGAGATTGAACACTCATTGCCTCTAACCAATGTGTAAACATGTGGATAACTAATGTATAAATATAGCCACAGGGTGAAACATAAATATGGCCAATATGCAAATATGTGTATAAAATCCTACAAATGATTCATATGGGCCAATAGGCAGTGATGCTCTCTCTGAATCTAATTGCTATCAGTAAGGTAGGAGATTTGACAATAAATAGTCACCCATAATGTCTGTCTAATCTAAATGACTGCTCTCAATTAAAACCACTTTCAACTGCAAAGATGTTTCTACTTATGTTCTACCCTTTGGCTATGTTTAACATAAGTAGAAACATGACAGTTGAAAGTAGTTTTAATTGAGAGCACATTCAGTCATTCAGGTTAGACAGACATTATCTCTCTCTCTTTCTCTTTGGCTTGCCTCCAAAAAGACTAATTATTTATTGCCAGATAAGCTACTATACGGGCAGCAATCAAATTCAGAGAGCATTATTGGCTATTGATCCATACTAAGCAATGGTAAGATTTTATATATATGTTTACACATTGGCTACTTTTATGTTTTACCCTTTGGCTTTGTTTATATATTGGTTGTCCATATGTTTACCCATTGGTTAGTGACAATGGGTGTTCAATCTGATTAGATAAGAAAGAAATCTGGACTAGTCCACTTCTGAAGTCAATGTCAGATATAATATCAATCACTTCATATTATCATTTATTTATTTTTTGTTGTAATAGTGAATCACTTTCTTGTCTAAACCAAAATGTGCTATAAATATGAGTCTTTTATTTTCTTTTATTGAATTCCTTGCCATTATATATATATATATATATATATGGCAAGGATATTATTCATATATTTTTATATTTTTATTGCTATATATATATATATATATATATATAGCAATAAAAATAATGAATATAATGTAATTGACAGTTATGTACAGTATTTCAATCTGCAGAAGTACTTTTAACTGTGAATTTAAAGACTGTATATAATACTTAATTACCATTATATTTATGATTTTTATTGTTATTACAATAGTTTTTAAATTAATGGATATTTTATTTGTATATATACAAACATTAAAAGCCCAAACCTAAACTAGTCAATAAAATAGTCAAAATTTTCCAAAATTCATAGCTAAACTAGTCAAGCTAAAGAAATAAACTCTAAATCACAACCAATGGTTTCACTGCTACAAGCATATTTTTCAAGTGTAAAGAACTAAAACATAACAAATTTATACTGCACATAACCCACAATTTCTAATGACAACCCCCACACCCTTAATATTAAAAGAACTTTTAAACAAGTTAATTCCTCTAGACTCATAAATTCTTAATAATAAAAATTCTTTTTTTTTTAATTTAAAAGTTCACTGCAATCCTCTAAATAGCTTCATAGTGACAGGAGCTGAGGATAATAAATTTGTGAGATAATTATAGTATATTATTATATTTAATACCACCTCATAATATCCTTGTGACATCAATGTCTAAAGTACATGATGGCCAACCTTGTGATGTTGGTTTGTTATAGTCACGTTTGCTTAACAAACTACATTCAAGTGATGTTTTAAATATTGTGAGCTTTCATAAAAGAGATTCCAGTTGTAAGTATTTGTAATAATGAATAGAATAGTACTGAAAGATATTTGAAAAGAAAGTGCTATGGTAAAGCTATGGTGAGAAGAAGAAATATTGGATATAAAATGCAGTTTATGTCACAAAGAAAAAAATCTGACTTATGAGATAGGATTATTAAAGTTTCTGCGGTATCAATATATTTTATTGTTATTACTATTTCCCATTGTTACATTTATACAACATAAAATTGGGATACTACCATTATTTTAGATTGAAAAAAGGTAATGGTATCTCAATCAAACATGTGAAAAGATAATTAAGGTAAAGACAATCTTTATCCAAGTATATGCTCACAAAACTTATTCAATTTGTACTTCAAAGTTTGTTGGATTATAATCAAATCCTTTTAATGATTGAATAGTTTAAATAAATGATGATAGGGCTGTGCTAATCTCTGATAGTAGTTGTTTGACAGGTGAAAGTGTAATATGGAAGGTATCATATGTTCACTAATTATGAGTTGGAACAGTTAGAAAGCCAGTTGAAAAATATCCTGGGCTCAACATGGCAGGCTGGTGGAAAAAAATCCCAGCAAATCAGTAATTATTAATGGAATATGTGTTTAGAAAAAAATGTTCAGTAGAGATTTTCTTTATTCCCTGAAAGTATCCAAATTGAAGGTCCTTGACTAGCATCCATGTACCACACTATTTAGCTCACAGAGTAACTGCAATATTTTCTGAAGAAATTAAACTTTGGATCAATCGACTGTTTATTTTGCTTTGATATTGGGAGGTGAGCTTGGGCCTGGTATATTTTTTTTTGTTATGCATACATCTGGTCCACTATCAGAGTCCATTTAGGTTTGTCACTTTTTTTAATATTAATAAGAGGCCATTTAAAGATTTTCTTTTAGTTCATAAAACTGCTCATTTCAATGTAACTAGAATCACTAAAATATATATTTTGTGTAGTTTTGGGTAGAATTATAAAGATTTTATGTATATAGTTAAATAAAATTATGAACAGCCAAAGTTTGGTAATGATCTCAAAAACATAATAGAAGTCAAAATGCTATTTAGTCATTATGGGTTAAATTTTAAAATATGTACAGCCTCTATTAGAAAGTACAGAGATACATTAAATATTGTGGAGTTTGCCATAAGAGCACACTTTAATAGCTATAAAAATAAGAACAAGAAAAAATAATGATCTAATGTAATTTCTATCTTCTAAAAGAAAATGTAATAATTATTTAATTAGGTCATTTGAAGACAACATTGAAACCTCCAGAAGAAATAATCCTTTCATAACAGAAGTCAAAGCAACATTTCAAACTTTAAAATAAAAGTAATAATCTAAAGTCATCACTAAAGATATTCATTGCATATATACATGTACTTAAGAAAAATAAGATATTGTACATCTACATGTATAAATGTAATCATATGTATCCATGTGCTTGTAAATAATAATTTTTTTTTTTTTTCATATGTCATAGCATCGGCCGGGACGCGAACCCACAACCGTCTGCAACCAACTACTTGCTTGCATGGCGACTTCGATACCTCTCGGCTAACAACGCAAGACATAAATAATATTTTAAAAGATTTTTTTAATGCAATTGCAATCATTTATTAAATTCCCTCTTACAACAATAAATCCCATGAGAAAACTAGAACAAATAACCATGAGCTTAGAGATATCACCTTGCAATGAAACAACATGAAAAAAAACCAGCTACAATTCATTGAAAGAAAAGTTTTTCTTATTGTTTTTTTATTTAAAAAAAACTTACAATTTTATATTAACAAAAAAAAAAAATACATCTTTACTTCCAAAGGGAATGTCACTAAAGTAAAATTATTATAAAACAGCAATTGCTAAAAAATATATTCATTTAAAATATACAAATGTAAGAAAAGATTAGACATGAAGTGGTAAAAGAATGACTTACATCTACCTTTAATAGAGAAATCTAACTGTAGATAAATATCTAATTACACGTAGAATACATAAACTTAGTGCTCAAAAGGAATTAATTTCTCTATAATTGAATTTTCAAGTACTCATAGACAAATCCAAGCAGCATTTTATATATCGTCATATATATATATATATTAATCGAATGCTAAAGCTTTATATATGGAATGATGATGAAATTACTCTGGAAATAACAATAAGATCTGTCATAAACAAATGGAAAATAATTTAAGTCAAAGGGAAATTTAAACATAAAAATAACAATTGTTCAAATATTTAGCACTAGATTCAAAGGATATACAAAATGGGATTATATATATGTAATATAAATAAAATGTCCACTTTGTTTTTTTTTTTAATTAAATGGCAGTTGAGGCAGGTTTAAGAAATTAACCAAAAGTACTTCTGCAGATTTAAGGATTGTTTATAATAGTTTGTTAACATTAAAATTATATATATATATTGAACCGAATTCGAATATGTGCATTCGAAACACCGGCCTCTTAGGCAGAGAAGAACATACTCGGAGAGTATGTATGCCCAAACAATAGCTATAAAGTATATAACTAGCATTACATTTCCAGGACATAGCTTCTTCTTGGCTGTTGAGTTCAACACCAAGTTCGAAGCACTTTTTTTGTTTGTGTATAAACACGGGCGCCAGCTATCTATTCAAGGATGAATAAATAACGCACTTTGAGCAATGGCCACTAACTCAACGCCTAAATCCATGACTAGCTCAGCTGTTTGTAATCACTAATAGATTATACATAATTAGTGGTTAAAAGACTTGATAAAGAATTTGTTAAAAAGAATTGACCGACAAATAAAGTTTAATTTTAAAGACAATTTATTAACTAACATTTATTTACTAAATTTAAACATTTTATAATTCTAATAAAAACACACGCATATTTTTAAATTAACATTCTAAATAGTTTAAATATTCTTGAATATTTTCATAACAGAACACTGGGAATTTATCTACTTTGACTAATAATATTGATATAAGGATCACGCACATATTAACTCATGCACACACATAATAATGATAATAAAGGACTACATAGTATTTGAAATTTAATCACACACATCAATAGTTCATTTATGTATGATATAGAGTTCATATAATTAGACTCTTGAAAGATTCGTACGAATTAATGCAATGCAATGGATATTACAGTATAAACGAAATAAGCAAATGTTTTACCTAGGCTTTTGAATGTAGATGTAGAATTTTGTTCTCTTTGGTGGCTGCTTTCAGTGAGGATATTTCCATTATGAATGCTTACCAGCCGGCTGGGACGTTTCCTTGCTGAGTTTCCTGATTTTCACGATTATTACTATCGGAGACAAATAGATACTGACGGAGATTTTCTAAGATGTTAAGCTGACATTATTTCACGGGCAGATCTGCTGTTTTCTCGGACATCTGGGCTGGAGATAAACGTGCGTTCCCAAGATCTTCTCAACACTGCATTTTGTTTGTTAACTGCTCAATTAATTTCTGAACTGCACTACTCAATTACTTTGTGAACTGATTGTCTCAACTGATTGTCCGATAAAATATTCAGTATTTATACCAATGAAGTGTTTTCTTTTCAATATCCTCCAGCAAATATCTGTTGTCGAAATTCTTTATCAATTAATCCTTTGATAAACGTGTTTTGGAAGATTGCTTAATTAGTAATAGCCATGCAGAGATGTTGTTTTATATTTTAATTAATAACCATTGCCGTGTTTTTTAATAATAATCTTCTTTAACTTTCATTTATTTATAATAACATTTATTCTATTGTTGACATTCGCACATATATATGCACATATATTAGTTTTAACATTATTTTTTCTTTAATTAAACTTGAATGAAAAGAGATTTGTACGTTTTAACTTTTTAAATTATATTTTTACGAATACTAATAAAAACTCTTTACTTCCTTTTATAACCCTTAGTTTCATTTCTCAAACCAAGACTCCCTCCCCCCTTTTGATTAATTAATTGTAGCTTTTTTTATTTCAAAAACTAATGCTAGAAAACTATTTAATTCTTATCTTTTTTCTAAAACAAACTGCAATAAACTCTTCAATGTTTAATTTTATGTTTTCTTTTATGAACGATTATTTTAATAATATAATTTTAGATAAAATTATATGTGCCTATATCAATATAGGTACATTACACCGCCCTTCCTTTTGAGAGTAAAATGCGTCATTTTTGACCATTTTATCTCTGACAACATTAAATCTTAATTTATTATTCTTTCTAAGTTTGCTTTTTGGTATCTTTTTCTTTTCCATGCTAAGGGCAATCTCCAATTATGCTTTTCTTCCTTCTATGCTGGTAACATTGCTTACAATGTTCATCCTGGATAATGACCACGAGGACAAACTAATTTTGTGGCACAGGGATCTTTTATAGATGAAGCTTCGGCTGCCGATTCTCTTGATCGGACTTTGACTAAGAAAAGGTGGCTGCAAATGGCAGGAATTTCAACTGTCCATTTCCGACTTACGCCCTGGAAAACGATTGCCGATTCTCTTGATCGGACTTTGACTAAGCAGCTGCAATGGCAGGAATTTTCAACTGTCCATTTCCGACTTACGCTTTGGAAAATGAGGTACGAGATATGGGGATTCTCCCCTGAAAAGTGACTTACGACTTACTCTGGTTGTTGCCAGTGCGCTTTTTTAAAAGAGGAATGATCCCGGCCAATCCGTTGCGGGTACTAGAATTTATCCAGTCGAGAGCTTTAAACTTAATCCTTATCTAACTTATTTCAATACTACCCTCATCCCTTAATTTCGAACCCTTATACACTCTTAATACAACTTAGATTGACTTTCATTTATATTATTTTAACCTTTCAATATTATTTTTAACTATACATGAACATTACTTTAACCTATTTATTTGTATTAATCTAATCTTACACCATTATTTCAAACCATAACGAAGATTATTTCAACATTATTTATTTACACTAATCTTATATTATTATTTTTAAACTATCACGGACATCAATTTACATATTTATTTATATTACGATATTACTTTTAACCCATTACTTTAACTTATATATTAATGTGCGTGTACTCAGAAAAAAAACTATTTTGCTTTATTATGATTCATTCATTATTATTTTACTAGAGATTTTTTTTTATCTTGATTATTTTAAACAATTTATTTACATCCTTTTCTTAACTTACGGTATTCAAAACAAACTTTTATTTTAACATGCGTATATTCAAAAAACTATTTTATTTTACTACGAATATTTTATTTATTTTCTACAGATATATTATACTTATTTATTTAACTTGTTTTTATTTTATGTATTTCCGTTATTTTATTCATTTATTTAATTCTACAAACATTATTTCTAAATCCTTAATTTGACCCATTTATTTAACTTGATTTTATTGATTTTTATTTATTTGAACTGTTTATTTATGAACATTTCCTTAATTAATATGTGCATGGAGAAAAAAATCTTTTATTTTGCAAAGCCTCCATTATTATTATTTCTTGCAACATTTCATTTATTATTATTCATTCATTTTTAAATTTATTGTCTTAAGTTTTAAATAGAAGTTTCAGATTTAATTTATTAGATTTATTTACTTTAGAATAATCATATTCGTGCTCATTGTCCATTTCCGGTCCTTTTTGTTTATTTCCTTTACTATTCCGCCCGTTTACTAACTCTTACACTATGTCCGGCGGCTCCTTCTTTCTTTCTACTAATTTTATAATATAAATCATACTCCATATTCTCACTTCTATTTCTTGATTAAAATCTATTTTATCTCTTTCTCTTTCTGTTCTGTTTTCTGCCTTGTAAATTAGAAAACTTTTAAGCTTTACAGATCTCCGTATTTTTCCTAATCGTGAATATTTTTTCCTACGCTTCCTCTTTGTTTTAAATCTACGTCTACAGCGAATGCGAACATTTACTTTAACCTTTTTAAATTTTTGTAAAAACTTTTCTACACTATCTACTACCTTGAACTTATGTTTTTCTTCTATTTCTTGATCTACATTTGTGTCTACTTTATTTATCACAACACTATCTGATTCTAATTCAATTTCTATGTCTTTTATCACCTCAACTTCCTTTTCAACTTCCTGACTTTCTTTAATTAAATCTAACTCTATAACTTCTTGGTTCTTCTCTACCTTTACCGTTATCTCACATCTTATTTCTCTTACTTCTGCTCTGAGTTCTTTAATTTCTGTTTTAACCTGACTAATTTCTGCCTTCAATTCTGCTTTGAGTTCTTCTTTGAGCTCTTGTTAGCTTTGCTCAAATTTCTGACATAATTCTTGTTGACTTTGTTTAATTTCTTGACGCATTTCTTCCATCATGTTCATCATCATTTTCATCATCATTCGCATCTCAGATACTTCTTCTTTCTCCTTTTCTACTAACTGGGGATTTTTAAAATATATTGGGCTTTCTTTCGGATCCATTTTCAAAAATTTCAATTTCAAAGTACTAGCGCTTATGTTAAACTAAATTTAAATACGACTTATTTATTTATTTTTTCTTACTAAGACGGAAACTCATGCTAACTCCACCCTTTTAGTCCTTTTCTCTACCCGATCTAATGCTTTAACTCCACCCAAATATCAACTGTCTCTGATTTGATAGCATACATGTCAAAATCTCTTTTCATTTCGAAAAAAAAAATTTTCGGTCAATTCTTTTTTTTTTTTTTTTTTAAATTAAAACACTTTTACATACGTAATTTAACTTTTTAGATTTTTATTTTCAACAAGAACAAAGTATTTAATTAACTGTCATTTATGACAAGTTCGGCCCATGTTGGGTAAAGCCATTTGAACCGTATTCGAATATGTGCATTCGAAACACCGGCCTCTTAGGCAGAGAAGAACATACTCGGAGAGTATGTATGCCCAAACGATAGCTATAAAGTATATAACTAGCATTACATTTCCAGGACATAGCTTCTTCTCAGCTGTTGAGTTCAACACCAAGTTCAAAGCACTTTTTTTTGTTTGTGTATAAACACGGGTGCCAGCTATCTATTCAAGGATGAATAAATAATGCACTTTGAGCAATGGCCACTAACTCAACGCCTAAATCCATGACTAGCTCAGCTGTTTGTAATCACTAATAGATTATACATAATTAGTGGTTAAAAGACTTGATAAAGAATTTGTTAAAAAGAATTGACTGACAAATAAAGTTTAATTTTAAAGACAATTTATTAACTAACATTTATTTACTAAATTTAAACATTTTATAATTCTAATAAAAACACACGCATATTTTTAAATTAACATTCTAAATAGTTTAAATATTCTTGAATATTTTCATAACAGAACACTGGGAATTTATCTACTTTGACTAATAATATTGATATAAGGATCACGCACATATTAACTCATGCACACACATAATAATGATAATAAAGGACTACATAGTATTTGAAATTTAATCACACACATCAATAGTTCATTTATGTATGATATAGAGTTCATATAATTAGACTCTTGAAAGATTTGTACGAATTAATGCAATGCAATGGCTATTACAGTATAAACGAAATAAGCAAATGTTTTACCTAGGCTTTTGAATGTAGACGTAGAATTTTGTTCTCTTTGGTGGCTGCTTTTGGTGAGGATATTTCCATTATGAATGCTTACCAGCCGGCTGGGACGTTTCCTTGCTGAGTTTCCTGATTTTCACGATTATTACTATCGGAGACAAATAGATACTGACGGAGATTTTCTAAGATGTTAAGCTGACATTATTTCACGGGCAGATCTGCTGTTTTCTCGGACATCTGGGCTGGAGATAAACATGCGTTCCCAAGATCTTCTCAACACTGCATTTTGTTTGTTAACTGCTCAATTAATTTCTGAACTGCACTACTCAATTACTTTGTGAACTGATTGTCTCAACTGATTGTCCGATAAAATATTCAGTATTTATACCAATGAAGTGTTTTCTTTTCAATATCCTCCGGCAAATATCTGTTGTCGAAATTCTTTATCAATTAATCCTTTGATAAACGTGTTTTGGAAGATTGCTTAATTAGTAATAGCCATGCAGAGATGTTGTTTTATATTTTAATTAATAACCATTGCCATGTTTTTTAATAATAATCTTCTTTAACTTTCATTTATTTATAATAACATTTATTCTATTGTTGACAATCGCACATATATACGCACATATATTAGTTTTAACATTATTTTTTCTTTAATTAAACTTGAATGAAAAGAGATTTGTATGTTTTAACTTTTTAAATTATATTTTTACGAATACTAATAAAAACTCTTTACTTCCTTTTATAACCCTTAGTTTCATTTCTCAAACCAAGACTCCCCCTCCCCCCTTTGATTAATTAATTGTAGCTTTTTTTATTTCAAAAACTAACGCTAGAAAACTATTTAATTCTTATCTTTTTTCTAAAACAAACTGCAATAAACTCTTCAATGTTTAATTTTATGTTTTCTTTTATGAACGATTATTTTAATAATATAATTTTAGATAAAATTATATGTGCCTATATCAATATAGGTACAATATATATATATATGGTTTTAGATAAAATTATATGTGCCTATATCAATATAGGTACAATATATATATATTGAAACCCTCCCTACAACCTCCATCCTCTTCACTAATTTACTTTACTATATTTATAATTGCCCAGGTGCCAATTCTATGCAAAATAGAATAAATTTATAATTATAAATTATATTTAAACTTAATTAAAAGATTTTTATATTGAAATTACCCTGTGACTTAGCTCAGTTGAGGTTATAGGATATGGTCTTTATATATCAAGCCAACAAGGATGATAAAAACATCTATAAACAATAATATTATAAAATTAATTGAAATATGTTCAGAGCATCTGTTCAATACTAAACTATTGCACAATCATCAAATATCATATTTAATATAGAATAGATAATTATTAGGACCGGGTACTTTTCTATCCATATCACTATCTATTCTAAACAGAGTAAAATGTATTACTGGCATTGTAATACTGAGACTTATTACCACTAAACAAATTTAACTAAAACTTGAATTATTTGACAAACTTATATCTTCTATAACTATGCTATGATAATTAGATGTGTGCGTGTGTGGAAATGAAGAATCGAACATATATAATCAAGGAATTCCTATAAGCTGTTGATTCAATAAAATATTTATTAAAAAAAATAAAATCAAAAATAAATCATAAATAAAAAAAATATTATTGATACACCTTTATCACCAATTACATTTCTTCTGTGGTAAAATGAAAATTCACTACTTTTAATATGTTAATCATATACCTTCGAATATGTGCGTTTGTTTATATAATAAATATCCTGAATTTCTAAACTATATTCTATTGGATTATTTATAAACTTTGATAATGACAGAAATTAATCATCTTTTATACATATTATAGAATTTTATATAACACTTGTCTGTTATAACCAATATATATTCCATCTAACATTAACTATACAAAAATTAAAGACAAGCATGGGACAACAATAATAAAACACTTATATACATGAGAGTTAATAATATCTCCCAAACTCTATTTAAATAATCTAATCATCCCTGATCATTTCTATCGTCAAGTTATATTCATTCTACCTCCTATATAACAAACTTATAACTGACAAGGTTTTTATTCTTAATTTTTTTAAATAAAATCATTAACGAAATTCAGCATAATAAATACAATTAAAAAATAATGATAATAATAATATATAACATCACGCACATATCCGAACATCTACAACCACCGATAATATAATTTCCAGATTATATAAAATAATAAATAATCATATTATAAATGATATGAAGTTACATTATATTTGTTTTTTTTTTGTTTTTTTTTTAAAAAAAACAAACAAAAAAAAATTGATTATACATCTGTTGTATTCAGTAATGAAAATATTTATCAGTATCTTATCATTGCATTTAAACAAATTTTTAAAAATTTAAAAATTAAAAAAAAAAAAAATACATATTAATTTCAAAGATAATAGAAATTATGATAGAAAGAAAAAAAATGTTTATTCGATTGTTAAGTATCACTTGATAAGAATAATGAGTTTTTTTTTTTATCATAGAATTCTGTAACGTGCGGTAAAAAAAAAAAAAAAAAAAAACATTTGCATGCATTGAAATTACTTCACTATAAATAGACGAATATCAAAGTTATATGGTAGAAAATTATCTTCTTGATATAAAATTAAGTATATAAACTTTTTCACTTTAAGTTTTAATTTGCAGAAGATTAATATAAAATGATTAAAATGTAATATTAAGCATCTGATTTTAGCGTCTAACAAGAAGACTTTTGCTAGCTTTACTTTTAATAAATTTGTCATTTTCATATTATTTACTTTTGGTAATGCTTTATAATAAATCATAATAACTTATCTTATGTAACATCCAGGTATTCCAAAGGTAGTGAACTTAAATCATGACTTTGGCAGAACTTTGAAGCTGGTTTCCTTTTGGGTCTATCTCTTCAATGTTTTATTTACTCTAGTAGTACAATAGAAATTTTCCATAAATATATTATTAGAATCCTTGTGATTTTTTTTATGTTTGTTATAATACTATTAGAGAGTTTTTTTGATTCATTTAAGTTTTTTTAACTTCTTCCTCGGAGCTTTTTTTTTTATTACTTTTTAGTTGTAAACCCTGTCTGTCTCTCCTCACGCCCTCTATGTTTCCATGACAACTTTGGAAGCTTGCCAGAAATATTATTTATAAAATTTTAAACAATATAATGTTTGAATATACTATACATAGTAATTAAAAAAAATATTAAACATTAATTATTAATTTTAAAATGTCATTTACTATTACAAATAATCTTTATCATTTTTAAAATATAAGATTCTAAGACAATACATAATCAATAAATTATAAATAAAATATAAAAAGAAAATTCTACTTAATAATACACATATGCATCTGCCTATGATGACATGTAAATCTTCTATTGTACACAAACATCTACCACTAAACATATAGCCCCAAAATTCCATCAATCAATCTACCCATTTAAGATTTTAATTTTGTTAAATCCCAATTTTAATTAGCAAATCACATCACAGTTTAGGCCTAATTTTACCAAAAATTCAATTCCAAATATTATATTATATCACAATTCATTTTTCTCAACTAATTATCTTTATCCCTTATTAGTACAAATGTGACCTTCCCCATATTTCTTTCTGGTGCCAATCTGGAAGGTTACAATATATATATATATTGAAACAGATATGCTGTTTCTCATATAAATATTCAAAAGACCCCCCCCCATTTAAAAATGTCTAGCGTGATTCAGTTTAATTGGGAACGCAATAAAGCTGTGAGTTGTTAAAAAAAATCATATTTTTAATTTTGTGATTGATGGATTTGAATAAAATGTTATATCGTCTTATTTTTTTTTATCTGTCTCAATAAAAAAAAAAGAAATTAATTATCCAATCATTAAAAAGAAAGAAAAAAGATACTTGAGTTAAACTGAGGCAGTATTCAAATTAGGCACGTCGTTAAAAGAAAAGAACTTTCGTCTTACACAGAGAAGCAGAACATATTGAATTTTTTTTTGTTAAAAAAGAAAGTGTATTACTTAATTCTTTTGACAAGTTAAAATATAGCTTTAACTAAACGTGAAAATGGAAAAAGAAAACTTTGCTAGAGGAATTATAATGACAATTGGGTAATTTAGCGGCTTTACTCTCTCCACGCTGTGCCATGACTTTACATAGATGAAATAATCCGCCTTCTTTTTGAATAAACTGGACTGCAAAACTGGAAGGTAATTATGTTATAGGAATGTTTATACATCTTTATCATAGATTATAAATTGACATCGTGAAATGTCTACATAAAAATTATTTTTATAAAATATTAAAATATTTTTATCATATGTTATAAAGTGAAGTTATGAAACGGTTGCATACATTTTGTTTAATAAAGTATTAAGACATCTTTACCATACGTTATAAAATGAAGTTATGAAATGGTTATACGCAAATTTATTTATAAAAATATTTGAACGTATTTACTATATGGATTAAAAATGCTTTAATTGCATACTACTTCTATCTGAGTAATGTAACATAACTTATGTGTATGAATATATTTTTATATTTGGCTAAATTATAAATGCCTCAATTATCAAATGATAAATGCTCTACAAACCAAGAATTGCTGAGTTCAAATGTCTACCAATCGGTAATAATTCATAAAATGATGAAATGCTGTATAAATCATAAATACTTGACTGCTTCTAAGCTTCTTATAAGGTAACAGAGTTTATGTGTAAGAATATACTTCTATATTTGGCTAAATTATAAATGCCTCAATTATCAAATGATAAATGCTCTACAAACCAAGAATTGTTGAGTTCAAATGTCTACCAATCAGTAATAATTCATAAAATGATGAAATGCTGTATAAATCATAAATACTTGACTGCTTCTAAGCTTCTTATAATGTAACAGAGTTTATGTATAAGAATATACTTTTATATTTGACTAAATTATAAATGCTTTAATTACCAAATGATGAATACTCCACAAACCAAGAATTGCTGAATTTAAATGTTTACCAATCAGTAATAATTCATAAAATAACGAAATGTTATATAAATCATAAATGCTTAACTGCTACCAAGCTTCTTCTCATAAAGGAATACAAAAATAAACTATTGTTGAATTGGAATATTTCCAAGCTTCTTCTCATAAAGGAATACAAAAATGAACTATTGTTGAATTAGGATGTTTCCAAGTTTCTTCTCATAAATGAATTCAAAATGAACTATTGTTGGATTGGAATATTTCCAAACTTCTTCTCATAAAGGAATTCAAAAATGAACTATTGTTGAATTAGAATATTCCCAAGCTTCTTCTCATAAATGGATTTAAAATGAACTATTGTTGAATTAGAATATTCCCAAGCTTCTTCTCATAAATGGATTTAAAATGAACTATTGTTGAATTAGAATATTCCCAAGCTTCTTCTCATAAATGGATTCAAAATGAACTATTGTTGAATTAGAATATTCCCAAGCTTCTTCTCATAAATGGATTCAAAATGAACTATTGTTGAATTAGACTGTTTCCAAACGTCTTCTCATAAATGAACTTGTAAATGAACTATTGATAAAAAAAAAAAACTGCCTCTAGCTCTTTCATAAGTAAAATGAAAATGAGTTATCATGTGGATAAAATGAACTTCGTTAGAAATTGCTAATTAATTGTTATTTAATAAATTTTTTTGTTACTAAAAATTAAATTGGTTATCCAGTTGTCCAGTTTTGTTTTGTTTTATCGCATCACTCACCAATTATAGCACTGGTTCATGAGAATCTCATGCCTTCTGAGCTACATCTGACATAACTAAACCCAGGCCAGTCAGGTTGTAGTGAGACGGAACTCTAATGGCGCTGTTTGGAAAACCAAACATATAAATGTTTAGATGTTCCCAGTCTTTATGGTACTACATCCTCTGATGAGCAGGAAATATTGTTGTAGGAGGCATTAACATCTGCATTAGGAATGTCAATTGATAATTCCTTCCTACAGCATGCTCATCAGAAAATTGTTACAACTGATGTAATAAAAGGGTTGTATGCGGGTCCGGTTACAATATATATATATATATATATAACTTCAATGTACTCAATGTTTGTGAAGCTTGATGCTTTAGAATTATTTCACATATCAATGAAATATACATATATATATATATATATATATTATTATTATTACCTCAGAATATACATGACCATGAAAACAAATAAATCTTTATGAAGAAGCCATTCAATAATTAAATAATTCATGCATTTATAACTATTACCAAAGCCTAGAATTATATGATGTTGAATTAAGGAAAGACAATAAGTAAGGATTAATAAAAACTACAGATAGTAAAATCATCTAACAATTTACTAAGGAATAACTATCAATCATTATTAGACCTTAAACCTTTCAGATGCCCAGGATAAAATAAAATATATAGGATCATTTAAAATACTCAAGCAAGCATAAGTGATGTGCTTTATCACCTCATCATCCTGAACTTCCTTTTAATACTTTATAGATTTAGTTAATGGTATATATATATAATATTCAAGAATAAGACATATAAATTTAATCTCAGTTTTGTATTCAGTAGTTTCTGTTCTTGTCACCTTATATATTCATCGATCACAATTATACCATTACAATATACATATAATGTTTAAGAATAAGACTTCTGCCACTATACAATATATATATATATATATATATATATATATGTGTGTGTGTGTGTGTGTGTGTGTGCGTAAACAAACTGTTTATTTACCATCTGTTAGTATCAAGTATGTGACTATCAATATTTGTTGATCCAACATATCCATGTGCTACTTTGATTATAACAATATATCTTCTAACTATTGAGATTAAAATTGATAACATTAGGATAATTATTATAATATTCTATTTTGTCTTTCTAAACATTCAAAATGAGCAATGACATAATAGTTATCTATTGGTCTATATATCTATTAATACCATTTATTTTGAGTATCAATAGAAAATAATTCATCACAGGAACATGTTTCTTCATTCTCAAGTATGTGTAAATATAACCTTTAAAAATGATAGAAAAAGCCAAGATATGCATAAAAGGCAATTTAGATTAAGAATCTTGATAATTTTCTATTTATTTTAATACAAATTAATTGACTTCACTTTTGATATACACATTGATACTTTTATATATGGATGGGTATGCTATTTTATTTACAATTGTACATATTAATTTATTAATTATGATGCCATTTTTACATCTTAATGATATACAAAGTACCAT
Source organism: Epiperipatus broadwayi (assembly GCA_028023455.1). Classification (NCBI taxonomy): domain Eukaryota; kingdom Metazoa; phylum Onychophora; class Udeonychophora; order Euonychophora; family Peripatidae; genus Epiperipatus; species Epiperipatus broadwayi. The sequence continues at coordinate 577,895 of JAQFVV010006398.1, forward strand.
TATTCTCTTATATAGATTTTTGTTTCAGATGATAGAGAAAATTATGTAAAATGAATGAAAACAATGGTAACTTATAACTAATAATAAACAAATATCATCACCAGATCATAACATCCCACTATCTACCCTAATTTATTTCCATACACAGAACTTAATATACATAGTATATTTAGTTTGAGTAATTTTTGCTTATCTTCTTTTATAAAATAAATAATAACATAAGATTGTTTGTAAGAAAAATAAAAAACCATTAAAGATTTCTTTTAATATTTTTTGCATAAAAATATTATAGCTTTTCAATTTAGATTAAGTTACATGAATTATAAATAAAATAATATGCACTCTACTATAATATTAAAAGATTGGTTCATCATTCTATAAAATACTTTTAAAATCTTGGGTAATTTTACATTATTTTTTTCAATTATTAAGTGATGCATAAAATTATTTTTAATAATTTATATTACTCGTTTTAAGTGGTTAGTTCAAGTCATTGAACTTTACTATCTTGATCAACTAAAAAACAATAAACATACAACTCTCTTATAAAATAGTTATAATAATAAAATATTTTTTATAAATTTGTAGGCAATATACAATTTTATAACAGTATCATTAATATAAATACACTAATATACATGTTATTAAACCAGATTTGAACCCAGACTTTCAAGCTCCTTACTATCAGCCACTCTATCTAATATAACTCATACATATAACCACGTACATGTGAAAAATATAAATGATTTCCAATATATGTATTTCGTGCTGAACCAACAGTCATCAGTTGGTCCAAATCATTATCTACTACATATATATTAAATCAGTGGTCAGTTTTATATTAAGATAGGAAATTTACAAACTTTAGTGGACAGGCTTTTTGCTATCTTAATATAAAACTGAACACTGATTATATATGTGTGGGAGATGATGATCTGGACCAAATGATAAGTGCTGGTTCAGCATGAAATACATGTATTGGAAATCATTTCTCTTTTTCACATGTATGTAGTCATGTGTATCGGTTATATTGGATAAAGTGGATAACTGTAGGGAGTTTGAAGGTCTGAGTTCAAATCCCTCTTTAATTCCGTCTAAGTTAATTATATACATTATAATGATATTTCAATACCTATTAGTTTTTATACCTTTAAGAAGATAAATCATTTTGTGCAAGCTATGACACATTATATTATCAGAAAAATATATACTCAGGATGTTTTCTTTAAAAAAATTGTTAGTGTTATATATATATATAAGTATGCCTATTTTCATTCCAAAAGAAAAAGGTAAGAAAAATAAACAATATATTGTTAAAGATAGATTTTGCAAATACTATAGGAACAATTCAATGAAACAATATTCAGAATATGCTGGGGTCAAAATATGGCAGGCTGATTTGTTGCAATATATTTTAAATTTTTTCGCAGAAAACTTTTTTTTCTAAAAGTCAGCTTTAAACTTTATTCTCAGAATTATTCTTTCTATGAAATTAATTAATATTGCATCTATACAGATTGTCTTGAAGATAATATTTGCAATATAAATAGAGTCTGCTCAACTATAAAAAAATATTCAAGTTTACAATAAAATATTTACTTTGAAAGTATCTTATGCTAATAGGTAGATAGATGTATAGATAGATAGAAAGTGTTAAATAAGTAGGTAAATACATAGATAGATGAATAGATAGATAGATGGATAAATAAATTAAAAGACAGTTGGAAAGATATGCAATAGGCAAACAGAAGATAGATAGTTAAATATGTATATGGATAGACAAACAGTTAGATAGATAAATAGATAGATAATAGATAGATAGATAAATATATAGATAGATAGATAGCTGGACAGACAGAGAGACAGACAGATAGATAGATAGATAGATAGATAGATAGATAGATAGATAGATAGATAGATAGATAGATAGATAGATAGATAGATAGATAGATAGATAGATAGATAGATAGATAGATAGATAGATAGATAGATAGATAGATAGATAGATAGATAGATAGATTAGGTAAATACATAGATAGATGAATAGATAGATAGATGAATAAATAAATTGAAATACAGTTGGAAAGATAGGCAATAGGCAAACAGAAGATAGATAGTTAAATATGTATATGGATAGACAAACAGTTAGATAATAAATAGATAGATAAATAAATAAATAGATAGATAGATGGATGGATGGACAGACAGATAGATAATATAGATAGATAGATAGATAGATAGATAGATAGATAGATAGATAGATAGATAGATAGATAGATAGATAGATAGATAAAATGAAAGATTATTAAATAGATAGTTAGGTGGGTAGATAAATAAGCAGGTAGATAAATATATATATTTTTCAACCTGGACATTTTTTTTAAAAAATCATAATTTTTCATTAGCAATTATTCCTAAATATGTTAACATTAATTACAGAAAAAAAAAGATTTAAAAAAGCACAGTAAATTGTTTTAGGTGAATTTTACATTGACTACATAAACCAATCCATGAATTTCAACAACTTATATATATATATATATATATATATATATATATATATATATATATATATATATATATATATATATATGTGTGTGTGTGTGTGTGTGTGTGTGTGTGTGCATGTGCATTATATGCTATGGTATACTATTTCATCTAGAAAGCTGAAAATCATATTAATAAATTGTGTATTTTGTATTATTAATGTTACTATCATTGGGCACTTTAGCCATTTCAGAATAAATCTAAATGCAACACTTTGAACTTATAATGTTATGACTGTTCAATTCTTATTTATCAAGTTATTACTCTTCAGACACTTTCTTAGTACTTCAAATGTTACAATATGTCTAAGGTCATATAGTTATAACAGACAGAATGCTTATTTTTAATGTGTAATGTTTATGTAAAATTACTTGTTTAAATTTATTTCTATTCTTAACATGTTTTATATATCCAAATGCCTATTGTCTTTTATATTTTCATCTACATGCTAGTTTTTTTTTATTGTGTTAATTAACAGAATTCAAAAATTATATTCTGATATACAAATTAATAACCTTTCCATAGATTAACAGCAATAGTTTTCAAAAACTTTTTCCCCATATTTGTTGCCATTTTATACATTGATTGTGAGTTAAGTTATGTTAAATATTCAACTATGAGAGTGGTATCTAACAATGGATCTTATTGATAGATGGACAGAATGAAAAAAACATATTATAAAACTATTGAAATTTAAATATGAAAAGTACCTGTATTTACTAAATAATGTAAATATAAAAATTAATGCAAGAAAAAAAGTATATACTTCATTATCATTTTTAACCATTTTTGAGTCACTGCAGAAAAAAGGTCTTTACAAGTTTAATCATTTTTGTAAATCTCAGGCCTTTCTTTTCCACATCACCCCAGGACATTTCCTTATTTTATCAATCTATCTCAGATCTGTTCCACTTATAGGTCTTTAAAAATATTTTGGGATCCAATTTAAACATCCACTGTATATCTACTATCTTTTTTTCTTAATTCATTCATTGAGGTGAATGATATCTGTTTGTCCTCTTTCATATATTTCATTTTATATCATTACTTGTTATTCCTAATATTCATTTACCTATACTTTATTGAGTAGTATGAACTTTCTAAATTGTTTTTTTTTTTTTTTTTGGTTAAAACTAGAAATCTCACACCCATTAAAGAACTTGTAAATATTAAAACATTCCTTTTCAAACTCATTTCTTTGTAATATTAAATTATTTCTACCTAAAGCACTTCAACAATTTATATTTTATAATTAGTTTTATTCACTATGCTTCTATCTGTATTAATATATGACCAAGATATTTATAATCTATAACTTCTTCTAATACATGATAATCAATCTTTATTTTCTTCTAAAAAATCTATTGCAAATTATTTTAGTCTTCATATCATTTATCTTTAGTTCTACATTTTTATTTCCATGTGATAACTCTTTCAAAATTTCCTGAAGCGCAGATGCTTTATTTGCAAAAAAAATAATAAATCATATCATCTGCAACTCTAAATGACTTAAATATTCCTATTTACTTTTACTCAGATTCCCATTTCAATTCATATAATTTTTTTTAATCAAAAACAAACTTTATTAAACCAGAAAATAAATAAATAAATACATACATAATACTATATGATAAAATCAATATGAAAATTAAAGTTCAATAGGCAGAATCTGCCAAGTGTTAACAATTAAATAAAATAAATAAATAAAAAAAAAGAATAAAAATAATACTTTTTAAGCCAATAAACAACACATTATCACCATATCTTATGCTTGCTTAGAACTGTTATTAAAACAGGCAAAAACTCATTATACGTATTGTCACACTGCAAGCTAGAGTAATCAATGGATGCCAGAAGGCTTGTGCATAAAATCCACATTTAGTGCCTGCTCGCAGTGCTCTCAGATCCAAGGTTCCTCACTGAAGAAGGCCACATGCCAGACACTAATCTGGGGATATTGGATGAGCAGGCACTAAATGTGGATTTTATGCACAAACCTTCTGGCATCCATTGATTACTCTAGCTTGCAGTGTGACAATACATATAGTGAGTTTTTGCCTGTTTTAATAATACTTTTTATGAAATTACTGTAAAATCTTTCAGATTTATGCAATCATCCCGCTATACATTCTTCTTTTTGTTAGACTTTTGAATATTATCATTTACTATAAGTATTGCTGTTCTATTTTGATAGATATTCTACAGATTATGTCAATACTCACACTTTAAACCATGATGATACAATGTTTTAATTACTTTAGAAATGCTTGTCTACAAATTCAAAACATAATAACAACTCATATTCATTGGTTCTTTCTATAACTTTTTTCAAAACATAGATATGATTCACTGTGACAAAACAACTTTTAAATCCACCTTGTTTTTTGATTGGTTAAAATTCAATGTTGTTTTAGATAAATTGTAATTTTCTTGGTAAAAAAAATTGTTTTGGGATGATAGAAGCCTGATAGTTCTTTAATTTCTAATAACTTCTTTATCAACTTATTTAAATGTTATTAGTAAATTGTGCCAATCATCTGAGATATTTTAATTGTTTATATGTTTGGTATATCACTTTGCCAATAATTTTTTTATATCTTCACCTGCTTCTTTTAAAAGATCAATTATAATTTCAACTATTCCTGTAACTTTTTTTTTCATAGATTTAATTGCTTTACTTTTTCATTTAAAATATTGGACAATTTAAATGTAATAACTGATAGTCGATACATGGCATACTTAACATATCTGAGTGCTGTTAAAGGTATGATAAAGAGAAATGCATGTAAAATAAATAGGCATGGTTCATTACACAAAATGAATCTGTAATGAACCAAAAAAACTTATAGCATTCAAATCAGCAAAAAAAATAATGTTTTCAACAGGATGACCATGAATATGATGTGAAAATGTCAAAAGTATAATCGGTACACTAAATATGACTAAATTTTATATTTAAACACTGTATGGGTATATTTTCACACTACAGTAGATAGTTTAAATACCATGCTAATATCTCTGAATCAGAATCATGATAAACGTAACAGAGAGCAGGATGACTATGAATATGATGTGAAAATGTCAAAAGTATAATCGGTACACTAAATATTACTAAATTTTATATTTAAACACTGTATGGGTATATTTTCACACTACAGTAGATAGTTTAAATATCATGATAATATCTCTGAATCAGAATCATGATAAACTGTAACAGAGAAAAATAATAATGCATCCTGGGGGTCATTTGTCTTTTATTGTATCTTTATTTATATGAATTTAAAAAAAATGGGAAGTATGAAGTTGTTTAATATATCTATAAAGATACTCACTACACTTGGGGGGGGGGGAGGTGAATAACTCCATGTGTGTGTATGTTTAAAAATTAAAAAAAATCAGATATATTAATCTTTAACTGAGATTTAAAGTTTATATCTGTGCTAGAGATAATCTCTAGTTTAGTAAATGATTAGTAATAATCATTATTCTCTTTATCTGAGGTGGATGGTGTCAAAGTTGTGAATGGAGTGAGTTTGACAATGGTAAATAAAAATGTAACAAAAAAATAATAATACAATACATTATGTTACCATTAATTGAGGTTGTGTAATACAGTCTATAAATTAATTATTTTGAAGTAGAATTTTATTGTTAAATATTTTTAGTATGATATATCAGCATTACATATTAGTTTTATAATGTACCTCACTATGAAAATTAATATATGAGAAGTGTTACAAAAGAATATATAGTCCGGATTTTAAATTACTTTTCCCCACCTCCAAAAAAATGTAAGCACATAGTAAAACTTAATTCGAATGAAGTAGTTATAAACATTATTGGATTTTATTTGATAACTTTATGCATTCATTATATAATGCATATATAATTTATATAAAAATGTGGTTTTTAATTTATAAAATTTACATATGTTACCACATTTCTTTCATCTTTTAATTTAAATATTTTTTAGACAGTCTGACTGCTACAGCTGCAGACTTGTTGACAAAGCAATTGTCTAAATACCATTCAAACTTTTCAAATGATTTTTGATTGCTGACAAAAAAATTCCCAAAAATCAGTAATAAGTAATAGTATTCATTTCTTTAAAAAAATCAGATTACATCTTATTTAAAAAACTAATTTTTAAGTCAGACAATTTAAATATATAATCCATTAATTAGAAATCATCAAATATTATATGATACTAATTAACCATGCAAATGATGTATCGTTTATTTACGATGATTTTGTAATATATATATAATGTAATTGCGAATGTCGTTATATTAATGCACGTTTATAAATATGTGTATAACAAGCATAAATTTCAGATTCTTTTAATACATTAAAGAATTTTATTTGTTTATACATCTCAATAAAATAATCATTTTTATATACAAAAATTAGACTTAATAATAGAAATATTTATTATATATAGTGCCATGTTTTTGATATAATACAGCACATAAATAGAAATACACATCTTTGAATTTTTTTTTTTTTTTTAAATGAAACTCTTAAGAAAGGCGTAATTATTTTACAAAGGGACAAATATCAGTCTACAATTACAAAAAAAAAAAAAAATTGGGTTTGTTTGAATATTAAAAAACTCAAAATAGTGTTATTCTATTATCAACAACATTGGTATAAAAAAATATTACATTTTTTAAAGTCTCAAACTTGACAGACTCAAGATCGATACACGCATTTTTTTAATTATGAAAATATTAAATGCATAAAATAAAACCAGGTTAAAAATCCATATTTACTGAAAGGAGCTAATAGGCGATATAAATAATTTAAAAACAGAGACATAATACACTTACAAAACCATCTTAGCAGGGGCCAACACTTTAATGTCCTCTTCCCCCAAACAATATATCATGAGTTTTATAAATAGAACAATTATGCCTAAAGAGCTATTTTGAAGTCATGGTTTTTAACATTAATGATTGTTGTGAAAAGAACTTGGCATGGGATAAATATGATCATGTTAATATTTAAGCCATTGTTAACAGTCTCACATTTTAGTAATGATTTATGTGTGGTCTTTATCACCCAAAAGTCTAATTTCTCTTTCTAGATAATTTTATTTGACCTATAAGTGATTACAAAAAAATAAAAATAAAAGATAACAAGAATTAACTAGACGAGTTTACAGGGTGATATATACAAAGAAGAAATGATCCAAAAGTCAGTAGAATACAAAATGAATGTTAGTGAAGAACTTAGTCTGTGGATGCAAGGTGAATATTATTCATCTAGTCTATAACGAAATACCTTTGTTAGTAAACCCTGATTTGGCAAGTTATGGTTGGAGGGTTTTATTAAATCATAATAGTTATTTTCATATAAATTATTTAGGGGTTGGTTGGAGAGGTGCTGTTTAGACCAGTTGTGAATTCCCAGGTTAATATGGCCAGGTATGGATCAGCCTCTCTCTTGTCTGTTTCTTGGATATTTTTAATTATGTTGAGGAAGCAGTTATTGATTTCGTTAAGTGGTAATTTTTGAAAAATCACCTTGCATCTGGTCAACCAGATGGCAAAGTTTATGTAAGTGGCAAGCCTGATTTCAGCGAAAATGCCTCTATTTAAAACCCCTTGAAGAGATGTTAGATCTGGACCATTATTATCAATGTGTTTCTGGAAGTTTTGTCTTAGTCCTTGCCAGACTGGACAAAGGCGAAGGATATGGTCCATATCTTCTGGGCTGGAAAGACAGAGACAACATATGGGATCTATGCGGAAGCCTCTTCTATTAAGAAATATAGCAGTGGAGAGGCTACCAAGGTTAATTTTGAGAAGGAAGTCTGTGTGTTTAGGTGCTAGTTTCAATCTACGGGCTAGTTTGCACAGTTTGTTTATGTCGATGGGGAGGTAAGTGTGTGCCTTCTGGGTATTTGAGTTGGATAGGTTGAAGGCTTCCCAATAGGTTATTTTTGAATTGAACATGGTCACAGAAGGTACTATGTGTGTAAAAATGTATGAGATCTGTGTTTGAAGCCAGATGGGAGTGAACCTCTGAGGGGGCGGTCTATCAGTGGGAAGCACTTGCTCTTTGGGAAGTGGACATTGGAAGGTCCTGCAATCAGAATAAAGTTTATGGATTATATTGTAAGTTCTCTGTATTGCAAATACCTTTATTGAATGCAGTCCCAGTCCATTCATGTCTCTTGGCTTTTGAAGGGTGCACAGACTGATAAATGATCTGCGCCCACCTCTGCAGAGTCGCAGACAGTGGGATTCTACTTTTTTAATGAAAGCTTCTGTTGGTTTAAAACCCACAAGATAATATATAATCTTGGGAAGTATGAGGGAGTTTAAGAGTGAAACCTTTCCAAATGTGGTTATATATATTCTTGAGAGGCATGTTATGGTGATGTCTATTTTGTTTAGTAGTCTTCATTGTATTTCCATCCTCATTGCTGTAGGGGATAGTGACATATTGAATCCCAAGAAAGGCTGAGGCATAGCTTGTAATGAACCTGTTATCCTGTTAGCTGTTTTGATATTCCAAATTGCCGATTTGTTCCTGTTAATGGTAAGCCCGTGCATTTGACCATAGTGCTGTAGTAGGCTTTCAAGATGTGATTTAAGAAACACCACTACATAGTCCATGTAGGAAATGTGGGAGATGTTTTCATTAAGAAGAGGGATGGAGATCCCAGGGAGTGTATCCTCAATGCTCAAAAGCAAGGGATTTATATAGCTCATGAAGAGGAGAGCACTTAATGGGGAACCCTGGGGAATGGAGATGCAGGGTTTGAACCCAGGGCAATTCTCCCATTTAGAGAAAAAAATATCTCAATTTGCTAGGAGATTTTCTATGATCTGAATGTATGCCAAAAGAACCTGAATAACCAATAGTTCACCAAGTAGTACATCTATTTGGACAGAGTCAAAAGCCCTGGCGAAGTCTAGTTGGACTGCGACTGGCCGGGATTGTTTTGTTCTACAGATATGATCAATGAGGAGTCAAAATCGGCTTACAGCATCACCAGTCGATGAACCCCTCTTAGCATATTGATGCCTTGTAAGTTTTGATATGATTTTCTCTTGAATTTTATCTTTTATAATGCTTTCGATAATTTTGATTAGGAGAGGAACCATGGATATTGGCCTAATGTTATTTAAGTCTACAGGTAGATCTTTCTTTTATAATGCTTTCAATTATTTTGATTAGAAGAGGAACCATGGATGTTGGCCTAATGTTATTTAAGTCTACAGGTAGATCTTTCTTTTTTATGAAAGGGACCGCTGATATAGGATAGATCCCTGAAAGATGTAGGCTATCAGTGGCTAAGAGATCAATGATTCCCCTTGTAACATGTATGATAAATTTTTCCAAGTATATCAGAAGAAATCTAGGAATTTTGTGCATGCCGGGATGGGTGTGTTCAGGCAGGCTTTTAATTTTGGAGATGATATCAGCTTCAGTAATGCTGTGAGAGTTATTTGAGTCTTTCACAAATTTGTGTCATCTGGTAACAGTTCCAATGGGCTGCACTTTGGTGGAATAATAATCCCTAATTTTGTTAAGCATACTGATACCAGAGTAAGTAATATTGTCAAGGCACAAAGAAGAGGGTGTGTAATTTCTTTTTCCTGACCCGAGGGCCCATCTGATATAACCTGGAGTCCAGTAATCTTGTTGTTCCAGATAATTGTGTGATCGCTTAATATGAATATATTCCACAAGAGTCATTCTGGTTTGTTTATATGTATGTTTTAGGAGTAAAATTTTTGGGATGTTGTGTTCTGTAACTTGGATGCTTTTCAGCTCAGATGTAATCCAATCAAGTTCTGAGAGTAATCATAATGGCCCTTTCTGGTATCTATTGTATTGGATGATAAACTTTTGTATTGAGGTTATAAATGTATTCCATCCTTGTAATGCTGGTAGATTCCATATCTTCTGTTCTTGAAAGGTAATGTATATATCTGAGATTAATTGGGGGGGCACATCATGCCTGTTGAGTAATCTCATCATCCGGGGGAGGTTGGTTGATGTATGAAGTTGTGGTTGCAATTTGATGGTAGCTTGAACAGCGAGATGATCTGAAAAGGCAATAGGCCAGAGCTGTGTATCTATGAACGAGTTCATTTCAGGAGAGTAGAATATGAGGTCTATGAGCAAGTGAGTACTTCTGGTATAGAAAGAGAAGGCTCCTTCATGAAAGAGTGCCTTCCCACTGTGTATGTTTCTAGCAACCATCTTTAAATATTTTTTCTCAAAATGGTCAAAAGTGTGGTTGAAATCACCAAGCCAGATAACTGGGCTAGGGTTTGATCTAATTGCTATGTTTATATTATGTATAACTTTGTGTACTATTTGTTCATCTTTAACCAGATACACATTAACAAGAGTGAACAGAAAGCCCCAGATTTGTATAGTAGCAATAATGCAATTGGTATCTATGTGCAGGATTTTGAAGAAGTCAATAATTTAATTTCTATTGATGATAAGAGCAACCCCAGTGGTAGCTGAGATGGAGAAAGAGTATATAAAGTAACCAAAGCTTTCAATTGTTTTTATTATCATGGGGTCTGTATGAAGGTGGAGCTTGGTTTCTGATAAGAAAAGTATATCTGGTTTTTGGAGTTTGAACCAATGTGAGAAAGCAAATGCCCTGTCTTTGGAGTTAAGCCCCCTGGTGTTGAGTAACATTATTGTGAATGACATTTTGAAGTAGGTTGCTTGGTTTCTTTTTCATTAGCTAGAAGACTTGCAGTGAGCTGGTTGTCTTTTTGTGTTAGGCAGACTTCAGGATCAGTTGATGGGATCTATAATGTTAAATCTTGGGAGGCTATTTGCCCAGAGGTATTAGCTTCAGGTTGAGTATGATATGAGTTTGATGTATTGTCATAATCTGATTTTAGGGATTCATCTTTCTGTTTTTTATGGTTGGGACTGCATTGCACTGTATGTCATCAGAGGTTGATGTGGTTTCATTTGAATCAATATTTCCACTATTGTTATTGTTGTGAACAATGGTGGTGGTTGTGTGTTTCTGTTCCGGTGCTTTTTTTTGCACGGTATTGTGAAGGGTTTAGGGACATGGTCAGGCCCAGACTCTGTGAGGCTTGCAGTTTCTTCTTGCCTAGTTTCAGCATCCATTTCTTCTTGCTCAAAGTCAGAACAAGTGTCTGTTGAAGAGAAGTAAGTTTTGCTTGTCTTGTTTTGACGTGTTTGGTGGCATCCCAGTGGGTTGGTTTCTTGGCATTGGTTTTGATCTTTTATGTTGTTTTGATGAGAATCATTTGTTGAATGATTATATGTTTTCAGCTTGATAGAAGTCTCATGCTCTAAATTTATATCTCGATTATGTTCTATTTTGGGTTTTGTTTGTTGCATGTTTTGCTGTTCTTGTATATGCTCTTCTTTTGAACCACACCAATGTGACCAACCTGCAAAGGTACCAAAAGAGGTGCAGTGTCTGGAGGGGCAGTTGTGCAGCAGATGTCCCATCTTCCTGCATTCGAAACATTGCGATTCTACTCCCCAGAATGAGATGAAAAGAGGCACTCTTCCAATACAGATTGTGGGGGGGGGATATCTAATGGCACTATTCCTTTTTTTAATGTAATTCAAAAGAGTGCTATGTTTTGTGGAACTTCTTGTATTCCAGGGACCCTAAGATATTTAAAAGAAGTGATTTGCCCATAAGGCATTAGAAGGTTTTGTAAGTCAGAAATGTTGAATCCCAGACCACAATTTTTTACCCTGCCACTTATTGAAGTGTCACGGACTATGTTTGGATTGATGGTAATTAGGTATCTGTTATCAAGTATCCTATATTTATTTTTAAAAGCTTGTTTTGCCATGATGTTTGTAAATTGGAGGATTAGATAGCGAGGGTTGGGGTGATATGATACCCTTTGAATAACTTTCCAGAGATCTTGGGCTTTTAGCAGGTCGAAGAGTTTACTGGTTGGAAATGGGAATAATCTTAGTAAGTGGTCTGTAGTGGACAGAATGAGCGAGGCTTCATCATTGAAGATAGCAAAAGATTTTAGTAATCCTTGTGGCATGGCTTCATTGAATTTGGTAACTGTTTCAGTATAAAGCTGATGATTATTGAGTTGGTCATGAGAACTGTTTGATGGTTCATGTATAAACATTCCTGTGTCTGATGCCTCATCCAACTCCCCCATCAACTCAATCAATTGTTGTGTGGCTTCATTATTGTCTTGCAGATTATTTGAATTGTGTTTTATGTTTCCTGTTACTGATTTGTCATTATTATTGGATTTTACAATGTTTGCATAAGTGTTGGCTGTCATATTATCTTTTTGTGTATAATATGGTTTAGTTATATATCTTTGTGATTGCCTAAATTGTTCATTTGTTGTTTTATTGGAATCGTGATTATCGTTTTGATGTTTGAAATATCCATTGTTTTGCTTTATTTCAGAGGAAGAGCTGATGTCTGTGGACTCTTCACTACTAGTGTGATCTGGGTTTTTTGTTTTGTTTTCAGGCACAAGCGTTGATGTGAAACTGGATTCATAATTTTTTCCCTTGTTCATGGAAAGATTATTTTGCTTGATGGAACTCTTCATGGTATTGTATTCTATAACATTCGCATGATTGACGTTAACTGATCACGTTGTTCTAATTTGACTTGCTTTTTGCGTATTTTCGCCGCTGCAGATTTTAGGTTTGGCTAAAGATTTTTTATGTTTTTCATTTAGAGTTGATTTAACTATGTGGTGAGGAGTTAATTCTCCATCAGAAGGGTCTTGTAAAGGGTTTCCTTCTGTTTTAAGTGTTTTCTCTTTGGTATGAAGAAACTTATCCTTGTCATTTTCCCTTCGTGTTTGTTTGCCAAGTTTTAACGTTTTAGCGTTCAATGCACTGGTGTTTATTTTAGAAACACAGCATTTTGCTTTTGATAAATTATCTGATTTGTTTTGTTTTGTTATTGGGAAATTTAAATGTCTATATATTTTTTTTCCCTGACTATCCACTATAGATTTTTGAAGTAATTCACCCTCCTCTTCCATGTTAGTTGTTGAAGGCTTGGAGCCTTGTAGGCCAGCCATGAACATTAGGAGATGACATTATTCAACTCAATCAAGGTGGGATCTAAATCAAGCTTAATGTGATCGTAATTTTTTTAAAAAACAAATGTAAAAGTGCAAATTAATAAAATTAGTACTTACAGTCTGTTTAAAAGCATTTTGAGGCAAAATCCCAGATTAAAAGTGAATATTTTATTGTCTCAAAGGTGATATGATTTGAGCAACGTCTGGTCCAGTGTGCAACTAGAGGTCAGTCCAAAGTCTAATTTGTTAAACTTTTTTTAACTGTAAAGAGTAATAGTAGTCCAATAAAAATAATTATTTTGATTGCTGCTTTACTTCTTAACTCATATTGGAAATACAATTTATAATATCATTACCTCATTGTTTTTAGACAACAGTTATATTTAAATGTATAAAGCTAAAGAAAATAAATGCACATCTGAGGAACATAAAAAGAACTTTATTAATCCTTCATAATTTTATCAATTATTTGACTTAAATATTACAAAATTACAAAAGTGTAATTTTTGAATAATGAGTGATAAACTAATTTTCTGCTTCTTGAAAAATTAGTTTGTTGTCATATTTGACACTTTTTTTATAGATAACTTATAGCTGATGCTGTTATGAATTCATTATTGGTCAGTACATGAGTGGAGAAATATTTTAACTAGAATGTAAAATAATGATGAAATTTAGCTTAACTTTATTAATAAGAAATTGTAAAGCCTGGTAAATATTGCTTTCTACTTCACTGTCCATCTGTGAATCCTATTGGAGAGATCTTTACTTTATAGAAAAATGCTTAAATCATATTTTATGTACTTTTACTTGAATATTGTTTGATGTATACATAACTTCATTCCACAAAGAATATATACAGATCATGATATAAAAATAGTTTTAGACATACCAAAAAGGAGATTTTATTATACCAAATGATTATATATACAATTGTTACCATTGTTGTTCCTAGGTTATCAATATTTTCTTCTCATTATCATTATAGATATACAACTATTTTTACTGCTTTAATGATCAACCTACAAGATATACTTATTTAGGTAGATTTCTAAGTCATTTTAGACTTCAAAAAATATTTTATATTTGACATACTTGAATATTAAACTCAAAATTAAACAATTCCAATGTTATAATTAGGGCAAAGAATCTAAAAATCATAAAATTAGAAACACAAACAAAATGGATACGGGAGTATGAATAGAAGACAAAAAACATTTGTATAGAAAATAGTGCTTAATTTTTAATAACTAACAACATATTTTATATGACATAAGTTGGTTCTTTTGATCAAATGAAGCTTGTTAGTAACTCACATTTAAATGTTATATCTGAAAGGCATTCTGATATCTTCCAATTAGGAATATCATATATTAGTTTGAGCTGATCATGAAATATATGTATGGTGAAAATTTATAAATAAGGAATAAGTCTAAAAAATAATAGTAAATAATTGTAATACAAACAATGAAATCTTTTCTTCTTTTTTTTTGTTATATAATTGTCATATTAATAATAATGATGATGATAATAATAATAATAAACAAAGTCTAATTAGAACAATCCATTAGAGAATTCTTTATTTATTGTTTGTGTCTACCTATCACATATACATTTATTTATAGGCAAACATTTTAGATTTATGAATGTTGTATAGATAATTGTTGTTGTCATTATAAAAATATTTCCAATTTTTTATAACCCTACAACAACTACATAATTATCATTCACTTCCTATGTGATGGCAGATGTGATCTGACAGAAACATGTTTGCAACAAGTAACTGTATACAAATAAAAATTTGAATATATATGTAAATCTTTTATTCATGAAACTTTTCACCATAGTATACGTAAAACATCATGCATGTTTTAATGTATATGTAATATTTACATTTATAAAAAATAAATTTTCATTTTGTATTAAGATAAGAATATTATATAATATTGAATAGCAAACAATAGCACTCCTATTAAGAAAATGTTATCAATGTAAGTTTTTTGTGTATAAATCCTTATAATACCTTAACAGTGTTTTGTGCATCTGCATGTCATATCTTTTAATTGAATTCAAATCAAAATAAGACAAAATTAGAAAAATTTTTGACTACAAAGATTTTTCCTCCTGTAGATTATATAGAAACAACTAAAATAGTCATTAAATAGTGGTCAGCAAATTATATCTAGATATTTTTAACTATAGAATAAGACATCCATATTAAATTTTATTGTTCGAATAAATCATAAACTGTAAAAGTAAAATAAAAATATTTTAATGTAATGTGTTCTTAATGAGTAGCTAGAGAAAATTGTATTCTTAAAAATATTTATATAAGGAATAATTATTATTTATTATTAATAATAATTTCAATCAATTGATATTTCTTTACTTTGTATTATGTTGCTTATTAATCTAACATATTTTGAAGAACATAATTTAGCAGTTATTATATTAATTCTAGTTATATTTCTGCAATGATTATTTATATAATTATATTATTGCTTTTTTGATAGATAAAATGTAAAGAATATTAGATATAACATTGAATGCCTTTTTGAGTGCAGAATAGATTTTTCAAAAGCAACATATAAGTGATGTTCTAATAAATTTTATATTTCTTTTTATATATGAAGCATTAATACAATAGTATATAGATGTTTACATTTTAATGTCGAAATTTTTCACACTATTTTTGTTACATCTGCAAGAGCAATTCTACACTAAACTTAAATGGTAGATAAAATAATTTTATTTGTGGTAAATCTTTCACTTATGTTCAGCTATTTTATTTGTACTTTAATAAAATTATGCAAGTGCAAAGGATTTTTATAAATTATTCTGCATTAATTGAATTATGGAAATACAATATTATGTTAATATACACATTGATAATGTTTTTATATATAAATTGGAACCGATTTTATATTTATGCAGTGAAAATAATGATTGATGTATAATTGTGAAGATAATTATAAACATTTAGTCCATGAATTAGGAATGCAAATAATTTCTAGGGCAAATTTTAAAGTCAGTTCAGAAAAGAATATGGCACAGGATAAACATATTCATATATATTTATTCTGTATATAATTTACATTTCATCAAAAAATAAAGATAAATAATTAATCATTTAAATACAGATCTAAGGACAATCTGTGTAATTAGATTTTTTTACTTCTATTTTTTAAACATCAGTTTTAATAACAATGTAATATGTATTCTATTAGAATAAGATACATATAATAGGAAAAAAAAATGATTATCAGTAGCTATTGAACAATTTCACATTATTTTTTTAAAAAATATATTGGCTAATTGAAAAAAAGTCATTTTATTCCAATTATAAAATGCACAAGGGTATTCAAAAAAGTCTTATAACAATTAGGTTATACTTAACACTGTTAAGAAATTTTATAAAAGGCAGCCAACCTTACAACAGGCATATAATAAAATCTTGGATAAGCTGTATTTATCCCAACACTTTTACAAAAATGAAAAAATCTCTGCCAGCATGTATAATATCTGCTTGAAAATGACCCCAAATCTCAACAAACTATTAAACAACTCAAAAGACAAGTTGTCTCAGGCCAAAATTCCCAAATAATGTTTAAAATAGGATGCAAAAATGCTTCTGTAGATTAGTACACTGTGGGAAGTATCACTACAAGATTTGCACAGCAGAAGTATTTATATCAACTTGCAAAAAGTGATTCTGTGTTTAAATCATTTTTTCTAGAGCATAAGAAAAAATCCAGGCACTTATTTGATGCAATAAAAATCAATATAATATATATATATATATATATATAGAATGTGATGACAGAAAGTGAAAGGTGAAGGAGGTGTGTTTTATTTCTAAGAATGCCTATGCAATCAACAAAAAAATAGCATGAAGTTATCTAAAAAGTGGAATATTTAAATAAGCAATTTACAGAATTGTGTTTCAATTTTCCCACAATGCTTTCTGCAGTTCATGATTGCTATGATTCTTGCTTTATTGACTGAAAGTGCATTCAGTATATCTTAGAATATAGTATAGTTTTTTCTTAATCCAATCTTCCAAACATTTCCATACTGTTATTACAAAAGAGCATATTATAGAAATTAAAATTAATTTAAAATAAATAAATTATATTTCAATATTAAAATTATATTTTATAAATAAATTCCTTGATAAAGTAATAGTATAGTAAATTTGTAGTGAAATGATGTGATGCTCAAAACTCCTTGTGGCAACTTGGGCAATTTAATGGTTTCACTCACTTAATCAAAGCTGGAAATTGATTTGGACATTTCAACTCTAAGTCTGCCTTTTTAACATTGCACTTTCTTCACAAGGCTATGTCTTGGTTTAATTAATAAATTAAGCATTTGCTTTTGACATTACAATTGTATTTTTGCATACAATGTTTATAGATAAATCACATGGAAGCAGTTTATTTCTGTTACTACTCAATTTTTTTACTCTGACATCAAAGCAACTTTTCCATAAAACAAAGTGGATAACTTTGATAGTAGGTTGAAGATTCTTGTTAAAAGGTGTAAACATTTTCATGTCATTTGTATTTTTAAATCAATTTAATTTTGGGTAGAATCAACTTTATATACATTATAGATACATTTATAAGGGACTTGAACTCAGACTTTTCAAACTCCCTTAAGCTATTCAGTCCATTTTATACAATCAATACACACAACCACATATTGACTCCATACATGTGTGAGGTCATGTATTTTGATTATATAAGATGGATGGAGTAGTTGTAGGTAGTTTGAAAGTCTGAGTTCAAGTACCTTATAATTACATTAAGTTTAGTATAGAAAACATACATGTATTTAAATATTATATATAATGATTTTTTCTTTGTATACTTTTATTTTATTTTTGATTTTATAAGAGTATAATGACTTTTTAATAATCACTTGTTCATATTAATGGACAAAATTATTAAAAATAATACATGACAGCATTTTTACTAAAATTCAATTGTTACTATTTTTATTTACTGAGCCAATTATCTTTTCTGTGAGTATTTTCATTTTACCAGATACTACATTTTTACTATAGAAGATTAAAATGGCATTTTATGATAAGCACCATAATGTATTTCATATACAATGGAATTTCATAATAATTATATATTATTTTGTTCTCTATCTCTTTTGTTTTGTAACGTGTAACAATAGAATTATTTAAAAATCAAATGTTGTAACTTTATGAGTCCATATATTCCTTTAAAAATTGTATTTATTTTGAAATAACGTCATATTTTAAACTTATGGAAGAAATATAATTTTCTTCTTCTTACTTTTTTTATGTATTGATTTCTATATTTACATTTCATACCATTTCCAACTCTCTTATACTACTATTTTTTATCAAAATTTATTCTTATAGTTGGTTATGTATATAAATATGTGTATATAATGTATTAATTATATGATTATATATTTGGATATTGTAGCTTTGATGGTGACTGCCAAATTGTAGGATAATGTTTGATAAAAAATAGTATTGTGAAGTGTAATGTAATAAGAAAATTGGAAATGGTATATTTTAAACTTGTCCATATATCTATATCTTTTCTATTTTTAAGATTGTCAAGAGTTATTTAACATTATCAAGTTATATATTTTCTATAAATCTTAATGAATTGGTATAATAGATATATTATTAAGAATACTTGCATTAACTAAAAATTATCAAAATACTTCTGTTACACATATAAAATATTATCTCTGTCATATAAAAGTAGACTTATTGTGATTACTAAATGATTTAAACACAAGCCACCACTCTCCACGCTATCTCATAACACTGATACACTTGAACACATATATGTTGAAAAGATAAATAATCACCAATATACATATTTCATGCTAAACCAGCAATCATCAGTTGGTCCAGATTGCCATCTCTACACATATATGCTGTAAGTGCTCAGATATATATTAAGATATCCAATCCTCATACTTTAATGGGCAGGCTTCAATCTACTCCACACTCCAACTCTTCAACCATCCATCCAATTGAAAATCTGATGGAAATGCTCAAAGGCCACCCTGAGGCCAATATTTTTGTCACACCCATGTTGACCTAAGGTCAATTTGACTCCTCATGTAAAGGACATAATCCATTTAATACATATAGAGGAATGGGCAGACATCTCTACTATGTAATTACGAAAACACACAGGCTTATTATATGCCTGTGTCTATATATGTAATATATAGCGTATATGAGCACAGACTTGCACACAACCCAACACTATCCACACTATCTCATAATACTGATACACTTAAACACATATATGTTTAAAAGATAAGAATCTTGGCCTCAGGGTGGCCTTTGAGCATTCCATCATCAGACTTTCAATTGGATGGATGGTTGAAGAGTTGGAGTGTGGAGTAAACTGAAGCCTGTCCATTAAAGTATGAGGATTGGCTAATTTAATATATATCTGAGAACTAATAGCATATATGTGTAGAGATGGTAATCTGGACCAACTGATGATTGCTGGTTTAGCATAAAATGCTTATATTGTGATTATTTATTTTTTCAACATATATGTGTTCAAGTGTATCAGTGTTATGAGATAGTGTGGAGAGTGGTGGGTTGTGTGAAAGTCTGTGCTCATATACCCTAATTACATATGTAGACACAGGTATATAATAAACCTGTGTGTTTTAGTTATTAAATGATTTAAAGTAATTATTATCTGCAAGTAATTGTAATTATTGTGCAGTATAAATCTACTAATTTCTTTTAGGTCGTTCGTCGTCAAATCTTTATGTTGCTGTTGTGTGGGTGAGTAAAGAATTTTATCGTTTTCTTTTAATCAAATTTAATAATACAATTATTATCAAAAAATTAATCAATAACATTTCTTATTTAATGGATTCAGGAACAAATTTATTTAGATTTACAACAAAATTCTTAGAAGAATTATATACCTTAGTAAATTGGCAAGTGTAAATACACATATTGAAAATTATAATGTTCAACAATGGTTGAAATTAACATGGTCGTCATCATCTTTTTAAAAAGAAACAAAATTCTTTAACAATGGAATTGAATAAGGGTATATTTTTAAAATGTATTTTTAATCTATAATCTATGCTTATAATTGGTTTGAAATGTTCATTTTAACATATTCTTTAGCATAATTTAGAGAATGTCACAATAAATGCAAATTTATTTAGATATCTTAGTAATATGTTTTTCTCCTAGAATGGCACAGATCACAATCATTATTATTAATCATTATTCTTGACAATATATATGTATATAAATTGGGAATTCTATGTATACCTTTATAAGCAATTTTTGCCATAACTTTTTCACAAAATTCCAAGCATTTACATTTATAAACCTCTGAAAATCTACTTGAAATCTATAACTTTTGATGAGAGTATTTTACTTAAATGTACCTTGCACAGTTTGGCATTACTGGAAGAGAGTCTAACTTGGGATCGGAAAGTTCAGGATTAATTGTGATGCTCACAGGTCTGGCACTCAAACGTTTTACAAACTCTTAAGCAATTAACTCACATGCAGTTTTTTTTTTATTTGAATGTAAAAACATTCTGGATGTTGTTCTATTTTCAATTATTACACATATAAAATATTATATTCTAATATGGTATCATATAAATATGAATAATATTTGTGGCTAAAAATATTTTACATAAATACCACTGCTAAATGGATAATTTCAATTTGGAATATCTGTATTATACTTATTTATAATAGTACATTGCTTCATTATATCTTAGATTAATGTTATTTAGAAAAATAAGGAGAATTTCCATTAAATTTATATCCTTTAAATTTATCAACCAAAAAAGTATTTATATATATATATATATATATATATATATATATATATATATATATATATATATATATATATATATATATATATATATATATATATATATATATATATATATATATATATATATATATATATATATATATTATTTGTGGAAACTTCTGTGCCATAAAAATATCAGAGCTAAATAGCTGACATTTCAGTACAATAAAAAGTACTTTCCCCAGAGCTCTGAGGAAAGTACTTGTTATTGTAGTGAAATGTCAACTATTATGTTCCTCCTGGAAATAATAATATAAATTCATCATTTATCCATGACAATATTAGAATTAATACACATATATTGTAAACTTTTGATCATTTATCTATGACAAGAATGGTATATAAAATGTAAATTATATAACTCCAAAATTTTAAATTTATAATTTAGATAATAGTAATACTATAAACTTGGATATAACAGTAATAAATGACTTAATACATACAGATTACAAAGAGAATTCTGTAGAGATTTAATAATCATTGTTATTTATAAATAATTTATATTATAATCTACTATATAATTTTAATACAATATTTGTCCATTTAAATAAAGATTGTTACTTATAAAGTTGATTTTAATTTATTTTCATGCAATGTTCCTTTAAAAGCTAAGGATCTAAAATCATAGTTAATGAAAGAAAGAATAATTATCTACCACAAGATAAGAATTTATTTTAAAATTATTGTAATTATAATATCTTGTAAACAAAAATATTTAGTCTTAAACTTTGTGTTTAAATCCAATTAATATTATCATATATTAAAAATATAATTGGAATTGGAACTTTGGTTTTCAAGTAATGATTTAAATTAATCTTGTTTGTGAAACATTTATTGATTTTAATATTTCAAATAAAAACAAAAACATTTTGTTTAAAAGTTATAACAGTTGATTTGGGAGATTAGCCAATGAGAGTTAAGTAAATAGTTTTTTGATGTCAATTTATCCCAAGGTTTTTAAGAAAAAAAGTGCAGACAATTTGAGAAGGAAGCTTGAGGAAAACTGATAAAGTAGATAGAAGACTTGATTTTTGTTTTCTCTGTGAAAGCAATTATAAGACTTAAAAATATTTAAAGTCTTAAGCAGAAAAAATCGTATTCACAAAGCTATCTAAGGATATGAAATATTTTTTAAAGTAATTATTAATACTATGGGGTGGCTAAATTAATCTTCAAAGAAACCTGGTTATCAATTCTGATTATCTTCTTCTAGCCAAGATAATACCACAAAGAGTTGAAAAATCAATGTTCTTATCTCAATTTTTCCTAGGATAGCCATGAGAAAGGAAACACAACTGTAGTGTTTTTGAGAGAAACATGATAATAGCCATGTAAAAACACATTCATTTGTCTATGCTAAATTAAGGATTTTTATTAATCATAGATTAAATTTGAAAAACAGATTAAAAATTCCTATAAAGAAATTTTTAAAGCTAATAGAAATATCTTATAGTACGTTAAAAATAATTAGTTAATTGCAAGTGGTGAATGCAAGAAAATCTAATCTTCTGAATTAAACAGTGATACATAAGAAATAATTTTAAAAATTTGAACAAAATATTTATCCTATACTTAATAACAAAAAAAGATAAATAAAATTTAAATTAGGATTTCTTATGTTTAAATAGAAAATGAACTTTTACGATAGCCTTTTAAGAACTGAATATTAAACTAGAAAAAAAAATCTGTGTAACTTTTGAAGGATAGATGATAGTCACCAAGATAAGGGACTACAATCTAGGGACTACAATCTAGAAAATTAAATGAATTTATCCAATATGTGTTTAGATTTTTTTACAAAACTAATGAATAACAGAAAATGAGAAAAATCAGAAAGTAAACTTATTGATGACTTATTTGAACATGTTTAAAAGTTTGTGCAGCATGGGAGAATAAAGTGGAGATTTATTTAGAATATTTATCAAACTTTTCATAGTGAATTTTGAAGATCAGAATTATACACAATGCAACTTTAAAACCAGCTAGGAAGAATGCATCTGATTTAAAATTTTGTCCCATCATTTGTGTTTGTTGTTTGATGTTTTGTTTAACTATACATGTCTTTTAGCAATACAAAGAGAGGAGAAACACAAATGTGCAAAGAATGGTAAACACATACAGGGTAAACATTGTAATATTAAATAGAAACTGGTAATGGGTTAAAAAAAAGAGAGATTTTAATTTTAAATTTATCACTAATATTTTCCTTGTTTAAAATGAAATATAAATGCAAAGTATTTGTCATAGCAACAATTTAAAGAATTTATGTTTGCTATTTGGTATATAATGTTAAAGGTAGAGAGTAATCATGAGTTATAATGTGATGTGGGTGGGAGGACATAATTTTAACTGTTTATTTGATCAGTATATACTTTAAGAAATTAAGTGTAATAGGATTATCTGAAAGGAATGACAAACTTATTATAAAATATAATATATTGATGAAAGTAAGAAAGAATGGATATTGATGTAAGACAATATCATGATCTCATTTGTTATAAAGAAAAAAAAATCTTATTGATTATAATAATTGAAATATATTATTTGTTATATAAAATGATCATAGATATAGATAGAAATTATTGCATGGGGAAGATTATATTAAGTTCTTAATCTAAAATTAGTAGAGTAATAGATGCCAAATACACAATCAAGGAAGTTCAGCTAAAATTCCAGAATAGGATCAAATATTATCCTGAAGAACTGAGAACTAGTTAAGTGGGAGTAATCTGTGTGATATCCATATATATATTGAAAAGAGATGGGAGGTTTTCTACAAAGAAATGAGGATAGTATATACCTTAAGTGCTCAGGGAAGAAGCCATGGTTAAATGAAGATAGAATCATTAATAAAATGACTGCCTGCCATAATATGACACCTCATATTTAAAAATAACATCCATCCTTTTTATTAGGATATATTATTGAATATAGTATTTAATAAAATTAGTTTCTCATTGATAAAGTTTTACGTAAATAATAATAATAATATAGGAAGCATCAAACCTAGATGAAATATTTAAAGGATTTTATAATTTCTTCCTAAATCTTGATAGATTTAACTTAAAGGTAAAACCATGTACATACCAAATATTTTATGTTTAATAGTAATTTTAATACTACATGATTAAAAAGAACTGAGATCAAAGAACACTCTAAAATATAAGTGATAGAAAGAATGGAGGCATAAATGAATTGTATGATATGGAAAGAGTTTTTAAGTTAGTATTCATTTTAATTATATTGTGAATATTGTTTTATATATTTTTTATTACCACAGCAATAATGGTTTTGTTGATTAAATTATAGTTAATATTTTATATCAAGTTTGATAATATGAAGTACAATTTAAATGATACAATTTTTGGATGATATTGAGAACTATAAATATCAGGTAGTAAGGAAAAGGACTATGAAGATAGCCACCAGATAGCTCATGAAATATGCAAAGACATGAGATCAATATGAAAGCATATATAATAATAAAACAATAAACTTATACTTTTAAAAAGAACTAGATACTAACTCTGGGAGGGGTTGATTTTATATAATAACCATTATGTACTTGAAAAGAATGTAAATAATTAGCTTCAATGTAAAACAGTTAAATGCTTTTTTTTATTGTTAATGAAGTATTTAATTGTATATGTATAATTTTTTTGTTATTTGTTCTTAGTGTTGTAAATAAATAAATATTTTGATTTAAACTTTATTATAGTAATTTTATTGAGTCTGATAATCATTTCCATCACAAGGTCATACCAATAAAGCACATTATCTACATAAAATTATACATACTAAATTATGATTACATGCCTCATTTGAGAAGCTATGCTTAAGAGTTTATAATTAATACATTAACTATCAATTGCTTTAAATAATAACTACATTAAAGAAAGCTTATGATACTCCATATTTTATCTAGATGCAAAAGAATTTTGAAGAGCCATATGAAAAATATTATTAAATATTACAAAATGGAGAGCATATAATAGAAATCAGTAGTATGTCATTTAAGTTGAAATATATGTTATATCATAATTTAAAACTATTATTTAATTTCAGAGTACAAGTTACTAACCAAATATATTTTAAGGTTTGTAATTCTGAAGGAGTTAACTACAGTGGGTGAATGCTAACTAATTAAGAGATGTATTTCATTGAATTAGACTTGGTAGATAATAATGGTATAATAAAGCTTTGATTATAAGAAAATAAGTATTCTAGAGTAATTGTTGTAAACATAAGTTTGAGAATAAATCTTAGAAAAAGTAGATTAAATTATTTAAGGGAAGGTAATGATTAGATAATGAGGGTTAATTTCCATGTCTTATTATTATAGTTAGATTAAGTTTCCAATAGGAGATTAATCAAGGTTGTAATAGTAAATATGTTTTGATTGAATAGTTGGATCTTAGTAAAATCCTTTTTGTGATTCAACTATTTAATTATCAATATAATTGTTATATTGGATTTTAGAATAGAATACTTATGATCCCTGAGATAAACATAGGTTAGCATCAATTATTGTAAGTTAATGTAATTTGGTTAATGTTTTTATTTTTAGGATTCTTAAATCTTAGAAGAGTGGTTATTTCATTATTTAATTGAAATATTGTGTCAGTCATTGCTATGGCTAGAAAATTAAAAAAAATAGGTATCACAGCAAATCATTAATACATTATACTTCTTCACTTCATAATCTTAGTCTTCCAAAATTAATACATTTTATTAAAAATAGTTATATTAATCCTAAATTTTGGCAATATTTTAGCTGCAAATTCTGCATTTATTTTACATCTCCTAGATATTAACTTATATTTAGTATTTATTATCATTACATGATCCCATTAAATTTTTTAAGACAGATTATATTGTCCAATTACATTTAATATGTTATTAATAAGAGAAGTTAGTATAAAACAAAATGTTTCACATTTTGCTACTCTGACCAATGAAAATCTAGGATGGAAATTGAACCAATGTTTTTTAGTTTTCTGAATACTAAATTTAAGATGATGTTCTATTCAACATGACTATTCTGTGAAAGGTAAGATCCAATAGAAATATAAGGTATTTTATACAAAAGATTCCCTGTTTTCTTCATTGTTTCATTTTAAGAATGACATGAATAAGAATTTTCTAAACCCTATGGATCACAAAGTAGGTTGACATATATGCTTTATTTTCCATTGCCATGTGAGTATCTTTTTTCTTTTACTTTTTTCTCTCTTCCCTGCATTTTTGTATTTTGCTGATGTAACATATGTTTATTATTATTATGTATATGAAATGATACATATATTTTAATTTGTAAACATTTTTTTATGTTTTTTAAACATTTTTTAATAATTATTTACTTTTCACTGATATACATTCTTTTGTATATTTTTATTATTATTTCATGTTAAAGTTAGGAATCATCACAGTATATTTTGGATTTAGAGCTATTTTGATATTATATTCATTTCTAATAAATTTTTCTGAGATTGTTTTTTGTGAACTAACTATAATACCTATCTTTGCTTGTATAATTGGATTTATATGATAAGAAATTCCCTGTTGGGAGGGTGGTGTAAACAATAGTTTTGATTGTGACATGAAAAATTATTGTCACAAAAGCATCCATATATACTATTACATGTTCTATCTTAAATCAAATTTTACTACATCACTAAAATATTTATTGCATGGTAACATTATAAAACATTTAGACTATTACCCTCATAAAGCTTAAAGTAGCCTTGGATATCCATCAAAATTACTATAGCTGATCATGTTTAATAAATATGAAAGCCAACACCTAATTTGCTGTCTATATATTTTTGTTAAAGTTAAACTAGTTACATTTTATCTCTCACCTCTTTTGAATTTTCATTGAGTATATTAGCACATTATATTTAAAGAATGAAAATTTTCAGACTTACTACAACTGATGACTCATTGTGATATAAATTAGAGCAAAACAAGCATATCACAAGATCTATTTATGAAGATTATTTTTGCTTTTATGGATGCAAATAGATCACTTCTTGTAAGCATTATGAGAGCATGCAACATTTTTTTTGGAGATAAACACTAAATAAACATTGTAAGAATATTTTAATTTCCAATGTTTGATTAATTAAATCAATTATTGTAAATAAATATTTTATATTTTTTTAAAATATATATATATATATATATATATATATATTAATAATAGTTCTTAGTTATTAAAGAATCCACATTACATATATAAATAGCAATAGACTGTACTCTTGGTCATTTGAAAATTAATTCAATGATTACCTTTGCAGTTTACTCTACATGAAATCATTATACTAATTATTACTTCTGCATCACTTTCTATGTTGTTCAGTTTTCCTTACAAATGTGCACGTATGCAGATATATGTATCTTGAAGGTTATTTGCATTTTAGAAATCTTATATGTTTCAAGTGTGAGGATGTCAAAAGATCAAGGTTTTAAAGTATATATATATATATATATATTGTACCGGTCGAAACCCACCACCACCGCAAGTCAAATCGGATTCAAACTCAGCTGAACCAAAACTGAATTCAAACCCAACTCAACAGCTCAGATAGCAGAAATCGATGGCACAGTGCTATGCGCCAAGAACTAGCTCAACGGTTGGTGAGGACTAGAGACTCCTGAGTAACACTAATATCTAAGAATTTATATACTTTGAATAATTTTATAAATTGAATCATATGTATGTTCGGGTTGCCAACACAGACAGCGGGTATTAACATTTAAATAATTATAAAAAGAATAATGAACTAAGAAAACCAAGTATGTTAGAAAATATTTAATAAGAATAATTTCTTTTGTTTCCATAAAACATAGAATGCATTAATTACCTCTAGTCTTTAAGAGAATTTACAAATATAATAAGAGTGGCGGTCCTTATCATATGCCAACAATTATTACACAACATAGAATTCTATGTCTATGCCCCCAACGAGAAATATAAAGGCATATAAAGGTATTCATTAAGAACGGAAATGATTGTTCTAATTTTATTATGGTGGAATGTGAGATTTATTTTCACGTTCGGAAATCTATTCATGAAGAGCAAAACGTATTTTAGGGCATAACGTTAAAATTGATTTGAAACTTATTGAATTAATAATATATTTGAGAATTTGTTCGACTTTAATTTAAATCACTTCATCATGAATCACGAGCATGGAGTGGGTTTTACCGGAACAAAGATGCAACGGTACTGATGGCTTACGAGACAGAGAGGAAAATTGAAATATGATCGCTAGTCGATGATCGAAGTCCTATGGCGGCTTGCATCTAACAAGTCTTACGCCCTTTGACTAATGAATATGAAAGGAAGTACTTTCTTCCTTGAGAAATTTAAATAAGAGAATATGATCACCGACCAGCCTAACGGAGCGGAAGATTGCCCTGCGTCAGCAACGTTCAATGATGATGACTTGATAGTCATCGTTGAAAAATAAAACCCATGTAGAATGCTCTACGTGATGACTTGACCAATTAATTAAAGTCAAACGAGCTTTTATCGAACTATTTTAAAACATTTATAAACTATATTAATTATGCCCTAATTATCGTGCACTTCCTGAATATTAATACAAACTAACAAAAGTTGAATTAAAATATATTTAATCCTTTATTGACCCTTTTTGCAATAAAAACATTTAAGGTTATATTCGAATAAATATATATTAGTGGAACAAGAAATCAATATTTTAACATTTTGTGAGTATATAAACACTTGTAACTTAGGAGCTGCAGACGTAGGTGAAAAACGGAGCTAATAATTTATTATTAGCCAATTATAAAAATAGTAAACATGTAATATTTTCTTTCGACTCGATGATTAATAGAACTTATAAATTTAGTTCTAATGGGCGAGAATAACTATTTAAAATTTATATTATCTTATTTGCGTGAGGCAAATGGAACAAAGGAGCTCATCGAGTTGAAATATTATTGGCATATAATTTTAAATAAATGACATTAATAAAGCATACAAATATATATATATTAAATGAACCGCCAGGTAAGAAAAGAAAAGTTTAAAGACTAGAGATTGAAAGAATTACAATATAAATTTATAGTAGCATTTTATAAAGATTTTTACATTAAAGAATAAAGGAGCTTTTAATAAGGAGTGTAAAATAAAGTTCGAACTGGCCAGAAAGTTTAACGTTCATTAGAGAAATATATTACCCTTCCGTGCTTGTCCTTAAGTTACTCCTCCAAGTTGTTGAAAATGTAGGCACCATTGATTGATTATTGGAACAGCATTTTAGTAGCCTCCATAATTTTAGCAGAATGATCGGTCCGGAAAAGATTCAGCAGCTCCATCGAAGATTTCTAGGGACTTTAGGAACCGCAGCCAGATCCCTGATGTTCTAGCCCTCTATCATGATGAAATACAATTTTTATATGCACAGAGTTCACTGCACTACTCTACAACAAAGCTAGCCTCTTTTTTCCTGACTTTTCAGGGCTATATATCCTGTTCACTGATGCCTCCGGCTAGCGCTCATTTTATTATCCATGTGTCTTTTTTATAATTAGTTGTTTTCAAATACATTCTCTCGATAAGGCTTTCAAACTAATTAGCTTGAATTCCTTCTCTAATTGAAAATGAATTCTTAAAATCTGAAAATTATTTAATTAGAAAAATGAATCCTTATCTTTTTCCAATTCATAAAGCTTTACTATTGTTTTTAAGAATTTTAAAGCTTATCGAAGGAATGTAGCTTTTAATCACCGAAACTTTACAAATTATTTAAAGGTGAAAAAAAAACAAGTATTCCCGACGCAATGAAACTTTCGAACAATTATATATATTTAATATTTACAAATATATATACGCACAATCCACACAATTTAATATATATAAATTCATGAATATTTTATCATGAATTTATTTAGAGAATTGATCAATTTTAAACTAAACTAATTAATTTTGCTACGCATTTGAAATAAGTTATTCATTATGGAAATTAGCGTGGATTGAACGTATAAAGCCCCATTGCATCGGAAATTTAAGGTTAGTATTAGGGTAAATAACATGAAGCTAGGATCGAACTCAGATCCAACTGCTTCATATATATATATATATTAAAATTTAATATTTTTACCAGTTATTATAAACATAAATTAATTAATAAATGGGATCTCTGTTATACAACTAAAGTCTAATCTGCAGCCAATGTTTATTAATGTGCAGTAACCAATAATACCAAATCTTCAGGCTGAAAGAAAATAATAGCAAACTGATCCTAGTCTCTATTTAATTAGTAGTAGTCTGCCAGGTTTGCTATTGTTTTCTTTCAGTCTAAAGAAATAAGTGTTATTGGTTTACTGCACATCATTGCATCTTGGCTGTGAATTTAACTTCATTTATATAACAAATCATTTTAATTACTAATTAATATATATATATATATATATATATATATATATATATATATATATATATATATATGAATACATAGTACTATTTCTAGGATTTTCCATGTAATAAAAATATAGCTAAATAGATGACATTTCAGTACAATAGCAAGTACATTCCTCCGAATTTTTTTATTTTTCAAATCGTAAGAATGTGTGTGGTGAGATTTAAAATCTTTTTTTTCCTTTGTTATGTTCTCCTGGATATTCTTCTATTGGTTTAATATATATTTTAAAACAATGGCCAAATACTACTAGTATTTCTTTTCAAAACTTAATGGTTGTAGGTATTGAAAAGATATATTAATAAAATTACTTATTAAAATCATTGTTTTTCATAATATAAAAATGTTAGTTGATAATTTTAGTAAATAGCAAAAAAAAAAAAATATTTATAAAGATAACTTGCATATATATTTATAATGTATAGTAGAAATGTATGAATCTGAGCAAAATTTAAAATTTAATTAAAGTTAAAAAGTAATTTAATAATTTCTGGTGTAATATAAATAATTATTAATTATTAAAAAATTTATTAAAGAATTGTTATAATGAATAAACAATGATTAAAAGTATGGTATTTATAAAAGAAGTTTATAATAATGTAGCTTACTCCGCTACATGCACTTTTACAGATTGAATGCTAATTATAATGAATACTTCTCCTTTCCAAACACAAGATAATGTATTTTTAAAAGATAGAATGGATCACTCTATCCTTTTCATCTAAACTATATGTATTGGCAAATCTGAAGCATTTGGAACTGAGAGCGTGAAGATTTATTTAATCACTTTAAATTACTTATAATATAATTTTTGTCAATGATGCTTGTGAAATTTTTACAATTTACAATACATGATTATGTTATAATGTAATTTCATATACTTATGTGACTATAATAGAATCCCATGTGAACTTACTATGCAGGATGTCTGATAATAATTTGCTATAGATAATATACAGTTTTACATTTTAAAAAAATGTTTTGTACAAAATAAAATTCTAGTTAATTTTAATTTGTCACTAGTACTGTTTAAACTCTTGGCACTACTCATTTGTATTGTTCTAAT
The DNA here is from genome assembly GCA_028023455.1 of Epiperipatus broadwayi. Taxonomy (NCBI): domain Eukaryota; kingdom Metazoa; phylum Onychophora; class Udeonychophora; order Euonychophora; family Peripatidae; genus Epiperipatus; species Epiperipatus broadwayi. The sequence goes on from JAQFVV010006398.1 coordinate 609,891, forward strand.
TTGAAATTCTGAAGCTTACTATTATATTAGCTAATATATAGCTTTTTAGAGAATAATTTAATATCTAATTCATATAAGTTTCATTTTACTTTAGTAATAATTTATTCTTGCAATAAAAAAATGAACTTAGTTTCATATCAGTCAAGTATTTAAATGTTAATTTAAAATGGATAGCAGAAATTAAAGTAAAATTTAAAATATTCATAATAAATTTATATATTATGTTTTCAAATATATAGGAATCATACTTTTTACTTGAATATCATGTAAAGTATAAGATAAAACTAGAAATTTTATATTTTTTCATCTAATGATTTTTAAGTATAATTTGGTATTAGAAACTAGTTTGTTTAATTATTCATTAGCTTTATCATATTGTAACAGTCATATCTGTACATTCATGCAACAAAATCCAGAGTTTTAGTAAATTATCCCAAGGCTGATCAAAGTGAGGTTGAGACACCAAATCCAATCTCACCCCAATTACTTTACCAACACTCAAAGACTTACCACCCTACAGATGACATATATGAGGCTACAAGTATTTTTTTAATTCACATGCCGGTAGTAGCACATTGGTGTAACATGAGACTATGATGCAAATTGGCATATCTAAAGTACAGCTATATAAGTGTGGCTCAATTAACAGACATCATTAAATTTAGACTGATTCATAAACTATTCAAATAATAACTTAAGTACTAGTTAATACCTAACTAATGAATAATAAGCAAAAATTGAGACACTAAGCAGAATTATATTTTAAACAAATTTAATAAAAGCCAAAATTTAAGTAATAAAATAAAATAAAACAATTAAATGACACAAATTTGTTTCACTCACAGGTGATGATGATTGAACAAGTTACAGACTATTTAATTTACAGATTTAGTATTTGGTTTCACTCGCAGGTGATGATGATTTATCAAGTTACATTTTGTTTAATTTACAGATTTAAGATTTTATCTCCTCATAGATGATGATGATTTATCAAGTTACATTATGTTTAATTTACAGATTTAGTATTTTATCTCACTCACAAGTGGTGATGATTTATATTTTGCCAAGTTATATTTTCATGAGACTTGTTATTACAGCACTACAGATTTATTTCAAATTTATCTCATGATTATCTATGCCTAATTTGTGCTATGTTTTTGGGACTTAGACTTGCTTTAGTTAATCTGCAGATGTGATCATCATTGATCATAATTAATATTTATTTCATCGGTATACAATTCTCTAAATAGATTATAAGCTTACAAAACTAGATTCTGTTTCAGATCAAAGCTGAAATATAAATTATTATGGAGGGATGAATTGATGGTGGGTAGTAAGACTTCAGATACTAAAGCATATATAACATATATAATCTGAGTCTGTTCATCTTGAATGTGTGCTTGCTTATGGTATTCATTACCATGTAACCAGTTTCTTTCTACCATACCCATTGATGTGAAAGAGACCTTTTGATAGTCTGGGTGATCGAACAGCTTATCAAGATATCTGGATACTTGTTATTCAGTCCTAAGTGGAAGTAACGGGGTGGCCTTTAAAACCAAAGCCCATTGTGAAAAGAGAGCTGTCCAAACTAAGATGTTGGGATGGCCATTAAAACCAGAAGCCCATTCAAGAGATAATATGCAGCAATAAATATATGTGCATATGCACTTTCTAAGGACACATTTGCCTCACTGACTACATCATTATATAATAAAATTGAGAAGCAAAACATTAGTTTCCTTTTATAGAACCACCATAAATCAATTCATAAATTAGCATTTATAATTATGGTATTAAAGAAATATAATCTAATTTATTAAGTTATTTATATAGGCATTCATATATATATATATATATATATATATATGAATGCCTATATAAATAACTATATATATATATATATATATATATATATATAAGGAGGGCCACAGCATATTTTGGGATAAGTATAAGATTAAACTCTAGCTTTATGCTGCATCAGTCACTTCAGCTAAATATTAACTACATTTTTCATTAACGCAAACCTATTTTTAATCATTTATAATCGCTTAACTATATATCTAAACCCAGCTTTATTTTACTCATTTTAAAAGGGAGTTTTGTTTGTACACTAATAAATGCAAAACTATCTATGTGTGAGAACATCTAATCATTTCTCACCAGTTAATTTAAATACGAGTACACTCCGTTCTGAATAAGCATAGCATAAATATATAAACAAATAATTGAAAGTAATATTGGCATAGACTTAACTAAAAGAAAACACATAAAATTATAAATAAGATTTCACACAAGTGAAATCTAAAATTTGGTTTTATTTTATTTAGTGAAAAGAAACAAAATTAAAATAGATTAAATATCAAATCAGGATAAATTAGTTTAACTCGGCTTGAATCAGATTAAATCAGGCAAGATTTACGATATCATATAATCACATAAAATTTACATTTTAGTTTAATAATTAATATTTGAAAGTTTAAAGTACATTAGTTTAAATTATATTGACCATTTATAATAATTTTAGCTAGCTTTGATAAGTTATGAGATTTAGTTTAAATGTTCATTTTAAATTTTTAGAAGTGTTACTTCTTTAAGTCCTTTTCTCAGGCATGGGTCTTCAATGTTGGTCTTGAGCATTGGCCCATTGGTCATCATGTTTCTAAATCCTGTAGACTACTTTTGAGAAGCTAGAAAGCAAGTCTTTTTCCTTTACTAGCCCATCATCTTTAGTATTAACAATTTTAGCAATAAGACTGATTATAGGAAGCTTAATATTAGACTTAATAATAACAAATTGGCTGCAATAAGCTTTCCCTTCCCTTTTTACATCAACCGCATGTGTTTTTCTACATTAACAACATGTAATAACATGAAAGCTAAAACCATGTTTTTTTAGTTCTTAATTAGTTATTAATTTCAGATCTGTTTTTCAAATTATTTTGCTATACTCTTGGAAAACCCAGGGATTTCTGCTGTGTTATTGATTTTTCTTACAGGGGTCCCTTGGCTTTGGTCAAGTTAATTTACTCCACCTTATTTTAAAATGTATTTTAATTCTTAACTTTTCAAGTAGGTCAAAATATAGTGAGATGAATCAATTTTATTAAATTATTTATTTACAAAAAACAAATCTGAAACTTCGCAAACCTTTATTATATATATGTAACATGTTTAGACATAATTTAACTCTATATGCAGAAATATTTATAATTTCTAATATTAAATTTATAAGAATATTTAAATAAAATAAAAAAAACTTATGTTTTAAACTTGTAACCCTATTTCTTCTCTGCATATATATATATATATATATATATATATATATATATATATATATATATATATATATATATATATATATATATATATATATATATATATATATATTGTCTTGGTTACACATACATCAAGATTAACATTTATTTAGCAAACAGTACTATATGTGTGCACATATAAGTTGATTTACTATACATATACATACCCTTTCTATATTGTATGCTATAATATATGCACACATACATAGCTATGATTATTAATTTTAAAATTAGTCTAATATCCGAGGATTTGGGTATATGGGTATGTAAATAAAAGTACTACTATAGCATATAGTAGATGAAACAGTAGGATAGACAGATCTGACTGTTTCAATATACACATTAAGGTGAAAACTTTAATTAATGCACTAATCTTTTTAAAATGCATTTAATATTTGTTTGTTTATTATTGTTTGTAAAATTATAGATTTTACATGCTATTATTATTTTAAATCATAATTTGTATATATTTTTTACATGATATCTCATTGGATGATGAAAAAAAAGGTATTTATTTATTTTATTATATTTTTGTTAATTAATTAAACTTTTGTTCAATTAATATTTATTTAATATTTATATTATTCTTTATTTTTTGCATTTTATAACAAATACTATACATACATTCTAAAACTTATATCGCTTTTCTGTGTGAATGTTAAATTAATATTAGTAATATAAATGTAGGGACATTTATACAGAAAAGGTAACCATATATTTTTTTTTATTTAAACACTTTTATTGATGCTTAGCATAATTTCAATATACGATATATCATATTTATAGCTGATTCATGCAAGTCATAAAAATGATTAGATAAAAACAAATGTTATATTTTCTGTATAAATGCTGGTACATTTATATTACTAATAAATACTATACAAATTAATTCTGGACACAATATTTATTAAATTCCCTTTTTTGGTATAATAATTCAAACATTTGGAATATAAATGAAAAAAATAAATATTAAAATGTATTTATCTAAATTAATATTTATCCACTATTAAATTTTAATTATCTAAGTTTTTATTTATTTCATCAGTGAACACTATTTTTTGTAATTTAAATATTCTTTATTCTAATAGTATCTAAATATTTAGAATGTTAAACTTTGATTAACAAAAATATTTTAGTACTCTTTTCATTGAATTTCAATTAAATAAATGCATTAGCTTGTTAAATTAAATTGCATAACTATGTTTACATTTGCTTAAATTCAAGTTAAAATTAAATAATTTATTTGAATTACTCTTTATTTATTATTAAAACTCCATATTTATTTAAATTTTAATTAATAAAAACATGTAAAAACACTCGTTGAGCAAACAAAGAATTAATATTTATTAGATGCATTTAGAGCTGCATTCTGAATTAGTTTTTTCCACTCTGATAATTTTTTTTAATATATCTATACATAAAACAATTATATTTTTTATTTAATCAAAAATACAAAACATGTTTGATTTTGTTAATATTTATAATAATTTAATTTTTCTTATAATATAGACCATAAGTAAAATCGATTTCTCAAAACATATAAATTGAATGACCTTTTAGAGTATGTACATAGTAGAATAATGCTAATTATTGCATTTTTAAAGATATATTTACTTTCTAATTTCAAACAAATTTTATAAAGATATATGCATGACTTTTAGCTTTTTCTATGTTTTTTATTTTATATTTTTGATTATTTATATCATCTAAACTGTTGTGTTTAATCTGGATTATATATATTTTAACACAAGTGTGTGTAAATATTATCTAATATTATATTAATTAATGAATATGAATCAAATATACATATGTTTTTTACAATATATTCTACAATGGCTATACTCTGCCTACTGCTATTTGGGGAAGTATAGCTCCTTGTTCTAGGCAAACTACAGAAGAAAGAACTGCAATTACCCTTATACATTTCCTACTGCTACCAGATGTATCTCAGTAGCCGGCCTCAGGAGTATGTCCACTGACACTTCCTGCTGTATTTGACAGCTTGCTTCATGCTAATGTTTGGCTCTAGTATCTTCCTATCCTGAATGTGGACTTGCCTCACTGTGGAACCATTTAACCTAATCACAGAATGGAGATTTTATCTTTGGGCTATGTTTACAATAGTTTTCTGCAGACTTTTATGGAGAATGTTACTACTACCTTTCAGCTTTGTGACAATTTTTCTCTGACTACATTCAAATAGACTGACTATTTGTTGCCAGATTCCCATTCTCAATGTAAATATTCAGATTCAGTAAAAATCAGTGTCTATTGGCTCATTATTGTCATTAGCTTTGCACTATCTACCTGTATCTACATAGGTTCATAGTGATTAATGTTCAATCCAATCTAGAAGATGTAATATGGACTAGTGGATTATTTAAAGACAAAGTGAGATATGATAAAAACCAATTTACTTTTGCTAATATGTAGCTGAGAATATATTTAAAAATAATCCAAAATATCAGTTCAAAGATTCTGAGAAGAAAAAATTCAGGAGCACTTTAAAAGTTTGATATACTAAGAGCATTTTAATGATCATAATAAAATGATTATCCATTTCTTGTGATGTAATTTTTTATACTATTGCAAAATGTAATAATTTTTGTTACAGTTTGGAAATGCAGAAATATAAATCTGAAATTGTTAAATGACAAATGGAGATGTAATACATATAGTATTATTTAATAATACATGAATTGTACATATATGCAAATCATTTATGTTATGACTATATTTTTAGTGCTAGATGCTAGAACAGTTTTAATATCAAAGACAATTCTGAAATAAATCATAGAATGTATATTCATTTCTTGGTCCAAAAGCATGATGTAAAACTAGACAATAGAGTATTTATGATCAAGTAATAATTTTAAAACCTTCATCAGTTGCAGTTTATTATTGGGTCTACTTTCCTATAAACTTTAATAAAGACCATATTTTTAACACTGTATAATTTTATGGAAAAGACATAAAATGTAAAAATATCATGTAAAACTATAATAAAAAAATAATACCCAAAATGAATGGGATTTTATAATAAATCTAATATCACAATAAAATCTTAATATTAAATTACTACTACTATTATACATTCACTTACATTATTGATTCTTACATATTTACTAATCTATTTTCTTAGTCTGCATTATCTCTGTCTCATTCTGAAATATCTCTTTTCATGTACTTCCTAAATTGATATTTAAATTACACTTTAGAATCTTTAAATTTATTATTAATACACTTTCTTTAGATTTTAATATTTTTAACATTTTATTGTTAATAATCAATTATACTTAATTAAATTAAACGACTTCTTTGATATAAAATATATTAATCTAACCGGTTTTCATCCGATATTCGGATCTTCTCAAGATATATATATATATATATATATATATATATATTGAGAAGATCCGAATATCGGATGATTTTCATATATGTATATATATATATATATATATATATATATATATATACAATTGAAAATCAGATGAAAAACAGATAGATTAATATATTTTATATTAAAGAAATTGTTTAATTCAATTAAGTCTAATTGATTATTAATAATATTATTAGAAGCAACATTATGAACAAATTTATAATTACATATATCTAATTTGACCATTGATAAGAATTTAGCATTGTATTATTTCCACTTTTTGTTTAAAATTTATATATATATATACAAAGTTTTCAAATGTGTTTCACTATTTTTAAAAAGTTTTGATTTTTACATATAATCAATATCATTGACTATAATAAAACTTTTTTAACTTGTAAGCCACTGATATTGCAAAAAAGCTATATGTTTTTGGACTAAAAATGGTTTAGGCTTGTATTCTTCCTTTCAATTTTTATCTCACTTTTATTTTTATTTATCTACTTAACTTAACAAAATAAATTTTTATTCTATCAATTTATTATTTATTCTTACAATATGTGTTTGTTATTACTTTTTCTTTAAAACCTTTCTATTCATTTTTATTCAAAATCTTTAAAGCACTTATAATATTGTTGCTTGTATTTCAAAAAGAATTCTATCTGTATATATAAATAGATCTATTATTAGAAAGTGTAATATATTAAATCTATTGGTCTTAATAATTACTCTTTCTATACAAAACACATTGTGAGAATTGTATTGATGCTTTTAAATTATGACACTAGTGAAGACAATTGAGAATAATATGGATAGCAAAGAAATGAACAAACGATTTTTGGATGGATTTGATTTTAACATTAACTTGAAATTGTTTAATTTAGACATTTTGTTCTATTTTAAAAAAAGAATATAATGTCTGTAGTATTTGATGGGAAAAGTATACAAAACTTATATACAATGAGATGGATATTTCATCATCAGAATTAAAATGTATCATTGAGAAGTTTGAAAAATCAACCTAGTGATAGATCTCTCTACATATAAATTATTTATTAGGTAAAATGGCCATAATCTTTATAACACATAATAATAAATTTTCAAAATATCATTGTTAGTATGGATATATATTTTTATTTGTTTAAATCATGGATTAAATTTCTTTCACAAATATATTAGTTGATCTGCTATTTGCAGCATGCATATGTCTGGTGGATAAATATACTAAAAACCAGATATCAGGTCTTTATTTTCATTATTTAGATGTCAAGATAGTAACAATAGCTTTTATTGTAATGTAATAACATTTTCTCAGAATTTTTATAATATTCAAATTGTTATGTATATCCTGAATAGTTTTCAAAGAGAGACAGGATCCTTTACACGATTGTTAAAATCTGCAGTTAGGCAAGTATCTACAAGTAGTAAGATACGATATGCATAACAGTCAACTTCATTGTTGTTTTTAGAAATTCCACTTTATGTGGTAAAAAACAATTATAAATCAATACTTAAATAAGTTATAATTGATAAAATCAATAAATAAAATAAATCTTTCTCAATAGTTAAGTTTTATGAAATTACTAAAACAAGAATTTTTAATGTCACTGCTCTGGAGAATCCTGGGTTATTATGCACTATAGAGGAGTATTTTCAATCAAACAATAAATAAATTGAACCAGATAGGTAAAGAACTATATTTTGGGGAAAATCTTAATACCTATTACCAATTTCAATATTGCAATTATCAATTAGTCAAGGAAGCTTCAATATTATTGATCCAAAATTATATGTATCATATATGAAAGCATAAATGTATATTAATTATAATATAAGACAAAAGTTTTAGTCCACCATCACCACTTACTAATTTAATTAATAAAATTGGAAAAGTCATATTATTTTATACTGACTTATTCATAGCATATAAAGACTTGCAAGATGACTTCACCTTAAATAGGTTGATTAACAATAAATCCAATGATTTTTAAAAAATGAATAAACAATGTTAATTACACTTGTATAGAAGAGTGAGTGATTAAAGATATCAGGAATCTTCTCAAATATATGCTCCACAATCCTATATCAAATTCTGCTTCAAATTTTTAAATGATTTCTACCATTGAACATTTATTTAAATGGTCACCTAAAATGAAGTCTGATCATTCATGTGTTTTTTTGTAAAATGAAAGAGGAAATCTTATTTCACTTATTTGAGGGATGTGCAGCATTTAAATTCTTAAGATCAAAAGTATTTCATGCACCATACATAAATTTACAAAGGGAAATAAACAATATTAAAATATTTAATCCATGTAATGCAATCATTTTGTTATATGCTCAAACACTATATGGACAATAAGATGTGAAATGATTATTTATAATAAAAAATATAATTGGTTAAAAAATCTTAACAATTTGAATAAATTCTTTAACAGCTGTATTAGATCTCCAAGAAAATAACAGAAAATATTAGGTTAACCACTGATCTGTCTCTATGTGAATTATATAAGTAATATAAAAATCAAAAAGTATTATTTAATTAAAGAAGAAACTTATAAGATAATATATTTGAAATATTTAAAATAAAATTAAATTGTTCTAAAGACATTCATTACTCATATTAGATGATGGAAATAGTCCAATATAAAAATACAACTAGAACATCATCATCACAAACCTTCAGAAAAACACTACTATACAAAAAGTATGAAGATATGTAATTATATATATATATATATATATATATATATATATATATATATATATATATATATATATATATATATATATATAGTAGTTTTCCAACTATTGATGATCTATAAAATCTAAGTTTGTCATTTTGGAGGTAATATTCAGCTAAAGACATAATAAATATTTAAACTACCATCTAGAAGAGCAGTTTGCAGACTATTTTGTGTTTTCATCTTAATTTATTTGATGTATAAAATGGAGCTTTAAAAAATAAATATCAGTTTTTAGAAAAGGAACTGCCTTTAAAAATATAATTGTATTTATGAGCAGTATTAGCATTGAAAACCTATCAGTGCACAGACTATTTTCAGGCAGAAAAAAAACTAGATACTATATTTTGCTGCCAACCTATTTGAGATATTGATAAATTTGAATTTTAAATATCTGATTAAGTGCTGAATTTTATTAAAAGATGTTCGTAAAATATGGAAAAAAAATCTTTAAAAAAAAATGAAAACAATTTCATATATAAGAACTCATCTATTAAATATAAAAGAATCACAAATTAATTGTACAGTACAAAATATTATTTTTTAATTCTTTGTCGATAATTTTTTTTCTTTATATTATATTTATTTCCACCCTTCTTTTTCATATTTTCTAGTTAAATATATGCCACTTCAATCGATATTCTTTATCAATTAGTAATTAATTTTTTAAACATTTATTTCAATGTTTATTTCTTAAATCATTATATTTTTAATGTTTTTATTTCTTTTTCCTTTTTACTTTTTTTTTTTTTCAAAATAAGAAAAAAGAATGAAAATACTCGTTTTATAACTAAATAACATTTCAAGAATTCTTTTTCTGGATTTTGCTTTTAAATACATTAATGATTTATGTTCATTTCAAAAACGTCTAGAGTTCACTTCCACATAGAACAATATAATATTAACTAGAGCAAAATTCTTCAGTCGATCCAGTAGACAAATAGGAGATTGAAGAAAATTAGTATAATAAAGAATCTTTTTTTTAACATTTGTTAGATGATAAATTACAATAACATTTTGAATGTTTTATACCTTTCAAATGCTAATTTTTTATACATTAGTTGAAGGGATTTAAAATATGTTAGCAATAAAATCATGTTAAATATCATTCACATTTTACATTTTTTAAAAAGTTCATTGTGTCAAAGTTTGACAATATTTTGTCATGATTTCCAATTGATAATATTACATTTTGAAATTAAATAAAAATTAACTGATTCTATGTAATGTTTCTGAGACTAGTTATAGTTTTCAACTTTTTCATAGACTATTTTGTACTCTATCAACTAATATATCTTCAATTAAAAATTTTCGTTTGTCATTCATTGTTGTTTTAATCATCTATGAATACTTTTTTTTTAGAATTATTTCTAATTGAAAATGTTCATATAATTATTTCTGTAAAGCATCCTGCAAAATGTTTTAAACTCTGGGTAGTTTATTATGTGTGTATGCAAAGAAGTTCATTTATCTAGAATAATATAACATGAAAGACTGAAACCTTTGACAGATGCACCTTAAAAATACTTATATGACTGCCAATCAGATGTAATAACAACTGCACAAGGGACCTTTCAATTCAGAACACTAGGCAGAGATTTTACAAGAAAAAGATGGTTCCACCTTCTCTACTTAAATTTATATATAAATAAGCCAGTCTCAAGCATTTTGGACTAAGAGTGTGAAGCTTTAAACACCTTCACATTTAATTCACTAAATATTATATATAAATAAATAATGTGAAATCATTCGATTTACTATGAAATAATTTTCAAATCTAATGAAGTGATCATAACAAATGTAAATATATTAATTTATTAAGCACAAGTAGATGATATAATAATAATGTGAAGGGTTGAAACCTTTGACAGATGCACTTCAAAATGCTTATATGACAGCCAATAAGATGTAATAATGAATGCACACGGGAACTTCAATTCAAAACACTAGGCAGAGATTTTATAAAAAAAAAGATGGTCGCATCTTCTTCTCTACTTAAATTTATATATAAATAAGACAGATTCAAGCATTTTGAACTAAGAGTGTGAAGATTTAAACATCTTCACATTTAATTCACTAAATATTATATGTAAATAAATAACGTAAAATCTCTGCATGGTGTCATATAAGCATTTTTAAGGTGCATCTGGCAAAGGTTTCAGCCTTTCACATTATTATATCATCTGTTTGTGCTTAATAAATTAATATATCTAGAATAATAAAATGAATGTCATTCTTAAGTACAGTTCTTAAAAAAAAAATAAACAAAAGTTTGTCAGATGCAACATTCTTTCACACACTTCTGCATAGATTGCTACAAATGTTTAAATTTGAGTATTTCCTTTCTGCAACCATTTATATTCAGAAGTTCAACATATAAATATATATTGGGAAAAAATTATTTACAAAATTAAAAATAATTCAGTGCATAATATTTTAGACTTTTTAAATTTTTTACTATATATAAAGAAATTAAATAAAAAAAATCCAGCATATACCAGACAATTTTAACAAGGAAATCAAGTCATATATCACATGATCTAATTTTATAAGCTTGTATTACAAATGTTATATAATGAGTGGTCTGAGGATAGCGATATTTTGAAAACCTTGTTAAAAGCTATCAGCATGCTCACTAAATGACAATTTGTAGCAATGAAATGTAGTATTTTCTATAGACAATTAAAAATAAAATTAAGATTTATATTTCTATGAATAAAAAAATCACTAAAATCATTTTGCAGATAAAATTATTGTTTATATAACTATCATTTTTTAACCTGATATATAATACATTGCTTTTAAAATTTTATAAACTGTTTCTCCCCCATATCTTTTAAAGCTTTTTATTGATAATTATTTGTATAAAAAAAATAGATTTTTAAATACTCTAATCATCTTAATGACTTTTATTTAAAAACAAAACTATTTTTTCACTACCCTAAAGAGCATTTTATTTTTTTTTTTTATGAATTTTTACTTCTTATTAATTTTATTATTTTCAAATGAGCCCAAAGTTATTAAAAACTTTTCTGATGTAAAAATTTACTCACGATCTTTTCTGATTTCCTTTTCTAAAATAACATTGTTTTATCTTAAATATGTTCTGTATTAAATTGTTTTGATAGTAATAAAATAATAACAAAAGAAATTACTATCATTCGTAAACTTCTGAATTTTATAAAAATATATATTAAATATATGAATTTAAAAATGAATATTATAAGTAGCTTTAAAACATTTGGTAAAGTTAAAATAAAAAAAAGGATCATTCAATTAGAAATTAATGTTCTATTTATTTCTGTTTTATGACTTTTAAAATAATCATATGTATTTTTTCTCTTGTTAATAATATTCACTATGTTATCAGTATACTCATTTTTGACTGCTAAGAAATTTTATTCTAAAATTCTTTTTTCATAAAATGTTTTTATCATAAACATAACTTTTCTCAAATATTTGAAATAGACACTCTTCACATATCTGGAGCCTAATTGTAAATATAGAGGATTTAAACTCAGACTTACAAGTGTAAGTTCAAACCCCCTATATTTATAACTTTTTACACCAAATATTGATATAAATAGCTTGTTGTTTACTTTTATTCTTTAGTTTTCTGAGATTTTTATATTTCCATAGAGATGAATTTAAAACAAAAATTCTCAAATCTGAGTTATGCTCATCACACACAATGAAAAAAACACTTCTGAGCAGAATTGAAATAATTCATAAGAGCTACAATTTCATTTGTAATGCAAAACTCAAAAAATATATTGTTAACATTTTTGAGTGTACTATGTGATATAATTACAATTTTTTTATCTAAACAATAGTTTAATTTGATAACATATAAAGTGTTTCAGGATAATTATTTTTAAATCTCTTTTTACATTATTTTTAAAATAATTTATGAAGAAATATCTGTTTTAATTTTGTTTTCAACCTCTTTTTGTTATTATTAGTATAAATATTCATTACTATAATTACCTGTTATAACAAGAAATATATTGTCAATCTGATAACATAAATATTTATGTAATAATTTTGTAGAAACTCTATTGATTAAACTTCTTTCTGTAACTTATTATTTTTATAATCTAATTTCAATGAAAGTAAATTTGTCACTGTTAAATTAAAATATATATTATGAATAGTCCATTTCAGAATATTATCATTCAAATATGTTACCTAGAATTATTCATAAGCAGACTCATAATGAGTCATTTATAATAAACTTGCAAATACAATTTTACAATTCCTATTCATTCAATCTGATAAAAAGAATCTGAATGTATGGGTGGTGGATATTGATAAATGAAAAGTAAAATTGTATTTGCAAGTTTATTAAAAATGGCTCATTATGAGTCTGCTTACAAATAATTCTAGGTAGCATGCTTGATTAAGAATATTCTGAGATTGATTATATTCCTATACTTTACATATTCAAGCTGTGATAAAAAGTTATTTATATGCTGTTGAAATTACTAATATTGTGGATAATTCATAAAATAGTCAATTTTGTTTTATAGTGTTTAAAAAACCTTAAAAACTATTCTTGTTAGGCTTTCTGTAAAGTGTATTTTTATATTTGTTACTGATTTTTATTTTTTTCTTTCAAATTATATTAATAAGTGCATTATTTATCACACTGCTTAAATATACAAGACAGTTAATTAAATTCTTTTCATGGTTATAAAAATGGGTTTGATTCAAAAATTATTTTTGTAATCATTTATTAAATTTATGACATTAATTTTAAATAGGATAATAATAAGTGCATAGCACATGCCTCACCAATTGAAAGGCTACATCACATTACTATCATATTGTTTGTTTTATCATTATTTCAGCTACACTCAATAGTCAATTTAGATTAAAAGTAGCAATATACCCAGTCACTGACCAAGATTGGATTTACTCATCATCTAAAAACATAAGATTCAAACTAGCCCAGAATCTAACCCTAGATTATGAATACATAACATTCTTCAAGTATATTAGTTAATATTTAATATTTTTTCCTATGCAACATTTAAACATATTTAATACATTCATTAAGAGTTATACTCTACACAATTTAGTGCCGTGGTAGAGAATTAGCTATCAAGTTTAAATCGTCTTACTAATTCCACTTCTAAAAATTCTGGTGTTTAAAACTCTTATGAACTCCAACACAATAAAGTCATTTGATTATTTATTAGAATACTTTTGAATTACTTTTTAATAAATAGTGTCAAGCATCATTAGCTGAGAGGTCATTGCAGCTGCCTTGCAAGCATGTAGTTGGTTGCAGACAGTTGTGAGTTCACGTCCCAGCCTATGCTATGACATATGGAAAATAAATAAATAAATAAATAATGTTTTATTTTTATTACATTTTTTTTAAATTTTTGTCTTCAAGTGAATTGTAAATTATTATTGAAATGAAAAAATAAATAATCCTTTATAAAATAATAAACAGTTGCCCACCCAACATAACATTTAAAGCAATCACAAATTATCTTTTATAAAATAAACATTATTGGAGTGCTTGATAATAAAATGAATATGAAAAATATATAAAGTGCAACAGTACAAATTATAATACTATCATTTAAATGGTATAACAATTTACAAATTTTGAAGTCAACAATCAAGTTTTTTTTTATTTATGAAAAAATTGTATAATGATGAATCATGAAGTTAAATATACAATAATGTAATTATGAAATACTTTAAAGAAAAAAAATATTGCTTGCCACTTAATAAAGTGGGTTCAAAAACAAGGGCTTTTAAAATTACTTCCTAAAAAGTTAAAAAATCTTATTTCAATCTATTGAAATTAATCATCATACTCAAACATCACATGACCTTCCAAGCAACTGGCCATACAATTATATATAAATATATTTGTTGTTATGCTGTGGTTCACAATGAAAATATTCATCAGAAGAAAATGAAAAAAATAATTAGATATGAGAATTAACTATAGATAATCAATAAACAATATTCAAATGGAAGTATCTTCTAATATGTTTACAATATATTTTTGGTTCATCAAGAACTAGATATTGTTTCTAATACAAACACACTTTTATATCTCTGGTGTTATGCTGTGGTTCTCAATGAAAACATTCATCTGAAGAAAATGAAAAAAAATAATTAGATATGAGGATTAACTATAGATAATCAATAATCAATATTCAAATGGAAGTATCTTCTAATATTTTTACAATATATTTTTGGTTCATCAAGAACTAGATATTGTTTCTAATACAAACACACTTTTATATCTCTTCTATGTTTACTTTCGTTCATTCTTTCTTTTTATTATGTTGGTATATTACTCCATGTGTGTATATATTTAAAAGTAAAAAATCAGATATTAATTTTAACGGAGGTTTAAAGTTTATATCTTTGCTAGAGATAATCTCTAGTTTAGAAAATGATTAATAATAATCATTATTCTATTTATCTGAGGTGGATGATGTCATGAGTGGAGTGAGTTTGACAATAGTAAATAAAAATTTAACAATATATTACTTCCCTAAAGGTACCAATCATTTTTATCTTCTCAGACCATTGATGTATCTTTGTATTAACTATGGAAATAGTATTATTCTTTTATGAATCTATATTTCTATCCTTTATTTAATTGCCCAACATTGACTCATAATATGTAATACCAATGGTTTTAAAAAAATAAATTGTGATGACAAGTTTAGTGGGTCAGAAATACAAATTTAGTGGACTGGATATATATATATATTGATTATAACATTTCTTTCATATATACTTC
The DNA here is from genome assembly GCA_028023455.1 of Epiperipatus broadwayi. Classification (NCBI taxonomy): domain Eukaryota; kingdom Metazoa; phylum Onychophora; class Udeonychophora; order Euonychophora; family Peripatidae; genus Epiperipatus; species Epiperipatus broadwayi. The sequence continues at coordinate 626,112 of JAQFVV010006398.1, forward strand.
AATGCAAACAAATTTTCTTAAAAACTTCTTTATTTTCCTTACAGTTTCGACTGTCTAGCAGTCTTCATCAGAACTACAATATTTGATTAATATAAATACATAACCATCATTTCACATATATATAAAAATACACATATATATTGTATATAAAAATATACACATATATTTTCTACATATATATATAGATCCACATCACCCCTAGACATATATATAAATTCCATACCTACATCTATATATACATATGCATATCCAAATATATACATGTACACCTTTTAAACATATATATATATATATATATATATATATATATATATATATATATATATATATATATATATATACTGTAAGGAAAATATAGAAGTTTTTAAGAAAATTTGTTTGCATTGAAGTGTATATGAAGGAAATGTTATAAGTAATATATATATATATATATATATATATATATATATATATATATATATATATATATATATATATATATATATATATATATATATATATATATATATATATATATATATATATGAAGATATGCAAAGAAAGTGAAAAAGAAGAATAAGAGAATGGACTGGAAATATTTAATTGTAATATAGCATAAAGCAATAACATCAATAATTTATCAATGGTAATTGAAATTTAGATAGCTTTGTTATTCAAAAAATGGTTTTATGTGCAGGCAGTCTTATTTAGAGATGTCATCATTTGGATGCAGTAAGTCAAAGGATTTGTAGAAAGAAGTAAAAATAAATGTTTTTCCTGAATATTTTATAGTTTCTATGTCATGATTATGGAAATTAAGTTCACCTTTCTTTTCTATTTTAAAACCATTATTTTTGGAATATTTTATATGAAAATTCATAAAGAAGACAAATTAAGTATAGTCAGAGATAATTTTTATTTTTAATTAATTAAAGCAAAAACAAAACCCTAATATTTTTGGCTTCTAAAGATATAGTATCTGCCAATTGTAAAATATTATCAAATAAAAGGGTGACCAATGAAATGTTTTGCATTAACAAAATTTTATTTTAAAAATAAATGTTTTAAAATTGTTTTGAGCAAATATATTTTAGCAAATTATATTTTAACATATTTTTACCATAGAAATATCAACTTTGATGATATTATGCATTAGTTATTTTAATATGGGAAAAGATAATATATATTCCTTCACAATATTTATATTAAATAAATTATATAGAAACTATTATTCTGCACAGTATATTTCATAGGAATAAAATATGGATTTTCTATTATTACATCAAAAAGCCACTGAATAATTTTATAATGAGATGATTTATAATTTTTTGAAAATATGTTAGTAAGATAAGACCAGTTGTAGTACTTAATACCATGTAAGAAGATAGATTCCAGTGAATTCACTTGAGAAAAAAATAATGACTGAAAATCTTCTAATAGAATATTTTATCAAGAATTTAAAGATAGTATTTATGAAAAAATCAGAATGGCTTTATATTATAAAGCTTATTTTAAAGTTTTTTTAAAACACAATATAGATTATTTATAAAACAAAGTAATGGTAAATTACTATTAGACAATGTATTGATACTATTCAGAAACAAAATATTAGAAATTTTTAAAAAATAACATCACAAGTTGTTAAATAAACAGATTCTTTCAATCCCCTATTATATGGACAAGAACAGTCTTTGTAATTCTACTACTCTAATACCATGTATTATACATTTGTGTAATCAGTGGTTATCAGACTGTAGTATAAATTATTAATCTATAATCATAGGGGTTTTTGAATTTCAGGTTATTAGCTTCCTAATAGTTAAACAATTAAAAGTTATCATCATGTGCATAACTGCATTTGTATCAACTTTGAATTCCAATTCTTTAGTAAATGTAAAAACCCTGTAAACCATCTATGATTAGGCATTGACAAATTGCACTATATTCTGGATAACTCAAATTTATAATAGATGGAGCTAGAGTAACACAGGGAGAAAGTCTGTTTTTATTAAATAAACTAAGTGTGTAATTTATAAAGATGTATTTATAAATTTTATTTATATGGATTTATTATCTAATCATATCCATCTATAACTTTATGTACAGTTTTGATATGGTTTTTTTCCCTTTTTCTTCTAAATTATGATTTCCATACTGTTTCGCAAATGATTGCTAAAAACAATGAAGGCAACTTGATTATTTTGTAAAGTATCTATAAATTGCTATAAAAGTGCAACTTTTATAATGAAAATGTTAAAAAACTAAAATAGTTTTTTAAAAATTATTAATAAAAAGAGAATCATTATAAATAATATTTGAATATGTTAGCTCACAACTGTCATTAAAATTTAGATGTAAACTTTATAAAAATGAAAAAAAAAATCTATATTAATAAAAAGTTAAAAACAATTATTTAAATTGTCAATAATTATTATGTATATTGCATTATTAAATGTTTAATATTAGTAGCAGCATTAATAAAGTTCAAAATATATAATAGCAGAATCAGAAACCAGTATATTAAGTTACAAAATAAATAGATTTACACACACACATACGAAACTAACAATAGAATAAAATAAAATCAATAATCAAATTTTAAACAAAATAAACAATTAACAACAAAAATTATTGGTTTTATTAGATAACAAAATTTATATTTTATTTAAAAAGAAAAATTATTGGTTTTATTAGATAATAAAATGTATATTTTATCATAAAAAATAATGATGTTTGTAAAATTGCATGCAACATTTAAAATTTATAAATAAGAATAAAATTAAATTTCAATAAAATTAAAATCCACAATTGTGAAAAAAAGATTTTCTGTTTATAATTACCTAAAAGTTTATTAGTTGAGGTATTCTTTTAAGAGCTATCAATTCAACATCGATTCCATATCTCCAAATAAATTATCATTTGTTTAGTACCTATAAGTTATTCGTTTTCATTACAACTTTTGATTTGATCAATATTACTCAATTTCAGTAACTTAAATTTAAGTCCATATCTAATCATATTAAATAGTCACTTACTTCTTTCTATAATATTTTAAATAATATAGCAAGTGTGTATATTCATCAGTAATTCTAAAATACTAATATGGTTCCTTGCATTATTTATTATTTAGTATCCAATCTTCACATCCATACAAAGTGTCAGGAAATAACAGATTTTGAATAATTATGGTGTTTGTTTTTAAAATTAAGTCACTATTCCTCAAAGATTAGTCTGCAATGACCTTCTTAACTATTATTGGTATTTATAAATAGGTAAAAATAAAAACTGTGAATTTTGAAATAATCTGCTGAGTGTGTTATAAAAATCTTTAATTATTATTATTTATATACAACTTTCTCTTTTCTTTTTTACCTTTTCTAATAAAGACTTAATGTATCACAACTTTTGATATCCAAACTTTATCTGAATCTTCATACAACTCCCAAGTGAATGCATTTGATTACTCTTCAATTATTCAATTTACTTATTTAATGTTCAGTATAAAATTTGTGTGATAATAAGAAATATTTTTTTCAAATTCTTGACAATAAAAACATAATTTATTTTGCCAAAACCCATGTTAACTGCAGCTTTTAGTCTTGGTCTCTTATAAAAACTATGAAATATTTTGGTACACTATTTCTGTAAGAATCTTCAAAGACTTAGCATCAGTCTGTTGAAATAAAGTTATTGTAATTATTAAAGCATTTATTCATTGACATCAATTATTTAAAGTCAGTATTAATAAGTCATTAGTTCTTTATTTTTTTGTATGTAACTAATTATATATAAGGCTAAAATTTAATTTGAATAATTTCTAGAATAATATTACTTGCAAGTAGTATAAGAGATATAACATAACAGTTTGTGAATCCTTTCAATAGTATTTTTTTTTCTGTGTTTTCCTTCTTTTTCTTTGCCATCTTTCTTTTCCTCAACTTTATCTTCTTCTTCTTCTTTTTATTATTTTTATTATTATTATTATCATCATCATCATTATTGTTGTTATTATTATTATTATTATTATTATCATCATCATTATTATTATTATTTATTGTAATGTTTCAAAAGTATTCATTGAACAAAAGTTATATTGGGTTTTTAGCACATACATAGAATAGTATTAGGACTTGTAAGAATGTTACATATTAAGGTATGTGGAGTTACAGATATATATATATATATAAAAATGGATATCTATTCCATTTATTTCAAATCCACAAGTAAATTTTTTTAAGGATTTATATAAGAATGTATTTAATGTTTCATTCTACGTTCCAAACAATATTAACAAATTAGTTAATAATTCTAAGGATGTCATACCTATCAAGCAAAAAAGTAATGTCATATATCAAATTTTTTGTGATTGTATGCTATCATATATAGGTGAATCTAGGTGCAACATTGAGAAAAGATTGAAGGAACACGAATTGTTATATAAGCGTGTAAAAAATAAAAATAATGGTGATTTAATATCTTCTTCAGTTTTCTTTGATCATGAAAAAACATGTAAACATAAATTTAAATTTAATTTTGAAAATGTGAAAATTCTTCATGAAGAGAGAAACCATAGTAAAAGAAAAATTAAAGAGGCAATTTTTATAAACAGGAATAAAACACATTTGATAGATCGACAAGCTTCTAACATTAAAATACGAGATTCGTGAAATTTGAATTGATGACGTTTGCTTCCGCTTTTAGTTTTTGAATTTAATAGCAGTTGAGGCAGGTTTGAAAGTAACCGAAAGTACTTCTGCGGATTTAAAGATTGTTTGAATTGTTTATAAACCGTTTAAAAATATTATTTCAATTATAATTACAATATTATTTTTAATTAACGGATATTTTTATTTATTTTACACATATATATATATATATATTGTAACAAGCACAGACGTCCGTTACATTGTTTTTTTTATTTATTTATTAAACATGAAAGTAAATTAAAAAGTTCGCATTTAAAAATTTTCTTTAAGAATTAAAAATTGAAATTAAATATCATCTTAAACTCTTATATATTAAATCGCACAGATAATGAAAAATTATTAAAATAAAACTTTATTAAAGAAAAAGTATTTTAAAACTAAATTTTAAAAAGATTTGGAAATAAAATCATATCTTTAAATTTATCTTTAAATATATCTTTGATTTGGAAAACAGGTTAATTAATCAGAAATGGAAATGATAAATTTAATTAGTCAAATGTAAACCAGCCTTGGGCATTTAAATGTAAAAAACATCGGTCAGATAGGAAAACAATAGAAACAAATAGCCAATGAAAGAAATCCATCGGGAAATCGGACCTCAGCGAAAGGATCATCACATCGATGACATAATGCCAAGTCAATCCTTCGAATATGTATAAAAGGAAAATTTGGAAATTATTAAGCAGTGACTGGAAATTGATTATTACGATGTGACTATAGGTAGTAGTACGGAGTTGGAGGTGAGGGAATTGACAGACGCACTGTCAATTCTTTCAGCTGTTAAAGAAAGGAGAATGAACTATCGTTTCCTACATTGAGGACCAATTAAACAAAAAAAACCTCCGAATGAATAAATAAAACAACGGCTAAATGGATACCAATCTTAGGACGGCGTGGGAATTCACGTTCATGGCAAGCAACGGATAAAGATGAACTGTTTTAAACCGTAAGAACTTTATAAATAATGAATACTAAATTAAAATTTTCTATATTTAAATGATTGCAATATGATCCTATCTGACCAAACTAAATTCTTTATTAATAGTGTTATTTGATGTATTTTTTTTCTTATTTATGTAAAATCATTTCCATTTATTTATTTTTTGTTCTTTAAGTTTTTATCATGATTTTTTTGTTTTTCGTTAAATTAATTATATAAATGTTAAACTTAAGTCGGGCGTGAATGACTGTATAGATTTGTAAAGTTATATTAGGGGAGGGTAATCTTAGGTTATTTGTGTCATCGTTAGATTGGGTCAATGGATTGGATATATTGATGTAGTTAGTAGATGTAGTCGGAGATTCGCTACTGGCAGAATCGCTTCATACGCCGCACTCTCCCGTTTTGCCTATGGAAGGAATTATAAGATGCAGAGTGCAGTTCCTTTCTATGGAGTTTTTTTTATTGTTCTTCTCGTTGGATAGAAGTAATGAATGCTGTTGTGGGGAAAGGTAGGGAAGAGAAAATTGTTGGAAATTATGGTATTGGGAAAAGAAATGAAAGGGGTAGTCGACTTGTACAATTTTGTAAAGAGAATGGGTTTGTCATTTCAAATACTTGCTTTAAAAATCATATTAGAAGATTGTATACATGGAAAGCTCCAGGTAACAAAGAACGTTATCAAATTGATTATATACTGATTCAGAATAGATATAAGAATGCTGTTAAGGGTTCACATGCTTTGCCAGGTGCTGATATAGATTCGGATCATAATTTGGTGATGGCTAAATTAAAGTTAAGTTTAAAAAGAATTAAAAGAGGGAAAAGATACACAAGATGGGACTTGGATAATTTGAGACAAATGGAAAAAGGAAAATTTGGTTTAATATGTGAGGGTGAATTTAAAAGAATTGTTCAGGATGGGAACTATATTAATGGCTCTGATGAGTGTTGGAATAGAATTAAAGAGGGATTCTTGAAAATAGCAAAAAATGAAATAGGTATTATTCGTGCGAGAAAAGCTAAAAGACCTTGGATAACTGAAGGTATGTTGGAAAAGATGGAAGTGCGGAGAAGGTGGAAAAATATAAATACTGAGGAAGGTCAAAAGGAATATAGGAAATTTAATAATGAATTAAGAAGAGAAACAGATTTAGCAAAAGAAAAGTGGTTGGAGCAAGAATGTAAAGAGATAGAAAGGTTTCAACAGATGAAAAGATATGATCTAGCATTTGATAGAATACAAAGTATTTCTTGGGAGAAAAAGACATGGGTAGCAAGTGAGATTGCGGATAAGAATGGAAGAAGGTTAACCGATAGTAATGATATATTAAAAAGATGGGAAGAATATATTCGGTATCTGTTTAGTAGAGGAAATAATTTAATTAGTTATGAACTTGAAAATGAAGAAGATGTTGCAATGGATGATAGAGGTATGGACATACTGCCAGATGAAATAAGAAAGGCAATCGCACAAATGAAGAATGGTAAGGCTATTGGATTTGATGCAGTACCTATAGAATTTTTGAGAGAAATGGGAGAATTTACTATGAAGGAAATAGTTGGACTTTGCAATTTGATATATAATAGTGGAGTTTGGCCTGAAGATTTTTTAAGAACTATAGTGATTCCAATTGCTAAAAAGAAGAAAGCTGTTAAATGTGAAGAGTATAGGACAATAAGTGTATTGTCTCATGTTTCTAAGGTGTTATTGAGGATTTTAACTCAAAGGATTTATGGGAAGGTTGACTATTATATTGCTGAAGAACAGTTTGGTTTTCGGAAAGGGAAAAGCACGAGAGATGCTATTGGTATTGTTAGGACAATTGCAGAAAGATATATGGAAAGAGATAAAGGAATTGGTATATGTTTTGTAGATTTAGAAAAGGCATTTGATAGAGTAAGCTGGAATAAACTGATGTCTATCTTAAGAGATAAAGGAGTATTCTGGAAAGAAAGACGATTGATATGGAATATGTATAATGGGCAAAGAATAAGAGTTAGATTTGGATGTAATGAGACGGATGAAGTGAATATAGAAAGTGGAGTTAGACAAGGATGTAGTATGTCACCTGTTTTGTTTAATATTTATTTAGAAGATATGATAAATAATTATTTGGACTGTGGAGGAGCAAATGTTGGAGGGAGAGTAATAAAGTGTATAAGATTTGCAGATGATATGGCTCTTATTGCTGAGGAAGAAAAGGATCTTCAGAATATGTTGAATAAATTGGAAGAAGGATGTATGGCATATGGAATGAAGATTAATATTGAAAAGACTAAGTGTTTATGGATAGGGAGAGATGCAAAAAGACTGCAAATTGGAATCCATGATGACATGGTGCAGCAGGTGAAGGGATTTAGATATTTGGGTTGTTGGTTGAGTGAGGATGGAAGAAGTGAAGATGAAGTTAAAAGAAGAATAGCATTGGCAAAGGTGACATTTGTAAAAAGAAAGAAGATATTCTGTGGACCTATGGAAAGAGAATTAAGGAAAAGATTAATTAAATGTTATGTGTGGAGTGTATTAATGTATGGTTGTGAGACATGGACATTGAGTAATAGAATTAAAAAACGACTGGAAGCTTTTGAGATGTGGATATGGAGAAAAATGGAAAAAATCAGTTGGGTGAATAAAATAACAAATGAAGAAGTTTTGAAAAGAGTTAATGAGGAAAGAAAATTGATTGAAAGTATCAAAGAGAGAAAGAGAAACTGGATTGGACATATACTAAGAAAAGATTATAGTTTAATGAAAGATGTTTTGGAAGGTATGGTGAGTGGAAATAAAAAGATAGGACGGAAGAGATTGACATTATTGGATGATATACGAGATGGAAGGGGTTATGTGGAATTGAGGAAGTGGGCAAGGAAGAGAATGGAATGGAAGAATGGATGAACTGATGTAGTGACTACTCTCTGGACCTGTCTATTGGACAGACTACTATTGATGATGAGAAGTAATATTCCTATCTAATGAAAGTCAATATCTTCTCTTAACCTTTTTGGTGCTGCCGTATTCCGTATTACATTGAATACATCGATGTATCAGATGGATTGATGCCAGTTTGACTGCGAATTTTAGCCTAAGGTTAAATAGGGACAGAATATTTTATTTTCAAATGCAAATCTATGTGGTCTATTCATACTTGACCCTAAATAAAAATGCATTACATTAAAGTTGTTTATAGACGCTTGCATGGATTGGTTATCGGTTAAGTATGTTTTGGGTTTTCATATTTGATCAAAATATATAGACATTCGATAAATAATGATACCTTATGGTGAGTATCTAAAATGTATTTATTCGGATATCTTTTAAGTTATTGGTGACAATGCAAGTATCTTATGGTGAATACTATTGGGTTACGTATAAATTTCTCTCCGCAATTGTCAGTAATCAATAATTTTGTATTTTGATCGTTTATGTTTACTTTGAAATGTTTTTGACCGTGAAATCTATGTAACTGATCTATATTCAACATTATAAACAAGCTTTCATAAATTTATCTGTGCGAACTTAATTAAAATGTAAAATTAGAATATAATAGTAATTAAATGTAAATTAAAGTCAAAAATCAAAGTTAAAAATAATGTTAAATGTTAAAATGTAAAACTAATACTAAAATAATTTTAAATCTTATATATATATGCATAAATAAATGTTTGTATGCTAATTACTGACAGTGGCTTATTTTATTTATTTTTTAATGTTGAAATCTAATTAGATAAGATATGATATTATTAAATCTCTGCTACTCCCTGAGCTAGTGACATGGGCTAACGACCGGAACCAAAATATTTAAAAAACAATTTTTTTTTGACTTACGTATCTGCCTACTTTATAAATTTTTCTAGGTTCAAATGTCTTGATGGCGCCTCGTAGTGCAGATTACGTTAAGTCGCTTTCTCCGGATCGTTACAATATATATATATATATATTCATGTTTACGTGAGGAAAACATTGTAAGAATATATATTATTTTACTGAGTATCACTTTTTTATACTGAGGATCATTAGTATCATATCATGGCCTCAGATGCTATCACATTAAAGTTCTGATAGCTGAATACATATTCTTTGAGAAAATATTTTTATCTCTTATGTATATAATCTCTAAAGTTATTCCAGAAGGCATTTAGAAGTCTCCTAATATTACTATTATACAAAAAATGGGCAGCTTGTACACCAATAATTGTGGATGCTTGAATAATGAAAAATATAACCATTTCAAATTTATGTCAACATTTGGACTGTGGAATTAAACCTGGAATAGCTGCACATATAGTTTCAAATGTATGAAAGTCAAGAAGTAAGTGATTTTGAGTTTTTATATATGTCAAATCCACATTAGGAATCTTTGAAAAGTTTAAAAATTTTACTTCATGGCACCATAACTGTTTGTTTTTTATGTTTAGTGGATAATGTCTATTTGTTTTTGTCAGAAGTAGGGATAATAGAGAATAGGCATATCATTAATAGTACTTGTACTTTGGTAGATAAGACATTAGATTGTCAAATGATTAGAAGTGAGCAAAAGATATATTTCCAGTATTGTGTTCTATGGTGGCCTGTACATGGGAGTCACTTTAAATACATTATCTAGTTATGGAAAATTTGACAAATGATAATAGGAATTTAAGAATTTGTGAATCTTGGAAGACATGTTTTGAATGCAGGCTTAAGACATTTTTCAAAAATTGTTATTATAGTTGTTTAATTGAGACAGAAACTATCTTTTTACTCCAGAGTAAATTCCTGCACATGGTATATATTATTATTTTAATTTGCTGAATATTTTTACGTTCATCACCAACATCTCTAATATTATTAATACTAATATGATTTTATTTATCTTCCATTATTAAAGATTTTTTTAATGACAAGTATGAGAACTTTATCTCTTCTGTATATTGCTCTCATTTTTTTAATCTTTGTTTTTTTTATGTTAGATTTACTTTTTTTATTGACATTTTTCAAGTCTAGTTTTGGATCAAAGTTAATTTTGATATCATAAATTTCTTGAAATTCAACTTTTTGTTATCCAACACTATGTCCACTTGAATTTAGACTTTTTTGTAATTAGACAATAAATATAATAAATTAACAATTATATCTATCAAAATGAAGAATCTATACATAATATTTTGGAAAAAATAATATAAAAAATACATGTTTTTATAGATAAAATAATACAAAGTTGTTTTTTTATGACTAGTTCAAGTTTAAATATTTATATAAATGCAAATGTTATAATGATTAACAACATTTTTGTTAATATGATTTCAAAAATAAATATTGGTATTAACTTATTTACGATTATATAATTAAGATTAAAATAAAAAGCAAAAATTATGTGGACAACTTTAATTAATGGAAAAAGTAAATAAATGAATTTATAAAAATTAATATTTTCAAAAATTGTTGCAAATATTTATATATGTGTATGCCTTCTTTACCTAAATAATTCTAAGTAAAATGTCAAGTTTATTTTTGTTAAAATCTAAACCATTGATGAAAACTTATAGTTACAAACAATATAACTTATTGTTAATACATTTATGTAGTATCATTTTACACAAGATACAAAGCTCAATAATATCATCTTCAAAAGTTGTTGTTTTTTTTTAAATCAATGAGATCATTTCTTACTGAACTCTATTATGCTTATAAAGCATTTTAAATTGAAAGTCATATCATGTGAAAAAGTATTTAAGAATACATTGTTTTATATAATTTTTAATATATTTTGAAATTCTTTTTTATATGATATAAAAGCCCTACTTATTTTTATTTCAATTAAATTTAAAAATTGAACATTATAAACATTATCTGGAAGTAATGTATTATTTATTACAAGATATTATTTAAAGTAGACAAAAACATGAAATTTGTTGTTTTAGTTATTAAAGTTATGTTATTATAATATATTTTAAACTATACATAAATTGCTTTTCTGAAAACAAAATGAGTAAATAAAATTGCTTTAAAATTACTACATTATAAATATTTGATAGTTGACATTGTACTTGTTTTAGATTTAATTGAAAACTCATCAATATTAATATTTTATTACATTTCCATAGCAACTTTTAACATGCTTTATAATCATTTTATAACGAAATAATTGGGATGTTATTTTTATATAAATTATTAAAGTCAATTATTTACTATATTAAGCATGATTTATAATATAATTTTATAAGATATTTACTAAACACTGCACTTTTTATAATTCCTTTATATATATATATATATTTGAAAAAATAAGTAAATACTGTATAGATATTCATATAAAATAGAAAATCAATAAATGTTATGATTATATATATATATTAAATATCGCATAGTTAAGAAATCCAGCCCCCCCCCTGCGCACGCGCACACAATTAAATTTACAAATGGGTCATTACTTGAATGCATTCTTTTTGATGATATTGTTTAGGATAAATGTTAACGATTATCTATTAATAATCTTATTAGTTATAAATTATTTCTTTAATTTTTATCTTAGATATACATTTTAAATTAATTTATAAAGACTAATATATCATTAAATCCGAGTCCCTCCCACCTTTTTCTCATCATGTGTAGTATATTCAATATGTAATAAAACTTCTTAATGTGATACTTTTAAAACATATGGATAAGGCCATAATAAAGCAAATTATTTTTAAGATGTATTTCTTGCAATGTTTGTTTTCATCACTTAGCACAGATTCTTGTTCACATGTTTTCGTAGTTATCATTATTATTTATCAATAGCAAATAACTATAATGCAGCTTATAAGTGTAATATTACTTAAAAGGAGTAATTTTGACCAAATTGTCTCTGATAAATACGAAATACTATTTACAAAACATTTTAATAGATTATAAATTATTTAATTTTCATCCTTGGTTTAAACTTTACAATCAGTTGTAATTTATTTATTAAATTTTACTAAGAATATTCTTCACTTAACACTTCACATAATATGTGATATTAAATATTTTAATAATTATATAAAATATTATCAATTATGTAAAAAGCAAATTATTTTTTATGACTTTGGCTTTGGAAATACAGTATTTTAAATTTGCAAAATTTTAATTAAGTGCAGACATTACAATACAACAATACATTACTAAACCTCCATTTCAATTATTATATTTTTGATGTTTTCAGTAATTATAAGAGCCTGCAACTATCATTATTATTTTTATTTTATAATACAATTAGTCACATATAAGCACTGTAATCTGAAGTTCATTATATTAATAGGGATATAATAATAATTTTTAAAACATAATTGTTCAAATAAATTTGGTGACTATATTATAAATTTTAGTATTATTTTTTGAAATTGTTAATAATTAATATTTTTGTTTTGTGTTGAAATATGTTATAAAAAATATTATGTCAGTTGATAATAAACTTGAAAAATTATGAAATTCCAACTTTTTAATTTGAGACTACCTCATAAAATTACAAATCTCTTATTATTTAAATAATAAATTATCTTTTTTCTTCACCAATAAAAATTGTAATTATAAATGTGCAATTTTTTTCATATATGTTAGTGAAGCTATAATTATAATTTAAGATTTAATATACTAGCTTAGTGCTTTCAGGATTTAGTAATCAACTCCCATACTCATTTCCATACATGTGCAACAATTCACATCAGAATCTTCATTCTTAAAGCTATGAGTACGGAAGTTGAATACTAAATCCGAATGTGCTAAGCTTGTATATTAAATCTTAAATTATAATTATAGCTTCACTAACATATGCAAAAAAAAAATCACACATTTATAATTAATTATTTAAAGAATAATGAATACAAAATAGGTGAAATAAAATTTGCTTTTATTTATTTTAACTCTGCTTTCAAAATGACTCTCATTATAAAAACATGGGGAAAAAACACTAGGCAATGAATTTCATCATAAAATAGCCCATAAGAAAGATATTGAATAGTCTTATGTAGTAATAGGTAAACTAAGCTATCATATTTGCAGAAATGTCCTCTCCAATTTTAAATATATTTACAATGAATAGGAATTCATTCATATTCTTCACAGTTTTGAAATAAATAATCTATACTTCCTGGAACTAGAAACAGTGCTCTCTGCTATTTATGAATTTCTCTTTTTTATTTCTGATCATGTATTTGATGATTATTAAATTCACATTGATCTATTTTTTTAATTATTTCATTATCACTAGACTGTAAAAACAAATTTCAATCACTATTTTCAGATAATTTGAAAATAATCTTTACTTTAGCCATGTTTAAAATTTTTAATTAATCGAAGACATAAATTTTTCTTCACACCCTTTGGCCTTGACTATCTTTTTAGATTTTCAAAATAATGAAAAAACACCTTGAATATTTGTTAAGAATTTACAGACATGTCTTAAACATTTTTACATAAGAAAGTAAATATGTATTCTTTCAGAATGATTTAATTTTTAATCAGCTTTTTAGAATTGTATGACTTGCAAGATAGACTTTTACATTTGATGACAAAAATTGATATTTTGAAATTAAATATGATAAATAATTATTTTTAAGCAGTACTCAATATTTATTACTGACTACAATTAATAAGCTATCATAAACAACTATGTTTCTTAGTTATTTGATATAGCAATAATCTGGTTTCATAATAATAATGTATTAAATATTTTCATTCAACAAAAATTATAAAGTATATATTATTCATATTATTTTTGGTTTTCTCCATTTATAAATCAAAATTCTCATGCATTACAAAACTGTTTACAAGATGTACAACATAATTTTTTATAATATATTTTTAATAACTTAATTTTGACATATTTCTTTTTTATATATAAAATCAATATCTCTCTAAGAAGATAAAAGTTTTAGAGTA